>OZ020510.1:92611334-93211334 GCA_963971375.1 Platycheirus rosarum
GGTATAAAGCTCTTCATTGGTAATCTTTGCCTTCCAAAATCCGCCCCACCACGGTGCTCTTTCCACGCTAAATTTCCAGTTTATTCCACGGTTATTAAGAAATCCATGGAAGATCTCGCTATTGAAAACATCTCCCAAAAATTTTAAATCGGTTGCAGCTTTTTTAAATGTTTTCGCATTATCTGAATAGATGGTTTTCGGAGAGCCCCTCCTCGATATAAAACGTCGTATGGCTAAAAGACAGCATTCCGTAGTCAAGTTCAGTACAAGCTCCAAATGTACTGCACGAACAACTGCGCACGTAAATATCATAATGTACACCTTATTTTGGGTCCCATCGGAATGTGTATAAAGAGGGCCGGCGAAATCCACACCAACAGTCTCAAAAGGTCTGGACGCTTGAAGTCGATCTCTTGGTAAAGGGGCAAAAGGTTGGGATGCAGCCTTTCCCCTGAGCCTCCGACAAAGATGGCAAGATGCGATGACTTTTTTGATTCACATGCCGTCCACCTGGCAACCAAAACTTTTCACGCAGCCGAGCTAGCACAGTATTTACTCCGCCGTGCAAAGAACATTCGTGAAAATAAGTAGCGATCAACTTGCTCAAATAGCTACGCTTGGGAAGAATGACTGGACTTATAACATCTAGCGGCTCGTCTAGCTGCGTAAGTCTACTTCCCACACGAAGCAAACCTTGGTCGTCAACAAATGGATTTAGCGTGAGGAGGGTCGATGATCGAGAAATACTTTTTCCCTCCTGTAAAGACAAAACTTCATTAGTAAAATAAGTAAATTGAAAGTAACTTATCCAATGTATTTCTGCTTTCATCATTTCAGTTGCTAGGAGAAACCTCGAGGTATGGATTTTTCTACTTCTTTTGAGAGACCACTTAGGCCACCAATGGTTGAGCAGCGCATTAACACCTCGAACGATATACGCTGTGATTCTGATAAGCTTCTTCCAGTCATTTACGGTTTCAGGCAGCAACAACGGTTCCGTATATTTAGTAAGAGCAGCAACGTCTTCTCTCAATACAGGCAACAACATAACAGCAACATCTTCAGCAGCAACAACATTTACAGCAGGCCAGAAACTTTGGTCCTCCTTAAGCCAAGAAGGACCTTCTTTCCACAGTGACGAAGAACTAAATTTTTCGGCAGATATCCCTCTCGTTAACAAATCTGCAGGGTTTTCTTTCCCAGAACAATGACGCCAGTCGTTTACATCTGTCAGCTCGTGTATTTCCTTAACGCGGCTAAACACGTAGGGCTTCCATTTGCGAGCATCTCCTTGTATCCAATGTAGAGCTATCTGCGAGTCTGCCCACAAAAAGAGTCGTTTAAATGGCATATTGGACTTCTTTAAATAAGAACCAAGTCTGGCTGCCACCAAGGCAGCGGTAAGTTCTAATTTCGGCAAGCTGAGGTCATCTGATTTGTTTTCTTTAAGTGGCGCAACTCGGGCTTTAGCACACACGAAATTCACATCAATTTCAAAGCTTGTATTCTGGAGCCTTAGAAACGCAACGGCACCAAAGGCTTTCTGGCTCGCATCGGCAAATATATGCATTTCAATCGATGTCAAATCATCTTTAATTGCAAGCCACCTAGGCATTGCAAATTCGGGAACTAATTCTAAGTCCTTTACGCACGCTATATATTTTTGGCTGGATTCTGCGTCTAATGGCTCATCCCAATTCAGCTTATCTCGCCACAAAGTCTGAAATAAGATTTTTAACTTTATTAAAATTGGGTTTAAAAAGCCTAAAGGATCGAACACTCGCGCTATAACTTTTAGTAAGTTGCGCTTTGTAGGCAGTGCCATCGTTATTAAATAATCCAAATTGAGATTTATCATCAACTCGTCGCTGTGCACGTTCCACAGGACACCCAAAACTCGGTTAACTCGAGAGAATTTTGAATATCATAACTATTGCAACGCCACTTTCTTAGATTCATATATGCTCGTCTGAATACCTCTCTTGCCTCTTCACAAAATTTCTCTGCATCGCTTTGACTATTCACGCTTGAAACAAGATCATCCATATAGAAAGATTTACTCAGTATTTCACACGTCTCCGGAAACTCTTTCGATTGCTCACTGATGTTAAGAGCTATTGTGGCAGACAGCAAAAACGGACTAGAGGAAACTCCGAAGGTGACACGAGTCATGCGATACTCTGCTGCAGATGAGAAATCGGTAGTTAAGTCATCATTTTGAGAAAACCAGATAAAACGGTGACTGTTCCTTTCACTCTCTGCTAATGCCACTTGCAAAAACGCCTTTTCAATATCTGCCACTATACCAATCTCACCAATCCGGAATCTCAACAGAATTTGGAGCATGTCGGGAAGTAAATTCGACCCTGTCCATAAACATTCATTTAAAGATAATTTACCTGGTATATGAGACGAGGCATCGAATACAATTCGGATCTTGGTAGATGTCTTCTCTGGGCGATATACTGCGCTGTGTGGCATATAATACAGGTTCTTAGTTTGGTGGTCACTTGAAGGTACTCTCTCTGCGTATCCTGCTGCAATGAATTCCCGCATTGCTGTATCGTATTCGCAAAGTTTAGATGGTTCTTTTTGAAGACTTCTGAGAAGGGAACGCAGCCTTGACAGAGCCATTTCTTTATTGTTTCCCAGCTGTCCATTTAGGGTTTTCCAGGGTAGGTGCGCTTCGTATCTTGTCTCGGTTTTTCTAATACATTTAGTTTGGAGTTCTTTAGTGAATTCACTCATCTCCACCTCGTCGCCTCGTATGCCTATGGTCTCTAATTTCCACATTTCTTCGACAGATGTCAAGCTGAAAAGAGTGGAAACACTTTCATTAGAGTTTATATCACTTGTGTCACAAGGACCTTGAAGCGTCCACCCGAAGATTGTGTCTACTGCTGTCAAAAGGTCTGTTATTCGCTTATATCTTCCAGTAACCACCTGCCAATAATAATCCGCTCCAACTAGAACGCTCAATCCGTCTTCCTGCTCACGTTCACCAAAATTTGAGTCTGCCAAACAGAAGCCGTCTAACTGAGGGCTTTTACTCTCCGGAACAACCAAGACATCTAAGCAGATTTCTGGAACAACAACCGCCGTAACTTCCACAGACCTGTCGCTAAATTGACTCTTTAAAACGATTTTCACAATTTTCATTTTATTAGCACAGGAAATTTTGTCTTGACCGAAAGGAATGATGGATAAATTAACAAAACCTGCGATTGGTAAATTAAGCTTCTTTACAATTGCTTCTTTCACGTACGTGCGCTGGCTGCCACCGTCCATGATAAGACGAACGAATAAATTGTTTTTCGCCGACAAAGAACAACTTAGAAGAGCTCGCGCGGTTTGTAGAAAAACATGTGATTTGTTATTACGTGTTGAAATATCTGGCACAGACAAATTTATTGTTGGATTAAGCGATGCGATAGGCTTTGAATTTTCTGTAGATTTTAATTGCTCCTCACTGACAGATGATGTTTTATTAGAGTTGCACAACGAAGATGGATGCTTGTTTTTGCACATTTTGCAATACAAACTTCTCGCTTTACAAAATCTTGCAGTGTGTCCCTTCATCGTGCATCGAAAACACCTACCATCCTCTTTCAGCATATGTTTCTTCTCAGCTACCGTGTGAGAGCTGCTGCACTCTTTCGTTGAATGCTGCAAAGACTTGCAAAAAAACATATTTCGTTGGGCTGCGTGGAAGCGAAGAGGCCAGCTGCTGTGGATGGTTGTGCGTGAGAACGGTGTGTGCTCACTCGCGCTGAAGAATTGCTAACACCTGCCCTCTCAATCGACTCGACCTCTTGCTTAAGAAATCTAAGAATATTTTTCAACTGTTTGTCTCCATCGAAAGAAAGAGTAGATCCAGTATCAGAAGCTGAATCATTGACGTCTTCGCCTTTTATCAAGCTTTCTTTCTGTATTCGGTGGTAGTTAATTCGGAGTTCATTTGGCATGCATTTTAGGAGAATCGTCTTAAGCATTATATAATAATGAGAAGAGGGAACACCTAGTGCTGTAAGGGACCGACTACACGCTATTACTGTGTTGTATAAATTTCTTAATCCAGTTGCGTCCGTTTTGTTGTGAACTGCTGGGAGCGCCATGAGTTGTTGCATCAACTTGTCTATTAACTTCTCCGTATCTCCATACTCCTCTTGCAAAAGAGAGATAGCCCCATCGTAGCAGGTATCAGTGGGAGTGAAACCTGATATAGTCTTCGCTGCGTTCCCAGTTAAAACGGACTGCAAGTAGTTGAATTTTTCTGCTCCACTCAAAGACTCATTTTCATGCACAACCGTACGGAAATTTTCCCAAAAACGAATCCATTCTTGATGGTCTCCTGAAAACTTTTTCAGCTCTAATTTGGGAAGTTTCGTACAATGAGCTCTCTGCAAATGTGTTGTAGATTGACGACGCACATTCTCATCATTTTGGTAGGGATTAATTTTAGCTTGTACTTTTGCTAAACGAATTTGTAACCTAGCCATCATACCTACAGCAGAGTCTTCATATTCGGCTACCTTCTCTGGTTTAGAGTCCTCTATGTTTTTACTCTGTACATCATTGTTGATTGCGCGAAGATTTTCATTGGCGGTAGTAAGACGCTGTAAATACGATGCGAGATCTTCTTCGATGGTGTCTAATTTAGACAGATCCTCCATATCTCTTATTCCAGAACGTTTTAAATATTCTGTAGCTTCGTTAACTATTTTAGTTATTTGACTGCGGTAACCGGCGCGCGCTTGCAGTTCCATTTTTTATTTGATACTTGCGACAATAAACTAATAAGAGTTATCACGTTTACTAACTTTCAAACTAGGTTCTATTAAAGTTTCCGGGTTTCGGCACCATATCAAAAATAACCCTGTGGGAAAATAATTAAACTCCTTTTCCTAGTTGAAATAAAACAACCGATCTTTTCGGGTCTAAAATCTCGTGACAACTGACTTTTATTTCAACTTAACATCTAACAGTTTAGTAAGCAGTTTCGTAACAGTAAAAGCAAGAATATTGAAATTAAAGAAAAGTAAGAATAAATGAGCAAGACAAAGAAATTATGCAATAGTATATAACAATTCGAGTATTAGTAAATCCAATATCGATTATGTATTTAAAATAATAGGGTAAATCATACTTCGTTTAATTTTCAACAGGTGTCGGTATTTAAGTGCACTGGTTAAATAATAAGAAAGGTCTTTCCAGTTTGCTCCATTCAGTATGGTCTTTGTTTGTTCCATTGTCAAATAAGACTAAAGTTAAGCTCAGGGTAAATCAGTCTATTGATGGATTGAGTCGCTTGTTCGTTGCGCTGCTGAATGTCATGTATCTCTAGAAACTTATACAGGTTTCGTTTCAGTTCTCCATTATCTCCATATTGTATATTTAGTTTGAAGCTATATTTATCCGATAATGTTTTCCATTCAGCAGCCCACTCCACTTTCCTGTCGATTATAAATTTTGTGAGTATATGGGGAAGTCTACTCATCGGCGATCTTAGTATTTTAAGGATGAAGTAAAAATGCAGTTTGAGAGTATAGTTAAAAATCGATGGTAGACCTGTTTCCAACATGAGAACATAGTTTGGTGTATTCATTGGTAAGCCATTGTATATACATTGCCTATAGTCTTTGAATATAAAATCTATAGTACTATCATGGGCTGATTTTTTGTGTAGTCCCTCT
This sequence comes from Platycheirus rosarum, assembly GCA_963971375.1. Classification (NCBI taxonomy): domain Eukaryota; kingdom Metazoa; phylum Arthropoda; class Insecta; order Diptera; family Syrphidae; genus Platycheirus; species Platycheirus rosarum. The sequence continues at coordinate 92,617,028 of OZ020510.1, forward strand.
ATAGAGCTGAAGCAGAACTAATGTCCACAACTTGTGGAATGTAAGAGAATGAAGAGGCATGTTGTACCAAGAGAAAATTATAAGTGAATATGACATTAAGAAGGCGTTTAATTTACTTAGGTTAGGGGTGGAAATATGGTATATGCCTATATTGTTTGGAAGGTAATATATGAATGCATCCTTTGAACAAGTTTTGCTGTCAAGTTTTGTTGTGCGGGTATAAGGTAGGGGTGGAAAAATGGTATTATTTGCTGATATTGCTTGAATACATATGTAGGTATATTAATCCATTCTTTGAACATGTATTGAGTACGGTAAGTAAATCATCGAGACGACGAGTAAAATAACACGTTGCCACTTTTTGAAATGATGTAGTATTGTACGATAAGGTGTATTTTCGGATATTGTATAAGAATACAATCTTGAAACATGTATCGTGTAAGGTAAGAAAATTATAAAGGGACCTTGAGTAAAACAAGACGTTGTCACTTTTTCAAATGATGGTAGTAAAATGATGTCGTTAAATGCTTTTAGAAATTTTTACTTTTTACTATTATTGTATTTAATTGTGAAGTAGGTATAAGGTAAAAATGTAAAAGTTCGTGAAGTGTTTGTAAATACATAGTGTTATTTGATTTAATTGTAAAGGAAAAGATAAAAAAACGATTACATATATTGTTTATGCAGTTTGAGAAAATTGTAAAGAAGAAAAAAATTAAGATTTTATTAAATTAAAAAAATAATTTTAAAGCAAAAGAATTGTGAAGTAAAAAGTAGTGTTTCAAAGACTTTATATATTGAGCTTTTTATCGGAAACTAGGAAAATATGTACTGAATTTTCTTTCATTATTTATTACTCCTTTTGTTTTTTTATCGAACTCTTAACATTAGATGATTCTTTGACTACAAGTTTTTGAGAAAATTGAAAATTTCTAAGCCTTTCCTCTAATAATTTGTTTGATATTTACGTGATTAGTAAAGGGGTGCATAATGCCCCCCCCTGCAACAACCCTCCTTGGCATCACTATTGGATTAGGGGTAGGTGCGTATGCTTAGGAGAACTTATTATTTATTAGTTTTTTTTTTAGTTTGAAGTTATTTTTTTATTTTCAAAAAACTGTTAATTAATTTAACCTGTTTTAAAAAAAAACTAAAATTAAGTGCAAATTTCTATCTTTCAGAAAAAAAAGGTTTATAAGGACTATAAGAAAAGTTATGCATTCGTAAAAACAAAAATTGTAACAATCAGACATGACCTTACTGAAACAGGGAAGTCGAAAAAAGTGTGTCGGAAAATTCTGTCTGTTTGTCTGTCTGTCTGTCCGTATCGATTTCTACTGCCTAAACGGCAGTTTTGTTTGTTTTGTTTTTTGAATATTTTGAAATTGAATCGATAGATTTTTTAAATTTTGTTTTCCTAGTACAAACTATAGATTTCTTCAAATTGACATATTCAAAGAAATTTTGAAATGAGATCTCGAAATGAAAAATTCATAAATTGAAAAGAGCAAGGTTTTTTGATTTCATATTAATTTCTTTGATTGATGTTTTCCGCCAAATTTTGTTTTATACTGATCGGTTGAGCCCTAGCCACGAATCCACCTAAAGGAAATTAAAAAAGGTATGCTAAGTAACCCCGAGAATAGTAATTATATGCCTGTGAAAACCCCGCCAAGATCTGTCAACAAATACAAATTTTCGAAAAACTACCCCTATCGGATCCAAATTTTACAGGATCACCCGCGGAGCTAACAATAAGATTGCCTGAAAATTTCAGCGAAATCGATCACGACACGGTTTGGTTAACAAATATGTATCTGACTCTGAAATTTTTTTTCTTGCATAAAAACAAGAATACAGTACAATAGGTACTTTTGTATGTATATGAGAATTTTATTCTTTAAATCAACGTCAGCACTGAAAACTGCAATATTTATCATATCAAATTTTGATGTGACCCAAATTAAATGACCTAAAAACCTAAATCAATTGAATCTATTTTTTACCTATAACCGAATTTAATTTATTGACCAAATAATTGTCACTGACGTCAAAATGCGGGAAGGCTCGCCTTGCTTTTTTGTATCCTGATATGTATGTACCAGTGTATGTTTCTGGCTATGGAAGTTTCTGTCTGAGTTCCTTTTTTTAAATCCAAACGAAAGGATTCATATCCTACATAGCATTGTGAAAATAATTTTAGCAACAGACACACATTTGTTTACCTATGTATTTAATAAGCCTTGTAACTTACTTTATTCCATTAAGAAAAAAATAAAACCAAAACAAGTACTGCGTAGCAACTGCGATTTTATATACAATCCTGAAGATGATCAAATGTATCTACATTCTACAAACTAAAAGCCACCTCCTCCAAGAGCTCACTCTCTTTCTCAATATTTATTTCTTGCTCTTACTTTTTTGCTTCTCTACTCATTTCCACAATAATCCATTTTAATTCCACAAGTTACTGTAGCGCCCTCACATGAGCTGAGTTCAAATTAAAAAAATCGTCTTCATGATAGTACTATAGATTTTATATACAAAGTACTATAGCAGTTCATATACAATGTGGTAAGTGGAAAAGTTTTTTTTTAAGAAGTATCTTAGAAGTTTTTCTACTTCTTCATATGGACGGAATCTCCAATTTTGAGCAACTATAGCACATCACTGAGCGCATAATAGATTTAAAGACCTAATACTTAGCTGAGGTTATAATATCGTTGCTTCCTATTATATTCTTCCAGGATGCATTTATAAGATTTTTGGATGCTGCTAATTTTGTTTCCAGGTGGTAAGAGAAACTCATGTTTGCCGTTAGAGTAACTCCAAGGTATTTGTATTGAATGACTGTTTCAATTACTTCGCCATCAAAAAACGATCTTTCATGCTTCTCTAATTTTGATTGCCTGTTGCGAATAATCATTAACTTTGATTTTTCTAAATTTACTACAAGGTTCCAGGTTTTACAAAATTCACTGAGTTTATTAATCATCAACTACATGCTATGTGGATATTCAGCAAGTAAAACTATATCATCTGCGTAAAGGAGCAATTTTATTTTAATTTCCGCTTTGCTCACTCTCGCAAGTAGATGAAAAGATATGTCGTCAATGAACAATGAAAACAGGAATGCACTCAGAAGACACCCTTATTTCACTCCTGATGTTGTATCGAACCATTCTGAGGTGTTTTTGCAATCCCACACAGTTTGCCGAGTATTGTTGTACATAATCTTTGAGGACTTTAAGCATCTTTCTAGACATTCCTTTTTGTGATAGTTTGTAGAACAGTGCATTGCGGTCAATTGAGTCAAAAGCTGTGGATATTCAGCAAGTAAAACTATATCATCTGCGTAAAGGAGCAATTTTATTTTAATTTCCGCTTTGCTCACTCTCGCAAGTAGATGAAAAGATATGTCGTCAATGAACAATGAAAACAGGAATGCACTCAGAAGACACCCTTATTTCACTCCTGATGTTGTATCGAACCATTCTGAGGTGTTTTTGCAATCCCACACAGTTTGCCGAGTATTGTTGTACATAATCTTTGAGGACTTTAAGCATCTTTCTAGACATTCCTTTTTTTGACAGTTTGTAGAACAGTGCATTGCGATCAATTGAATCAAAAGCTGCTTTAAAGTCAACAAAAAATATGTTCAGTTTTTTGTGTTGCCTTAAAAACTGTTGTGCTATGGTTGTTAATGTGAAAATGTTGTCTATCGTTGAATACCCCTTACGAAAACCTGCTTGATACTCGCTCAAAACATTGCTTCTCTCTATCCATTCGTTTATTCTATTAAAGACAATTGAAGAAAAAATTTTAGCTGTTGAATTCATAAACGATATCCCCCGATAGTTGCATGACAGATTAATATCACCTTTTTTATATATAGGATACACGATGGCATCTTTGAATAACTGAGGGACTTTGCCTGTATTATATTGTTGCACCAAGGAACGCTCACAATAAAACTGCATCTATGGACGCGCATTACAAAGCTGTATCTATTAACGATAACCGTCACATGTCATTTTTGGTGACAGCAACGATTGCTGTCAAAATCATAACTTCAATAAAGTCACACGTTTTTCATTTTGTGGGTCGTATTTTCTCAACACTGCGTTTTCTTTAATCGACTTTTATTTCAGAAATCCTAGAAGTTTTGCAACAACTGGTGTCAGAAGTGAGATCCTTTCATAATGGCGCAAGAGATCGAAGAAAAATTTTGCAACATTTCTGAACAATTAGCATCGTTGACATTAATTTTAACCCAACAAAATGAGCAACTCACTAAACTAAGGGATTACCAGCAACGTCAATCCGAAGAATTGAAGACTTTAGGAGGGACTACTTTTGCCGCCAGAGTATTCGATTGTTCAACTCCTGAAGGAAAAGCGCCAACGCCAATTGCAGGCAAAACCAATTCAGGAGCTGATAAACATCAAGATAAACCCGTCGATGATCCTCATGATTCACATTCTTCGATGGGCCAATCTAATGAAGCGGCTAAGCTTGTCCCGCAGCCATTCGATAGTACCACCGCTCAATGGAGCAATTATGTGGTACAATTCGAAATCGTCGCTGAAGGTAATGGTTGGAACGACCAAGAGAAATCTCGTGTTCTTGCTTCAATGTTGCGTGGAGAAGCTCTCTCAGTTTTAGCTAATCTAGGCCTTCCGGATAGAACTAACTACGACAAGTTAACGCAGGCCTTGAATCTGAGATTCCTCGGACAACACAGGTATGTGTCACATACAATGCTTAGGACAAGGCAACAGGGCAACAAAGAAGACTTTGGAGCATTTGGAACAGATCTTCTACGCCTGGCTCGAATTGTGTTTAGTAATTGTTCAGCACAAGCCCAGGAACGTTTAGCTGTGATGCAGTTTATCGAAGGTCTTGCTAATCACAAGATTCAAGATGCAGTCCGTATGGCCGAACCTTCAAGTATGGTGGACGCGGTGACAAAAGCGGTAGTTATTCCCGATTTGTAGACGCAGGAAATGAACCTGTAAAACAAGAAGATAAGAATTATCGTAACCAGAAATCAAACACAGACTTTGGCTGGCAACGTCAGCAGAGCCCATTTAATTCGTCTCTATCGGGAAACGATCTAACGTCATCGTAAATGGGCAAACGTTGGCGGTCCAGAATAGCCCACAAATATCTAACGTGTGTACTGAGAGCTCACAACAGTGTTTTTTAATTCCCGTTACTGTGGTAAATGTGCAATGCCAGCTTCTTGTTGACACTGGATCCTCTGTGACTTTGGTTAGCATTCGAATTGTTCCCCAACATGTGCGTCTACAACCAGGTACCAATTCAATTAGAACCGTGAGTGGAGAAAAAAATAGATTTTTGTCAGGTATGGCGTACTTTTGTTCGTCTTGGCAAGTTCAGCCGTCGAATTAAGGTTTTGGTGGTTGATTTTGAGTTCCCACCAAATTGTCAGGGCATTCTTGGAATTGATTTTTTAAGAGCTTCCAAATGTGTACTGAATATTCGCGACAATTTCATTCAGATTTCGAACTCAAATATTCCAATGATAATCGAACATCCTGCTATCACCAATGACGTCATCGCTAATGTGTCCGCTATGTTTCTGATAACAACAGATGAGTTTATCATTCCGGCAAGAACTGAGACATATATTCACACGCAAACAGGTAGTGATGCCGCACGCGAGGGAATGGTAAATCCATTTATTACAAATTTGCCTAAAGGTGTACTAGTTGGTAAATCACTCAATCGGAACAAAGAGGGTGTAGTTTTTGTGCGAGCTGTCAATCTGTCCAACAATTTCGTTAGAGTACCCACTGCTACAAGTGTTGCCACCTTCGAAGAAGTATTACTTGATAATAATTATTCAGATGTTGATGTTTCTTTATTTCCAGAACATTTATCTACATTACTCTCGGAAGTATCACATCTGACAAATTCAGAAATAGCCTTGGTCAAGGCAATGCTGATGGAGTTTTCTGATGTGTTTTCTTCCACCCCCAAAGATTTGGGCAGAACAAATGTGACAAAACATCGAATCAACACGGGAAATGCGAAGCCTATCAAACAACCTCCGAGACGATTGCCTTTGGCAAAGCAAGTAGAATCACAGAAAATAATAAATGATTTACTCGAGCGCAATCTTATCGAGCCGTCGGATAGTCCATGGGCTTCACCTATAGTCATGGTGAAGAAAAAGGATGGATCTACTCGTTTCTGTCTGGATTATCGAAGATTAAACGCTGTGACAATAAAGGATTCTTTTCCTTTGCCGCGCATTGATGACAGCCTTAATGCCGTTGCGGGTTCTAAGTGGTTTAGCACCTTGAATTGCCAGTCGGGCTATTGGCAAGTAGAGCTCCACCCTGACGATAGAGAAAAATCAGCGTTCGTTACTCGAGATGGATTATGGCAATTTAAAGTCATGAGCTTCGGATTGACAAATGCACCAGCAACCTCCGAGCGTTTGATGTCAACTGTTCTCCGAGGGATGCCTATGGAAACGTGTTTAATATATCTGGACGACATTTTAGTACATGGTAAGACTTTTGAAGAAATGATAAATAAACTTTCCTCTGTCTTGAGGCGCATGAAAACAGCTGGGCTAAAAGTAAATCCGATAAAATGCTGTTCCAGAAGAGCGTAAATTTTTTGGGTTATGTGATCTCGGAAGCGGGTCTCCTACCAAATCCATCGAAAATTGACGCTGTAAAAAATTAGCCCAGACCAATCTGTCAAACGGAGATGCGCAGTTTCTTAGGCCTCTGTACCTACTACCGCCAGTTTGTACCACATTTCTCTGATGTTGCTCGTCCTCTTCACCGGTTGACTGAAAAAGATGTAAATTTTTCGTGGTCTGCGGAATGTGAACAAGCATTTAACTGATTGAAAGATAGTTTAACCTCACCGCCAATCCTGGGTCATCCATGTCCTGACTGCAGTTTGCTTCTAGATACCGACGCAAGTGACTTTGGGCTTGGAGCCGCTCTCTCGCAAATCCAAAACAACAAAGAAATTGTGATTTCTTATTTTAGCAAGACAATGTGTAGAGCAGAAAGAAATTATTGCACAACACGTAAGGAACTTCTTGCTATGATAAAAGCAATTGAAAACTTTTATGTTTACTTGTATGGACGTGAGTTTGAGATACGAACGGATCATGCGGCGCTGAACTGGCTGCTTTCATTTAAGAACCCAGAAGGCCAATTAGCTCGCTGGCTCGAGAGATTGCAGCAATACAATTTTAAAGTCAGGCACAGACCAGGAAAACTTCATTTGAACGCGGATGCCCTTTCCCGCCGCCCTTGTACCGAAACTGGATGTCGTCACTGTGAGACGAAGGAGAAGCTCGACGGAGAAAATGTTCGCTATGTAACAAATGCCATTATTGAAATTGAAAGTGTAATCGCCGCAGAACGCTTGAAAGAACTTCAAATAAATGATAGTGTTCTTGTAACAGTGATCCATTGGGTAAAAGATGGCAACCGTCCCACTTGGCAATCTATTTCAGGCGAGTCCAATATTCTTAGAGCATATTGACTTCAGTATGCCGCATTAAAACTGCATGACGACACTCTTTGCAAGCGATGGATACCTACCAAAAAGAGGGGGAAGGAGCGTTTGCTGTGAAACTGGATGTCGTCACTGTGAGACGAAGGAGAAGCTCGACGGAGAAAATGTTCGCTATGTAACAAATGCCGTTATTGAAATTGAAAGTGTAATCGCCGCAGAACGCTTGAAAGAACTTCAAATAAATGATAGTGTTCTTGTAACAGTGATCCATTGGGTAAAAGATGGCAACCGTCCCACTTGGCAATCTATTTCAGGCGAGTCCAATATTCTTAGAGCATATTGGCTTCAGTATGCCGCATTAGAACTGCATGACGACACTCTTTGCAAGCGATGGATACCTACCAAAAAGAGGGGGAAGGAGCGTCTGCTGCCAATTGTGCCAACGGCATTAAAAAATGAAGTTTTAAGAATGTTTCATGATTCTTCATTTGGTGGTCATTTTGGAGCTGGGAAGACCTTCGAGAAGCTAAGAAGTCGGTTTTATTGGATCGGTGCGAGAAAAGATGTTGAGTTGTACTGCGCAGAATGTGATACATGTGCCTCAAGGAAAGGGCCAAAAAAGAAAAACTAAAGCACCATTACAAATTTATCTCGCAGGCGAACCTTTCCAGCGGGTGGCAATAGACATCCTCGGGCCGTTACCAATCTCAAAAGAAGGGCACAGATACATTTTGGTTTATATGGACTACTTCACTAAGTGGTTGGAAGTTCTACCAATTAGGGACCAAACTACCGATACAGTCGCTCGAGCTCTAGTGAACCAGGTGCTCAGTAGATACGGCGTACCAATAGAACTTCATTCGGATCAAGGAAGGAACTTCGAATCCGACGTATTTCAAAAGGTTATGATTCTTCTGGGTATTCATAAAACACGAACCACTCCTCTTCATCCACAGTCCGATGGACTAGTTGAGAGAATGAATCGAACAATTCTAAGCTATCTGTCGAAGTTTATCAACGATTCTCAAGATGATTGGCACAATCTGTTGCCATTGTTTGCCATGGCCTACCGTGCTGCTCAACAAGACTCAATCAAAGAATCGCCACATTCAATGCTCTTTGGAAGAGAAATGAGGCTCCCTTCAGATCTCCTATTCGGTGCCTTGCCGGACCAGGAGTGCACTGTTACCTGCTATGCAAAAGAACTACAACAAAATCTTGCCATTACTCATGAGAACGCTAGGGAACAGATGTACAAAGCAGCGGCGAGAATGAAGAAGAGGTATGATTTTTCATCTAATCTTGCTATCTTTCAGGTGGGTCAATTTGTTTGGTTTCATAACCCGAAACGAAAGGTTCGTCGTTGCCCTAAATTAGACTCAGCTTGGAATGGCCCTTATCGAATAATGCAGATGATAACCGATGTTACAGTCAAAATCCAAAAGACACCCCGAAGCAAGGCGAAAATTATTCATGTGGATCGTTTTGCCCCATACCATGGTAAGAACATTAATAGCTGGATTTGATATAGATGCTCTGGTTCAAGAGGAGGAGGATGTTGCACCAAGGAACGCTCACAATAAAACTGCATCTATGGACGCGCATTACAAAGCTGTATCTATTAACGATAACCGTCACATGTCATTTTTGGTGACAGCAATGATTGCTGTCAAAATCATAACTTCAATAAAGTCACACGTTTTTAATTTTGTGGGTCGTATTTTCTCAACACTGCGTTTTCTTTAATCGACTTTTATTTCAGAAATCCTAGAAGTTTTGCAACAATATATTAAATTAAAGGCATCAAGCATGTGTTTTAGGAACTCGAGGGGAACGTTTTTATAAAATTCGTTCGGTATTCGGTCAGGTCCAGGTGCTTTTCTATTTTTGGCCTTAAATAGGCTCAATTGCAGTTCCCAAAAAGTTATTTCCCTATCAAGAAGGTCATCAGCAACAAAGGGTTCAGCATATTGAAATCTGCACTATATGGAGTGGTATGGATTTAACAGGGCCTTGAAATGTTCGGCTGATTTTCCAGCAGGCAAGTGTATTCCGCAAACAAAATCTAAACCCTTAAGAGATTTTATTTTTGACCAGAAGCTCTTACTGTCTTTTGTGTGAGAGAGCTCTTAGGCTATTGATTGAAAATAAAGTTTTCTTTTCTTCCTACATAATTCTCTGTAATATTTATTTGCGGTGATATATCCTACTCTTAAAGCTAAGCTACGATCACCGATTGATTTTTTTAAATTTCTAAGAAGATCAAATGAAACCTTTCGTGCAGCCAAGTATTCGCGGTCGAATCACTTTTGCCGGGAATTTGATTTTGTGGTTAAATTTTTTGCAGGTACGACTTGTTTTATACAATTGTTCAAAAAACATATCTTCTCTTCGGCTAGATTTTCTTAAGTTGTCTCGCAGGTGCTCTCAAGTTTTCTCAATAGTTTGGTTGGGTACAGTGAACCGAAACTATCTTTCCACTCAAGTTTTTGAGGTAGTGTTACTTCATGACATACTGCAGTGTTTTTAAGGCTGAATTCCAACAAAAGAGGCATATGGTCAGATAATGTTTTGCCATCCCACACAGTTTGCCGAATATTGCTGTACATAATCTTTGAGGACTTTAAGCATCTTTTTAGACATTCCTTTTTGTGACAGTTTGTAGAACAGTGCATTGCGGTCAATTGAGTCAAAAGCTGCTTTAAAGTCAACAAAAAATATGTTCAGTTTTTTGTGTTGCCTTAAGAACTGTTGTGCTATGGTTGTTATTGTGAAAATGTTGTCTATCGTTGAATACCCCCTACGAAAACCTGCTTGATACTCGCTCAAAACATTGCTTCTATCTATCCATTCGTTTATTCTATTAAAGACAAATGAAGAAAAAAATTTAGCTGTTGAATTCATAAACGATATCCCACGATAGTTGCATGACATATTAATATCACCTTTTTTATATATCGGATACACGATGGCATCTTTGAATACCTGAGGGACTTTGCCTGTATTATATATTAAATTAAAGGCATCAAGCATGTGTTTTAGGAAATGAAGGGGAACGTTTTTATAAGATTCGTTCGGTACTCGGGCAGGTCCAGGTGCTTTTATATTTTTGGCCTTAAATAGGCTCAATTGCAGTTCCCAAAAAGTTATTTCCTTATCAAGAAGGTCATCAGCAACAAAAGGTTCAGCATATTGAAATCTGCACTATATGGAGTGGTATGGACTTAACAGGGCCTTGTAATGTTCGGCTGGTTTTCCAGCAGGCAAGTGTATTCCGCAAACAAAATCTAAACCCTTAAGAGATTTTATTTTTGACCAGAAGCTCTTACTGTCTTTTGTGTGAGAGAGCTCTTAGGCTATTCATTGAAAATAAAGTTTTCTTTTCTTTCTACATAATTCTCTGTAATATTTATTTGCGGTGATTTATCCTACCCTTAAAGCTTAGCTACGATCACCGATTGATTTTTTTAAATTTCTAAGAAGATCAAATGAAACCTTTCGTGCAGCCAAGCATTCGCGGTCGAACCATTTTTGCAGGGAATCTAAATTTTGTTGTTAAATTTTTTGCAGGTACGACTTGTTTAATACAATTGTTCAAAAAACATATCTTCTCTTCGGCTAGATTTTCTTAAGTTGTCTCGCAGGTGCTCTCAAGTTTTCTCAATAGTTTGGTTGGGTACAATGAACCGAAATTATCTTTCCACTCAAGTTTTTGAGGTAGTGTTACTTCATGGCATACTGCAGTGTTCTTAAGGCTGAGTTCCAACAAAAGCGGCATATGGTCAGATAATGTTTCTGCCATCCCACACAGTTTGCCGAATATTGCTGTACATAATCTTTGAGGACTTTAAGCATCTTTTTAGACATTCCTTTTTGTGACAGTTTGTAGAACAGTGCATTGCGGTCAATTGAGTCAAAAGCTGCTTTAAAGTCAACAAAAAATATGTTCAGTTTTTTGTGTTGCCTTAAGAACTGTTGTGCTATGGTTGTTAATGTGAAAATGCTGTCTATCGTTGAATACCCCTTACGAAAACCTGCTTAATACTCGCTCAAAACATTGCTTCTATCTATCCATTCGTTTATTCTATTAAAAACAATTGAAAAAAAAAATTTTAGCTGTTGAATTCATAAACAATATCCCCCGATAGTTGCATGACAGATTATTATCACCTTTTTTTATATATCGGATACACGATGGCATCTTTGAATACCTGAGGGACTTTGCCTGTATTATATATTAAATTAAAGGCATCAAGCATGTGTTTTAGGAAATCGAGGGGAACGTTTTTATAAGATTCGTTCGGTATTCGGTCAGGTCCAGGTGCTTTTCTATTTTTGGCCTTAAATAGGCTCAATTGCAGTTCCCAAAAAGTTATTTCCTTATCAAGAAGGTCATCAGCAACAAAGCTGTTCAGCATATTGAAATCTGCACTATATGGAGTGGTATGGATTTAACAGGGCCTTGAAATGTTCGGCTGGTTTTCCAGCAGGCAAGTGTATTCCGCAAACAAAATCTAAACCCTTAAGAGATTTTATTTTTGACCAGAAGCTCTTACTGTCTTTTGTGTGAGAGAGCTCTTAGGCTATTGATTGAAAATAAAGTTTTCTTTTCTTCCTACATAATTCTCTGTAATATTTATTTGCGGTGATATATCCTACTCTTAAAGCTTAGCTACGATCACCGATTGATTTTTTTAAATTTCTAAGAAGATCAAATGAAACCTTTCGTGCAGCCAAGCATTCGCGGTCAAACCACTTTTGCCGGGAATTTGATTTTGTTGTTAAATTTTTTGCAGGTACGACTTGTTTTCAAAAAAGATATCTTCTCTTCGGCTAGATTTTCTTAAGTTGTCTCGCAGGTACTCTCAAGTTTTCTCAATAGTTTGGTTGGGTACAATGAACCGAAACTATCTTTCCACTCAAGTTTTTGAGGTAGTGTTACTTCATAAGATACTGCAGTATTTTTAAGGCTGAATTCCAACAAAAGAGGCATATGGTCAGATAATGTTTTTGCCATCCCACACAGTTTGCCGAATATTGTTGTACATAATCTTTGAGAACTTTAAGCATCTTTTTAGACATTCCTTTTTGTGACAGTTTGTAGAACAGTGCATTGCGGTCAATTGAGTCAAAAGCTGCTTTAAAGTCAACAAAAAATATGTTCAGTTTTTTTGTGTTGCCTTAAGAACTGTTGTGCTATGGTTGTTAATGTGAAAATGTTGTCTATCGTTGAATACCCCTTACGAAAACCTGCTTGATACTCGCTCAAAACATTGCTTCTATCTATCCATTCGTTTATTCTATTAAAAACAATTGAAGAAAAATTTTAGCTGTTGAATTCATAAACGATATCCCCCGATAGTTGCATGACAGATTAATATCACCTTTTTTATATATCGGATACATGATGGCATCTTTGAATACCTGAGACACTTGGCCTGTATTATATATTAAATTAAAGGCATCAAGCATGTGTTTTAGGAACTCGAGGGGAACGTATATGGAGTGGTATGGATTTAACAGGGCCTTGAAATGTTCGGCTGGTTTTCCAGCAGGCAAGTGTATTCCGCAAACAAAATCTAGACCCTTAAGAGATTTTATTTTTGACCAGAAGCTCTTACTGTCTTTTGTGTGAGAGAGCTCTAAGGCTATTGATTGAAAATAAACTTTTCGTTTCTTCTTACATAATTCTCTGTAATATTTATTTGCGGTGATATATCCTAATCTTAAAGCTAAGCTACGATCACCGATTGATTTTTTTAAATTTCTAAGAAGATCAAATGAAACCTTTCGTGCAGCCAAGCATTCGCGGTCGAACCATATTTGCTGGGAATTTGATTTATTTGTTAAATTTTTTGCAGGTACGACGTGTTTTATACAATTGTTCAACATTACATTACATTACATATTTTGTGACAGTTTGAAGAACAGTGCATTGCGGTCAATTGAGTCAAAAGCTGCTTTAAAGTCAACAAAAAATATGTTCAGTTTTTTGTGTTGCCTTAAGAACTGTTGTGCTATGGTTGTTAATGTGAAAATGTTGTCTATCGTTGAATACCCCTTACGAAAACCTACTTCATACTAGCTCAAAACATTGCTTCTATCTATCCATTCGTTTATTCTATTAAAGACAATTGAAGAAAAAATTTTAGCTGTTGAATTCATAAACGATATCCCCTGATAGTTGCATGACAGATTAATATCACCTTTTTTATATATCGGATACACGATGGCATCTTTGAATACCTGAGGGACTTTGCCTGTATTATATATTAAATTAAAGGCATCAAGCATGTGTTTTAGGAAATCGCGGGGAACGTTTTTATAAAATTCGTTCGGTATTCGGTCAGGTCCAGGTGCTTTTCTATTTTTGGCTTAAATAGGCTCAATTGCAGTTCCCAAAAAGTTATTTCCTTATCAAGAAGGTCATCAGCAACAAAGGGTTCAGCATATTGAAATCTGCACTATATGGAGTGGTATGGATTTAACAGGGCCTTGAAATGTTCGGCTGGTTTTCCAGCAGGCAAGTGTATTCCGCAAACAAAATCTAAACCCTTAAGAGATTTTATTTTTGACCAGAAGCTCTTACTGTCTTTTGTGTTCGAGAGCTCTAAGGCTATTGATTGAAAATAAAGTTTTCTTTTCTTCCTACATAATTCTCTGTAATATTTATTTGCGGTGATATATCCTACTCTTAAAGCTTAGCTACGATCACCGATTGATTTTTTTAAATTTCTAAGAAGATCAAATGAAACCTTTCGTGCAGCCAAGCATTCGCGGTCGAACCATTTTTGCTGGGAATTTGATTTATTTGTTAAATTTTTTGCAGGTACGACGTGTTTTATACAATTGTTCAATATTACATTGCATTACATATTTTGTGACAGTTTGAAGAACAGTGCATTGCGGTAAATTGAGTCAAAAGCTGCTTTAAAGTCAACAAAAAATATGTTCAGTTTTTTGTGTTGCCTTAAGTACTGTTGTGCTATGGTTGTTAATGTGAAAATGTTGTCTATCGTTGAATACCCCTTACGAAAACCTACTTAATACTAGCTCAAAACATTGCTTGTATCTATCCATTAGTTTATTCTATTAAAGACAATTGAAGAAAAAAATTTTGCTGTTGAATTCATAAACGATATCCCCTGATAGTTGCATGACAGATTAATATCACCTTTTTTATATATCGGATACACGATGGCATCTTTGAATACCTGAGGGACTTTGCCTGTATTATATATTAAATTAAAGGCATCAAGGATGTGTTTTAGGAAATCGAGGGGAACGTTTTTATAAAATTCGTTCGGTATTCGGTCAGGTCCAGGTGCTTTTCTATTTTTGGTCTTAAATAGGCTCAATTAAAGTTCCCAAAAAGTTATTTCCTTATCAAGAAGGTCATCAGCAACAAAGGGTTCAGCATATTGAAATCTGCACTATATGGAGCGGTATGGATTTAACAGGGCCTTGAAATGTTCGGCTGGTTTTCCAGCAGGCAAGTGTATTCCGCAAACAAAATCTAAACCCTTAAGAGATTTTATTTTTGACCAGAAGCTCTTACTGTCTTTTGTGTGAGAGAGCTCTAAGGCTATTGATTGAAAATAAAGTTTTCTGTTCTTCCTACATAATTCTCTGTAATATTTATTTGCGGTGATATATCCTACTCTTAAAGCTTAGCTACGATCACCGATTGATTTTTTTAAATTTTTAAGAAGATCAAATGAAACCTTTCGTGCAGCCAAGCATTCGCGGTCGAACCATTTTTGCAGGGAATTTGATTTTGTTGTTAAATTTTTTGCAGGTACGACGTGTTTTATACAATTGTTCAACATTACATTACATTACATATTTTGTGACAGTTTGAAGAACAGTGCATTGCGGTCAATTGAGTCAAAAGCTGCTTTAAAGTCAACTAAAAATATGTTCAGTTTTTTGTGTTGCCTTAAGAACTGTTGTGCTATGGTTGTTAATGTGAAAATGTTGTCTATCGTTGAATACCCCTTACGAAAACCTGCTTAATACTCGCTCAAAACATTGCTTCTATCTATCCATTCGTTTATTCTATTAAAGACAATTGAAGAAAAAATTTTAGCTGTTGAATTCATAAACGATATCCCCTGATAGTTGCATGACAGATTAATATCACCTTTTTTATATATCGGATACACGATGGCATCTTTGAATACCTGAGGGACTTTGCCTGTATTATATATTAAATTAAAGGCATCAAGCATGTGTTTTGGGAAATCGAGGGGAACGTTTTTATAAAATTCGTTCGGTATTCGGTCAGGTCCAGGTGCTTTTCTATTTTTGGCCTTAAATAGGCTCAATTGCAGTTCCCAAAAAGTTATTTCCTTATCAAGAAGGTCATCAGCAACAAAGGGTTCAGCATATTGAAATCTGCACTATATGGAGTGGTATGGATTTAACAGGGCCTTGAAATGTTCGGCTGGTTTTCCAGCAGGCAAGTGTATTCCGCAAACAAAATCTAAACCCTTAAGAGATTTTATTTTTGACCAGAAGCTCTTACTGTCTTTTGTGTGAGAGAGCTCTAAGGCTATTGATTGAAAAAAAAGTTTTCTTTTCTTCCTACATAATTCTCTGTAATATTTATTTGCGGTGATATATCCTACTCTTAAAGCTTAGCTACGATCACCGATTGATTTTTTTTAAATTTCTAAGAAGATCAAATGAAAACTTTCGTGCAGCCAAGCATTCGCGGTCGAACCATTTTTGCTGGGAATTTGATTTTGTTGTTAAATTTTTTGCAGGTACGACGTGTTTTATACAATTGTTCAACATTACATTACATTACATATTGATCTGCTCCGTAGATAAATCTACGAAGCAAAGACACTTATGAGCACTGGCTGCTGAGGCCATTGGCTCAGACAATTACAAAGACAGCACACAAGACGACATTGATACAGGACAGAACAGAAGATAGAGGCAGGACGGAAAAACAGAAAACACATAACACATGTCAACAGCACGCAGTTGGTTTCGAGACAGTCCTCCATCTTTCCACTAACCACGCGCAACGATGCTTGATTTCGCTGATCTCACGGGAAGCGATGCTTTATCGGAGCCAAGGCCGTTGACACACACAATTGTTCAAAAAACACATCTTCTCTTCGGCTAGATTTTCTTAAGTTGTCTCGCAGGTGCTCTCAAGTTTTCTCAATAGTTTGGTTGGGTACAGTGAACCGAAACTATCTTTCCACTCAAGTTTTTGAGGAAGTGTTACTTCATGGCATACTCCAGTGTTTTTAAGGCTGAATTCCAACAAAAGAGGCATATGGTCAGATAATGTTTTTGCCATCCCACACAGTTTGCCGAATATTGCTGTACATAATCTTTGGGGACTTTAAGCATCTTTTTAAACATTCCTTTTTGTGACAGTTTGTAGAACAGTGCATTGCGGTCAATTGAGTCAAAAGCTGCTTTAAAGTCAACAAAAAATATGTTCAGTTTTTTGTGTTGCCTTAAGAACTGTTGTGCTATGGTTGTTAATGTGAAAATGTTGTCTATCGTTGAATACCCCTTACGAAAACCTGCTTTATACTCGCTCAAAACATTGCTTCTACCTATCCATTCGTTTATTCTATTAAAGACAATTGAAGAAAAAATTTTAGCTGTTGAATTCATAAACGATATCCCCCGATAGTTGCATGACAGATTAATATCACCTTTTTTATATATCGGATACACGATGGCATCTGTGAATACCTGAGGGACTTTGCCTGTATTATATATTAAATTAAAGGCATCAAGCATATGTTTTCGGAACTCGAGGGGAACGTTTTTAAAAAATTCGTTCGGTATTCGGTCAGGTCCAGGTGCTTTTCTATTTTTTGCCTTAAGTAGGCTCAATTGCAGTTGTCAAAAAGTTATTTCCCTATCAAGAAGGTCATCAGCAACAAAGGGTTCAGCATATTGAAATCTGCACTATATGGAGTGGTATGGATTTAACAGGGCCTTGAAATGTTCGGCTGGTTTTCCAGCAGGCAATTGTATTCCGCAAACAAAATCTAAACCCTTAAGAGATTTTATTTTTGACCAGAAGCTCTTACTGTCTTTTGTGTGAGAGAGCTCTAAGGCTATTGATTGAAAATAAAGTTTTAGTTTCTTCTTACATAATTCTCTGTAATATTTATTTGCGGTGATATATCCTACTCTTAAAGCTTAGCTACGATCACCGATTGATTTTTTTAAATTTCTAAGAAGATCAAATGAAACCTTTCGTGCAGCCAAGCATTCGCAGTCGAACCACTTTTGCCTGGAATTTGATTTTGTTGTTAAAATTTTTGCAGGTACGACTTGTTTTATACAATTGTTCAAAAAACATATCTTCTCTTCGGCTAGATTTTCTTAAGTTGTCTCGCAGGTGCTCTCAAGTTTTCTCAATAGTTTGGTTGGGTAAAATGAACCGAAACTATCTTTTCACTCAAGTTTTTGAGGTAGTGTTACTTCATGACATACTGCAGTGTTTTTAAGGCTGAATTCCAACAAAAGAGGCACATGGTCAGATAATGTTTTTGCCATCCCACACAGTTTGCCGAATATTGTTGTACATAATCTTTGAGAACTTTAAGCATCTTTTTAGTCATTCCTTTTTGTGACAGTTTGTAGAATAGTGCATTGCGGTCAATTGAGTCAAAAGCTGCTTTAAAGTCAACAAAAAATATGTTCAGTTTTTTGTGTTGCCTTAAGAACTGTTGTGCTATGGTTGTTAATGTGAAAATGTTGTCTATCGTTGAATACCCCTTACGAAAACCTGCTTAATACTCGCTCAAAACATTGCTTCTCTCTATCCATTCATTTATTCTATTAAAGACAATTGAAGAAAAAATTTTAGCTGTTGAATTCATAAACGATATCCGCCGATAATTGCATGACAGATTAATATCACCTTTTTTTATATATCGGATACATATTTGAATACCTGAGGGACTTTGCCTGTATTATATATTAAATTAATTAATATATAAAATGTGTTTTACGAAATCGAGGGGAACGTTTTTAAAAAATTCGTTCGGTATTCGGTCAGGTCCAGGTGCTTTTCTATTTTTTGCCTTAAATAGGCTCAATTGCAGTTGTCAAAAAGTTATTTCCCTATCAAGAAGGTCATCAGCAACAAAGGGTTCAGCATATTGAAATCTGCACTATATGGAGTGGTATGGATTTAACAGGGCCTTGAAATGTTCGGCTGGTTTTCCAGCAGGCAAGTGTATTCCGGAAACAAAATCTAAACCCTTAAGAGATTTTATTTTTGACCAGAAGCTCTTACTGTCTTTTGTGAGAGGGAGCTCTAAGGCTATTGATTGAAAATAAAGTTTTCGTTTCTTCTTACATAATTCTCTGTAATATTTATTTGCGGTGATATATCCTACTCTTAAAGCTTAGCTACGATCACCGATTGATTTTTTTAAATTTCTAAGAAGATCAAATGAAACCTTTCGTGCAGTAAAGCATTCGCAGTCGAACCACTTTTGCCTGGAATTTGATTTTGTTGTTAAAATTTTTGCAGGTACGACTTGTTTTATACAATTGTTCAAAAAACATATCTTCTCTTCGGCTAGATTTTCTTAAGTTGTCTCGCAGGTGCTCTCAAGTTTTCTCAATAGTTTGGTTGGGTAAAATGAACCGAAACTATCTTTCCACTCAAGTTTTTGGGGTAGTGTTACTTCATGACATACTGCAGTGTTTTTAAGGCTGAATTCCAACAAAAGAGGCATATGGTCAGATAATGTTTTTGCCATCCCACACAGTTTGCCGAATATTGTTGTACATAATCTTTGAGAACTTTAAGCATCTTTTTAGACATTCCTTTTTGTGACAGTTTGTAGAACAGTGCATTGCGGTCAATTGAGTCAAAAGCTGCTTTAAAGTCAACAAAAAATATGTTCAGTTTTTTGTGTTGCCTTAAGAACTGTTGTGCTATGGTTGTTAATGTGAAAATGTTGTCTATCGTTGAATACCCCTTACGAAAACCTGCTTAATACTCGCTCAAAACATTGCTTCTATCTATCCATTTGTTTATTCTATTAAAGACAATTGAAAAAAAAAATTTAGCTGTTGAATTCATAAACGATATCCCACGGTAGTTGCATGACAGATTAATATCACCTTTTTTATATATCGGATACAAGATGGCATCTTTGAATACCTGAGGGACTTTGCCTGTATTATATTATGTGTCCGCCAAATAACTTTTTTTTTTGAAAATGCTTCATCAACATCGAGTGTAGCTTCGGCTGTGTGGCACGTAGCGCCGTCCTGTTTGAACCAAATGTTGCCAATATCCTCTTCTTCAATTTTTGAGAACAAAAATTTGTTCCACATTGCCCGATAACGATCGCTATTGACTATAACGGGCACTCCCTGCTCATTTTCGAAAAATGACCCAATTATGCCTCTGGACCAAAATCCGCACCAAACAGTGATTCGTTTTGGGTTTATCGGCTTTTCAATATATTCATGCGGGATTTCTGTGCCCCGAATGCGACAATTTTGCTTGTTTACATACCCGCCAAGACCAAAATGAGCTTCATCTGAAAAGATGATTTTTTTTTTGCAAAATCGGCATCGATCGCAGGCAGTAATGTCGCAATATTTCTCAGTGTTGTTTAAGCGTAAACACAACCATATTCGTTCAGCAAAAGGATTATTTAATTATCTGTTGAATCAGATATGAGCTAAGTGTTACCATTCACGAAATAAGCACTAGTTAAAAAAAAAACGTTAGATGGCAGACCCTTTATTAAATTAAAGGCATCAAGCATGTGTTTTAGGAACTCGAGGGGAGCGTTTTTATAAAATTCGTTCGGTATTCGGTCAGGTCCAGGTGCTTTTCTATTTTTTGGCCTTAAATAGGCTCAATTGCAGTTCCCAAAAAGTTATTTCCCTATCAAGAAGGTCATCAGCAACAAAGGGTTCAGCATATTGAAATCTGCACTATATGGAGTGGTATGGATTAAACAGGGCCTTGAAATGTTCGGCTGGTTTTCCAGCAGGCAAGTGTATTCCGCAAACAAAATCTAAACCCTTAAGAGATTTTATTTTTGACCAGAAGCTCTTACTGTCTTTTGTGTGAGAGAGCTCTAAGGCTATTGATTGAAAATAAAGTTTTCTTTTCTTCCTACATAATTCTCTGTAATATTTATTTGCGGTGATATATCCTATTCTTAAAGCTTAGCTACGATCACCGATTGATTTTTTTAAATTTCTTAGAAGATCAAATGAAACCTTTCGTGCAGCCAAGCATTCGCGGTCGAACCACTTTTGCCGGGAATTTGATTTTGTTGTTAAATTTTTTGCAGGTACGACTTGTTTTATACAATTGTTTGTTTGTCTCGCAGGTGCTCTCAAGTTTTCTCAATAGTTTGGTTGGGTACAGTGAACCGAAACTATCTTTCCACTCAAGTTTTTGAGGTAGTGTTACTTCATGGCATACTGCAGTGTTTTTAAGGCTGAATTCCAACAAAAGAGTCATATGGTCAGATAATGTTTTTGCCATCCCACACAGTTTGCCGAATATTGCTGTACATAATCTTTGAGGACTTTAAGCATCTTTAACATTCCTTTCTGTGACAGTTTGTAGAACAGTGCATTGCGGTCAATTGAGTCAAAAGCTGCTTTAAAGTCAACAAAAAATATGTTCAGTTTTTTGTGTTGCCTTAAGAACTGTTGTGCTATGGTTGTTAATGTGAAAATGTTGTCTATCGTTGAATACCCCTTACGAAAACCTGCTTAATACTCGCTCAAAACATTGCTTCTATCTATCCATTCGTTTATTCTTTTAAAGACAATTGAAGAAAAAATTTAGCTGTTGAATTCATTAACGATATCCCCAGATAGTTGCATGACAGATTAATATCACCTTTTTTATATATCGGATACATATTTGAATACCTGAGGGACTTTGCCTGTATTATATATTAAATTAAAGGCATCAAGCATGTGTTTTAGGAAATTGAGGGGAACGTTTTTATAAAATTCGTTCGGTATTCGGTCAGGTCCAGGTGCTTTTCTATTTTTTGCCTTAAAAAGGCTCAATTGCAGTTCCCAAAAAGTTATTTCCCTATCAAGAAGGTCATCAGCAACAAAGGGTTCAGCATATTGAAATCTGCACTATATGGAGTGGTATGGATTTAACAGGGCCTTGAAATGTTCGGCTGGTTTTCCAGCAGGCAAGTGTATTCCGCAAACAAAATCTAAACCCTTAAGAGATTTTATTTTTGACCAGAAGCTCTTACTGTCTTTTGTGAGAGAGCTCTAAGGCTATTGATTGAAAATAAAGTTTTCTTTTCTTCCTACATAATTCTCTGTAATATTTATTTGCGGTGATATATCCTATTCTTAAAGCTTAGCTACGATCACCGATTGATTTTTTTAAATTTCTTAGAAGATCAAATGAATTTTTTCGTGAAGCCAAGCATTCGCGTTTGAACCACTTTTGCCGGTAATTTGATTTTGTTGTTAAATTTCTTGCAGGTACGACTTGTTTTATACAATTGTTCAAAAAACATATCTTCTCTTCGGCTAGATTTTCTTAAGTTGTCTCGCAGGTGCTCTCAAGTTTTCTCAATAGTTTGGTTGGGTACAATGAACCGAAACTATCTTTCCACTCAAGTTTTTGAGGTAGTGTTACTTCATGGCATACTGCAGTATCTTTAAGGCTGAATTCCAACAAAAGAGGCATATGGTCAGATAATGTTTTTGCCATCCCACACAGTTTGCCGAATATTGCTGTACATAATCTTTGAGGACTTTAAGCATCTTTTTAGACATTCCTTTTTGTGACAGTTTGTAGAACAGTGCATTGCGGTCAATTGAGTCAAAAGCTGCTTTAAAGTCAACAAAAAATATGTTCAGTTTTTTGTGTTGCCTTAAGAACTGTTGTGCTATGGTTGTTAATGTGAAAATGCTGTCTATCGGTGAATACCCCTTACGAAAACCTGCTTGATACTCGCTTAAAACATTGCTTCTATCTATCCATTCGTTTATTCTATTAAAGACAATTGAAGAAAAAATTTTAGCTGTTGATTTCATAAACGATATCCCCCGATAGTTGCATGACAGATTAATATCACCTTTTTTATATATCGGATACACGATGGCATCTTTGAATACCTGACGGACTTTGCCTGTATTATATATTAAATTAAAGGCATCAAGCATATGTTTTCGGAACTCGAGGGGAACGTTTTTATAAAATTCGTTCGGTATTCGGTCAGGTCCAGGTGCTTTTCTATTTTTGGCCTTAAATAGGCTCAATTGCAGTTCCCAAAAAGTTATTTCCCTATCAAGAAGGTCATCAGCAACAAAGGGTTCAGCATATTGAAATCTGCACTATATGGAGTGGTATGGATTTAACAGGGCCTTGAAATGTTCGGCTGGTTTTCCAGCAGGCAATTGTATTCCGCAAACAAAATCTAAACCCTTAAGAGATTTTATTTTTGACCAGAAGCTCTAACTGTCTTTTGTGTGAGAGAGCTCTAAGGCTATTGATTTAAAATAAAGTTTTCTTTTCTTTCTACATAATTCTCTTTAATATTTATTTGCGGTGATATATCCTACTCTTAAAGCTTAGCTACGATCACTGATTGATTTTTTTAAATTTCTAAGAAGATCAAATGAAACCTTTCGTGCAGCCAAGCATTTGCGGTCGAACCACTTTTGCCGGGAATTTGATTTTGTTGTTAAATTTTTTGCAGGTACGACTTGTTTTATACAATTGTTCAAAAAACATATCTTCTCTTCGGCTAGATTTTCTAAGGTTGTCTCGCAGGTGCTCTCAAGTTTTTTCAATAGTTTGGTTGGGTACAATGAACCGAAACTATCTTTCCACTCAAGTTTTTGAGGTAGTGTTACTTCATGACATACTGCAGTGTTTTTAAGGCTGAATTCCAACAAAAGAGGCATATGGTCAGAGAATGTTTCTACTCCTACTTAGAAGGATAGATTCAACTTCATCCATTCTCTAGAAACTGCGCAAAAGTCAATCACAGATTTTCCTGATCATCCAATAAATGTATACTCTAAAAATTATCTTTCTTGCTGCATCCATTTAGAATAAAAAGATCGTTTTCTTGACATAGTTTCATAAATAGTCGTCCATTTCTGTTAAAAGTTTCGTCTTTCGAATTTCGGGTATTTTCTATGTGTGTCCCTATAAGATTGCTTTCATCTGTCACTATCTGTTTGTTCCCTATTCAAGCATTCATGTCACCAATAACCATTATATTCTGTGATTGAAACGTGAGCAGACAATAATGAAGATCATTGAACTCGTTATCCCAAAAGTTGCAGTTCAGGTATGTGGGTATAATAAAATATTTTGTACTTTGGTTTCTGAATGTAAAACATGATTGACCATTCTCTTCAACAAAGCTACCCTCCTTTAGTTCTACCAAATTTATATTCACAAGTGGCAGGTATCTAGTGTAAGTTATATTCGCTGAAGTATTTTTTAAAATGTTTTTTTTCATTATTAAAATTATTAAAACTACTTGCATGACAGATGGCAACCCTGTTTCAAATGTACATCTGCTTCTGCCGCGAGCTGGTAAATGGCGGTGTTCCAGTTGAAGTGTTGACAGTTGTTGGTTTTGACATCCATCTGTGTTGATATCACCAAACATCTCGTGCATTACCTCCAAACCATCTCGGTTGTCACAAATAAGCGTGCCTTCTCGTGTTGTGTAAAAATGTTTGTCAATTATAAAGTTTTAGGCCTCGAATTAATGTAGTCGCCGTTGGGTGCTTGTTTTTATATTTCTTCTTAATTGTAGAATATATTGTCGTCGTTTAAATTCGTCTTTTGTGTAGTCAGGATTCACATATAAACCAGTACCTTTTAGAAGACTTGAGTTCTTAATAAGGTTGATTGGCTAGGGCTTTGCTTTTTGCACCAACCATTACCAATTGTTGAGCTCCCTTGGACGGGAGCAATGTGACATCTTTAATGTTGATATTTGGAAGATTCATGGTGTTTTGGGCTAGGTCGTTGACAATTTTATGGTAGTCGCCATTACTCCACATTTTACTTGGGATTGAAAAAACCACATTTGTTTCCTTCAAACGTTTTTCTAGTAACTCCATTTTATTTTCCATGACATTGTTTTTAATTTTTAATTCTTCAATTTCTTTCGAAAGATTTTTGTTTAAAATTTGGAAAGTTTTTATCTCATTAAATATGCGGTCGAATTCAA
Source organism: Platycheirus rosarum (assembly GCA_963971375.1). NCBI lineage: Eukaryota > Metazoa > Arthropoda > Insecta > Diptera > Syrphidae > Platycheirus > Platycheirus rosarum. Next base: position 92,641,756 of record OZ020510.1, read on the forward strand.
TTTTTTAAGGCAACTCTTTGATTTTATCTGCTAATATTTCTTCAAACATATTTTTAAGATCTGCGATGGCCATATTTGCGACAGACATATTTGCTGAGGATATTTTCTTCTTTGTACTTGCAAATTCCGGTGAAGTTTCCAATAAATTACGTTTGTTTCGTTTGTTTGCTTGCGACATTTATTACTCACACACAATTTTATAACAAATATTTTTATATATTAAAATGCTTTCGTAAAATCAATTATTTTTAAGAGCTATGGTTTCATGTTGCTGTGACGTTTTCAACTCGAATGTAGGTGTATATTTTTTTCAAAATGCCAATACTCATTCATAATAGTAAACAAAAATTGAAAATCCTAAAGAATTTGAATCAAAAGTCATTCTTTTCTTCCTGCCTCACATTGCACATGCGCAGTAATATAAGCACAAAGCATAACACTTAAAACCATTCTCTTATTCTCTTTCTCACAAATAAAATATCCCCACACTAGCACTCCAAGCGCCTCGTGCGTTTAAGATTTTTTGCGTCCCATGATAGTACTATAGGCAGTTTATATACAATGAGTATTACTTGAGTTTTGAAAATGTTCTCGTTTTTCTACTTACATTATGGACACCCTACAATAAGAATAAGAGCGCACTCATTTTTATGTTGATTACACGTATGGCTGATCGAAGTGAAACAGCTATATGAGGACGCCAGTTTTATTTGAAGTCAATCTTTAAAAGTTTTTTAATTCCGAAACAAAAACACAAACTAAACTTGTGTTACTTTTGAGGTCCAGAATTGGGCTTGTTTTTTTCTTTATTAATGAATATTTTATCTAGCTTATAAAATCATGACTGTGGTCAACTCCAACGATCGTTGTTTATCTTCAATTAATTATCCATAAGGGATTCTTATGGCGCCAAATAAACTGTTGATTTGACAGTTTGTTGTTTATCTTTTAAACAATTAAAACCGCAAATCCATATGGGATTCTAAACTGTTGATTTAACAATTTTATTTTTGTAAACAAACATCCACAGAGGATGTTTCATTGCTTATGACTTTTTTAGATATCAGACGTGTTTTTGGAGAAGGCTATGGGCAATTAAGTTGGATTTCCCAAAAAAACACATAGGCAGCCGTCTGTTGTCTTATGTCAAAATTGACATCTCGACTACTAAAGGCAACGAGGTTTGTTCGTAGAATCAGGTATTTCCCATAAAACTTTATGGATAATGAAATGACGTGGATTGGTGGTTGGAATTTGTTACAGAAATCAATTTTAATAACGCAACTATAAACGTTCAAAGCTGCAAAATTGCAATAGTAAATAGTAAATAATATTAAAAATATTTTTTAAAACATGCTCCTCATTTTAATTAAATAATTTCAAGATTGATTGATGATGTTATTTAGTTTTATAAAAACTTTTTATTCTTATTAGACTCTTAACTTTTTCAGTGCTATTTTGTTCTGTTGTTTGCTTGGACAATTGTCGTGGTTCTGAAAAGGATATGACTAACCTTTTTTTGACTATTTTACTCTGTCTTATATATTCAAGTTTTGAATTCTTAAAAAGCTTTTCATTGATCTGCATGTCAGCATCTGAAAATAAGGATACAAAATACAAAAATTACACTTGTTCGATAGAGAAGGAATTTTCTTCAAAATTATGGGAAATACAGTCATGAATATTCCAGATTATAGTAAGGACAACCATGTTCATCTGCTTTACAAAATTTCATATTCACAATTGTTTGATTCAGTCTTGACTCGATTTTCATTTTTTTTTCATTCAATATTGAACAAATAATATGAATATAATAAAAATTTAAATTTGTTTGTTTTGTTTATTTGCATGTGAGGCGCCGCCATACTGTTCACCAAATTGTAATGAAACTTTGTCAGCTTATGGGAAGGTTATAGGCATACAAAATTACAAATTAATGAATTACTAAAAGAAAGGAAGAAATTTAAATCATATCGCTTTAAATGCGATAAGTTACTAATAATCATTTCATAATTTTAACCTTTTATACGTAAAATAATCATAATTAACCTAATACAGAAAACGAGTCAACCAAATGAATCAAACTACCACGTACACGAAATGCTATTTAATCAAAATAAACATCACCATAATTTCTCCGACTTCCCATAATCTTGATTGATTGAGTACCTGAACTCTTCAAACTCGTTTACATTTTAGAAGATGTTTTATTATTATGTATAATATGGTTAGAATTGTGTATGCATATATTATATAGATAATATTTATAGTTTATTTCCTCTTTATATATATATTCACGTATTTCGTTTAGATAATAATAATAATTTTTATATTATTAATAATGGTATGTTGATTAATATCTAGCGTTTTAAAGTGTTCCTTAATGTCTTCTCTGTCATCGTCATCTAGATTTCCAAAAAACTATTTTATAAATGTTCCTCCAATGTTTACATGTGCTCTTTTTACTTGCGATTATAGGGACAATAGGGCAAAATTAGGATTCGTGAATATAAAAAAATTGAGATAACAACCAAACATGACATTACGATCATAGAGAAGTCTAAAAAAAGTTATCGAACAAAAATTTATGTGTGTCTGTCTGTCTGTCTGTCTATCTGTCTGTCTGTCAGTATGTATAACGAGCTGCAGCCTAAACGGCTTTAGCGATTATCGTCAGATTTGGTGTGTGTGATTCTTTTGGCATTCCCCAGAGCGGAAATTGATATTTTATTTTTAGGCCTAAAAATACGGGACCTGCCATATAACAATTAAGGAAAAGCTTATTTTTGTCGAAAACGGCTCCAACGATGTTGATGAAATTTTTTGAGATTTCTTTTGTTAGTAGTAGCTATCAAATAATTAGAACCAAATTTACCGGAAAAGTCTATTAACGGTACCTTTCATATAACGTTTTTTTTAACCGTAACGGCTCATTGGATTTAAAAAAAAAAAAATATATTTGAAAAGATCTAAGTATCCAAATTAATTCCACATACAAACATTTTGAGTAATTATTTTTTTTGTATTTTTAACTAATTTTTGAATTTTTTTTTGAAAATTCAATAGTTTTAAAACTGATCAAAAATAAATTGCACGACTGGGTCGCACGTACTTGCTCATATATGCGGTCACATCGTCGAATAAATTTAAAAAAATGCACGACTGGGTCGCACGAACTTGTTCTTATGTTAGATAATTGCTTTGTGGCTTCATTTGTATATATATATTTATGTGGTTGGTTGATAGCAAAAGTTAAATAATAATATTAGGAAACCACACTTTAATTTTAATTAAGTATACTTTTATTTAAACAATTTAACATAAGGAACAATGATAGTCGACTGAAAAGAAGGAACAAAAGAATTCTCTTACAAACTTGACTTATAAACTAGACTTACGATAACGATCAATCTCTCCTCCTTTATCTTCTATAGGAGATAATGTTGGAGACGGTATTATGCTTACAGAAATTATAATTGCACACTCTTGATGTTTGCTCTGCAAACGACAAGAGTGTGATGTATTAAAGTAGTCTTACACCATCTGCTAAATGGGTTGGAGAGTTAGCAATTAGGGTCAAGAATTGTAGTATGACACCTCCCCAACTTAGTTATTTTTTGGTCTCCAAAAACTATTTGCAAGAATTTTTTATTTTTTTTATAATGCTTTGTTCACCTATACATGAAATTATCCTTGTACACAGAACAAAAAAAATACAAGGAAAGAAAAATTAAAGCATTTTATTTTTAAAAAATTGAATTTTTCGTAAGTATAACAGTTTATAACAGTTAATTATTTTTTTGTTACTAATATTTTATAACAGTTAAATTTCCATAGTAATTACAAAGTTATAGTAGTTTTTCCTTTTTAGGTATATGTCATACAGAAGAAGTTTATAATAATTTATGACATTTTAACAACAATATTTAGTTTTTTTTTGTTTTTGTTTTGTTATTTTATTTGCCTTTTAACAAAGTTAGTTTTAACATTTAACAATTAACAATAAATTAGTAATTTTTTTAACATTTTGACTACAATATTGAAGTTTTATTGTATTTATTGTATTATTTTTTCTTCTTTTTTGTTTACTTTTTAACAACTTATATCCAGTTTATTATATTAATTTATGATTATTATTTTTTCTTCTTTTTTGTTTTCAGTTTTTTAAAATAATTGTACTAACAGAGGGCATTCTCATTAGCAAATCTGTATAACATTATATACATTTATTGGCGCGACAGCTCCTTAAGGAGCCAAGGCCTAGTGACTTATACTCTCAACCATTCCTGTGTGTGTGTTGTTAATCTGCAAGAATGGAAGGGACCTACAATTTACCGCCGAGTCCGAACGGCTACATGAGATGCACTTTTTCGAGACAAATTTCACTCTTGGAGTTCCTCGCAAGAGGCAGTACCCCGGAAAAAAAGGTGGCTATGAGCTGGATTTGAACCCAGGCTCATTCGCTTAGCAGTCCGACACACTAACCACTAAGCCACGGGGCACTACTAACATTATATACATATATTGGCGCGACAGCTCCTTAAGGAGCCAAGGCCTAATGACTTATACTCTCAACCATTCCTGTGTGTGTGTTCAAATCCTTATAAGCAGAAATCATTTTTTAAATATATTTACCTAAACTATTGTTTTTTTATTTCAAATCGTAGGAATAATTATCAACCAAACATAGAAAACAAAATTATTAATGCGCAGACGAAAAATATCAACCAAAATCTAGATCTAATTTTGTTTGTTTTAAAATCCAATCCTACAATGTAGGTTCACACTTAAATTCTGAATGAACACACTTTTGTTTGCCAAACCGGAACGCAAAATGACTCATGACATACCTGCTTTACTATTCAATATCAAAATCATACTCGTTTAGTAATATTTTCCAACGTTGCAGTTTCATATTTGGCTCCTGCTGTAAGGCCAAACAAGGGGCTTGTGGTCTGTTCGGACAACGAATTTTCTTTCGTACAAATAAGTTCTGAAATATTTTACAGACCATACGACTGCTAGTAACTCTTTTTCTATTGTTGAATAGTGAAGTTCGTGCTTGTTCAGAGTACGAGATGCAAAGCATATAGGGTGATGGTCTTGATTAAGCACAGCTCCTATAGCAAAGCCAGATGCGTCTGTGGTAAGTATGAACTTTTTTGAGAAATCAGGACTTTTTAAAATGGGTTCGGAAGTAATTAACGTTTTTAATGTTTTGAAAGATTTGATATAAGTGGGGTCAGATATTTGTAACTTTGCCGACTTTTTTAAATATTTAATTATAGGATATGCGACTTTAGCATAGTCCTTAATAAATTTTCGGTAATAACCAGTAATACCAAGAAATTGTTTGATGCCGGTTACAGTCGTTGGTAGCTTCATTTCTGCGATAGTTTTAATTTTTTTTTCATCTTGTCTTATTCCATTATTAATTATTATGTGGCCTAGATAATTAGTCGATAGATCAACAAAATGACATTTATTAACCTGAATTTTTAGATGGCTTTCTTTCAGTTTTTGAAAAAATTCTTTAAAGATTGAAGATGTTCTTCGAAACTGGTTGAAAACACGAGAATATCGTCAACAACGCAAATTTTATTAATATAATCCCTCAAAACGTGGTTCATGAGCTTTTGGAACGTCGCCGGGGCGTTCTTTAACCCAAGCGGCATTCGTAAAAACTCATAATGACTGGATATAAATGATCTGCGAAGAGATTTTGCGTAGCTTAAGTTGTAACACTTTCACTGCAAAAAACACTCAAAACATCTTCGTTTTGACTGATTCGTATCAGTAATTCATAAATTTCCTCTTCTTCGTCGAAATATATTTGAATCGTTGCGTTTTCTGTAATGAACAGTCTAGTTTGGTAGTTAATTATAGGATTAAGACTAAGAAGGATGTTGTTTCCAATCAACCCATCAAAACGATCGTGGAATTGATATTCCAGAAAATTAACAAAATAATAACTATCTTCATTAATTTTTTTTTATTATACTGTATTCTGCACCGCAGTCAATTATAAATCTAAGTTTTCGTACATGGTTTTCAATAATTATATAGGGAAGTTGTTTTGACGATTTATTTGAAATTTTTGACAATACTGGTTTGAGCTTTAATTTTGGTTGTTTGTGTGTTCATTAAGAGCTACATCCATTGGTTCAAAATTCAAATTACGAGTTCTATACCCACTAGTCCTTCTGGATTGACTACTCTGTGTGTTGATATTATTTCGCATACTATTATTTCTTATTGATTGGTTATAGCTTTGATTTTGGGATGTGTTACGCGTAGTTTGGCTACTATAATTCTGATTATATTTAAAAACAAATTATTACGGTTGAAGTTTCTTCATTGTTGAGTATTATTGTCTTTTCTGTCACTCGAATAAAAAAACACGATACTATCTGGTATTTTGCGATAGACCATTAGGACCGAAAAATTGATGATTAATTTCGCAAATAATGCTGTAGGCTTCATTTAATGATTTTGGATTTCTACTCAAAATGATGAACTTGGTGGGCTCAGGGAGGTTGCTTTTAAATGCATTAAGCGCAATTCCGCTGTTAGAAACAATAACTTGTTGGTCTTGGTCGTTATTACTTAGTAAATATAGAATATTAACTCTACTTAATAAATAATTAATATTTTCAAAATAATCTTTTATATTTGTGTTGACTCGCAAAGTTCGCATTTGGTCTATTAATAATTCGGCAGAAAGCTTTTCACCAAACGGATTTTTTAAAATTGTTTTCACATCTGCCCAGGTCCCCTGTCTACCATGTTTCTGAAGCTCAACCCTAGCTCTCCCTACAATTTTATCCCTGATATACCCTGAAAGCAATGTTACAGTAACTTCATCAAATGCATTCAGAGCGTCTGCTAATGAGTCTACCCTGTCAACAAAATCAATTAAACAGCTGGAGTTTCTATTAAATTCGGGAAGTTTATTTATTAAGTCTAACACTATCTTAAATTTATCTGCTGCAGTTAGGACATCCATCTCGTTGAAATGTTGTTTTGTACTCACTCGGTTAAGTCTGCTTTTGTTTTGTCTTCTTTGCTTTTCTTCACGGTAAGTCAATAGTTGTTGCCTTTGGTTTAATTTTCTTTATTTTAAGTTAAGGTCTTTTTGTTTATATTTTTTTTTTTTATTAAAGAAGTATGATAGATTGATCCTATCAAACTAGCATAAAATATTTTAGGGAGCTTTTTATGGGCTTGTTTGATCAAAAGAACGTAGAAATGTGGTCAGGAGAGCTTTATTATAGGCTTGGTTTGACGGAGTTGTTTTCGAACATTTCCTTGTATGATGGAAACACAAGCAGTTTGGGAGTGCTTTTTTTTAAATTGTTTTCGAACTGTATGCAAGCTTACTTCTATTTAACTGTTTGTCTGGTTGTTTTTGAATGTTTTATTTTTTAGGTATAAGGTTGGGTATTACAGTCTTTAGATTAATTTTGCAAATAAAAATAATTTCTTTTTATTTTGGTTTTACTACCGTAAAAGAAATTAGTTTTTTGTAATTCAACCCGTTTTTTTTTATTATTCTTTTAAGCCCACTGCGCCATTTATGTGGTTGGTTGATAGCCAAAGTTAATTAATAATAACAGTAAGCCACACTTTAATTTTAATTTAGTATACTTTTATTTAAACAACTCAACATAAGGAACAATGATAGTCGACTGAATAGAAGGAACACAAGAATTCTCTTACAAACTTGACTTACAAACTAGAATTACGATAACGATCAATCTCTCCACCTTTACCTTCTATAGGAGATGATGTTAAAGAGAGTATTATGCTTACAGAAATTATAATTGCACACTCTTGATATTTGCTCTGCAAACGACAAGAGTGTGATGTATTAAAGAAGTCTTAAACCATCTGCTAAGTGGATTGGAGAGTTAGCAAATAGGGTCAGGAGTTGTAGTACATTCTATTATATGACAATATAAAGGGTGTTATTTTAGACGTGTGGTTTTCAAGAAGAAATAAAACGCATATAGTTTAATGTTATGGCCAATAATTTAGCTTAATTATAAAAATAAGGGTTCGCATTATGTTTTAAAAATGATTTCGGGGAAGTGGCCGCTGCTCGAATAAATTCCAACCGCCCAATTTTGTGAAAATCGGGATCGGTGGCCATCTCGTTTTGGGCCCATTCACCGAACGTGTGACGCGCTTGATGGTCGTTCGGCTGCAATTCTGGCACGAGTTGGATTTTGTAAGCCTGTAAACCAAGATCCTTCAGCAAAATCTTCCATAAAGTAGATGGGCACATCTTAAATTGTTGCGCGCGATGGCGGATGGACTCATTCGAGCCATTGTTTTGGTAATAAATTTACACAATTTGCAAACTTGTTCGGGAGTAAGTCTATTCATTATGAAATGGAAAACCAAATTGAGCATAAATCAAGTGACAGCTGTCAAAAAGACCGAAAGAAGTATTGCCAGATGAAATCCACAGGTCTATTAAAATAAAAAAATATTTTATTTTTACAAAATTCTTTTATTTTTTTAATAAGCTTAAAAATTTTCTCGGAAAAAGTAAGTATGCAAAAAAAAATTTAAAACTAAATGTCTATCGAAGAAAAAAAAATATTAAAGATCGTTCGACCAGTTTTTTTAAAAAGTCGTTTTTTGAAAAACTTTTCGAAAAAATATTTAAAATTATTTTCTAGTATGTCATTATAAGGAAATCTGTAGTTTTCGTCTGTGAAAATTATTTTAAAAAAATCAATTAACCCATTTTCAAAATATTTCGAAAACCAATTTTTTTTTTAGAAAATTTAAAAAAATCGAAAAAAAAGTTTTTGAAAATTTTAAATGCAATATTAAATGAATTATAAATGACTTCTTGTGTGCAAAATTTTATTGAAATTGGGATAATAATTTACAATAAAACCGCATTTGAAAAACCGGTTATATGAGAGGTACCGTTATAGAACAAATTTCAAAAAAAATGTTCTAACTGAAATATGAACTGTTGTAAAAAAAATAGCACCCTGAGCCGTTGGAGCCGTTTTTGAGAAAATCAAGCTTTTTGTTAAAAAATGTATGGCAGGTACCGTTACTTTTCGACGTAGAGCAAAAATGAAAAACACCCCCCGAGATACTATCTAAATAAATTGCACGACTAGATCGCACGTACTTGCTCATATGTGCGGTCACATTGTAGAATAAAATTTAAAAAAAAATAAAGTGAACATCAAAGCATTTATTCGATTTTTGTGACTTTTGATTGTTCAAATAAAGTACGTTAAAATGTATTGGGTGAAATAATTTAAACGCCATTTTATTTCTTTAGGGAATGTAAAAAAGTGTGCATTTTTTTCCAAATTGTAGGAGCCGTTTTTAAATAAAACGGTTTTTTTTAATAACTTTTTTTAAAAAATTTAAAAAAATAATTCAAGACTACAAACTTAAGCACAAAAATAACGTACATTTAAACACAATATTAAAAAAAAATCACTTACCCGTTTTCAAAATATTGATTTTTCAAAAAAAAAAATTTAAAAAACTAATAAAAATAAGAAAAAAAGTTTTCGAAAAAAAATTAATGCCAAATTACTCAGGCTACCTATATCTTCTTGAATATCAATTTTGATTGTAATCGGATCTCCAGTTTTCGAGAAAGTCGAAGAAAAAAAAACGGTCCTATGGAAGGTACCGTTTTTAGTCCAAAAACATCAATATGAACTATCATATTTGGTTTAATGGGATTTCGGTGTGATTATATTTCTTGATAGTTTGTCTGTCATATTTATTTTCATTACAGAGTTGACAAACTATTAATAAATCGCGTTATATATTTAATTAGATTTGGGATAGAGAAGAGTTTATTATTTCCTCGTAATTTTCTAATATATATATCTCTATGATTAGTATATTTATTAGTTTTTTTCTACAATCTCGAAAGCTTGTTCTTCATTTAAAAGATCAGTTGCTAATTCGGTACATTTTATGAACTTTAAGTTTTTATCATTATCACATAAATGTATTTTTTTTCGTTTGTATAAAATTATATTTTATATATTGTGTTCTTTTACTTTTTCGGTTGTTTTAGGAAAACTGTCAAACTTTGAAGAGTGGGGATGAAATCTCCCAGAAAATAATAAATTCGCTCAAAAGTAAAAAAAGGCTTTGTGGAGGAAAATGGGGAAACTTTTTAAACGTCAAAAAAATTAAAATTTAACTAAACGAAATGGATCAAATAAGTGCTGTTGAGAAGTTTCATAACTACAAGAGACAGCTCTGGCCATCTGCCAAACGTCATAATAAAATATAGTATAACAAACCAACTGCTGTCAATTTTTTCTAGAAGAAAATGTCAATTCATTAAAACGTGCTTAAAGTAAAACGTGTTCTTTTATTTCTAAATTAATAAGTTGATTTTATTTTCGATTCTTTTTTAAGTTCTTTGAAACCTTTTCACGTTTCAAACATTGGCATCCCTTGCGGGAATCTTAATTCTCTGCATTCAAATTACAATTTTTTCTATTGGAAAAGTTTCCGTTAAGAACAATGGCGCTGGCCAAAATAGAATCTATTTCGAAATTAATTATATACTTCTCTGTTAATTCGCAGAAAGTCGCCAAGGCGAAGCAGACCAAAGGATACTTTTTGGGCAGAAGAAAACTTCTAGAAGATTATTGGATCAAATTCAATGACGCCCATGACGCCCCATCTCATCAATAGAGGTCACCAACGACAATGAAGAGGAGCTCAAAAGAGTTCTTTCAGATGAGCACTTTACCAACATAGAATCTGCGTACTGCGAAACCTTAGGAGAACTGAATGACTTGATTGACGAGCTGTCCACTTCAGCGCATGAGACAGTAACTATGTCTCATTCAACACCGACTCGTGTCGTCGTAAGCGGTGGCAGCAACGTCAAATCTATTCTGCCAAAGCTTCAACTGCCCACATTTGATGGATCGTTCGATGAGTGGCTGAACTTCAAAGACATGTTCACCAGTTGTGTTATCAACGATACAGTGCTGTCCAATGTACAACGACTACATTATCTGAATTGTAGTCTTCGTGGTGATGCTGCGCGAGTCTTAAAAAATATTCAGGTTAGTGATGACAACTTCAATACTGCTTGGGATATTTTACAAGGCCGGTATGACAATAAGCGTAAGCTTATCAAACAATATCTTCGGGAAATTGTAAAGCTACCGACCATGACTCACGAATCGTCAGAGGCCTTGCACCGGGTTCTGGGCGGCACCACTGAAGCTGTTCGGGCTTTAAAGTAACTTGGCAGACCAACCGATATGTGGGATGATTGGTTAATTTTGCTGGTGACATAAAAATTGGATCCTGTTATTATCAAAGATTGGGAAACTTCACTTAATAGCCCAAATGTTATTCCAACGTTCGCCGAGCTGGAGCAGTTCTTGGCAAACCGACTGCAGGGTCTTGATGCTATGGCCGCATGCTCCCGGCCAAGTCACAACGAGGTCACCCAAAAACCAACCAAAACTCATCCAGTCCACAGTCACCAGGCAAATGTCAATCGATGTTTAAGTTGCTCTGGTAAGCATGTTCTCATGTTTTGCAATAATTTTAGAAAACAAAGCCCAGCACAGAGATTGACTTTTGTGACAAGAGAAAAGTTGTGCAAAAATTGTTTAAAAGCTAATCACGGTTCACAGCAGTGCTCGTCGGACTACTCCTGCTTAAGATGTCATCAAAAACACCACACAATGTTGCACGACAGCATCCAGCCTCAAGAGACCAACGTCATCACCATCGTCACCACGTCACCATATGCAAACAAACAGTACTTCTGATCTCCGTCTCCGTCATCACGAATCTGTCAACGACAAATCACTAGTAAAATTGGAACCGGTTCTGCTGGCTACAGCTCAAATTCAAGTACGATCTGCCACTGGGCACCATCTAAAACTTCGAGCTCTTTTGGACAGTGGCTCCCAAGCAACGTTTATTAGTGAGTATGCGGTTCAACAACTTCGTATTGGGCGAACAAGGCATCTTGTACCAGTGACTGGGCTAGGGGGATCGAGTGTTGGTAAGTCAACAGGTCTGGTTGATATCTCTGTGAGACAAATTTTAACATTAGCTGCAAAGCACTAATTTTACCACGGTTGGGTCAACTCATGCCCACTCTGCGAATCGACACCGAACCTTTTTGTGAATTTATGGATCTTGATCTGGCTGATCCAAACTTTCATGAGCCCGGATCTATCGACGTCATTCTTGGGGCTGACCTCTATGGCTCTATTCTACATGGTGAAATAATGCAATCAGCTGTTGGTGCTCCTGTAGCACAACGCACCCATTTAGGATGGGTCATTTACGGGCGCTTACCCGAATCAGTATCAAGAGAGTTGACTACAAGCTACTGTGCATTTTCTCAGATTGAACTCGCTAATTTAGTTCAATGCATGTGGAAATTCACCGAGAACGAGGACCTGGAATCTTTTTCCAAGATGACTCAAGATGAACATTACTGCGAAGAATTCTTCAAGAAAACGGTACAACGAACCAGTTCTGGAAGGTACGTCGTCAAGTACCCGTTTAAGGATTCCATCGACCTAACAACACTGGCAGACTCTAGAGGAGACGCCTTCAAGCTTTTTTATTACCAACAACGTCGGCTAGACAACAACACAACAATGAAGACAATGTACCAAGACTTTATGTCGGAATATCAACTGCTGGGGCACATGGAACCCGTGTACGAAGATGTGTCACCTCAAAACTTGTGCTACATTCCACATCATGGTGTCTACAAGGAGTCAAGCTCCACAACAAAATTAAGAGTGGTCTTCAATGCAGCTAGAAAGAACAATAGGCTTTATGGCAGACATCGAGAAATGTTATAGACAAATACTTGTGCAGCAAGATGACACTGATATGCAGCGAATCATATGGACGGATAACGAGGGTCTTCCAGTTGTCTACAGACTTCTTACGGTCACATACGGTTTAAATTGCTCACCATATCTAACAATAAAAGTGCTCCATACCTTGGCCGATGATGAAGAAGCTGAATTTCCGAAAGTACTCCGGGAATCATTTTACATGGATGACTGTCTGCATGGCACCGATTCTGTTGAGACGGCTCAACAATTACAGATCGAACTACAGAAGTTGCTACAAAGAGGAGGTTTTCTGTTACGAAAATGGAACTCAAACTCTACTGAGTTTCTACAAGGTTTGAGTTCTTACGAAAAGTTAAACGACCCTTGCTGTGAAGTTAATCTGGATCTTGAAACCAAAGCACTTGGTATCTATTGGTTTTGTCAAAGTGATTGCATAGGATACAAGGTGAACGTTACGAGAGTCTCGTCAGCTATAACAAAACGTCAACATTTGTCCGATGTGGCCAAAATCTTTGACCCAACCTGTCTACTAGCTCCAGTCATCATAACAGGCAAAATCATGTGTCAACAACTTTGGCTTTCTGGCATCTCCTGGGATGATCCACTTCCAGATCCTCATCAGCAGAACTGGATTCGATTTCGCAAAGAGCTTCCATTGATAGATGACATCAAGGTATCGAGGTGGGTTTTCTCATCACCAGATGCCTCGAACTACCAGGTGCATGTGTTTTCGGATGCGTCTACCTCTGCTTATGCTGCCGTCAGCTATTTACGAGTCAAATCAGTTAATGGTGAAGTTAAAACGTCAATTCTCATGGCCAAAACTAAAGTGGCACCTTTAAAGAAGATCACCGTTCTATGTTTGGAACTCAATGGAGCACTTCTTGCTTCAAAACTAGTTGCCAAAGTGCTCGCCACATTAAAGCTGACGTCAGTAAAAAACTTCTGTTGGTCCGACTCAAAAACAACTCTGAGCTGGATTCGGTCAAACCCTGGGCAGCACAAGCAGTACGTTGCCAACCGGATTACAAAAATTGAAGAGCTGACAGACGTTGCCTGTTGGAGGTATGTATCCACTAATAGCAATCCGGCTGATGTCGCCTCCCGTGGTATATACCTTTCCCAGCTAAGGAACCTCAATATATGGTGGTCGGGCCCAGAGTGGCTAAAGAAAGCGGAGAACGAATGGCCGCAAAAAATTTTTGTTGTCAAAAATTTACCTCAGATAACTTCACTACTTGCACAAACACCGTCTAACCAGACCGAGGAATCTGGAGCATTGGGTCTTCTCTACAAATACTCCGATATCAACACTTTAGTCGGAGTTACAAGCTGGTGCTATCGTTATATTGACATCAAACGTAAACGACCATATGCGACATCATCCTGGTCCACAGCCACTGAACGTCAGAGGGCATTACATTTCTGGATCGGGTATGTTCAAAACGTTCATTTTGCTAATGAAGTATCGTGTTTTTCTCAAGGAAAACCTATAAGTGCCAAAAGCAAGCTACTTAATCTTAATCCAACTATTGACGAAAGTGGGATCATTCGATTGAATGGGCGGTTAAAGAATGCTTGGTTGCCTGTGTCTGAACGATTTCCCATCATATTATCTAAGGAGAGTAAACTCACTGAGATACTTATTAATCAAGGCCATTTGTGTACTATGCACGGTGGCAAACAAACAACCCTTAATTTTCTCAGAAGACGTTACTGGTTAATCGATGGGCGTGCCGCTGTTAAGAAGTTCATTAATCATTGTTTGACCTGTTTCCGTCAAAATCCATTAATTACAACCCAAATTACGATCCTATTCGTGCCACGGTGTTTCATGGCACTTTATTCCACCAGGCTCTCCAAACTTTGGAGGCATTTGGGAGGCCGGTGTTAAAAGCATGAAACATCATCTGAAGCGAACTATCGCCGAAGCAACTCTGACTTTCGAGGAGTTTTACACCATTCTTAAGCAAATTGAAGCTGTGCTTAATTCAAGGCCTCTGTCAGCACTTTCTGATGATCCCTGTGACTTAGTTGCCTTGACCCCTGGGCACTTCTTGGTGGGCGGTCCCATCACTGCTGCTCCAGAACCAGGCTTGCTCGACATAAAATCAGGTAGACTTACACGGTGGAAGCAGCTCCAACAAATGCAGCAGGATTTTTGGAAAAGGTGGAGTTGTGAGTATCTACATGAGCTCCAGGTAAGAAGCAAATGGAAACAAGCAAAACTCAATATCAAAGTGGGGGACCTGGTTCTTGTTCGAGATGAACGTGCGCCACCTACTCAATGGCAATTGGGACGAGTCTTGGAGGTACATTCGGGTGACGACGATCTAGTGCGAGTAGCTACGATTCGAACACAATCATCAATATTAAAGCGATCTATATCGAAGTTGACCGTACTTCCAATAGACAACAAATGTACGGATGAACACGGTGGGCGGCCAGAGGTTTCATCACAATAACTGGACGAGGTGGGCGGAATGTTGAGAAGTATCATAACTACAAGAGACAGCTCTGGCCATCTGCCAAACGTCATAATAAAATATAGTATAACAAACCAACTGCTGTCAATTTTTTCTAGAAAAAAATGTCAGTTCATTAAAACGTGCTTAAAGTAAAACGTGTTCTTTTATTTCTAAATTAATAAGTTGATTTTATTTTCGATTCTTTTTTAAGTTCTTTGTAACCTTTTCACGTTTCAAACAAGTGCAGATGAAATAAAAGTTGTGATGGAAACCATTTTATTAGGCCATTGTTAGGTCGTTTTATTGTTTACATTGGATTTAACTTTAAAATTTTTTTAAATTTAAAATTCTTCAAATACGAATCCTTTCCTAATTTCAAATGTTCTTTTGAGTTTGACAGAATTTTACATTTTCTCCCTAAAGAATTTTTTTGGTTCAAAATAAGGAATTAAGGGAAAATGTTTTTCTCTCTCGCAACATGTCTCTTCTCCCGAAAACTCTCGAAAATGTAAGTAAACGAACAACATTTGTGTAAAATTGTGCAAAATAGTCTGTTTTAGGGAGTAGACGAACACAACTATTTATACGCCCTAAACTCGAGTATAACTCCCACCTCTGGGTAGGTGCTTCGCAAACATCGCTTCTCCTGTTTGATAGAATACAAAATCAAGCGTTAAGATTGATAGGAAATAGAACTGCCGCTGAAAAAATTGCCCCTCTCGGGATTTTGGCGTAATGGTGGTATCAACCAGTTTTTCAGTACGTAACCACTATCACCCAAAACAACAGCATCCGGAAATGGTCTCCATCCATTGTCAAATCTTTGAATTACAGCCGAATTCCGTAACACACTTGAGTCATGAACGCTGCCCGGCCAACTTGCATTTACACTGTAAAATGTGCAGTCTGGCCCGCATATCATCATCACATTCAATGAGTGGTTTCTATGCCAGTCCACATATCCTTCCTCGTGTAATGTAGGCGCAACAATTTTAATGAATGTGCCATACATGCAACCCTTCACACAAGGGAATCTACCCATCATAAAAATCTTTTCAGCAATACCACTTACATCATCGGGCTACAACACTGTGTTTTGAAAAAACGTCTCTTATTACGTCGACAACTCTATGGACGGATCTACAAACTGTTGATTTTGCAACACCATGCATAGCTGCAATTCCATGGTACTGGCAACCATTTCCGAGCCAATGCAAGCACAGTAGCAGTGCTCTAATTTTTCACCAATTTTATTTAGAAGGAAATCAACTTGAAATTGATTTAATCGAAAAAACTCTTTAAAATTAATTGATTGAAAAATTAATTCGGTATCTATAATTTCTTGTAATAACCACGTCTTCAATATCGTGGAACAAAAACTCACGTTTTAGCATTTTGAACGCTTTACTACTTATAACAATATGAATTTGCAAAGCAAAGACTTTGCAAATTACACTTTTCAATTTCAACTTTTCACTTATAAAATTGTATAGTTCTGAGGAACATAAAGTTTTGCGAATTGACAAAAATTTGCAAAATCCAAAGGGAAAAGTTGATAAGCTGTTTTGTGGGATAGGGACCTTTTTTTTGGAAGAAGACTTATCGACCGGAGAACATAATTGAACTTTTTTTGGCGTTTGACTATATCTATTCAAACATTCTTTGTGATAAACGTATGCTATATTAAAACTTTAATATTTGAATGGTTTGATTTTTTCATATATGATAAATAGAATGCAAGCTATTTCAAGGAAAAGTAAATTGTCCTCATTCCTTCCTGTTAATAATGATGTTTCTCAAAGAGCAATTCATGATCAAATACTGTTCTCGATCAGTGGAAATGTTGACACTGGTTCTCAGTCAGTGATGCTGGAGGTTAAGAACTCGTTTGGAGGTTATTCGAGACTCGATCAGAAAGCACCTGGCCATTTCTTGATATTGTAGCCGTACGACGTCAAGCTTCTTCACAGTGTTACCTCTTCTTGGTGTTGATCACCGTCAAAATCACCTAGGACAATTTTAAAGTCCGAGTTAGAGCACTGTTCAAACAAAGTATTAGACATCATAACATGTATATAAGATCTTTGATTTAACTTTATCTTAGAACCAGTTCAATTGAAAACTTTACTTTTTTATATAAAAAAATTAAACGCAAAATGAGTTTTCAAATTTAAATTTAATTTAATTTAAATTTCGAGCAGCCTTGTGGTCATCCTCAGCAACATTTTTTAAAATGAAAGAGTAAACAGGAAAATTATATAATATTAATGCACGGAAAGGAAAAATTCGTAAGTCAGAAAGAGACATCAAAGCAAATAAAATAAATCAAACTGTATGTTGGCTTTGTCTAGATTCAAAGCAGTGTTATCTTTGTGTATATACCTATACGTTCTTTTATACGCGTCTAATTTTTTTCAACTTTGATGCATTTTTCACGGTGCACTTCACTTGTAGTCACTGGTAGATGTTTCTGTTCAAGTATGTGAGCGGCAAGCCAGATTTTTTTGGGTCGTATTGCCTGTGTTCCCCATATCTTTTCCTGATTGAGTTTGGTTTATCCATAATATTTCCTGCCGCAAACTCCGCAAGCAATATTATAAATTCCTGCTTTGTCCAATGAATCGGTTTTGTCTTTTAAAGTGTTAAGATTGTTTTTTAATTTGTACGGGTTTGAATAAACAATTTGCATGTTGTGTCTGTGAAAGATAGTTTTTAGTCGATTTGTTGTTTGGGGCGAAAGTGATAGAAACACATTTTAGATCATCTTTTTTGTCGATATTTTTGTTCTGTTCGAAGAAGAGTGTTGACAGGTTTTTGTTTGTCTGTTTTTGTGCATGTTTACGGAAAATTGTGTTTATGATTTCTTCGCTGTAACCATTTGTTTTTGAATTTTTTTTATATATTCGGATTTTTTAATGTAATTTGCCAAAAAGAGGTAAACTTACTAAACAGTGTGAGAGAGATTGAAATGCTGCTAATTTGTGTTGAATTGGTGTATATGAATCACTTCGAATATACCTAAATGTGCTCGATGGCTTGTCATAAACTGCATTTCTATTTTGTTTTGTTTTCTCTGTAGAGCAATACTATGTTCCCACCGAACTGATTTAGTTAAATGATTTACAAATCATGAAAGGCGTTTCCGCCGAACGTGTTTTAGTTTGAAATGTATGTCAACCTTGATATTACTTTCAATTTCATAAATAAAAATGTGAAAAAATTACGAGCTTGCATCTTTTTTCAATTGTTTTTGTTCTTTAGCCATTCCAGACAAGAATAAAACAACTTTTAATCATAAATATTGAATAAAAAATACCTAAAATATAACCAAAAACAATATATTTAAATATTTTTTTGACAGTTTGCTAGTTTTGTTTTCGTTGAATGAACTGCTGAATTATAAAACAGATGTCAGATATGTAGGTAATTTAAAAAAAAGGTGCTTAAATCGGGTAATATAAATCATTGAAAGTGTATGGAAAATCACACAATTAACTATACGATTTAGATAAATCTAGTGGATTTAACTAAATCACATCGGTGGAAACATGGTATAAGATCCAAAAACGTCAATTTTTCTTAATTTTCAACTTCGCAAATAAAATTGATTTCGGAATATTGTTTTTCTTTTTTGGTCCAGAGTAGAATCTGAGTTGTCAAAAAAGAAGTTGTATTTCTTTTTTCGCTCAGAGCGTTCAGATCTTCAAAGTTGCGTTTCTTTTTTCGTTCAGAAAATGATCAGAGCGTGCTCTGAGAACGCTTTATACGCTCATGCTAAATTGACTGGGCATACTGAGAAAATGCTGAACGGAATTCTTTTTATGACTGCAAATATATCGTCTACTTAGCGATGCCATGTTCCTGGTAGCATGTTTCGTAATTTTAGGTCATTTCAAACTTCGACATGAAGACACATCTCTGCTGCTCGTATGTATGTATTTATCTCTCTTTTCATTATGTTTTGTTTAGACATGATACTAAAATTTCATTTTCGTGAAATAGAATTAGGTTGAAAAAACTAGGAAAGTCTATGGAACTTTTTACTGAGCAACTATCGAAGGGTGGAAGCTTTTCAACTTCATCGACATGCCATCTTGCGATTTTGGTGCATTGCAGTAATAAAAGAGATACAATTGGTCTCAGGTTGTCACCTGGTGTGTGTATTTTTGGTAGACAATATAATTTTGGTACTTCAGGGTTTGAAATAAGAAGCTACCATTTGATACGTTCACCAAAAACAGTGCTGATTTCTTATCGGACGTTATAAGCTGGTGTTGTCACCTTAGTTAGTAGAGATTTTGTCACTTCTTTATAATTGTAAGTTTCAATGAGTTTTCAAACTCTTCTGTCATATTCTTCGGCGATAAGACTGAAAAAATGGAGTTAAATAAAAAGGTAACGAAAATAAAAGAATCCAAAGATTTTTTTGTATGTAATTTATATTAATTTTAATTTTCAAAGGTCTTCAAAAGTCAAAAAATCAAATCAAAAGGATTCGTAAGAACATTTCTATTTTTTTTTATTGTGTGCCCACACCAAGGAAACATTTCTTAAACAATTCAGAAATGTTATTTAAATTTTTCTGAAATTTTTATTAAGGTCTCGACGCCTCGCGAAACATTTCTGAAATCATAATTGCTGTCTTTTGGTCTCCAATTTGTGAAATAAATATTTAATACAAGAAAATGAACAATGTATTTTATTGTACTTTTACTTTTATTTTACCCAAGAATAACACACTGTACTCCCGTTTAACATAAGAGCAACATAAGAGAAAAAGAGACAACCACATAAACAAAATAAAATAAAAGGAAACAAGGAAAACAACGAAAACCAAGAGAAACAAAGAAAATAAATGTCAACAAGTGGCAAAAGCAGTACAAATACCCCTGATGATGGAAATACAATTTCCGAAACGCGTCGCAAATAATAAACAAAATAAAAAGGTAAAAAAGTTGTGATTCTTGGGTAAAATAAAATAAAAGTATACAAAAGATTACATTAGTGGAGTAGGCCTACGGCGAAAAACCGCGTTTAGTGCACTACCTCATACTTTACTAAATTTTAGAATTGCTTCTTCTCAGAAATAGTGAATCTTAGAAAATTAAGTGTGAGGACAATTTTTATAAAGAATTACATGATGTACATTTTTGCTTCATCTGTTTTCACCATAAAACTAACCGTTTTGCTATATTTGTTACCTTTGACACCGAATAACTTTTTTAGCACACATGGGATCGATGGGAACTTCTGACACTTTATTTATAATGTACACAAGGTCTCCGCCAAAAGTTTGCTCAGTCGGATTTTTACTTGCGATTTAGGTACTAAAATGCAAGTTATGGATTCGTGCAAAAAAAAAGATCTAACAATCAAACATAACATTACGATACTAGAGAAGTCGAAAAAAGTGGGTCCGGAAATTCCGTCCGTCTGTCTGTCAGTCTGTCTGTCTGTTCGCGCCTCTACAGCCTAAACGGATGGGCCGATTTGCTTCAAACTTGGTATTTAGTATTTATTAGGTAGTATCTCAGGGGGTGTTTTTCATTTTTGCTATAGGTCGAAAAATAACGGTACCTGCAATAAAATTTTGAACAAAAAGTTTGATTTTCTCGAAAACGGCTCTAACGATTTTGATAAAACTTTTAGAGTGCAAATTTTTTACAATAATACATTTTTCAGTTAGAATACATTTTTCGAAATTTGTTCTATAGCGGTACCTCTCATATAACCGGTTTTATCGTACACTATTACCCCGATTTCAATAAAATTTTACACACAGGAAGTCATTTATAATTCAATTAATATCGATTTTTTAAAAAAAATCAAAAAAATTTGGTTTTCGAAATCTTTTGAAAATGGGTGGATTGAATTTTTTTAAATAATTTTCCCAGATGAAAACTACAGATTGCCTTATAATGACATACTAGAAAAAAATTACAAATATTTTTTCGAAAAGTTTTTCAAAAAAACGACTTTTTAAAAAAACTGGTTGAACGATTTTCAAATTGTTTTTTTCTTTGATAGACATTTAGTTTTTCAAATTTTATTGCATACTGAAACTAATTTAAAATAAATAATTAAAATAATAAATTATTTTAATAGACGTGTGGTTTTCAATCTGGCAATACTTTTTTTCGGAGTTAGTCTTTTTAACAGCTGTCTCTTGATTTATGCTCAGCTGTCAGTTTGCTTTGCGATTTCATAATGAATAGACTTACTCCTGAATAAAGTTTGCAAATTGTACAAATTTATTACCAAAATAATGGTTCGTTTCGGTGGAGGAGAGTATCGAAGAAGACCCAAATGAGTCCATCCGCCTTCGCGCGCGGAAGGATCTTGGTTTGCAGGATCACAAAATCCAATTCGTTCAAGAATTGTAGCCAAACGCCCATCAAGCGCGTCACACGTTCGGTGAATGGGCCCAAAACGAAATTGCCACCGATCTCGATTTTCACAAAATTGGGAAAATTGGGCCTCGGCTGGAATTAATTCGAGACAGCCACGGCGGTCACTTCCCCGAAATCATTTTTAGAACATAATGCAAACCCTTATTTTTATAATAAAGCTAGATTCTTGGCCATACCATTAAACTATATGCGTTTTATTTCTTCTTGAAAACCACACGTCTAAAATAACACCCTTATATACATACATATGCAGCCCCTAAGCAATTATCTAGCATAGGAACTAGTTCATGTTTATGTATAATCGTGCATTTTATTTAAATTTTATTCGACGATGTGACCGCACATATGAGCAAGTACGTGCGGTCCAGTCGTGCAATTTATTTGTTATTTGATTTGAATGCCTATTTTTACCGGGCTATTTAGACTGAATCAAATTGCGGCTGTCTGGCACAATTTCGAAATTCTGTTTCTTAAAAATATTTTAAAATTTTTGTATGAATATGAGAATGGTTGTGAAATCTTTTTTAGTTTTTCTTTTTTATGGAAAGCGTAGTACAATATGAATCAAACGGAAAATAACACGGTGTGCTTGTTGCTTTTTTGTTAACCGAAAATTCGAAGCTGCCGTCGCGCCTGCGGTTCAAACGTACGTCTTAAATAGGTATAAATGGTATAAATGTGTTCTGCTCTTTTTCGCAACAATTTTTTTTTTACATTGCCGTAAAGCTGTACCGACGGCACGACCCCCAACCTGGAATCCTGGGTCCTTAATATAACTCCGAGGACGAGAAACTGCCAATCTCCAGTTGACGTACTATACCCTCGATGTTCGCCACGTGGAGGTGAGAGTAGGAGTTGATAGACAGAGGTGGATTTTGAAAATAAAAATCTATGGGCTCTTGGGGACACATTTCTACTTTTTAAACATGTACAATGTAAATACTTACGCAATTAACCACTGGTGGCAGCAATGATGCTGATATTGCAACACCAATTAATGGTCCAGTAGATCCTTGTAATAAAGCTACAGCAACACCTGTTCCTGAAGTAAGTGCCCAAGCTAAGCCCATCCATAGAGAACGAACATTTCCTCTGCAAGCAAAATAAATGAAAAAAATATTGTACTATAATATTAATATTCCTCTTTTCTAAAAAAAAAAGAAAATCAATTTATGAAAATTTACTTAAGTTGATATTTTAAAACTAAATTTGGCCCAGGGAATTTTTCAAAGTTCAGTTCTCTTTTGAAAATTCACTACTAATAATCCATGAAGTTTCAATTTTTGCAGGAATATGTCCAGGGTTTCCCTCGACACGCAAACAAAATCCCCATTGATAAGGGTGCGAGCGGGGTGAGGTGATTTTAAGGGACCTTTCCACGGTTGCGCCCGTATATCACGAACACGGTTCCTAGTAGAAAAAAAAACTAAGGGAAAAAGTTGATCGAATTTCCTACAGTACCATATATTATTACATTTGAAAATAAAGAATCGTTTTTGAGATACTCTTTGGAAAATGAAAAATTTTTCGAAAAAATCTAATTCGCCAAATTTTTTGTCATAACTCCTTAAACACACATCTCTTCAAAAAGAACATCAGGCTAGTTCACCGAGTCTAAAACAATGCGAATACAAGACGGCTGAAGAGGAACTAGCACGCGAGACTGAAAAAAGCGCAAGGCGGGTTCATCACCAGAGCCTTTTTAGCCTATAAAAGAATCTAACCAACCAATCTGGCAAATTATCGCGGCTGTGAGGTTGCAAAAGAAATGCAAAAAAGGCGTGATACACAAAAAAATGAAAGACCGAATCTGGTAAAAAACAAAAGCCAGATGTTAATAAGAGAAGCGGAAAGCATGAGGTCGAACACAAAGCCTTAAACGAAAAGCCCATAGCGAAGGAGACGAAATCCATGAAGGAGAAGACAAAAATAAATGATTCGACCTATGCGCAAGTGCTGTAACCTAGAGCTCAAATAATACGTAATTAATTATTAAATGGACCAGTTGTTTTAAATGTGGAATGCCAACGGCCTATCTTCTAATATGGACGAATTAGAAATATATCTGTCAAACGGAAACCGTAATCAATAAAAAAGGTTATTCTGCCTATCATGCGTCTCATGCATCTGATAGAGCATCTATTTATAAGACCATTCCTTAAAGTCAACAATCGAACTTGAGAAAATGCAAGCTTGTGTAGTCAATATAAAAAACAGACGTTCGACATATAGCATTGCATCAATATATTGTCCTCCCAGGTGCAAGATAGAGAAAATTCAAAACATACGTTTTGGAGATCACGATGCATATCAACCAGAGGGAGACAACTTTTTAAAGCTTGCATGGAAACTAGTGCTGACTTTTTATCAACTAGAAAACCAATTTACTGGCCTACGGACGTAGCCAAAACTCCAGATCTACTTGACTTTTTTATCGCAAAGGTTTTAAATAAAAACTATACCAAGATCGAGGATAGCTATGATCTTCCTACGTATCACTCACCAGTCATGTTGACAATAAGCGGAAGCCTAATAATGAAGGAAAGTGCGTCATTTTTGACAAACAATAGAACGAATTGGGAAGGGTTTCGTGCAGATTGCGAAGAGGCTATTACACTTGAAGTATCATTGCAAACTCCATTTGAATTAGAAGATGAAGTCGACAGGTTTATTAAAATCGTCCAAGATGCTGCCTGGAAAAACACTGCAAAATAGCAGAAATTGAATCAATAAAGAACTTTTTAGGTTTTTAATTTCGGGGACGATATTCATATTATGAAACTTCTTCGAAACGTCGGGTAGAAATATATAAGAAAATATTTCTTATAACGCGGTAAGTTCCGAAAATACAAAACTTTATCTAAATAAAGAACTAATTTTCAAAAAAAGAAAAGCACGTTTGGCAGCAATCCCGCGCTCCTCAACACAAAACTATTTTGAAACTGAAAAATGCAATAAGAGATTCAAAAACCGTGAGATTTGTACTTATCTCGAAGTGCTTTCCGCAGAAAGAACCTAGCTCATATACGTTCCACGTCAATGGAGAGTGGCTGAAGTCAATATGGTCCAAAAACCAGGAAAAATTCTTAGTGAAAAGAAGTCTCACAGACCAATATCGTTATTACAAATCATTTCTAAGTTATTCGAGAAATTATTTCTTAAGCGCCTACTTCCAATTGTAGAAGAAAAACGGCTTATTCCCGAACACCAATTCGGCTTAAGAAATAACCACACAACAATTGATCAAGTATACAAAATAACAAATGAAATTGAAAAATCCCTAAAGGGGAAAAAATACGTTCAAGCGCGTTTCTTGATTTTTCCCAAGCTTTCGATAAGGTCTGGCAAAACGGCTTAAGATTTAAATTAAGACATGTTTTTCCGAAACAATTATATTATATTTTGGAATCCTATCTGGAAAATAGCCTTTTCCGAGTGAAACGAGGCACTGAATATTCAGGATTTAAAGAAATAAATGTTGGTGTTCCACAAGGAAGCGTTCTTGGCCCGGTGTTATTCGTTCTTTTTACTCGAGATATACCTCAAGAAGAACACCTAGATAGCATCATTTTCATCCAGCTCAATTGAAAGAGCAACCGAAAAGCTTCAGAAAACTCTTGACAAAATAAAAAACTAGACGAAGAAATGGCGCATTGTTCTAAACGAGTCCAAATCAACACATGTTAACTTCACTTACAAGAATGTTAACAATCTACCAATCTTTATTAACTCGGTTCCAATACCGTATGCTAACGAAGCAAAGTATCTAGGTATGACTCTTGATGCTAAGCTTAAATGGAAGACGCACGTTAAAAAGAAAAGAGACGAACTCGATATTAAGTTACGAGAACTAAACTGGCTAACTGAAAAATATTCCAATCTAAGTACTTATAACAAACTGATTATCAACAAGCAAGTGCTAAAACCTGTGTGGACTTACGGAATACAACTTTGGGGTTGTGATAAACCAAGCAATATACAAACACTGCAAACATTTCAAAATAAAGTCCTCAGAGCAATTGTTGGTGCTCCATGGTACATACGAAACAGCGATTTACACCGAGACCTGTATATGGAAACTGTCAACGACGAAATTAAAAAATCTGCCACCATGTTTAAAACACGTTTACAAGGCCACTGTAATAAAAGCATACAGCAGGCCTTTGAAGAGACAAATCTTGTACGCCGACTTCGGAGAATGAGACCGTTCTACCTAGCGTAACAAGACATAACCGTGTGATTATGCGGTATTGCAGGTCCCTTCGATGAAGAGCTCCCTGCCAAACGTGATTAATGAAAATCAAGATTAAACTTCTTTATAAGGCAACTTAGTTGTAGTCGAATGAACAAATGAGGGTGTGTTTTTAATGAGTAAAAATCTCACACTACCATAGGTACGGGCCTATGGTATCTATAAAGATTTTTTCATCTTTCGCCATAGAAAAAGAAAAAAAATAACTCCTTGCCAATTTTTGTATCATTAAGTTGTGTAAAGAAGTTGTAGAGAATCTAATTCCTTTCAAAAATATACACTTAAGTAATAATTTATCTTCAACAGGTCAAAACATACAGCGAATTGAAATGTTGCGGTAAATGTCAAAACTTAGCCATAAAATACCAGAACTTATAGATAGATATTCTTTATTTCGTATAATTTTTTTGCAATAAGGCTTACCACCGCACATTTATACATACAGGGATTTGATTCATGTGATCTTTTTACTGAAATAATATTTTTTTGTATACAAAGTTATAATTTGTACATCATAATAAATTTGAAGGAAACTCGGAAAAAACCCATTTAAATGTTTATACAAAATTACTAGAATCTTATGTTATAGCAGATGATAATTTATCTGTTATGACTTTTTAAGTTATCACTAATAAGTTTATAAATAGAAAATAACTAAACAATTGAATAAATAAATAAAATTAAAAATAAATAAACAATTAAATAAAAAAATAAATAAAAAAGATAAATAAACAACTAAATCAGCAAACGAATAAATAAATTAAAAAAAAATAAATAAATACACAAATTAATAATAAATAAATAAAAAAAAAGAATAAATAAATTAATTAATATATGACGAGTTTTACATATAAAATTAGATGAATACCAAAACATAAAATATTTGTTTAACTAACAACGATCATAGAAGTTTATAAATTTATATCACGAATTGAGCGAATCTCAGAAAAATTACATTTGAAAAGAAACCGATCAGATAGTAATCTGATTCTTTCATGAATTAATTCAACACCCGCTTGTCTATGAAGCTTTAATGTTGAATAATGCCAAGGCAGACTTAACATCATTTTTATTTTTAATATTTTATTTTGGGATATTTGCAATTTCTTTATGTGCCATCTGCGCAATTTCCCCATATTGAACATCCATATAGAAATATAGACTGAATAAAATAACTTTGTGGAGTATGATTTTACTTTCATTTGATAGTTTTGACTGGCGGTTAATGAGAAGGTATAACATTTTTATGGCGACGCCTATTTTTTTCAAGGTTTAGGTGATATGCTCCTGAAATGTTAATTTAGCATCAAGGTATACTGCAAGGTACTTGACAGATTTTTGCCAACTAATGTTGATTCCATTAACTTGAAGTTGATTGCTTGGAAGAAAGCAAGCTTTTCTTTTTCTTGAGAAATAGATTGCTTGCATTTTTTCAAGTAAAATTTTATTTTCCACCTGTTATAGTAAGCTTCCAATATTTTTATTGCATTTTAAAGATTCGTCTTAATATTGAAACTGAATTTAGGTGGTGAAAGTATTGCTGTATCATCAGCAAATATTGCTGACTAATATTCAGGCAAATCTGGAAAATGAGACGTGCAAATGTTGTATAAGGTTGGTGCAAGAACAGAACCTTGAGGAATACCAAAGACAAAACAAAACAAACTGGAAGTACGACAATTGACATCCACTTTAAAACGTCTACCTGTAAAAAAAAACTCTGGATAATTGTACACAAATAGGGTGAGAAAGTGTATTGTAACAGTTTGTACATTGATCCGTTATGCCACACAGAGTCAAACGCTTTTTCTATATCTAGTATTATCATCCCACTAGATTTATCACATTTGAGCGATTTCTTTTAAGAAAGTAACAAATTCATTTTACTTGTTGAGATGTTATGTGAAATTTCCTAAATTCAAATTGATGGTCAGGAAGGATTTCATTTTCAAAGAGAAACTTTGACATTATCCTTAAAGACCTTTTCCAATATTTTTCTGACGTTGCTCAAAAGGGCTAATTAGTCTATAACTCTCAGGGCTTTCGATTGGCTTACCAGCCTTGCGTACTGGAATTAGCTTTGCTTCTTTCCAAGAAAATGGAAAGTATTGCATTTTAAAAGCAAGCGTTGACTAAAAACGTCAGATATGAGATACCGATTAGAGGTAGCTTTTTAGGTACATATTTTAAACCACATCAAAGCGGCTTGATTTTTTATCCTTTAAGGTCTTGATAATAATGTTAATATCGTTATCTCTTACAAAAAAAGAAGAAGGAGTAATGATTGTTAATGAATTAAATGCTTCAGTGGCATCTTCGACTAGCGAATTAGTCACGCTTTCTCCAAAATTTGTTGAAACCCGATGGTTTCTTTAAAATACATTACCAGAAAATAAACGCAAAATATCTTTATAAATTTTTGGTTGCGAGTGTTGAAAGATTTCTTACTAAAATAGCAACGCCACCAACCATTTGACCGGTTCTATCAACACGGTAGCAATTAAAATTTCAAGAAGGTAGCCTAACTTCATGCGAGAGCCATGTTTCGGTTACCAGTGCAATATCAACTGTTTTTCTTGTTAAAAAATATATAAATTCCGTGTATTTGCTGCAAATGCTTTTGCTTTCCAAGTTATTATACAGGGTGTCCACCGGGAAGGTATACTATTTTGTTTGTTTATAATATTTGATTAAATGAAAAGGAATGGATCTATATATTGATAAATGTTTTATTTAATGTCGGAAATTATGTATGGAATACAATATCAGGTAAATATCCGCCTCTGTTAGTCTCATAAATGCGAGCCCTTTTGAGCACATTTTTCATCACATTCTCACACATTTCACGGGGTATTTCATTAATTTCATCAAGATTATTTTGTTTGAGTTGCTCAATCGTTTCTGGTTTGTTTGCATAAACCCACAAAAAGAAGTCCGGAGCAGTCAAATCAGGCGACCGTGGAGGCCAAGCAACATCACCATTTCTTGAAATAACTGTTGTTGATACCACATGTTAACCAAGCCCAAAGCATGCAGTTGTGGTGTTAAGAAGTTTTCAATCATATCACGATATCGCTCCCCATTCACAGTTACCGTTACCGTTTTCATTTCAAAGAAGTAAGATCCAATGATTCCTCCCGACCAAATTGCACTCCAGACTGTAACTTTTAATGGATGCAAAGGTGACTGATGAATAATTTGAGGCTTTTCCATTTCCCAGAGCCGACTATTCTGTTCACATATCCATTCAAATGATGATTCATTATGATTTTTTTTCATGAAAATCGGGATTGTCATGGGCTAGCTGTAACATCCTAATGGCATATGTACGGCGGCGTAAATGGTCTTATGGGAGAAGCTCTTGTGTCAAATGAATCTTAAATGGAAACAAATGCAAATCTTTGGGCAAATTATGGACAAAAGTGTTCTTTGAAGGCCAAGCTCCTGAGCACGGCGTCGAATTGAGGTTGATGGATTGTTTTGAACAGTTAATAGCAGCAGTAATGTTTTTAGCCGATCTTGCAGTACGTT
The DNA here is from genome assembly GCA_963971375.1 of Platycheirus rosarum. NCBI lineage: Eukaryota > Metazoa > Arthropoda > Insecta > Diptera > Syrphidae > Platycheirus > Platycheirus rosarum. Next base: position 92,671,277 of record OZ020510.1, read on the forward strand.
TTGTCCCATGCTTGGCGTATCACCCTCTTTCTTCGAAATCATTCACTCCACGATAAATAGTGCGCTTTGTTGGCACGTTGTTTCTTCCAAAAAATTCACGTTACTTTCTCATCGTCACAGTAATCGATGATTGATTTTGATAAAAAAAAAATTAACAGTTAAAACACGTTGGTTTATCGAATATTTTTCCATAATAAATTTGCAACGTGTCTACTTCACGACTGCCAAATATGAACTGTAAAAACTAATGTTTACCAAAATGGCGGCAAATCAACTTAACGGCAGACACCCTGTATTAGCATTTTCATGTGAAACGTCACTTATCATTTTTGTATATATAAAGATTATCTGCCTAAATGTGTGATGTCATTAAACTGATCTATTCTAGTTTTACAATAAGCTAAGCTAGATATCATCTCCATGCAAAGAGAGTTAAGTTCTTCAATAGAGAATAGGGAGTTGTTGCTGTAAACGGTGTTGACATTGGCTGAAACTGCGGAGGCGGTAGCACCACCAACATGTGTGTTTCTAGCTTGTGACTTGGAATGTGTGTATGCATTGCACAAAATATTGAATTTACTTGAAGTAGGTTCTCTATGCTGTGGAACCAAAGGAAATTCAGTACTAAACTCCAACAAAACCGGTTCCTGATGGTGAAAAGCATCCACGAAAAAAAGAATTGGCAATTATGTTCATTAAGTATTTTTAAAACACAATTATAGTTTTCAATCGAATCACGCTTTTCCATCGCTCCTACTCTTCTGGAATCTTTCCTAGAAGATGGAAAACAGTATTTGTCCAGCATGTCCCTAAGAAAGGTGACCCATCCTCCCCCTCTTCCTACCGACCATAGCACTGACTTCCCTTCTTTCTAAGGTCATGGAAACACTGATTAACCGTCAACTTAAGGAATATCTCGAAGATCCAAAAGCTTCTCCATGACAGTCAGTGTGGCTTCCGCAGCAACCCTGATGGCACATCTCACCGAACAGGGGAACAAATCTTTACATCGCTTTGGTGAATGTAAGATTATTGCTCTTGATATCTCCAAGGCATTTGATAGAGTTTGGCATGAAGCTCTCTTATCGAAAATGCGTGCTTTTGGGATCGATAATACTCTTGTTCGTTGGATTAGAAGCTATCTTCTGGACCGTTCAATACAAGTTGTATTGGACGGATTCAAGTCTGATTCCCATAAAATAAATGCTGGTGTGCCCCAGGGCTCTGTTCTGTCTCCGACTCTTTTCCTCATTTTTATAAATGATCTTCTGTCTGTTACTTCTAATCCACTTAACTGTTTTGCTGACGACTCTACCCTCAGCTTTTCATATTCGTTCGATGATTCACGTCCTTCGCCTTCGGACGTACAATTGCAACGGTGCCGTATGTCAAGCTCATTAAACTCCGATTTATACAGCATTGTCAAATGGGGTAATAGGAATCGTGTGGAGTTTAATGCTTCGAAAACTCAATGCTGTCTTCTGTCGTTAAAGCTAAACATACCCTCAATGCCATTGTCCATGGCACTTACATCGAAGAAACCGAAAAGCTCTCAGTACTCAATATGTGTGTTAACGACGACCTCCGTTGGAACGATCATATATTTGAGATCGTTAAGAATGCTGCTAACTGCTTAGGTTTTCTGTATCGGTGTAAAAAGTATTTTTCCCCATCTGATCTGGCTACAATTTATAAAGCGTTTATACGCCCTAATTTCACCTCTGTTCGAGCGTTTAGATTGATAGGAAATAGAACTGAAGCTGAATAAATTGCCCCTCTTGAACACCGACGCAATGTTTCATGTCTTTCCTTATTTTATCGTTTCTTTTACAAAAAATGTTCACTCGAAGTAGCCAGTTGCATTCCTCGCCTTAAAAGTTTCTCCCGTAATACTCGTCTCACAAGGAATGCTCATCAGTTCACCCTTGAGTTGAGCCCAATTTTGGACGTACCGTGAAATAAAGGGATTCTTTTTTTAGCCGAACAACACGAATTTGGAATAGCTTACCCGCCGAGATTTTCCCTTGCCATTTTGATCTACAAATATTCAAACCCAATGTTCATCGACACCTTCGACACCATCGACATCTTCCTAATGCCCGCGCAGTGTGTTACATTAAAATGGAAACAAATAGTCCCTTGCGCACGCGTTAATTGTAAAAAAAAATTAATTTTGATACCTATGGATAGTTCTTTTAATGAATATTCGGAATGCTTAGTGACTTCATTAAGTCGTGCAGAAATTCAATTGTATTTGTCAATAGTTAAGTCTAGCGAACGTTAACTTTTTTTCACAAATTGGCCCAACAATGCCGTCTATTTGATGTATTTCAACGCCATTATCGGGTTGACACTGTAAAGGTTTTTAATAATCAGAAACTTTCCAATTATTTAAATTGTCTTTTTTACGATTTATAGTATCCATTGCTGGACAGAGTTTTTTAATTGAGGACAAATGTTTGTCCTCGGGTTTGGTTGAACTAACGCGTTTGGGAATGATTATAATAAACACGCTCACACTATATGATAAACTGTCTTACACAGTTGAAGTTCCGACAAGACTGACCAGAACTTATTTATCGCAATATTTCCTTTTAAAATGTGTCGAAAGAGGTGCCCTCACTAAGCATAATGAATTATAATAAAAATGTTACTCTGGGTTAGGAAACGGCGGTTGATAAAGACAGTTTTATTTACAGGAGCCCAAATCTCGACAGCAATTCGACTTGTAACGAGTTTGATGCGCTGTCTGATTCCATCTCGAAAATTGTTTCCCTTTGTCCTCGCACTGAAATCGTTATTGCGGGCGATTTCAATGTACACAATTCCAATTGGCTCCGCTATTCTGGTCAGACAACACCCGAAGGAAGGTATGTCGAGCTCTTTGCCGGGTTACATCACCTTACCCAACTGATCGATGTGCCAACGCGTATACCGGATGTTGCTGGGCAAGCCGCCCATACTCTTGACTTGTTTCTTACTTCTCACCCTAATAAATATACCATTAGTGTAACTTATCCATTTGGCACTTCAGACCATTATGTCATTTCAGCTAATTTCTCATCCTCCACCCATCCAGTTAAAGAAAAACTTCCCACCAGGACCGTTTGGCAATACGAGAAAGCCAACTGGGACGGCCTGAATATTTTTTTCCGAAACTTTAACTGGTCACTCGATAGTGACATTGATGCCAGTGCTGAAATGATCATAAATGTGATTCTTCTAGGGATGCGTGCTTTTATTCCTAACAGAGTAAAAAGCATCAAACCTAAAGAAAAGTCTTGGTTTAATTCTGAGTGTAAGGAAGCTATCAGGCTCAAAGAAGTAAGTTTCCGTTCTTACAAAGCCAACCCTACAGAGGAAAATCGGAAAAAGCACAAACAAGCAAGAAACTCATGCAACTCCGTTATTGAAAGAACCAAATTTTGGCATGACCAAAAATTACGGCAAAAAATTCTGCAGTGTCCCAAAGCAACGTTGCCCCTCCTGTACTTGAGAATGTAAATTATTCCATGGGACAGATTTTTTTCCGCACTCGTACAGTAGCAAGAGTTCTCAAAGATCTCGATATACACAAATCCGCTGGCCCGGATGGTATACCCCCGATTCTTCTGAAGAATCTTTTCCATCGCTCCTTCTCTTCTGGAATTTTTCTCTAGAAGATGGAAAACAGCGTTTGTCCAGCCTGTCCCTAAGAAAGGTGACCTATTTTCCCCCTCCTCTTACCGACCCATAGCACTGACATCCCTTCTTTCTAAGGTCATGGAAACACTGATTAACCGTCAGCTTAAGGAATATCTCGAAGATCGTAAGCCTCTCCATGACCGTCAGTAAGGCTTCCGCAGCAACCGTTCCACTGGTGATCTGATGGCATATCTCACCGAACAGTGGAACAAATCTTTACATCGCTTTGGTGAATGTAAGATTATTGCTCTTGATATCTCCAAGGCATTTGATGGAGTTTGGCATGAAGCTCTCTTATCGAAAATGCGTGCTTTTGGGATCGATAATACTCTTGTTCGTTGGATTAGAAGCTATCTTCTGGACCATTAAATACAAGTTGTATTGGACGGATTCAAGTCTGATTCCCATAAAATAAATGCTGGTGTGCCCCAGGGCTCTGTTCTGTCTCCGACTCTTCTCAGTTTTATAAATGATCTTCTGTCTGTTACTTCTAATCCACTTAACTGTTTTGCTGACGACTCTACCCTCAGCTTTTCATATTCGTTCGATAATTCACGTCCTTCGCCTTCGGACGTACAATTGCATTGGTGCCGTATGTCAAGCTCATTAAACTCTGATTTATACAGCATTGTCGAATGGGGTAATAGGAATCGTGTGGAGTTTAATGCTTCGAAAACTCAATGCTGTCTTCTGTCGTTAAAACTTAACATACCCCTAATGCCATTGTCCATGAATGGCACTTACATCGAAGAAACCGAAAAGCTCTCAGTACTCGGTATGTGTGTCAACGACGACCTCCGTTGGAACGACCATATATTTGAAATCGCTAAGAATGCTAAGTGCTTAGGTTTTCTGTATCGGTGTAAGAAGTATTCCCTTGCCTTTTCAATTTGCAAACATTCAAAACCAATGTTAATCGACACCTCCTATCTCTCCCCTCCCTATCTTTCTAATGCCCACGCAGTGTGTTACTTAACTTCGAGTCGAAAACCAACGGGATGCGATTAATAGTACAACTGTATACACTCCATCCGAAATTCTATTTGCCCGGCTCCCCAGTGAGCTAAAATTCTGATTACCCATTGAAGACCCAACATGCGAAGAGGACTACGTTTTGGATCTTAGCGAAAGGATCAACGACATACAACTAGAGAACCAGATACGACGCGAGAACAATAACACCTGAATTCAACAAGGGAGATCTGGTATGGCTTTAGAACCCACATCGCAGAAAAAGAAAATCACTCAAGCTTCAGAAGGACTGGGAAGGTCCCTACCAAGTAGTTGCGCGCAATAATGATGTCGTTCCAACGAGGACCAAGAGCAAAAATGAAAATTGTCCATGTGGATCGCCTGCATCGTTACCCCGGAAACAATGATGATGTGCTTCTTCGGAACGATCAAAACTAAGAAGTGGAAAATGTGACGTGGCAACAAAATGTTAAGATATTCGGAGGATACATTTTGTTTCTTTTTTAATGACATCTGCAGGATACATTGTGTACAACAACTCTTTTCAACATAACATGCTTGCTAAAAGTATGCTACATGTTTCCAAAATGTCTCGAATGAGTTCAAATTCAAACACGAAAAGCATAAGCAACCGAAAGCTTAGATTGTGCCGGAAATGGAAAATTACCAGTGGAGAGTTTGCCAGAAAGAAATTTCTTTTTCTTTTTTCCTATTGACATTATGAACACCCTAATTTGAGGAAATAAATGTATAGATAATAGTCACAGACCAACCAATTATTATGTATTTGAACAAAAAATTTAATGGAAAGGAGTTTTCATATATAGTTACTTAAATTGTCCGATTTTAATCATGACTACAATTGCCCATGCTAGAATTTCGAGCACCTATCAATTCTGCATAACGAAATGACACATTAAGTCGATGAACACTTAATTTTGAACTTAACAATTAATTTTGAATGAGGACATACATATAACATATCATTGATCGGAAATACTCAGAGAAGAAATGCTGCAAATCTCCGCGAGAAAACCTATAAGACCTAAGTTCAAACTTATCGAAACCCCAAATAAAGGGAACCAAACTTTGCAAATTTTACCTAACATATCTGACATTTACTCGAATCGCAAGGAATGTTCGTCAGTTCACCCTTGAGCCCAATTTCGGACATACCGTGAAATATAGCGATTCTGTTTTTAGCCGCAAAACACGAATTTGGAATACTTTACCCCGTGAAGTTTTTCTTTGCCATTTGAAGACATTCGAAACCAATGTTAATCGACGCCTTCTGTCCTTCTTTCCTTAACCTTGATATGCTTGCGCAGTGTATTAAATATTGAAAGGGAAACACCCCTTGTGAACGTGCAACGTGTAAAAAAAATAAGGCTACTGAGATACACAATTATAGATACCATTCAACATTAATTATGAGCCCAAATTCAACAGAACGGGCGAATCAGATTGATTAAAGAAACAAAATAGGAGCTTAAAAGGAAAAAGTAAAGAAAAGAGAATTTTTTCTAGGGAACATTATAAAGAAGTGCAAAAAGAAGGCTACATAAGAAACTACAAGCACTTAAGGAACAAAAATGAAACATATTATAGGAAACATAAATTAAAAAATGCTGATCCAACATATATTCAATTCTTTAAGATTCATAAAACACACAGGAATGGTTGAGAGTAAAAGTCACTAGGCGTTGGCTCCTTAAGGAGCTGCCCCGCCAGTAAACTTAATTTAATTTAACGGAAACAACGCTCATAGTAACAGTACTTCAAACCAATAGAGTGTATACTACCATAAATTTAGGCCCGGTAGAGATAATAATAGTCAAACTATTTCTTACATAATTGACAAGGCCGTGATATGTAGGGATTCTTTTTTAGCCGAACAACACGAATATGGATACTTTACCCGGAGAGATTTTTCCTTGTCATTTCGATTTGAAAGCATTCAAAACCAACGTTAATCTTTCTAATGCCCGCGCAGTATGCTCTATATTACAAGGGAAACAAGTAATCGCTTGTACGCGCGCTAACCATAAAAATAAGAGTTGGTTGTCTGTAAAGTTAGTTTACGGACGATAATTTTACCTGATAACGTCATAAGAAAACATTGAAGGCAGCAACACCAACATACAGCTCGTTAACTCACATCCACAAACCCTCTCGTTAAATCCACAAACACACACCCCAATATCTACATCTACTTTCTACTTTGAAAAAACCCATGCTATGTTGTATTTCTTTTTTCTGTTTTTGTTCTTTTTGAATTTGATTGGAATTAATTTGGGAATTTGCTCCGGTTATTTTTCATGTTCGCTTGGAGCTTAGAATACGTTTGCGATCGATTGTGGTAGAACAAAATTACAAACAAACTCGGTAAATCCACAAACACACACCCCAATATCAACATCCACTTTAACAAAACTCCGCCTATTTTGTATTTTTCTCTTCTTGTTTTTTTTTTATTATTTTGGGAATTTGCACCTGCTCTTTTTCATTTTCGTTTGGTGCTTGGGATCGATTTTGGTTGAAAGAATCACAGTTTCGCAGCGTGCGTCACTTTTCTTATCAGCATTAACAACATGAGTCTAATCAGCATTATCAGCATGAGTCTTATCAGCATGAGTCATGTTATTTCATATGTGTAGCCTGTTTTCGATTTATAAGACGTTATCACGTCAAAAAAAATATATCCTCGAACATTTAGGCACAATTGATATTAACAATCATGAAGCCATATCAAATCTTAACCAACAAATAGACAATATATACACATAAATAAAAATGAAGTGGACTTTCACTGGCAGATTGCTGATGTTCTAGGGAGTAGGGCTATTTAAATTACCCACGAGCTGGCGCTGGGGTGTTTTTTTTTTTTTTAATTCTTATTTATGCCCATGATACACAGATATACAAATCGCAATCTTGATATTTTATGACGTCACATTCTTCTTTTATTATTATTTTATTTGTTAAGTGAAGACTATTTTTTAAAACTGAAGGCTTAAACGATTTTTTTTTATAATTATAAGAACAATAAACATAAAAAAACAATAACAAAATCTGCAAATTAATACATTTATTTACACTCTCTAAAAATAAAAATCAGAAGAATGTGACGTCACAGCCAAAGTGAGCATACCTTGTATTTCTGTGTATCATGATTTATGCCCTCATTTTGACGGGACATTTACCTGCCCGGCAGGTAGCTTATGTGTTAAGGTGTAGCTAAGGCTATTTTAACCACCAATTGGTGCCGCTGGGGTCGTCAGAAGCAGATTGCATATTTTGTACGAAAAACTAAGGTTATTTTGATAACTAAGTGTCGCCACGACCGCCAATTTCGTTTTTTTTTCGAAAATGTATGGTATACCCGAGCATTTGAGTGGGTAAGCTAGTAGAAAATAATAGGCATGTTTTATTGGTATGTAACTGTATAGCCAGCGCAGTAAAATTTTATACGGCTAACAACAACAAACAATAAGTGTCGATAATTAGGTAAGTGAAATTAGTGATTATAGTAAGTTAAGAGATAAAGTTTTGGAATGCTTGGAAAGAAATGTCTACCACCTGGAATGTAAATAAAATCTTTACTTGAAGGTTGTTAAGATTTTAATATTTAAGGATATCTTTTATCCGAATGTCTTTCTGCATAAGCACTGAGTTGAACTGAAGTTGAATTTTTCGCAATTTGTCAAAGTGGGATATACGCCTATGCAACCAGTTGCATCTTTTGGATATCTTGAAGGCCACTTTCAGAAGAGCTTTCAACTCTTCAAACAATCTTAAAGAGGTCATTTACTTTACAGTGATCTGCAAGTCGACTTCTGCAAAAAAAAGATATGAGATTAAAATCATAGTTGTTTGATGGAGAGGGGAGATTAAAATGCAGAGATCTTCATAATTGAAGATTATAGGAAATAAGAGCCATGAAGATAACTGATTATAGTGAAGACAAACATTAATTTTTTAGCAAATGCCACTGAATGACAGAATAGTTGTTGTCCTTATTTTGGTAATTTTGCATATTGATAGAAAGTGGTATTTTTTGGACATTTGTCTCTTTTAATTTTTTTTCGGTTTTGTCCAAAGTTATAGTAAATGTATGAGGAGCTTTTATATTTTTATATTTTTCTGTTCTACTTTTTTTCAAATCTGCAGATGCACATCCTTGTTAAGCATAATTAAGCCCCAAAAGGGATCAAGGGGTGGAATCAACTGTGTAGAACGAACTTCTTCACAAGAGCTCGTAAAGAAAACTGTTTTAGTGAAAAGTGTGCAGAAGAAAAAATAATAAACAACATTTTTATCTCTTTTACTTAAACTTAAAATAAAATGTCAAAACAAGACGAATGGTTTATTTTCATTAATTGCAAGATATTTATTTTTATTGATTAGAGAAATTAAACACATTTTTTGGTGCTCCATACGTATTTTGATGTGCCAAAAAATATTTATTTTAAAATCTTTACCTTTGTAATTACACATTAACAAATGCATATTCACTCCATAAAGAAAGAAAATAAATTTGTGCTGTGTTTTTTTTTTTGTTGACATAAGATATTGATACAATGCCACGGATACCAAACTTGGGGATTTAAATTAATAGTGAATTATGGAGTGAATATAGCGTTTTATTGGGACTTCCATTACTGCGCTAGCTATAGATTAACAAAAACACGGCTTATAATAATGTAAAACATGTGCATAGGTATTTACTTTAATTGAATTTCGTAATCTTAATCTTGTATTTTATATATTTTTAAAGGCTGGTGGCATTACTGTTACCGCCTTTTTTTGCATTAAATATTTAACAAATGCATATAAATTAAAGAATAGTAGGTAGGCGTTTAGGAAAATTAAGTTTTTCTTTTTTATCGTTTCTTTTATAAAAAGTGTTCACTCGTTCTCCCGTAATACTCGTCTCGCAAGGAATGCTCATCAGTTCACCCTTGAGCCCAATTTCGGACGTACCGTGAAATATAGGGATTTTTTTTTAGCCGAACAACACGAATTTGGAATAGTTTACCCGGCGAGATTTTCCCTTGCCATTTTGATCTGCAAGCATTAATCGACACCTCCTATCTTCTTAATGCCCGCGCAGTGTGCTTTACATTAAAAGGAAACAAATAGTCCCTGGTGCGATATGGGATATCAAATGGAAGCTTAGACCCTCTACATTAAGAATCTGCTGGTCGGACAAACTTTACATGAGCCAAACATGCGTCCGACCAATAAAAAAAATTACTTTAAATTTTTTTAGACAAATTAATATTGAAAAAATAATTGGGAAGCATATTTGGCCCATTTTAAGTTTGTCCGACCAGCAGATTCTCAATTACGATGATCTAGCTTTCATTTGATACCCTTTTTGTTTGTTGAACCAGTGAGGTAGGACCAAAACAAACCGGACGTGACCATTTTACCACCAAAAGGACAACTGGTTTTGTACATTTTATGTAATTTGCTCATTATAATAATTTCTTGTTTTCCAAAATTGTAAGTTAGAGACCATAAAAATTATAAATTTATCGTTCTTTTTCTCTAATCTTAAATCTTGGAGTTTTTTTCTGAGTAATTTTAATATTTTTTTTTTTTTATTAGGTTGAGTCAATATCGACAGTAAAACTATTTTTTTTAAATTAAACTTAATATTTTATGAAAAAAAATTCACCGAATCAGACGCATTTTTCTCGATTTTACCGTGTTTGAACACTTCTTCAATTTTCAATATAATTCATCGAAACAAAAAAAAATAAAAAGACCAACTCAAATATTTACAACAAAAATTATTATAAAAAAAATATTTTTAATTTTTTTCAGTTTTAAACAAAAAAAAACTAAAAATTTGGTTTTTGTTGTTGTTTTTTAAATCTTTGTGAATCTATGGTTTTCGAAGTTCAATTTTATTAATAATTTTATCTGAAAGCGGAGTTTTCAAGCTCGGTAGTAAAACTATAGTTTTTTAAAAAATATTGTTTTCTTAACACTCTAATCACCGATTAAAAAAAGCTAAAATATCGATTGACTTTATAAAGAAAGTAACGTTCTAATAATTTTTATTTTATTTATTTTTTTTTATTTTTTTTCAACATTTTATCTTTTTACATCGATTTAGAAAATGTATGTAACAATAATAGTTTTTTTTTATATTAATTTTTAAAAATGGTCTAATTCGCGTTTTTTGCACAGAAAGTTCATTGCTAACGCACACAAATAAAATTGTAGTTCGAACGATTTCCGCAGCAGAATTTGGTGCTGTTCAGCTCTTTTACTTTGTTTTCTACTATTTTTTGTTGTTGTTATTACATGTGTTCTGCTTTCTAGATACTCTCTTGTCTCTATCTTGGCTGGTTCTGACATATTTTGTTTTTCAGTCTCTCATTTTGGTTGCCTCATTTGTCATTTCCAATTCTACTAAAACTGACGGAAGGATGAAGGGATACATATTATTGGTAGGGTTATTGCGGTGGGAAGTATTTTTGTGTGGGTCTGTTTTTTTGGTGTGACAGTTTTATTTTGGTTTAAGGACCATTTTACAGAAAAGGAAGCGTTTGGTGCCACACTCTTGCGAAGAGTTGTATTTTTTTTTTTTGGAAAAAAGGAAAGGTGGAAAAAAGCAAGAAACTAAGGTATGATGGAAATTGAATTGTTTCTTTTGTGAAGTTTTTTACGTTCATTTCGTTTTCTATGCAAAACAAAATATTTTGGTTTGGAGTTTGGAAATAAAATAATTTTTCTCGTGTTTTGTATGAGCAATATACATATGTATGTATGTATACATTTACATATGTACGTATATGTATACTAGATCAAAGATCTTTGACATATACAAGTAGTATACAACATATACGTAGAAGAATAGAAGAATGGGTACGTTAAATTTGGCTCCAATGAAAAATTACCCATAAAAACGGTCCAATTTTTAAATTGAAAAATGGCTTGAAAGCTAGTGAAAGGAAGCTCCAAAAATAAAACAGATTCGAATTGGCCTTTACAAAGGCTAGTATTTTTCTAAAAATAATGTCCTATACGAAGTTTCTATCGTTAGTTATAATAGGGCAATTATCATTAACATGGGTTAAGGTACACCAAAGGAAGCCTTTTCCTTAATCCCCGATGATATAAAAATTGGAGGAAAGCCCTTACTGAGGAACAATTTTTATCTTAGAATATATCCAAGAATCATTCCCTAAAATGCTGAAAACGAATTAGGGACACCCTGTATAAAAAAAAACTTGTACCAATTTTTTTGTTAGGTGGCATAAACCCAACCTTACCTACAGTAAATTAGTATAATTAGGTTTATCCTGGACAAGTCCCGTTTTTATGAAGGATATTCCGCCCCTTACAACCCCCTATGCTGGGGTCTGTCTTGGGTCTGAAGTAAGATTAACCAATAAATTAGAAAATTCTCCAATTTTTACTTGTGATCATAGGACTATAAGCAAGTTTAGGATTCGTGAATATAAAAAATTGAGAAACAATCAAACATGCCATTACGATCATAGAGAAGAAATAAGTGGCAAACAATTTCTGTCTGTCTGTCAGTATGTATAATGAGCTGCAGCCTAAACGGCTTTAGCGATTATCTTCAAATTTGGTGTGTGTGATTCTTTTGATTCTTCAACATTTTGAATAACTTTTTTGTTCTAATTAAAATTTATTTTTGATTTTTTTTTTAATCTTTATTTCATCTTTTTTTCTTTATTAAACTAATAAAAAAAACATTTTAAATTTTATAATCCCATGTATATTAATAAATTCTAAAATATTGCATACCAAAATTTAAGAAAAAAAATTGTTAAAAAAATAAAAAACAAAAATTTATCAAAATCCGTCAAAATACTTTTTTTCATAAATTCATTATTATAACGGGTGATTTTTTAAGAGCTTGAGAACTTTTTAAAAAAAAAACGCATAAAATTTGAAAATCTCATCGGTTCTTTATTTGAAACGTTAGATTGGTCCATGACATTTACTTTTTGAAGATAATTTCATTTAAATGTTGACCGCGGCTGCGTCTTAGGTGGTCCATTCGGAAAGTCCAATTTTGGGCAACTTTTTCGAGCATTTCGGCCGGAATAGCCCGAATTTCTTCGGAAATGTTGTCTCCAAAGCTGGAATAGTTGCTGGCTTATTTCTGTAGACCTTAGACTTGACGTGGCCCCACAAAAAATAATCTAAAGGCGTCAAATCGCATGATCTTGGTGGCCAACTTACCGGTCCATTTCTTGAGATGAATTGTTCTCCGAAGTTTTCCCTCAAAATGGCCATAGAATCGCGAGCTGTGTGGCATGTAGCGCCATCTTGTTGAAACCACATGTCAACCAAGTTCAGTTCTTCCATTTTTGGCAACAAAAAGTTTGTTAGCATCGAACGATAGCGATCGCCATTCACCGTAACGTTGCGTCCAACAGCATCTTTGAAAAAATACGGTCCAATGATTCCACCAGCGTACAAACCACACAAAACAGTGCATTTATCGGGATGCATGGGCAGTTCTTGAACGGCTTCTGGTTGCTCTTCACTCCAAATGCGGCAATTTTGCTTATTTACGTAGCCATTCAACCATAAATGAGCCTCATCGCTGAACAAAATTTGTCGATAAAAAAGCGGATTTTCTGCCAACTTTTCTAGGGCCCATTCACTGAAAATTCGACGTTGTGGCAGATCGTTCGGCTTCAGTTCTTGCACGAGCTGTATTTTATACGGTTTTACACCAAGATCTTTACGTAAAATCTTCCATGTGGTCGAATAACACAAACCCAATTGCTGCGAACGGCGACGAATCGACATTTCACGGTCATCAGCAACACTCTCAGAAACAGACACAATATTCTCTTCTGTACGCACTGTACGCATTCGTGTGGTTGGTTTAATGTCCAATAAAGTAAACTGAGTGCGAAACTTGGTCACAATCGCATTAATTGTTTGCTCACTTGGTCGATTATGTAGACCATAAATCGGACGTAAAGCGCGAAACACATTTCGAACCGAACACTGATTTTGGTAATAAAATTCAATGATTTGCAAGCGTTGCTCGTTAGTAAGTCTATTCATGATGAAATGTCAAAGCATACTGAGCATCTTTCTTTTTGACACCATGTCTGAAATCCCGCGTGATCTGTCAAATACTAATGCATGAAAATCCTAACCTCAAAACAATCACCCGTTACAAGACGTGTGATGGCATACTCCATATTTACTAAAAACCGTTAAGGGTTGTGGTTTTAACACTATTTATAAGTTCAGAACGTGTTATTTTTGTACGTAAATGTTACTTGTTTCAATCAAAGATCTTGCCTTCCAATATGGTTATGCACATAGGAGCAAGTACATGCGACCCAGTCGTGCCCATTTGTTTTTGTATTGATAGTGTCTTATTCGACAATTTAGTTTAGGGTTATATTTCCATTTTCTTTTTTTGTTTTTTTTTCGTTTTTTGATTTCTTATAAGTCTAAGAATATGGATTCATTTTCCATTATACAATTTGGCCCCAAATAAATAAAAAAAAACTGTCTAGATATTTTATGAAAATTAACAAAAGATCTTCGTTCAACGTCAAAAACACGTTGACAAACGTTAAAATTGATCAAGGACGGCCTTTAGACAAAATAAAAAAAAATAAAGGCCGGCCAACGATGCAATTTTTTAAATTTAATTTATGTAGCTAATTGAAAATAAAAAAATACAACAAATTCCTAGGCACACCATTACTAGGAGAGCCACAGAAAGGACCAACATCGCAAAAAACAAAAAAAGGTCATTTTATTTCTAATTACATATTTCTAAAGCCAGGCCAGAGGCAGGTTGGTTTGTTGTTAGTGCCCATGCCCATGCATATCACTTCTTCGTAGTCGTCGCGTCGTTATTGCTCCTGAGGATCGAAAACAAATAAACGCAAGGAAAAAAGTGCACATTCATATTCTGTGCGATACGAAGAGAAGGATAATTTACGTTTTAAAACGTCCATGCTCCTCATCTGAAGTCTGAATGAACCTTTGAGCTTAGAGCACGGAAAAAAAGAGAATTTTATTTGTGCACCAATACATACAAGTACGTTTACTCCTGGACCCCTGTTCTGTAACTTTGTCGATAACTTTTCGCATCGATAAAATATGAAAAAAAAAATTCCATACTTATGGCATCTGGAAATATTTGGTGTTTTGTAAATCCCTGCCATAACCTTAAATTTCATTCTTAACTTGACTGGAATTTCCAATGGAAGTCGATAAGTCGAGCTGCCATTGACACTTCAAAAATTAAATATTAAGGTACGTCCACACCAAAGAAACATTTTTTTAAAAAAATATTTCTGAATTGATTAAGAAACTTTTCACGAATATTTCTGATATAGCGTCGTGTTTTATTATCACGAAAAAAATAAAGTAAAACTTATCGACTAGACTAAATTGAATGATAAATGGCATTTTTCGTCTGGAATGAAAGAAGAGAAATATCTCATAAACATTTCAGAAAACAAAAAAGAAAATGACCAATGTAATTTACTGTATAAATTTATTTTATTTTACCCAAAATCACAACTTTTTTACCTTTTTGTTCTTTATTTTACAGACGCGTTTCGGGAACTCAAATTTATACACTGTAAAAAGTCCTATACTTTTGCAAGCACTCGCTTGAACGCCCTTTAGAAACAAATTGCTTAAATGTGAAAACAGTCATTTATTAATTAGTAATTGGTTTTTATTAAAAGAATATAAAAGTCAAAGAAAACAATTATTTTATTATAACAGAAAATATGAATGTAAAAACAAACTTCTTAAGACATAGAATAAAAATAGTCAGCATCTATAGGCGCAATAAAAAGAATTACAAAAGTCTACGTACACAAGAATGATGAACGTCGACTTTTGTTAACAATTATATCTATATCACTTTCAGCTGCCACAAAACATAAAGACAACAAAAAAGACAGCCTTAGTTTTACGAGGTTTATTTTTTCACATTACACGGCAAAGTCATGAGATAAATTTACAAGGTTCTCATAAATAAACTCCCATACAAATTTTGACGGTTCATTTACGAGAATATAAATTCACGTTTTTACCGTTTATAAGGGTTTTCCGCGATTGCATGAAATCAACAGGCGTATTGGTACTACTTTTCCTACCATCTATTTTCTATCTACATCCATTTATTTTGTTTCCCTTGCTGGAAGTGAGTAGAGTGTGTGATTCTTGAGTAAAATAAAATATAAGTACAATAAAATACATTGTTCATTTTTGTTATTAACTATTTATTTCATAAATATAATCACACAAATTGCAGACCTAAAAACAACAATTATGATTTCAGAAATGTTTCGCGAAGCGTCGAGACCTTAATAAACATTTCAGAAACATTTAAATAAAATTTCTGAATATTTAAGAAATGTTTCCTTGGTGTGGACACACCTTCAAAGACAATTAGGAAGAGATACATATTGTTTTTACGAATCCCTTTGATTTGATTTTTGGGCCTTTGAAGACTTTTAAAAATTAAAATTAATATAAATTACATACAAAAAGATATTTGTCTGCTCTTATGTTCATTACCTTTTTATTTAATTCCATTTTTTCAATATTATCGCCTGTGCACAAACAAATGATAAAATTTGACGTTTCCAAGGAAAAACTTATCGCATTTGAGAGATACAGAACACCGTTTTATCGCATTCTTCCAGTATTTCATTCCGATATATTCCAATCGATAAAATTATCGCCTGTCAATGTTACAGAACCAGAATGAGGCGATAAAATGAATTTTGTTCCAATTTTCAACGTTTCGCGATCAATTTTATCGATGCGATAGTTATGCGTGAAACAGATTGAACCAGCAACAGCAACAGCACCAGCAACAGCGGCCGCCATTAATTTAGAACCAATGTATTTCAATGGCTCAAATTAGATTAGACCAGCACCAGCAACGTCACCAGCGTCGTTAGAGCAAAGTCCTAAATTTGCTGTTGCTGTTCCATTGCTACCAACTTTGAGCAAGTGAAATTCAGGGGCAAAAGAAAACTTCGTATACTTTTTTATGACACAAAGTGTCAAACAGAAGTAAGAAGACGATGCTGGTGCTGGTAGCAATGTGTTTCAATTTATTTTGCTGGTCAGCGTGCTGTTTGCTGTTGACGGTGCTGGTGCTGTCGCTGGTTCAATCTGTTTCGCGCTTTACAGAACAGGGGTCCTGGACTATAACACATAACACAAGATTCATGTACTTTTCGTTATAATAGAGAAAACTTAGTAATTAAAATTAATGATGATACTTTAATATTAAAAAAATTAGAAAATGAAAATGTAATTAACCACATATAGAAAATTTACTTTTATTGTAAATTTTATATTAAATATGAACAATTGTTCAATAAATATATTATATGTAATTATTTTTGATTTTCAGCTAGAATTTTTTAAAAAATTCCATTATGAAGAAGAAAGAAATTTAATGTAACAGGAAAATTAAGGTTTGAAGAAACTTAAAAAATACAACAAATAGAAAATTAAAAAAAAAATAATGAACTAGAATTTATTGTTCCATTCAATATTTATAATATTAATATTATAATTTAATATTATAATTTATTTATAAGTCAAATAAAGTAATATAACAATGTTTGTAATAATTATAATGATTCTGGTTGTAATAATTGTAATAGCCAAGTCAAATCGTAGATTAAAAAATAAAATTAAAAGTGTTTCTTATCACCAAGCAAATATTCAAAATATAGAGATTTCAACCTCGAATTAAAGGAGGGTGAAGTTACATACATAAATGCAAATCAGCAACTTGATGATGGCCCATTTATGTTGCTTCGTAACTCATTACTTTCCCATGGGAACTTTATTAAATTCGAAGGCCATGGGAAGTTGAATGCATTGACCGCTTTTATGGATTGAATTGAATAATATTCAAAAAAAACGAAAAAACGATTACGACAATCAGTCGTTTTCGGGTATTGAGTGAAAAAAAAATCATATTTATAAAAAAACAAATTAGTTTCTTTTTATTTAACTCTCGTGGGCGCTATAAGCGGTTGTTAAGAGTTAAGAGCCTTATGGCTAAAACACATACACGCTTTAGAACCGACTTCGCCCCGTTTCGTAAATAAAGCTTAAGAGCGCTGTTCTGTCATCGTGAATGTGAAAATATTGAGAACATACTGTAAAAATAAAAAAAAAACAAATTTGAACGTATTCACTGAATTAAATGTCAGAAAGCGAGCAAAAGTTCAGTCAATTCGAACTTTTTTTATATCACTCGCTTTGTTACGTTATCCTTACGTACGTCAAACAAAGCGTTTAAAGAGAAAGTCGGTCAAAGTCGGTCATAAAGCGTGTTTGTCTTTCTGCTTTTAGCATCACATCATAATACATTATTTTGTTAGCTCTGTCCTTTTCATTTAATCTTAATTCCCTTAATATTTTATTCCACCCTTGTTGTTGAAAACGAGCGCCATTTAGTTCGTCTATAGGCGTTTTTCTTTTTTCGTTCATAACAGAGTCTGAGTTGTCAAAAAAGAAGTTGTGTTTCTTTTTTCGCTCAGGGCGTTCAGATCTTTAAAATTGTATTTCTTTTTTCGTTCAGAGAATCATCAGAGCATGCTCTGAGAAGGCTATATGCGCTAAGAATAAATTGACTGAGCATTCTGAAAAAATACTGAACGAAGTTATTGTTACTTTAGAGTTGTAGAGTATTTCACTCTATACCATGCACATTGCCTACACCACTCTTCGAAAAATAGATGCCAAAACGAAAGAGACAATAGTATTATATGCATTATATTGCCGCCCGTGAACAAGCCATATGAGAAGTGTCGATTTGTGACAGCCAACAACTAGAACGTATTTCAAAATTATATCTGAGCGCTCAGATCACGCTCGGTTCACGAAATTATCAGAGTATGCTCAGAATGTTCAGACTCTGTTCAGATCCCTTTTCTGAGTGAATAAAGAAAAACACCTTATATCTCCCTAAAGCGTGAAACAGATTGAACCAGTGACAGCACCAGCACCGTCAACAGCAAACAGCACGCTGACCAGCAAAATAAATTGAAACACATTGCTACCAGCACCAGCATCGTGTTCTTACTTATGTTTGACACTTTGTGTCATAAAAAAGTATACTTGAATTTCACCTGCTCAAAGTTGGTAGCAATGGAACAGCAACAGCAAATTTAGGACTTTGGTCTAACGACGCTGGTGACGTTGCTGGTGCTGGTCTAATCTAATTTAAACCATTTAAATACATTGGTTCTAAATTAATGGCGGCCGCTGTTGCTGGTGCTTTTGCTGTTGCTGGTTCAATCTGTTTCACGCATAAAGTTTTCTCTGAGTCTGAGTTGAGATTGCAAAGTAGACTTTTAATTTTCAATACATATGCAATGTTAGAAAAAATGCAGAACGGGAAGGATATATATACAATGTTAGCAGTCAGTAGAAAACTGACATTATGTAACAACAACTCAACTAAACAACAATATAATTAAAACCGACAAACAACACAACACCTTATATAGTCTTTCAATTTGAAATAAAAAAAAATAAGGGATCGACCAAAAACTCCTTAAGAAAATAAGTCGTTATTACGGGTGCTCTACTTATTGTTATTGAAAAATAATGCGCTCATGATTTTACTCTGTCATCAGACAAAAGGGAAGTAATACATTTAGGTAAATTTTATGGAGAATTCCTGTAAGTGCAAGAGGCATGGCATCGAGATCGACATTGTTTCAACACAGGTTAGAGTAGGATCACACAATGAGAAATGAGATATGCAATGTGTAAAATTTTCTTTATTTTTTTTTTCGTGTGTATCCTGCCTGGCGTGTCTGGGTTTTTCTATATCGTCTTGTTCTTATTTATTATTCTGTTTGAGCTAGTTGTGGTGGCAAGTGGTGGTGTGCTTTTTAAATAAAAAAATATAATAAATATTGAAAGAGGATTGGATGTGTTTTCTTTAAATGAGAAGCGGAATAATCCTAATAATTATATTATATAAAATTTTGTAATCTGCAAAATTTGAATTTGAGTTGAAGTACCTACATAGTTACTTATTTTACAAATAAAACACAGGGTTTGCAGATGTTTGTACTCTTGCAGATGTTTGTACCCATGTTATTTCTTTTGAGTATTTTCATAAAATGGTTACATTTTTTGAGCCGTAAAATAGAAATTTGAAAAATAAATAAAATATTCTCGTTTTTTTTAACTTTTGGAAAAAAATGCACGGAAACATAGACCGTGTCTATGTACGATCGTAACCAGTAAAATGCCGTTTTGAATTAACATTAGCTTTTACTATTCTTCCCTTCAATAGAAATGTTAATAGAAGCCTATTTACGTTATTTAATAATTGAAAACACAATCTTGGTTTGTTTACGAAAATTCAAAGGGAAATCCACAAATTTTCCCTTATAGCGAGTTTCATTCAAGAAAAGATTTGCTCTTTTTGTCAAATGATTTGATCTTTTTCAATTTCGAGAGTTTCATTGTTGTTATTTGTTGTATGTTGGGAACTTGTGTCAGCCTGTGCTTAGCCAAAAAATCAACAAATATCCATTAAATATACAAAATAACAAATAAAGGTGTTTTTGAAGTGAGAAAATACAAATATGGCATTTTAAATATATCAACTGTACACTCTCCGAAAAATATTTTTGTAGCAAGCATTTAGTTTTTAATAGTGTTTATCTGAAGAAGATATTAATTACCAGCAATAGTTATCTATGACAAATAACGTTTATTTGGTTACCTCAAGTATATCTCACTATTAATTTTATTAATACATAATTAAAAATGTACGTAAGGTTGCACTGTTTGGTAGATCTAGATTTCACATCGAATATTTTTTTGTCTCAAAAGATTATCTTTTTATGTAGCATTTACACGCCTAATGGTCATTTTAGAAAAAAATGTTTGAGTTACATATTAAAAAGTTTGTGTACATATATGATTATCTTGCTATTAACTCAAAAAAAAAATCATGTTATAAGAAATAAATGTGCATACAAATATCAATCCATATAAGCATATGTATACAGTGTGATCGGTTTAAGATGCACCAAAAAGCTACAGCGAGTAGGTTGGGTTATGAAAAAATCGTATGGGGTCTATTTCGACCGTTTGGGCAATTTTCTAAACAATGAACCTAAAAAAAAAAATATATAATTGCCATTTCAAACGAAAATCAAAGAAGAGATTTCTGGCTTTCTAAGAAGGTACATGGCATTGTAAGTGTTACCGTTGTTTTTAAATAATTTTTTTCTGTTTTAAGTCCATTTTCCCGCATAACCGGGCAAAATAACACCCCCCCCCCCCCCCCCCCCGTTCCATACGATTTTTTCATGTCTCAACCTACTTGCTAGCTTTTTGGCGCATCTTATACCGATCACCCTGTATATACATGTATATGTATAAGTATAACTCTCCTGAAACTATATTGTTATTTTTATTCTTAAAGTTTTTCCATTTTAGTATTAAAGAAAATATCGTTTGTACCAAACACATTGTTATGAATCATGACATTTATACCCAGCAGACACACTGAAAGCTATTTAAGAAACAGTTAGTTTTTCCTAACTAACACACTATTGTGTATAGTCTCTTTATAAAATAGTCTCGATAGTGTTGATATAATTTTTTAAGGAACCAGAAATAAATCATGTTTTACAAATTTTTATACTCAAAACATTATATTAAGATTAATTTTGAGAATTAAAACTATTGCTTGTTAAAAGTTGTATTTAAAAAAATGCAGCTATCTGCGATGTGATTTCGTTATTTTAAGTTTTAAAAAAGTTCGCTTCCTTAGTCTTAAATAAACTGTTTTATAAGTCAAAACCTGTACTTCATCCTAAATTCAATTGCTTTATTAGGCCAGATTTTTCGATTCGTTTTACCATAAAATACGATTATAAAACATAAAACAAACATTGTTCATTCCTAAAAACATTACAAAATATCTGATTTCTATACATAGCATTTTTGCCTCGCCTAGTTATCGTGAAATAACATAAATTACCTAAATACCTATCTTAGATGATTCAAATTCCAGTATAGGAGCACAAAGTATAATGTTAATCAATGATTTTATTATATAATATTTCAACCTTTAATAGATACCTAATATAAAACTAAATAATTTGTGCAACAATAATTGCACAACTAAATCACGCGTTCATGCTCTCATATGGGGACAAATCCTGAGATACAATTTTAAATATGTTGAGGATATTTTGAAAATTTCAATTTGATTTTGTGAGTTTTGGTTTTTGAAAATAAATACGTAAAATAGTATCAGCGAACAAAAACAAATGTGAAATTTCTATTTCAAAATAGTTGATAAGGTTATGAAAACATTTTTTTTTTTTTAATAAACAAATTAATACGGTAATCCTTTTAGCCGTTTAGGCTCCAGATCATTATACATGCACACAAACAGACCGACTTTTTGGTCTCTATGATGGCAGTGTCATATTTGATTGCTATCTTAAGTTTCTTACTTGCGATTATAGGGACTATAAGGCAAGTTTAAGAGTTTTAAGAGCAGTCTTAAAAAGTTAGTGACAAAAAATTTCTGTCTCTCTGTCAGTCCGTCTGTATGTACAACGAGCTAAAGCCTAAAGGGGAAATCGAAATTATATTTTTAAGGCTAAAACTAACTGTACCTGCCATATAACGGTTTATGAAAAGCTTAAACGAAGGCTCTAACGATTTGCATGACATTTTTTGTGATTTTTTTGTTCCTATTAGCTATCATTTAATTAGAACTGAATTTACGGAAAAAGTTTATAAACGGTACTTTTCATATAACGGTTTTTTTAATTTTCGACTTTCTCGGAACCGCTTTATGGATTTAAATAAAATGTTGCCACAGCTGCATAGATACCTGCCAACATTTTTAATAATTATTTGTTTCTAATAAAAATTGATTTTTGCATTTTTTTTTTGAAAATTCAATATTTTTAAGACTTATCAAAAAAATACTTAACATTTTAAAAAACAGGCGTAAATTAATAAGCTCTAAAAACTGCATACCAAAATATATATATATATATATATATATAAATTCGAAGGCCATGGGAAGTTGAATGCATTGACCGCTTTTATGGATTGAATTGAATAATATTCAAAAAAAACGAAAAAACGATTACGACAATCAGTCGTTTTCGGGTATTGAGTGAAAAAAAAATCATATTTATAAAAAAACAAATTAGTTTCTTTTTATTTAACTCTCGTGGGCGCTATAAGCGGTTGTTAAGAGTTAAGAGCCTTATGGCTAAAACACATACACGCTTTAGAACCGACTTCGCCCCGTTTCGTAAATAAAGCTTAAGAGCGCTGTTCTGTCATCGTGAATGTGAAAATATTGAGAACATACTGTAAAAATAAAAAAAAAACAAATTTGAACGTATTCACTGAATTAAATGTCAGAAAGCGAGCAAAAGTTCAGTCAATTCGAACTTTTTTTATATCACTCGCTTTGTTACGTTATCCTTACGTACGTCAAACAAAGCGTTTAAAGAGAAAGTCGGTCAAAGTCGGTCATAAAGCGTGTTTGTCTTTCTGCTTTTAGCATCACATCATAATACATTATTTTGTTAGCTCTGTCCTTTTCATTTAATCTTAATTCCCTTAATATTTTATTCCACCCTTGTTGTTGAAAACGAGCGCCATTTAGTTCGTCTATAGGCGTTTTTCTTTTTTCGTTCATAACAGAGTCTGAGTTGTCAAAAAAGAAGTTGTGTTTCTTTTTTCGCTCAGGGCGTTCAGATCTTTAAAATTGTATTTCTTTTTTCGTTCAGAGAATCATCAGAGCATGCTCTGAGAAGGCTATATGCGCTAAGAATAAATTGACTGAGCATTCTGAAAAAATACTGAACGAAGTTATTGTTACTTTAGAGTTGTAGAGTATTTCACTCTATACCATGCACATTGCCTACACCACTCTTCGAAAAATAGATGCCAAAACGAAAGAGACAATAGTATTATATGCATTATATTGCCGCCCGTGAACAAGCCATATGAGAAGTGTCGATTTGTGACAGCCAACAACTAGAACGTATTTCAAAATTATATCTGAGCGCTCAGATCACGCTCGGTTCACGAAATTATCAGAGTATGCTCAGAATGTTCAGACTCTGTTCAGATCCCTTTTCTGAGTGAATAAAGAAAAACACCTTATATCTCCCTAAAGCGTGAAACAGATTGAACCAGTGACAGCACCAGCACCGTCAACAGCAAACAGCACGCTGACCAGCAAAATAAATTGAAACACATTGCTACCAGCACCAGCATCGTGTTCTTACTTATGTTTGACACTTTGTGTCATAAAAAAGTATACTTGAATTTCACCTGCTCAAAGTTGGTAGCAATGGAACAGCAACAGCAAATTTAGGACTTTGGTCTAACGACGCTGGTGACGTTGCTGGTGCTGGTCTAATCTAATTTAAACCATTTAAATACATTGGTTCTAAATTAATGGCGGCCGCTGTTGCTGGTGCTTTTGCTGTTGCTGGTTCAATCTGTTTCACGCATAAAGTTTTCTCTGAGTCTGAGTTGAGATTGCAAAGTAGACTTTTAATTTTCAATACATATGCAATGTTAGAAAAAATGCAGAACGGGAAGGATATATATACAATGTTAGCAGTCAGTAGAAAACTGACATTATGTAACAACAACTCAACTAAACAACAATATAATTAAAACCGACAAACAACACAACACCTTATATAGTCTTTCAATTTGAAATAAAAAAAAATAAGGGATCGACCAAAAACTCCTTAAGAAAATAAGTCGTTATTACGGGTGCTCTACTTATTGTTATTGAAAAATAATGCGCTCATGATTTTACTCTGTCATCAGACAAAAGGGAAGTAATACATTTAGGTAAATTTTATGGAGAATTCCTGTAAGTGCAAGAGGCATGGCATCGAGATCGACATTGTTTCAACACAGGTTAGAGTAGGATCACACAATGAGAAATGAGATATGCAATGTGTAAAATTTTCTTTATTTTTTTTTTCGTGTGTATCCTGCCTGGCGTGTCTGGGTTTTTCTATATCGTCTTGTTCTTATTTATTATTCTGTTTGAGCTAGTTGTGGTGGCAAGTGGTGGTGTGCTTTTTAAATAAAAAAATATAATAAATATTGAAAGAGGATTGGATGTGTTTTCTTTAAATGAGAAGCGGAATAATCCTAATAATTATATTATATAAAATTTTGTAATCTGCAAAATTTGAATTTGAGTTGAAGTACCTACATAGTTACTTATTTTACAAATAAAACACAGGGTTTGCAGATGTTTGTACCCTTGCAGATGTTTGTACCCATGTTATTTCTTTTGAGTATTTTCATAAAATGGTTACATTTTTTGAGCCGTAAAATAGAAATTTGAAAAATAAATAAAATATTCTCGTTTTTTTTAACTTTTGGAAAAAAATGCACGGAAACATAGACCGTGTCTATGTACGATCGTAACCAGTAAAATGCCGTTTTGAATTAACATTAGCTTTTACTATTCTTCCCTTCAATAGAAATGTTAATAGAAGCCTATTTACGTTATTTAATAATTGAAAACACAATCTTGGTTTGTTTACGAAAATTCAAAGGGAAATCCACAAATTTTCCCTTATAGCGAGTTTCATTCAAGAAAAGATTTGCTCTTTTTGTCAAATGATTTGATCTTTTTCAATTTCGAGAGTTTCATTGTTGTTATTTGTTGTATGTTGGGAACTTGTGTCAGCCTGTGCTTAGCCAAAAAATCAACAAATATCCATTAAATATACAAAATAACAAATAAAGGTGTTTTTGAAGTGAGAAAATACAAATATGGCATTTTAAATATATCAACTGTACACTCTCCGAAAAATATTTTTGTAGCAAGCATTTAGTTTTTAATAGTGTTTATCTGAAGAAGATATTAATTACCAGCAATAGTTATCTATGACAAATAACGTTTATTTGGTTACCTCAAGTATATCTCACTATTAATTTTATTAATACATAATTAAAAATGTACGTAAGGTTGCACTGTTTGGTAGATCTAGATTTCACATCGAATATTTTTTTGTCTCAAAAGATTATCTTTTTATGTAGCATTTACACGCCTAATGGTCATTTTAGAAAAAAATGTTTGAGTTACATATTAAAAAGTTTGTGTACATATATGATTATCTTGCTATTAACTCAAAAAAAAAATCATGTTATAAGAAATAAATGTGCATACAAATATCAATCCATATAAGCATATGTATACAGTGTGATCGGTTTAAGATGCACCAAAAAGCTACAGCGAGTAGGTTGGGTTATGAAAAAATCGTATGGGGTCTATTTCGACCGTTTGGGCAATTTTCTAAACAATGAACCTAAAAAAAAAAATATATAATTGCCATTTCAAACGAAAATCAAAGAAGAGATTTCTGGCTTTCTAAGAAGGTACATGGCATTGTAAGTGTTACCGTTGTTTTTAAATAATTTTTTTCTGTTTTAAGTCCATTTTCCCGCATAACCGGGCAAAATAACACCCCCCCCCCCCCCCCCCGTTCCATACGATTTTTTCATGTCTCAACCTACTTGCTAGCTTTTTGGCGCATCTTATACCGATCACCCTGTATATACATGTATATGTATAAGTATAACTCTCCTGAAACTATATTGTTATTTTTATTCTTAAAGTTTTTCCATTTTAGTATTAAAGAAAATATCGTTTGTACCAAACACATTGTTATGAATCATGACATTTATACCCAGCAGACACACTGAAAGCTATTTAAGAAACAGTTAGTTTTTCCTAACTAACACACTATTGTGTATAGTCTCTTTATAAAATAGTCTCGATAGTGTTGATATAATTTTTTAAGGAACCAGAAATAAATCATGTTTTACAAATTTTTATACTCAAAACATTATATTAAGATTAATTTTGAGAATTAAAACTATTGCTTGTTAAAAGTTGTATTTAAAAAAATGCAGCTATCTGCGATGTGATTTCGTTATTTTAAGTTTTAAAAAAGTTCGCTTCCTTAGTCTTAAATAAACTGTTTTATAAGTCAAAACCTGTACTTCATCCTAAATTCAATTGCTTTATTAGGCCAGATTTTTCGATTCGTTTTACCATAAAATACGATTATAAAACATAAAACAAACATTGTTCATTCCTAAAAACATTACAAAATATCTGATTTCTATACATAGCATTTTTGCCTCGCCTAGTTATCGTGAAATAACATAAATTACCTAAATACCTATCTTAGATGATTCAAATTCCAGTATAGGAGCACAAAGTATAATGTTAATCAATGATTTTATTATATAATATTTCAACCTTTAATAGATACCTAATATAAAACTAAATAATTTGTGCAACAATAATTGCACAACTAAATCACGCGTTCATGCTCTCATATGGGGACAAATCCTGAGATACAATTTTAAATATGTTGAGGATATTTTGAAAATTTCAATTTGATTTTGTGAGTTTTGGTTTTTGAAAATAAATACGTAAAATAGTATCAGCGAACAAAAACAAATGTGAAATTTCTATTTCAAAATAGTTGATAAGGTTATGAAAACATTTTTTTTTTTTTAATAAACAAATTAATACGGTAATCCTTTTAGCCGTTTAGGCTCCAGATCATTATACATGCACACAAACAGACCGACTTTTTGGTCTCTATGATGGCAGTGTCATATTTGATTGCTATCTTAAGTTTCTTACTTGCGATTATAGGGACTATAAGGCAAGTTTAAGAGTTTTAAGAGCAGTCTTAAAAAGTTAGTGACAAAAAATTTCTGTCTCTCTGTCAGTCCGTCTGTATGTACAACGAGCTAAAGCCTAAAGGGGAAATCGAAATTATATTTTTAAGGCTAAAACTAACTGTACCTGCCATATAACGGTTTATGAAAAGCTTAAACGAAGGCTCTAACGATTTGCATGACATTTTTTGTGATTTTTTTGTTCCTATTAGCTATCATTTAATTAGAACTGAATTTACGGAAAAAGTTTATAAACGGTACTTTTCATATAACGGTTTTTTTAATTTTCGACTTTCTCGGAACCGCTTTATGGATTTAAATAAAATGTTGCCACAGCTGCATAGATACCTGCCAACATTTTTAATAATTATTTGTTTCTAATAAAAATTGATTTTTGAATTTTTTTTTTGAAAATTCAATATTTTTAAGACTTATCAAAAAAATACTTAACATTTTAAAAAACAGGCGTAAATTAATAAGCTCTAAAAACTGCATACCAAAATAAAAAAAAAAAATATTTTTCAAAAAACTAAAAATAAAAACTGGATTTTATCCTACAATTTTTTAAATATTGTTTTCATAAATTCTTTGTTACTTATGACGTCTGATGGCGTATTTATATTTTTAATAAAATAGTAAAATATTGTGGTTTTGATACTTTTTATAAGTTCAAACTGTCTTATTTTCAACGGAATGTTATTTGTTTCTGTCAAAAACTTTGCTTTCCAGTCGTACCCATTTTTTATATTCACGAATCCGAACCTATAATCGCGGCCTACCTACATCTTTTTGAATATTAATTTTAGTTGAAATCGGTTTACTAGTTTTAGTTTAAGAAAAAAACATTTTTAGCCCATCATCTTATTTTTGTTTACTCGAAGCCATACCAGTAATAGTCCAATATTTTTTTTTTTATTAAAAATTCACGTAGACTTTTTCGAGAAAAGTAAGTTTTTACTTAACACCTGCCAAACCAATAACAGCAAACAAATGTTTAAATTTGTCTTTCGTTGAATTGCAAAACAAACTCATGCAGTTTCATTACAATATGGCATGATAATAGATACAAACAGCACAATTCGCTTTTAATTATTTTTTAATAAGCCTTTTACATCGAAAATAAAAATTAAAATTTAACTGACTTATTGATAAAACACCTTGAATCTTTATTTTTGCATGTTCAAAAATAAATGCAAAAGTAACACAATGCAACGAAGAAAATCACTAGAGTTAGCCATAACGGCAACACTAACCCAGAGCACACGCGACATCAAATCCACAATATTTACAGTTTTAGTTCTTATCGCCTCATCATTATGTTTTGGCTTGGCTTGGTTTTTGCTGCCATTCGGTGATTTATTTTGGCGAGAAGTGCATCGTGGAACGTGGATATTCTTCGGTAATAACTTTTACTATTTATACTGTTAATTCTTTTAAAGTGTTTAAATTTATGTCAAAAAAGTGTAACAACCATGTCTACCACCAGTGATTCAATAACAATTGTCGACTCAGACATAATTTCTTTTTACAAAAGGAAAGGCTTCAAAAGTCCGAATACATTTTACTGTCAAAATTTATATGCGACATCTTTCCAACGGAAGTTACTTACTTATTTAGGTGGCGCTACAGTTCGGGACGAACCTGGGCCTCAACCAACATGCCTCTCCAGCCAGCTCGGTCTTTGGCTAGCTGCCTCCAGTTTTGCACTCCAAGTTGGTTGAAGTCGTTCTCCACTTGAGCGCGCCACCTAAGGCGAGGTCTTCCTTGACTGCGTCTACCCTCTGGGATGGAATCGAAGATCCTGCGAGCCTGAGCATTGTTGTCCATTCACTCTACATGACCTAGCCATCTTAAACGTGATATGCGTATTTTTTTGACCAGGTCAATGTCGCTGTACAGCTCGTATAGTTCTTGGTTGAACTTTCTCCTCCAAAGCCCGTTAACGCAGATAGGGCCAAAAATCTTCCGAAGAATCTTACGCTCGAAACGACTAAGGATATCTTCATCCGCTTAAGATAGAGTCCATGCCTCGGCGCCATAGAGCAGGACTTGGATGATTAGGGTCTGATACAGAGTCTCCTTTGTCTTTCGGGAGAGGGCTTTGCTACTCAATTGCCTTCCTAGCCCATAGAAACAGCAATTGGCTAGAGTTATTCTTCGCTTTATTTCTGACGAGATGTTGTTGTCAGATGTTATAGCGGATCCGAGGTACACAAAGTCCCTAACTACCTCAAAGTTGTACCTGTCTATTGTGATGTTTTGTCCGCCGGTGTTGTGTGTCCCTTTTTGTGGACAGCAGGTACTTCGTTTTGGCCTCATTGACTGCTAGTCCCATCTTAGCCGCTTCAGCTTCAATGCTAGCAAACGTTCCAGTGACAGCTCGCCGAGTTCTGCCAATGATGTCTATGTCGTCAGCGTACGCTAGCAATTGCACAGACTTGAAAAAAAATTGTCTCACTACAATTGACTTGCGAGTTTCTTATAATTGTTTCCAATATTGAGTTGAAGAAATCGCACGATAGCGCATCACCTTGTCGGAATCCTTTTTTGACGTCAAAAGCTTCTGTGAGGTCAGAACCAACCTTGACGGAGCAGCGAGAGTTCTCCATCGTCATCCTGCACAGTCGGACGAGTTTTGTGGGAATGCCAAAACCTGACATGGCTCTGTATAGCTCGTCTCTATAAAAGCTATCGTACGCGGCCTTAAAATCGATAAAGAGGTGGTGGGTATCGATTTGGAATTCTTGGGTGGTTTCCAGGATCTGCCGTAGAGAGAGAAGCCGGTGTTCTTCCCGTCTTTTCTGCTCGTAAAGCTCGCGAGCAGCTCTCGTCTTTCTTTGCAGCGTCGCTTTATATGCCTTATGTGTTTGGCTGCATAGGCCTGCCTGCATTCGTCATCAAACCAGAGGTTTCGTGGTGGTGGTCTGGTGAAACCTAGCACATCAGTTGCGGCATCTCTGATGGCTTGTTGGCAGTGTTGCCTTTAATCTTCGGCACTTGATGCTGGCGGTACTGGATTTCTTGAGAGGTTACGGGATATTCGATCGGCATAGCTTCTGGCGGTTTCTTACGATTGCAGCTTTCCGTCGTCATAATTCCTCACAGTATTACTCCGTTGTTGTGGAGTTCGGGTTATTCGCATTCTTACCTTTGCTGCAACAAGGTAGTGATCCGAGTCGATGTTAGCTGCTCGGAAGGTGCGAACATCCAAGATACTGGAGGCGTGTCTTGTATCGATCGCAACGTGATCAATCTGATTGACAGTTCTTTGATCTGGGTGTCGCTAAGTCCCTTTGTGTATATCGAGATGGGGAAACCGTGTGCTTGCAATGGTGACGTTATGTGCCGCTGCGAAGTCAATCCTAAGTCCGTTTTCAGACGTTGTGTCGTGTAGGCTATGTTTTCCGACAGTCCTACCAAAGACTTCCTCTTTACCTATTTTGGCATTAAAATCGCCTAGTACGATCTTAACGTCGTATTTAGGGCATTGCTCATAGGTTTTGTCGAGAAGCTCATAGAAGTCATCCTTGGTGGCGTCATCTTTGTCCTCTGTGGGAGCATGAGCGCATATTAGGCTAATGTTGGCGAATTTAGCCTTGATACGGATTGTCACAAGTCGCTAACTTACGTGTCGAAAGCCCAAGACTTCTTGCCTAAGTCTACCGCTTATGACGAATCCGCACCCAAATAAACGTTGTGTTCTTGCGCAATCACCGTAGTACACGTCACAGTTTTTCATCTTCCTTTTGCCCGGCCCATTCCATCGCACTTCCTGGATGGCAGTAATTCCTGCTCTGTAGCAGTCTAGGGCCTCCGCTAGTTGTTTGGATGCACGTGGTCTGTTAAGAGTTCTAACATTCTACGTGCAGATCCGAAGGTCGTTGTCCTTGATTCGTTTTTCCGGGTCGTCAACAGTAAATCCGTCCTTTTCCGAGGCTATTGGTCGCTTCGCAACTTTTTCTTTTTTCCGTGGCAGGGTTGTTAACCCCACGCACAACCCCCAACCTGGTGGGCCCGGTCTTTTGTTGGATTCCTTGGACAAAAGGAACCGGAAAATCCGGAGTCTGTAACCCACTTCGGGGATATGAGCGTTGCCGTTGGCCCATTAAGGGTTCATCCGCCACCATCTCTATTTCAGTGCCCTGACTTGCATTGAATTGTCCTAATGACCTTATCTCCAAATACGTCGAAGTAGCTCATTAGGGCATCTGCTTCGTTGACTGTTGACGCCACCGTTGGTCCAATTGGTTGGGCTCATCCGCCGTACGACCTCTTTCTGAGGGGCTCGTGCAAGACTTCTGCGAATCGATCAGAACAGTCATTAAAGCAGAGCATTATAGTGTTGCTATTTTTCCTGTGTTCAACACTCGCGCTTATAAGTTTAGCAGGAATGTCCGGATGGACAGACCAGTACCCGGTGGTTACCGCGGGGAGGTAAAATAAGCACAATTGATGTGTACGATATAGTTGCAGCGACTGTGCATCACCAGTTTGATGCCTTTCAGTGCCTACCCTATTCATACAGCACCCAACCACCAACGGAAGTTAAAGAGACATATTACTCACCAGCCACAGGAAAAATAAAAGTGTAGGGAAATTGTGGAGTGCCGAAATGGACACCAGGACGGCCCTTGAAGCTTGTGGCCTAGTCAAGAGGAGGTCGATTTTGACTTCAACAAAAGCAACAGGTAAGCTTCCTATTCAAATTACATAAATATTATATATTGATATTACGATACAGTTGAATTTAAAAAAAAATTATAAATTACTCGAATCATGTTATTTATTTACCAACCACACATACCTACGTACGGCTACTATATGGCAAGATAATCTCCCCTATTGCGATTGTCAATCAATATTTGATAATTGATATTTTGTACGGAACAGTTGTATTTTTTTTTTGTTTTCATACTAAATATCAATTATCAAATATCCATTGACAATCGCAATAGGGGTGAATATTTCGTAAAACAACTAGAGATTCTAATCAAATTTGAAATCAAATTTTACGAAATCGGTTTCACAGATATTGCTTAAAAATCAACTGACTAATTTTATCATCTGAATTGAAATTATTTTGTTAACGTTGTACTTAGTTCTTATTTCCTTTGAATCTTTGCGCTTTTTTGGAACCATTTAATTTCTTTTTTTTCTTCTTTGAAATTGCTTTGTTCATTTAAAATGGAACACCTGCTGACGATGTGAACCCTGATTTTTCGCAATTTTGAAGCCTTAAACTTCTTATGGTTTTCATTTTCGGCTTTTTTCGCAATTAACAAAAAATTATACAAATTTAAATCGGCTGACAAAAAGCTAGAGGGTTTAGGCTGGGTGGAGACAAAAAGTCGTATAGGAGTCCTCATTAAAAACGGATGTGAGCAATACCATGATATAAATTTTTGTAAGGCTAGGATTGAGGCTTAAATACGGTTTATCTCGATTTCTGGGAAAAGTACACGTCCTATGGACAAAAGTACGCGGTAAAGTTATAGGTAATAAAAAGATCTACAACTTTTGTATACAGACTTTTTTCACATAACCTTAAAATTTATGTGAAACATTCAAAAAAACAAGTTGTTTTTTTTATTTTTATGTTTTACAAAAAAAAAATCACGAAATTGGGTGAAAACTTTCTTTTTTATTTTCTAAACATATTGTAATTTTTGTGGGTTTAAATATTTATTTTTTCCTCTTATTTTGACTTAATATCGAAAAGCACCCTAATTTTTTCTTTCAGATGGTGTAGAAAAAATGCATTACAGTATGTTTAGGACATGAAAAGGAAAGTTTTAACCAAATTTCATGAATTTTTTTCTAATATTTTTTTTGTGAAAAAAGTATATACAAAAGTTGCAGATCTTTTTACCTAAAACTTTGTCATATAACTTTTTTCTATAGGACTTTTATTTTTGCCGGACCCACCCCACTTATAATCTTATAATATAAGTATATATGTATATATACGTATAATATATGATATAATATTATAATATATATAATATAAAATAAGCTTTTCCATAACCATCACATGGCAGGTACCGTTATTTTAAGCCCTTAATTCATTAAATTAATAATTTTCACTTTCAAAACAAGCAATGTAGAAAACCATATGGATAAATAATTTTATTTTATTTTTTTAAGATGCCTGCGATATACCATCGAATGGAGCAGACTTAAAATTAGTTTCGAGCTCCGTGGATGAATGTGAAGTTGGTAGTTTGTGGGAAGCGTCTTTCATAAGCCGGAAAATATTTGTTTGCCAAAATGGAGTTGAATTATATTTTCAACGGTATCAGTGCCTAGCTGGTGATAACACTATTAAACTGGTAGGAGTCTTATGTATTAAAGTAAAAACAATGCTTTATTTATAAGTATTTAATTTTAAAGCTTCTTGCTGATGCTGAGCGTTTTTTCTCGGAAAATCCAAAAGGAAATTCTCTTTCCTTGGAAAGGGTAGATCAGTTTTCAAATGCAGTCTTACAAATAGATTCCAAGAACAAAAATAAAGAACTGCAAAATAGTTTTTTATTATCGGCGCAAAATAAAGGTAAGATTTATTTAACGTGGCTATAAACTTAATTTACATCAGAACTTACTGTTTTTTTTTAGATTCAGGAGTTATCATTAGCTTACGAGCATTACCGTATTTTTTTCCTGCAAAATCACTAAAAGGAAAACAAAAAGCAACTGACCTAAAGCGATCAACAAAGGCTATGGCGGCAGCGTTTTTTATACCTTTATTTAGTACCGTTGAGGAAGCAAACGATTTTTTTTCTGAAAACAGCCTACCAACACCCAGGTTGCACATAATTGGTAACTATGAAGATTTAAATAATCAGTATTCATACTTGAAAACATAAGCTTTAATGATCATTATCAAGCATTTAATGTAATACTTGTGAATGAGTTTTGTAGTGTCAGTATAAAAAGTATTTCACTAATATATTCAACAAAGTTAATAAAAACTTAAAACGATAACCTTTTTGTTAATTGGACGTTTTTAAATCTTCAAATTCGAAAATATATACAGGGTGATCGGTATGAAATGCACAAAAAAGTTGAGCGAGTAGGTTGGGTTGACATGCAAAACATTTTATAGGAGGGACGTCTATTTCGCCCAGTTTAGGCGGGAGGGGCAATTCTCTAAAAAAATACTGAAAACAGATTTATTTTAAACAAAGGTAAAATGTACAATGCCATGCTGTACCTTTTTGAAAAGCTAAACATCTCTTATTTAATTTTCATTTTAAATTAAGTGAATAGTTCTTTAAAAAATTATTTTTAAACTCGAAATTTTGAAAAAAAAATCAAAAAACATTTCAAACTAGTTTTTTTTTTTAATTTATGTAATTAATTATGAGTTTTGTTTCCATAATTCAATGCTTTTATTGATTTTTAATAAAAAAAAAAACAGAAAACCGGATGCTAAAATGTGTGTTAGGTAGCATCGTAGCATCTTATACCGATCACAATTTATAAATAGTAAGTAAGATTTTCTATAACTTTGTATAGTAAGTTACTTTTACAAGTAGCATTAAAGAATATTAGATGTGCATAATGTAATGTAATGTATATAAGATGTGCAAATAATAATAACAATAAATTAATTAATGTTTGAAAAATAAAAAAACTGCTTTTATTCAATACACTGAACTGTTTAATTCTAGACCTTGATTTCAAAGTAAGTATTTATTAGCTATTTATTAAGATGCGGATTAAAAACGCAATGTTTGCACAATAAAAAACGACACTCAAATTAGGATACATCGATTCAAAACATTGAGGCAGAACGTATTTCCTGTGAACATTTTTCTTTTATAGAAATAAATAAACACATTTATGGGACATTTTGAAATTATTACAGAACAAAATAGATGAAATTACCATTAAGAAACAATATTCTTGAATGCAAGAGCTTAAACTATTACTGGGTGTTCTTTTAGATTTGTGGAGCCATTTGAATATAACTGTGACACCATTATCAACAGTATTTGTAGTTAAATTCATTATCTTTTCTCCATAATAGTTATATCTTTTGCGGTCAAGGTAATATAAAATATTTTGGAAGATTAATATTGTTTGCCACGAATATATAATTCATTTGCTGTTTTAACTTATCTTTTTAATGGGCAAAAGAAAAGGTATCTGGAATTAAAAGTTTTAAATCTCATGTCTTCTAATATTGCCTCTTATTGTTGCTATTTAAAACTGTTACTATAATCTTTTAAATTATTTAAACCAACCTGCTACGTTTCTATCACCAAGGTAAATTAATCATGCAGCTTGAATGTAAATAATTTGTGTTAAATGCTTATTCACTTGGAGACAAGATAAAGAAATGTTAGTTATGATTGTGACTACTGTTATCAATAAACATTTTTTTTCTCGATTGGAATGTTCATTATTTTACAAACAAAATAGTAATGGGTTGCAAATTTATACCGAAAAACTTTGGTTACAAACAAATTAAACGCTTGGTCCTTTTTATCTCTTGTGACAAACAGTTTTCTTTTGGCAAAAAATAATAATTTTTTTTATTTTTTTCGGTGTACATGCCTGGTGTTTTTCTGTGTAATATTAAATACTGTGTATGCTCATCAGAGAATGACCAATACTAGGATTAAATGATGAAACAAGGTGCATTGAAAAGAGCAAATCTCGATTTTCAGATCAAATCTTTGAAATTTGAATGTAACTCGATATTACTTTACCATACCATAATGGTCTAGTGTCACTTTTAGAACCTTTCACTCGTACTTATTATTCATTATTCCTGCCTATTCGTGTACTCATTCTAACTAATGTCTTTTTGCAAGCAAACCATACAACCTACTCTTTCATTACCTTCCTTCTTTCTACTCTACAAATCCCATTCAAATGTATATCATGTTCGCCGCTGTATAAACATTGCCTATAGTACTATCATGAGACGAGAAAAAATCTTTTTACCTAGAGCCGCTTGGAGTGCTAGTGTAGGGACATTTTATTTGAGTGAGAGAGAATTAAGACCATGGTTTTTAGTGTTAAGCTTTGTGCTTAGTTTCCTGCGCATGTGCGATGTGAGGCAAGAAAAAACAGAAGGAGAACATGAAATAATTCAGTTTTGTTCATTGTATATATGTATATAAACTGCTAGCAGTTTTGAAGTTTATATACAATGGTTTCGCTTAGCTGAGGCGAATAGTTTTTTGTAAGGATTTATACACGATCCAACTTTTTCATTGCTTACGTTTTTTTTATATGGACTATGTAATCTGAGAACTGGTTCTTACATAAGTATTTATACATGCGTACGTCATTCACAAGACTTTTGATATGAGTTTTTTAGGATTTTCAAGTTTTGTACGAGCACTACCTACATACATATTTGTCATATTTGTACATATATACATCATTGACCAGACTTTTGATTCGAATTCCTTAGGATTTTCAATTTTTTTACTATTATGAAGGTTGTCGTCTTCAAATAATGTACACACATTCATTCTTGAAATTTAAACACAAACTTACTTCTTGCTGTATTTATACAAAGATACAAACGTATCTTGCAGTGGATTGATTTTTGTTTTGAATTTTGCTTTCTATTCAGATAGGTACCTACATACTCAAATAGGTATATACATAAGTATGTATAAGTAGGTACCTATCTGAATGAACAATGTGCAGAAATTCAATCAGAAATTGTTTCTAAATTGATTTATATTATTATTGATTGATTATATATTATTGATTTATAGTGACAAATATCTTTTATTTGTTTTAGGTTTATATAATTATAATAGTTACTAGTTGACCTACCCAGCCTAGCTCGCGGGAAAGAAATTTATAGTTAAACCAAAATATTTCTTTCAACTAATCTTCTATAGAATTGCTAAAAATACCATGGGTATTTTTTACATTTGTAATACCTTATAGTTTAATTTTTACTTGCAATTATAGGTAGATACTAAGTACAAGTTATGCATTCGTGCAGAAAAAAAATTGAGATAACAATCAAATACGATGATGGAGAAACATATTTGAGTCACTGGCAAAATTCTGTCCGTCTACTAAACGGTTTGGCCAGTCGTCTCTAAATTTGGATTATATGATTATTTTGACATTCGACATTGGATTTTTTAATTTCTTTTTTAGCTGAAATATTTACGGTACTTGCGATATAACCGTCGAGTAAAAGCTTATTTTTGTCAAAAACAGCTCCAAGAATTTTGTATGTAAAAAATCAATGTGCATTAATTTTTTTTTTTTTTTTTAATATGACGGTGGGCTAAGACTAGTACCACCCATAGGAGTTTTTTTGTTGGCATTGACTTTCCTGAGAACTGGTTAAGTAACCGATTACAACCAAAATTGATATTCAGGAAAATGTAAGTAGCCTAAATAATCTTACACTAAAATATATTTATATATATTTAAAAAAAACGACAACGTTTAAAATAATGTGCTATACCTTTTTTCTGTTCAATTTCAGAAAAAAATAAATATACATATAAAAGGCACGACTAGGTCGCACGTACTTGCTCCTGTGTGCTAATTTGTTTATTTAGGGGCAGGTGTAAGCTTTCGTTTTCTCGATTGAAATTTTTGCATTCAGTAGTAATCGAATAGTTTTTTACTTGCGATTTATAGGGACTATAAGGCAAGTTATGCATTCGTAAAAAAAACATTCTAACAATCAAACATGACATTACGATGATAGAGAAGTTAAAAAAGTTAGTCCGAAAATTCCGTACGTCTGTCTGTTTGTCTGTCTGTCTGTCCGTATCGATATCTACAGCCTAAACGGTTGGGCGGATTTGATTCAAACTTAGTACATAGTATTTTTAGAGTGCTCTACCCGACAATTTTTGGAATTGGCATTCTAGCTCCAAAACTAACGGCACCTGCCATATAACTTTTAATGAAAAACGTATTTTTCTCGAAAACCGGCTCCTACGATTTTGATAAAACTTTCAGAATGAGGTTTTCTATGCAAAATCTATCTTTTAGTTTTAATGGATTTTCAGAAAAAGTTTTATAACGGTACCTCCCATATGACCGGTTTTTTGAAATTAGACTTTCTCGTTAACTAATTGACGGATTTTGATAAAATTTTCAAAATATGTAGTGTTTTACGATATAAATAATATTGCTTATTAAAATTTTCAAATTTTTTCCAAAAAACGTTATGAAGTGTTTTTTGATTTCATAAAAAAATTATTTGTTTATAATTTTCCCCCAAATTTTGCCACTAGTCTAATGAAAGCAAACTTCGTTATTTGTATTATTATTTATTTATCGTTATTTATTTTAAAGCATTTCATGATCGTAACAGCATACAGCATACAGAATAAATAATAAGGACGCCTATGATAAACACATAAACATGCAAAAACAACTAACAAATAAAAAAAATACTCGATTACCTACTGAATGCAAAAATTTCAATCAAGAAAACAACTCAACTCAACGGTCATATGGCACTTCCTTTACTTTTAGTCCTACAATTTAAATTTCAATGTCCCCTCTGGGGAATGCCAAAATAATCACACACACCAAGTTTAAAGATAATCGCTTAAGCCATTTAGGCTGCAGCTCGTTATACATACCTACTGTCAGACAGACAGTCATTTTTTGTCGATCACTTTTGTAGACTTCTCTATGATCGTAATGTCATGTTTCATTGTTATCTAAATTTTTTTTATATTCACGAATTCTAAACTTGCCTTATATTCCCTATAATCGCAAGTAAAAATTGAAAAAACTCCTGTGTAAAATGTCAAAATAACCTTAAGTTCTAAATTTGAAGACGATTGGTTCATCGGTTTAGGCTATAGTCCAAAATACATCCGTACAGACAGACGGACAGAATTTTGCCAGTAACTCAAATATGTTTCTCTGTCATCGTAATGTAATGTTTGATTATTATCACAATTTTTTTATGTTCACGAATCCTGAACTTGACTTATAGTCCCTATAATCACAAAGCTACTTGTGCATAAAATTCAACATCAACGATAACGAAGCCAATGAAATGAAAATTCAAAAAATAAAATAATTGTCGATCCTCTTCGTTGTTCACCGTCACCGAGAACAGGATATACACAATACACATACACATGTGCTTATTAAGTTTTCCTTGTTAGTATCTCCCTCACCCTCGCTCACACCATCTACCACACCAACGACCGACCGATCGACCTGAATTTAGCTGAACATTTTATCAAAGATAATATAATAAGTATACCTACGTAAATACACACATTATGTAGGTATGTATGTAGGTACATACCTAAATATCTACCTACATTCGAAAGTTTTATATGAAAAAAATGTAGCACTCAAAATAAACTTATCAACCTGCTTAAACATATACCCACCCCCAGACACCATTCATTTACAAAAGTCGTTTTTCTTCTTTTTTGTCATTCCTTTTTTAAAACTAGCCATCTCATCAGTTGTGCAAAAAAAAAACTATACTCGCATCATTGTATATATGTAAACTGCAAACTGCAAAGAGTGAAGTACATGTTCACAGAGTTTCTCTTAGAATTCTCTTTGTTCGCCTCGTTCGGCTCTTTCAATTTACCAAGTTAATTTTACCTAGAGCCGCTTGGAGCGCCACGGTCCACATGTCACCATGAATGTACTATAGAAGTTCATATACAATGATGTTCGCAGAAAAAGCTATTGCAGCCTGATAATACTACTATATATTTCATATACACGAATTCCACTCAAACTAAGCTGGTTAACAAATACATTCGGAATTTTTTATTGAGAGGAAAAATAAATGTGGACACGATT
Organism: Platycheirus rosarum; assembly: GCA_963971375.1. Taxonomy (NCBI): domain Eukaryota; kingdom Metazoa; phylum Arthropoda; class Insecta; order Diptera; family Syrphidae; genus Platycheirus; species Platycheirus rosarum. The sequence continues at coordinate 92,711,495 of OZ020510.1, forward strand.
TTACAAAGGAATTATTTATAATTTAATAAGGTAGTATTAAAAGTATATAGAAAAAAGAAACAAGAACAAAAACTGAGAGGATAATTCTCTTGTTGCATACAAACTGAAAAATCTCCCGTTTGTGACATATGTGTACCTGTCCCTGTTTAGTTCTCATAGGACTACAAATACGTCTGCAGTTTTAGGGAGTAGGAAATGCATGGCTGCTTCTCACACGTATTCACATACACAAAATACAATTACAGTTTTTGAAATGCATGGTCGGTACGAGTAACGAATCGCAGTTCTTTTTTTTTTTCTATGGTTGAATATAAACTGAAAAATAACTTGAATCCAGATATATCCAAAACCAATAAATAACTCACAACAGATCTTTTTATACAAAAATGACATACAATTAAAGAATAAAACATATGGTAATTACCTGCCACGCATTTCCTCCGTTGGCCAATCACCGAATCCCCATGGCATTTCAGTTGTCCCCACAATTAGACCAAAAATAAATCCAAAAACACATGAAATAAACATACCCAAAACGAGAGAAGTGAAGCCGACTTTCTGCAAAGAGATACAATTTCTTCTATTAAATGTTTCAAACCATGGACGTATTATATATGGACTGCTAGTCTAATGTCAAGTTCATACAACAATTGTCAAAAAAATGTCGCCAAAATTGAGAATGCGATGCTAGCTCTCCTGAAGCCACTTCAGGAAAAAAATAACTTCTTAAAATGTGGACATAGAAGCTCGCGACATCTGTTTTTACAAATTCATAAAGTCGCATTTACCGGTACAACATAAGTGACACTTTTGAATTCCATCTATAGAAGTGTGCGACATCTTTGGTATTTTGCCTCTTGTTTTTTTACATCGTGGACAATTTCCTTTTTACTTGCTATTTATAGGGACTATAAGGAAAGTTATGCATTGGTAAAAAAAAAAAAAAATTATAACAATCAAACATGAAATTACGATGATTGAGAAGTCAAAAAAAGTGGGTCTGGAAAATTCCGTCCGTCTATCTGTCTGTCTGTCTGTCCGTATCGATATCTACAGCCTAAACGGTTGGGCCGATTTGATTCAAACGTGGTATATAGTATTTCTAGAGTGCTCTACCCGACTACTTTTGGAATTGGCATTCTAACTCCAAAACTAACGATATCTGCCATATAACTTTTAATGAAAAACTTATTTTTCTCGAAAACGGCTCCTACGATTTTGATAAAACTTTCTGAGTGGTGTTTTCTATGCAAAATCTATCTTTTCATTTTAATGGATTTTTCAGAAAAAGTTTTATAACGGTACCTCCCATATGACCGGTTTTTTTAAATCAGACTTTCTCGTTAACTAATTGACGAATTTTGATTAAATTTTCAAAATATGTAGTGTTGATGTTAATATGTGATGATACATATGTATGTACCTATATGTATATGTAGGTACCTATCTGAATGGAAAGTAAAATTCAAAACATAAATCCATCCACTGCAAGGAGGTTTGTATCTTTGTATAAATACAGCAAGAAGTAGGTTTAGGTTTAAATTTCAAGAATGAATGTGTTCATTATTTGAAGAAGACAACCTTCATAATAGTAAAAAAAAATTGAAAATCCTAAAAAACTCAAATCAAAAGTCTGGTCAATGACGTACGCATATATAAATACTTATGTAATAACCAGTTCTCATATTACATATTCCATATAAAAAAACGTAAACAATGAAAATGTTGGATCGTGTATCAATCCTTACAAAAAACTATTCGCCTCAGCTAAGCGAAACCATTGTAAATATATAAACTTCAAAACTGCTAGCATTGTATATACATAATATATACAATGAACAAAACAAAATACTGAATTATTTCATGTTCTCCTTCTGTTTTTTCTTGCCTCACATTGCACATGCGCAATAAATTAAGCACAAAGCATAACACTAAAAACCATGCTCTTAATTCTCTCTCACTCAAGTAATATGTCCCTACACTAGCACTCCAAGCGGCTCTAGGTAAAAAGATTTTTTCTCGTCTCATGATAGTACTATAGGCAATGTATATAACGGGTGATTTTTTTGAGGTTAGGATTTTCATGCATTAGTATTTGACAGATCACGCGAGATTTCAGACATGGTGTCAAAGAGAAAGATGCTCAATATGCTTTGACATTTCATCATGAATAGACTTACTAACGAGCAACGCTTGCAAATCATTGAATTTTATTACCAAAATCAGTGTTCGGTTCATTCACCGTAACGTTGCGTCCAACAGCATCTTTGAAAAAATACGGTCCAATGATTCCACCAGCGGACAAACCACACCAAACAGTGCATTTTTCGGGATGCATGGGCAGTTCTTGAACGGCTTCTGGTTGCTCTTCACTCCAAATGCGGCAATTTTGCTTATTTACGTAGCCATTCAACCAGAAATGAGCCTCATCGCTGAACAAAATTTGTCGATAAAAAAGCGGATTTTCTGCCAACTTTTCTAGGGTACTGATTTTGGTAATAAAATTCAATGATTTGCAAGCGTTGCTCGTTAGTAAGTCTATTCATGATGAAATGTCAAAGCATACTGAGCATCTTTTTCTTTGACACCATGTCTGAAATCCCGTGTGATCTGTCAAATACTAATGCATGAAAATCCTAACCTCAAAAAAATCTACCGTTACAATGGATCCATCAAACATAATTAAGCTATTTTAATTAATTTGATTTCAAAAAGTAAATTATTGTTATAGGTCCCTATACCTAGCATTATTGCCCTACTGCTGATTCCCACGAATCTTTATGCCCCAGTTCAATTTTTTCCATACCAAAATGAAAATTAAACTGAAAAAAGTCCTTTACATCTTTCTATTAGCAAATTATATTATAAACAGTAAGCCTAAGCAGCAAGTGGAAAGATAATACACTAAAAAACTACAAACGCTAACAATCCTATATATTTATCTGTTTATCCCTTTATCGTGACGCATGTTCGTTCGAACTTCAAACCACAACGATTCTAAGGAAGTTACACGTCAAAAAAACATTAAAATTAAATCTTTGTCGAAAAGACGCCTGAACCTAAAAAGGATTAGCACACAGGAGCAAGTACGTGCGACCCAGTCGTGCCTTTTATTTTATTGGTTTGTGCCTAAGATAAACTAAAATCTCTAGAAGGAAAAAAGGGATTTTTTGTTAATTAATTGTGGGATATTCTAAATAACACGGAGAGAAAAAAGGAAATTTTAACATGACAATGTGGGAAAACCTGCTACCGAAGTCTGGAATTACTGGATGAAATGTCAAAATTGAGGTTTAATTTAAATTTTTTTTATTATTTCATTAAAAGGGAAACAAATAGTCCCTTGTGCGCGCGTTAATTATAAAAAAAAAGAAAAAAAAGGAGGGCTAGTGTCGCCCAAAATAACTGAAACTAAAATGGAACCAACTTGATGTAGGCAACTAGCAGTCCATATATGGGTCATTCTACGATAAGAGGTAATGTTTATGGCAATCATTATAAAACTCCTTTTTTATTAAAAGTGTTGCCATTTTATGCAATAAATCGCAGTTTCTAAATGTATTTTATAAATAGTAATATAATGAAATGCCCATTTGTAGTACATTTTCCTCAAAATCCATATTTAAGTATGAAAAAATCTCTACCCTGGCCTGTCCTCTTGACGTTTTTAGTTAAGTACGGGGATATAACACACCTTCTTTGTTGCACTTGCCAACTAAAAGTGTATTTTACACAAATTTAAACAAATATACTTGAGTATAATAAAAAAAATATTAAATAAAATTTATTAATTTTCAATAATTTTCAAACTTCATTTTTGTCCCGTTAATTTTGCATATCCACGCTGGTGCATTTTTGCCCGTTGTAACAAACAGATATATTAGTCTGCCATATCTAAGATAGGTCTCAAAGACGCGCGTATCAAGGTCAAGTTTGTAATACTTAACACACGAGCTGTTAGATCGCTCTCAGTTGTTAGTTGGTGCCACGCGACAGTGCATTGCAGCAGTTTTGCAAGGTGATTGTGTCTCTCCTCTGGAAGGTCGCAAAATTTATAAAATTAATTTAATATATTTGCATTAACTGCCTTAATTCAACAATACTGTAGGTGTTCGGTCGATGAACAAAGAAGCAAGAACAAAAGGTTTTACAGTTTGCGATGTAAAAAAATAACACAATCACCTTCCACTACGTTATAACATTGTTTTATTACCACCAAAAAAAATTGTTCCTTTTATATACAATTTATGCTTTATATAATATGCTTGACAGCTGATTGTTGAAAATTTCTTGCCGGGTCGATGGGTGCGTTCAGCAGTCTTTTTTCCAGCTGGTCTGGTGGATGTATTCCGCCGTATACGTGACGTCACGTGAGGCGTTGATTATGCAATCAACATTTTCCCCCACCGATGAGCGAAGATCATCAAAAAATGTTTGTCTGAGTGGAGTTTTGCCTCAATGTACCCTCGTCTATGCTGCTGCTCTGGTTGATATCAAGCTCGCAATGTATGTATGTATGCTCATAGGTTTCAGTACATGAAAAGAGATAAAAATTATTATATTTGTTTACATTGGGACGGACAATAAGACAAACAGTAACGCAAACAGAAAGATAAACGATTTGCTATTGGACAACGCTGATATCCAATGCAGCTGTTGTTATCGTAGAAAACAATGATGAATGATGATGACGACGGCAATGCAAGCTCTCTTGATGCTGTTGTTGTTGGTAGCTTGTGTTTCTTCTTTCGTACTGTCGGGCGGTTTAATTTCGGTGGTGCGTGAATTAAATCCTGTGGTTATATTTGTTGGTTGGAGTTCCAGTGTAAACCAGGTGAGTTGAATTAATATTTTATAGATTATGTGAATTCATTATTAGTTTTGTGTGTTTTAAAATATATGTGTGTAATTCTTCGTTGGCGTCCATCGATGACGTGTGTGTGTATATTATTATGAATGGGGTTTTGCATTGGCAATTAATTGTGTGTATTTTATGTAATTGCTTTAGAGCGAGTGGTGCGAAAAAGTTTTCTTCCGTCGAAATTCAAAATTATTTTTAGGGTTATGTTATTTATTATTTTTGTAATAATTTTTATGTTTTTCTTTTAGCGTTGTGTATGCTGTTGGGAGAAGCAATTGTGTGAATGATTTTAATCATTATAATTTTTATGAAAGTTGAAACGGTGTGTAGAATTTGTGTTGCATTAGTGATTATTTGTTAGAATCGCGTTTTCCGTAGTGTGGGGTTCATTGGTTGGTAATGGGCAAAGTTTTGCTATAGGTCGTTTTAAATATCCCTGTTGTGTTTTTATTTGCACTACGCGTGTTATGTTATCTGTTCCTGGGTAGGTTTCTGTGATGCGGCCTAGACTCCATTTCGCGGGGGGAAGTCGTTCGTCTTTTAAAAGAACAAGGTCTCCAATTTTTAGTTGAGGTTGTACTTTCAACCATTTTGGGCGTTGTTGCAGCCGAGTTAAATACTCTACTTGCCACTGTTTCCAGAACGTTTGTAGATGCGCTTGCAATGCTTTCCATCTGTCGATATGTCCTTGTTTGCCTATGGAAATGTTTGGCTCTGGTATAGTAAATATCGTTTCTCCGATAAGGAAATGTGCTGGTGTTAGCGTTTGGAAGTCATCGGGGTTTTCGGTTAAAGGACACAGAGAATTTAAATACGCTTCGATCTGCGTCAAAAGCGTGGTGAGCTCCTCAAAGGTAAGTGTACCGTTTCCGACAATCATTTTTAAGTGGTGTTTTACGCTCTTCACCCCTGCTTCCCATAATCCTCCAAAGTGGGGAGAAGCTGGGGGAATGAAATTCCACTTGGTTCCTTCTGCTGCTGTTATGTCCGCAATCTCCTTTCGGTCTTGGATCGCGCTTTTCATGAGGCGACGAAGTTCTGCATCGGCACCCACAAAGTTGGTACCGCAGTCACTGTAGATTTGACTGCAAACTCCTCTTCGTGCAGTGAATCTTTTAAAAGCCGCTAAAAACGCTTGGGTTGTAAGGTCACTTACCGCCTCTAAGTGGATGGCTTTGGTGGCCAAACAAACAAAAACTGCTATGTACCCCTTGTGACATTTGGATCCGCGACCTTTCCATGCTCGGATGTTGATAGGTCCTGCATAATCAATACCTGTGTGGGCAAAAGGTCTTGATACCGTCACTCGGGGTGTAGGCAATTCTCCCATCAGTTGTTGCGCTGTTTAACTCCGAAACCTGTAGCATATAGTACAATTGTTAATAAGCTTCTTTACAGCTCTTTTGATCTGGAATACCCAATATTTCCGTCGTATGTGCATTATCATCAGTTGGATTCCACCGTGCGGTGATCTGTCATGAGAATCGCGAATGATGAACTCTGTGAAATGATGTCTGGGTTCCAAAATTATCGGGTGCTGTTGGTCATAGGGAATGTTTGCGTGCCTGAGCCTTCCGCCGACACGAAAAATTCCTTCTCCGTCAACGAATGGGTGTAATGATCCCATTCCCTTGGATTTCGTGCCTTGGGCGAACATTTCCTGCTGAGCAGAGCGTGCAACTATTTTTGCAGCGTTGTCCAGCTCTTTGGGTGAAAGTGTTCCCAAGTGGCGGTTTAAAAGGGTTGTCCTTGCGTTTTTGACGAAGCGTAGGCACCAGGCTGCAATTCGAAGAAGTCGGTTTAAATTGGATGTCCTATGAATTAATTGGGTAAGTACATTTTCTACCAGTCCTGAACAATGAACCTGAATCTTTCTTTTGCCTTCTTCTGTAGTGAGGCTTGTTGGCTGTGATGGTAAATTGAAGACCCAATTCGAACGCAAAAAATTCGGACCGTTCCACCACAGTGACTCATCGACTAATTCCGATGGTAGCACGCCTCTGGACGCTAAGTCTGCAGGATTAAGCTGTGTTGGGACATGCTTCCATATCTGAATGTCCGTCAGTCGTTGGATCTCTCCTATCCGATTCCTGAAGAATGCCTCCCAACGTGATGCCGATGAATGAATCCAAGCCAGTGTTATGGTCGAGTCTGTCCAGGCGTGAATCGTGCAGTTGTGGAGCTCGAGGTTGTGAGCGACGTAGTGTAGCAGTTTAGCCAACGTTACGGCACCGCAGAGCTCCAGACGTGGAAGACTAACTGGTTGTACTGGTGCGACCTTAGACTTTGACATCACAAGGTGCATATGTACCTTACCCTGGTTATCTTCTGCTCGTAGATAAACTGCTGCTCCGTACGCCTTTTCAGACGCATCGCTGAGGCCGTGCAATTCGATACGGTTCGTTTTGCCGGCTGTTTGAACCCACCTTGGAATTCGAACATTATTAATGGCTGGTAAATCGTGATATAAGCTGTTCCATTCTTCAAGCATCTTGTTTTCAATTGGATCATCCCAAGATAGTTTCTTAATCCAGAGAAGCTGCATGAAGATTTTTGCCTTCAGAATACAAGGTGATATCCACCCCATTGGGTCAAACAGCCGAGCAATTGTTGACAATATGAACCGTTTTGTTGTCCGTGGGTTATCTGGAGGCGTGAACCGAAAACAGAAGTGGTCGGTGTTCGGAAGCCAATGAATGCCCAACGTCTTGACTCGGTCTGATCCTTCCGATGGAACTGCCAAAGATGACTCTCGATCCTGGATTGGGATTTCCTTAAGAAGCTCTTCGGCATTTGACATCCATTTGCGTAAGTTGAAACCTGCCTTTTGTAGGACGGACTTTACTTCTTTCTTCTTAGTTTCAGCTTCTTCAATAGTATCGGCACCTGAAAACAGATCGTCGACATACATTTCAGTACGGATCATCTTGGCAGCTCTTGGGTATTGGACTTCTGCCGCCTTCGCTGTTTCCATCAGTGTCCGAATGGCTAGGTACGGAGCTGAAGCAGTACCAAACGTTACCGTTTTGAGGCGATACACCTTTAATTTGTCCGATGCATGGTTGCGCCAGAAAATCAGTTGGTAGTTTGAATCCAACTCCGTTATCCATATCTGCCGGTACATTTTTTCGATGTCCACTGAGAACGAGAAACGGTACAGTCTCCAACGTAGAGTGACATCAGTGACATTGTGTTGCAAGGACGGCTCAGTCATCAGATGATCATTTAAGGAGGATCCGTCCGATGTCCTGTACGATGCATCAAAAACAACTCTTAATTTGGTTGTAGAGCTTGTTTCCTTTAAAACGGCGTGATGTGGAAGAAAATAGTGACCTCTGCTGGATACGTAGTCTTCATTAACTTCAGTCATGTGACCCAGCTTCAAATAATCCTCAATGCATGAAGCGTATTCGTCGTGGAGTTGTTGATTTGCTGCAAGACGTCTCTCCAGGGACAGGAAACGTTGAAGAACTCCTTCGCGTGACCTACCTAGTATGGGATGAACATTTTCCTTAAACGGAAGCGATACTTGAAAGCGGCCGTCGACCATACGCTTTGTATTTTGGACAAAATGTTCTTCACAGGCAGTGTCTTCAGCGGTTTCATAGCGTTCGAATGGAGTTTCTTCAAGTTCCCAGAACTTTCGCAGTTGAGCATCAACATCGGATGTTTGAAAGAAAGTTCTGATAGGCCGAGGTGCAATTGGTGATCTACCAAACAAAATCCATCCCAACTTGGTATTTTGAGCGACTGGAATGGTTTTATCTGGATGACGCGACATCTCTGGCAACATTATGTCAGCCAATATATCGCTGCCTAACAGCAGATCGGTTTTAGCTGGTTTATAAAAAGATGGATCCGCTAATTTTAAATCAGTGAAGTGCTTTCAATCACCAACGGAAAGGATTTGGGTTGGGAGATGCCCAGACAGTGACTGAAAGATTAAAGCCTGTGTGGTTGTTTCAAAGGCAGTGTGATACGAAGCAAACGTAATATCCACAACCTTTTTGCAAGTGCCACTGCTGACCAAACCCAACCCGAACACCTCGACATCAGTTGATTTTGATTTTAAACGGAGAAGTTGAACTGCGGATTCCGTAATAAAGGATGCCTCGGAACCAGAATCCAGCAATGCTCGAAGCGGTAAACTATTTCCGGATGATGTCTTTACCTTCACGATTGCCGTGGCAAGTAAAATCTGGGTGCTGGCATCATGAGTCGAATGATGATTTCTCACCCCGGAATTTGTTGAAGGCTGCTCTTCGATGGATGGATGGAACGCTGGAGCTTCGCTATTAAAAGTTGAGGTAATATATGTTTGTGTTTGTTGTGATGGTTGACTATTTTGATTATGTGAATTGGGTGGAAATGCATGCGAAAATTGTGTTGTGTTGTTTGTATTAAAAGAGTGTAAATTGTATGGGTTATTGCGAGTAGTGGAAGGGTTGTTAGAAGGGTTTAATTGCGGGGTTGAATTTTGTAAATGAGAAGCATTATTTGTATAATTATTATTGTGTAAAAGTGAATGATGTGGCTGTTGACAATAATAGTATCTACGTGAACTAGGACATTGTTGTGACGAATGACTATAGGCTAAACAGTTAGTACATAGACCTAATTTATTTACGTTTTGATATTTATCAGATATGCTCATTTTTAGAAATTTATTGCACTTTCTGATAGCATGCTGACCCTTGTTGCAAAGTTTGCAAGTGAACTTCGATGTGTTTTGTTGAGCGTGGAACGAATTTCGCTGTGATGCCCTTTTGGATGGATCAACTGATGGACGAGCTTGCTGATAACTCACCGCCTCCAAAGTACGGAACCGAGTTTCAAATTGGGTAAATTCCGCAAAAGTTGGAAGCTCCTTGCTGTTTGCCTTGGATCCCAACTTTTCTTCCCAAAGCTGTTGCGTTTTTGAAGGAAGCTTTTGCAGTAGAATGTAAACTAACACCACGTCCCAGTGATTGACGGGTACCTTTAGATTCTCCAGACTGTGCACCACTTCGGTAGACGTGTCTAACAGCTCTTTAATAGATTCCGCTCGCTCCTGGGTTATCGTTGCCAAATTAAACAAACACTTGAGTTGAGTGTTCACCAAAAAACGTTTATGGTCATACCTATCACGAAGAATAGCCCATGCCTTAGTGTAGTTACCATTCGTTATACACAAATGCGCTAAAAGTTTCTCGGCTTCACCTGATACACTTGTTTTAAGATAGTGCATCTTTTGGATTTCCGACAGGGATGCATTTTGGTGAACAAGCGACACAAACAAATCATGAAAACTTCGCCAAGACTCGTAGCTCCCTGAGAATATTGGAACTGGGATGTTCTTCAGCCTTAAATCATGATTAGCAGATGGGTTTGTGTTGCTTGAATCCATGTCGGTGGCATCCATCTTGACGGTGTCCTTTGCTTTCAGCTTATCGATTGCGTCGAGTATATCACCGCGATACTCGAGGTACATTTCTCGAATTTCTCGTAAGTATTCTTAATTTCAGTAGCCTTGTCATCTTCCTGAAGCTCACTAACACTTTTTTCATAAATTTCAGACGCCGACTCCATCGTTTTCTCTAAAAGAGTCAAGCGGCCATCCAAATAGTTCGTCGTACGTTTATTGGAACCCTTTTTGGAGAAATTTACGACGTCCTTTTCGAGTTGAGAAAGTACTCGACACAATTTCGTAGGTTTCATATTGTATTTAACACTCTTAAATGTATAAATGCCACACAAAGTAAAATAAAATTCACTTACTTGTGAAATGTTGATTTTTCATATGACAGTCCAAAGTCCACTAGATTGTAGTTGCACACCAAGTCCAAGTTGCAGTCCAAGTCCAAGTTGCACACACGATTTTTCCAAATGGCGTTGCACAATCCAGCAATTTGCAAAATCCAGCGATGGCGAATACACAGCACACAAGTTTTAATTATTTTTTTTTTTTTTTTTTTAGCAAAATTACACAAATCGCATACGGCAGTGTTGAGAGAAAAAAAAATAACTGAATCGCAAACAAAAAACTGAATCCGGCTCGATAGGAACAAAATGTTCGGGCAATGAACAAAGAAGCAAGAACAAAAGGTTTTACAGTTTGCGATGTAAAAAAATAACACAATCACCTTCCACTACGTTATAACATTGTTTTATTACCACCAAAAAAAAATTGTTCCTTTTATATACAATTTATGCTTTATACAATATGCTTGACAGCTGATTGTTGAAAATTTCTTGCCGGGTCGATGGGTGCGTTCAGCAGTCTTTTTTCCAGCTGGTCTGGTGGATGTATTCCGCCGTATACGTGACGTCACGTGAGGCGTTGATTATGCAATCAACAGTAGGTAAGTGTGAGGTGTCATATATTATAAACACAATATTAACTTTATTCAGTTAGAAATTTTAAACTTGTCACGAAAACGTCTCTTCCCTGCCGTATTTCCCCTGGCAATATAACTACCAGGGGTGATACCCACTCACCAGGGGAGATAATATTGATCATGTAATTATATTCTTACAGATCATGGCACCACGCAAAAAGTTAACACGTGAAGAACGATTAGAGAAGAAGCGTCAAGCAGAGAGATTACGCTATCAAAGGAATAAAAATGATCCAGAAAAGTATGAATTGCAAAAACAAAAGGATAAGGAAAAGTATTTAAAAAAGAAGGAAAAAGGAATAATAAAAACCGTCGACCAAATGACTCCCAGAGAGCAACGTAAGGCACGGAAAATATGGAAAAAGAAAGCAAGAGAGCGTAGGCAACGACTTGCCCTTCAAAATGTTACTAATGTGCCGGTAACAGCTTCTATCTTGGATGATGATGCTCATGTGCCGCAAGGGAATGTTGAAGTTGATAGACGAGCTAAAGCTGCTGAAATTAAATCAGACCGATCTAGACGACAAAGGTATTTAATAAATAAAAAAAAGATCAAACAATAAAAATCTAAAAACTAAATTGGCACGTTACAAAAAAAGATTCCAAAGATTAAAAAAGGCTGAAAAGTTGACACCTAACCGTAAAATAGAACAAATTATGAATTCTTCAACTGACACAATAAAGACAAACTTAATGTTTGCAGAAGTACTCGATCAACAGCTGAAAGAAAATTATTCTACTCTTTCAAATGAAAAGGAAAAGCGAATTTTCAGAAGAATTATAAGTGGGAAATTGGTTAACAAATTTGGCATACTACAAACCGAAAAAAATATGAAACCTTTGAGAAAATTTGGAAAAGTACGATTGATGGAAAATAAACGAAAAGTCAAATTAAGTTATGAAATAATGAAAAAAAAAATTATAAATTTTCTTGAAGATGATTCTAATACGAGGTTATGTGCCGGTAAAAAAGACTATGTGAAAAAGAAAGGAGACTGCAAGCAAAAAAGAGTTCTTTTGTATACTTTAAGCAATCTCCACAAATCTTTTATGAAGGAGTGCAATATCACGATTTCATATTCTGCATTCTGTCGCCTAAAGCCATTTTGGATAGTATAACCTAATTGCGACAAACGTGACACTTGTTTGTGCATTACTCACGCTAATATGGATCTGATTCTTACGGCTCTATTCCGAGCCAAAATTATATCTATATCGAAGTATCAAAGCCTGCTTAATATAATTTGTTGTAATAGGTATAATGAGCAGTGTCTTTTAAGAGAATGCACAACTTGCAAAAACAAAGGAGTTGTATACAAAGAATTTAATAATAGTATTCAAATTGTCTACAAAAAGTGGGAGTCCGTCTCAGAAAATATAACTGATCCGAAAACGAATAAGGCAAGAAAGGTGACAAAATATTTGAAAAAGTCAATTTAGATTAATCCTCGCGATTTGATAGCGCAGTTAGAACCTAACTTGGATAATTTTCTTCACCATGAACTGAACATAGTGCACCAGTATTCTGCTTTTAAGATTAAAAAGACGACATTGACAGAGAAAGAAGCTGTGATTCACATGGACTTCAGTGAGAATTACTTAACTAAATACGCAGAAGAGATTCAGGCATTCCATTTCGGAGGTTCGCGTCAACAGATAAGTCTGCACACGGTTGTAACTTACACAAAAGAAGGGTCATCAGGTGAACTAAAGACTACATGCTATTGCTCTTTTTCAAAAAATTTGTTACATTCACCTACAGCTATATGGGCTCACTTACAGCCAATTTTGAACCCCGAAGTGAAAATCCTGCATTTTTGGAGCGATGGACCCGTAACACAGTACCGCAACAAATATATGTTTTACTTCCTTGTCACTCATTTAACAGAATTTTATACAAACCTTATACGCTTTACTTGGAATTACCATGAAGCCGGACACGGAAAGGGGGCTCCTGATGGTGTCGGTGCTGTCTGTAAGAGAACAGCAGACCGATTGGTGGCTAGTGGCAGTGATATAGCATCTCTGAGTGAATTGTCAGATGCTATTCAGAGAAACTGTCCCAGTATTAAAGTTCTCCTTATTGACGACAAAAATATCCTAGAGAAAGACGCTTTACTAGGGAGTGTCAAAGAATACATAAAGACTTTCCCTGGTACTTTGCGTGTCTATCAGGTCTCATGGAACATTGAGGATCCAAAAATTTTGAAAATGAGGTCCTTAAGTTGTTTTTGCAATGAAAGTATAAATTGTGATCACTTCAAACTTGGTGTCATGACGTACTCATCTCATAACACATCTCGTCATCGAGTTAAGGATTTTAACGAACCAGTTTTAAATTTAAAGAAAGGCTGTAGTAAAAAATGATACTATCAATAAAAGTTAAGTCCAATGTTTAATAAAAATAGTTTTAATTAATAGTTTTATTACGTGAAAGTCCTCCCCTGGTCTTAATGTCTCTACCCTGCTCGATATATTTACCCTGGGCTTCTAAAAAGTAACTGAATATGTATAAAGTGGCTTGCCCTTACGTGAATGTGTACATAAATGGGACTAAATCCGTAATATATGCGTTTAGTAAAAAAACGTCAAACTTTTCTTCTGGGCCACATTCTCAATAGACTCAAAACCTCTTATAATAGAATGACCCATATATTACGTCCATGTTTCAAACAATATCCCAGTCGATATGGAAAATACATGGGGCATGCTGCCCCCTGCAACCCCCCTGCTTGGGCTCACTATAGGATTTGGAGAGGATGCAAGGCTAGGTATGTGTAACGTTTCTTTTTGATTTAAAGAACTTTTGCATAAACCCCATCTCGCACCTACTCCAAATCCTATAGTGAGCCCAAGCAGGGGGGTTGCACCTACGTCATACTGATTGGGAGATGAAATCTCAAGAAATTTCTTTCCATACTGATTCGCGAAATTCCGATCCACATTATTACCAATCCAACATACACACTATGATTTCTTTTAATTTGTCAGCTAAGCTCAATATGGACATAATGTCCATAAATTAAATTAGATTTGAAGTAGAAAATTTCAATTGAGACATTATGTCACTTTTAAAAAGGCATAATGTACATGGACCTTATGTCATTCCGTCGTATTTACTTTATACTTTTTTTGGAATTTGTTGAATCTTGTTATATTTATAACTTAACTTTATTTTGATATTGTTTATTACTTATTTTGACACTTCTCATATAGATGTTATAAAAAAATATAAAAAAATAAATAGGACTAGATGCACCTAATATCTTTTCATTGCAAATGAAATGTTTATTTTATGTATAAGGCAAAGGTTTCTGATTATTTGGTAATTCCATGTTTCTCGGGAATGGCTACAGTGATTTTATCGGTACGTTCACTGGCAGATAGCTGATACTCTATATAGAAGTAAATTAGGCTTTTTTTAATTACCCACAATATGGCGCTGGCGTCAGTATTTTGTTCTCGAAAAATCATATTTATGGAGCGATTTCGACGGGACTTTCACAGGCGAATAGCTCATATTCTAAGAATTAACTTAGGCTATTTTAATTACCCACTTGATGGCGCTGGGTTCGTCCTTTTTTTAAACTCTTATTTATATACTGATTTTGACGCTAGTTTTACATGCAGATAGCTGATGTTGTAGGGAGTAACTAAGACTATTGTAATTACCGATAGGTGGCGCTGGGATCGCTTTTTTTTCAAAAATTCAAATAAAAGTAATAAAAGTCTATAGCAAAATTTTGACCCTATAGATGGCACTGGGTAGGAGATATTGGAAAATGAGGTGTTTCCTGTATTCTTACAACTTTTAATAAAACAATATTAAATTTAAATGATGAGCGACTTGAAAATAAAAATGGAGTGTGGCTGTGTCATGGACACGGCCGTGTGATGTACGTGAATACGTCTCGTAATAGGTGATATTTTCTATAAAAAATATAATTATTATTATTATGTAAGTATGTATTCTACGTCAAAATCATGTTTGAACACTAAGAAATCTTCCAGGTTCCCATGTTTTTTTTCGTTACCGGCACTGCTTGACTCGGTCATATGGTGTTTTATTGGTAGCATTCGATCGATTTAAAGAAGCCCTTTCCAAACGTATGTCACAATAATACACTAATGTTTTGCTTATAATCGATAGATTTCGCTAAGAGATAACGGTTGAATGTAGAACGAACGTCGAAACTTCTCCGAGTCAAACATTTAACCAAATAGAAATCTCGATACGCGGCAAAATGACTTCAAAATGGCGGCGTGTCCCCCTCATCGCGTGCGATGTATGACAGTCCTTACATAGCGTAATATGGTTGGGTGCTGTATGAATAGGGAAGACACTGAACGGCGTCCTCCTCGCGGTTACACCTGGACATTCCTACGAAACTTGTAAGCGCGAGTGTTGAACACAGAAAAAAATAGCAACACTTCAATACTCTGCTTTAATGACTGTTCTGATCGATTCGCAGAAGTCTTGCACGAGCCCCTCAGAAAGAGGACTGTAGATGTAGCCCAACCAATTGGATCAGCGGTGGCGTCAACAGTCAACCAAACAGATGCCCTAATGAGCTACTTCGAAGTATTTGGAGCTAAGGTCATTGGGACAATTCAATGCAAGTCAGGGCATTGAAATAGAGATGGTGGTGGATAAGCCTTTAATGGGCTAACGACAGCGCTCATATCCCCGAAGCGGGTTACTGACTCCGGATTCTTCAGTTTCCTTTTCCAAGCAATCCAACAAAAGACCTGGCCTTCAAGATTGGGGGTTGTACGTGGGGTTAACAGACCTGCCATGGGAAAAGAAATAGTAGCGAAGCGACCAATAGCCTCGGAATAGAACGGATTAACTGTTGACGACCCAGAAAAACGAATTAAGGACAACGACCTTCGCAGATCCGAAGGTAGAATATTAGAACTCTTAACAGACCACGTGCAGCCAAACAACTAGCGGAGGCTCTAGACTACAGAGCAGGAATTACTGCCATCCAGAAAGTACGATGGGCCGGGCAAAAGGATGATGAAAAACTGTGACGTGTAGTACGGTGATTGTGGAAGAAGACCACAGCGCGGATTCGTCATAAACGGTAGACTTTGGCAAGAAGTCTTGGGCTTTCGACCATCTAGAAAGTACGATGGGCCGGGGAAAAGGATGATGAAAAACTGTGACGTGTAGTACGGTGATTGTGGAAGAAGACCACAGCGCGGATTCGTCATAAACGGTAGACTTTGGCAAGAAGTCTTGGGCTTTCGTAAGTGAGCGACTTATGACAATCTGTATCAAGGCTAAATTCACCAACTTTAGTCTAATGACTGCCGGAAAACATAGCCTACACGACACAACTTTTAAAAACGGACTTAGACTAATTGACTTCGCACCGGAACATAACGTCACCATTGCATGCTCACGGTTTCCTCATTTCGATATACAGAAAGGGACTTGGCGACACCCAGATCAAAAAACCGTCAACCAGGTTGATCACGTTTCAGGTAAAAAGAACGTGCCAAGGAAAAAAACCCGCAGAAGCCTGTATAGGAATGGAAATCACGTAGTAGAGTCACAGTCGGTGCTGAGTACATGGAAGGAGCATTTCTGCAGACTGTTAAACGGCTATGAAGACCGAAATCCCGCTGTCAGGCAGAATGAACTATTTAACAAGGACGATGACAGACAAAACTTCCGCCCACCTGACCAAAATGAAGTGAGGATAGCAATATCTAAACTAAAAAACAACAAAGCTGCTAGACCCGACGGACTATCCTCCGAACTTTTTAAGGCGGCCGGAGATGACCTGGTGCAGTGCATAAACCAAGTCATCTCTAAAGTTTGGTCAGAAGAAAGTATGCCTGATGAATGGAACCTCAGCATCGTTTGCCCGATCCACAAGAAAGAAGACCCTCTAAACTAAGCCAACTATAGAGGAATAAGTTTCCTGAATATCGCCTACAAGATCCTCTCTGCCGTACTATGTGAACGCCTGAAAACATTCGTCAGGAACCTGATTGGCCCCTATCAGTGTGGTTTCAGACCAGGAAAGGCCACAATCGATCAAATGTTCACACTACGGCAGATCCTGGAAACTACCCAAGAATTCCAAATCGATACCCATCACCTCTTTCTCGATTTTTAAGGCCGCATACGATCGCATTTATAGAGACAAGTTATACAGAGCCATGTCTGGTTTTGGCATCTCCACAAAACTGGTCCGACTGTGCTGAATGACGATGGAGAAGTCTCGCTGCTCCATCAAGTTTGGTACTGACCTGACAGAAGGTTTTGATGTCAAAAAAGGATTCCGGCAAGGTGATGTGCTATCGTGCGATTTCTTCAAATTAATACTTGAATAAATTATAAGAAACTCGCAAGTCAATTGTAGTAGGACAATTTTTTTCTAGACTGTGCAATTGCTAGCATACGCTGACGACATAGACATCATTGGCACAACTCAGTGAGCTGTCACTGGAGGGTTTGCTAACATTGAAGCTGAAGCGGCTAAGATGGAACTAGCAGTCAATGAGGCCAAAACGAAGTACCTGCTGTCCACAAAAAGGGACACACAACACCGGCGGATTGGACAAAATATCAAAATACAGGTACAACTTTGCGGAAGTTAGGGACTTTGTTTACCTCGGATCCGTTATAACATCTGACAACAAAATCTCCTCATAAATAAAGCGAAGAATTACTCTTGCCAATCGCTGTTTCTATGGGCTAGGAAGGCAATTGAATAGCAAAGCCCTCTCTCGAAAGACAAAGGAGACTCTGTATAAGACCCTAATCATCCCAGTCCTGCTCTATGGCGCCGAGGCATGGACTCTATCTAAAGCGGATGAAGATATCCTTAGTCGTTTCGAGCGTAAGATTCTTCGAAGGATTTTTGGCCCAATCTGCGTTAACGGGTTTTGGAGGAGAAGGTTCAACGAAAAACTATTCGAGCTGTACAGCGACATTGACCTGGTCAAAAAATACGCATATCACGTTTAAGATGGCTAGGTCATGTAGAGCGAATGGACAACAATGCTCCGGCTCGCAGGAATGAAGACCTCGCCTTAGGTGACATCTAAGTAAGTAAGTACATTGCGTAATAAATTCTTTGATTCTTTAGCTACCCAGTGGTGCAATTGAATTTCGGACAGTATTGTTAGATATAAAGCTGCAACACCAAACTGTGTCCCCCGTTTTTGTTATCATTCATTTGTTTTAATTGCCTCCCCCTATGCCTATGGAAGCAATTTTAGAGACGTATTCACCTCAATATTTATTGTGTGATTAACATGGTTAGCTATGAGTTTCAAGATATACTTGGCTGCGATAAGTAGCGCTTTTGTTAATATCCAGAAAGTGTATGTTATACCCGAGCAACACCAGGTGTGCTTGCTACCTCATTTCACCATGTTTGTCGCCAATGGACTGCCAAACTACTGTACCGATTTTGCTGAATTTTTCTATAGTTTGAGTAATTTGGTCTAACTTGAGGAATAGGATTATTTTTATCTCGATTAATGGACTCGGATAGTTGTGAATTGTTGATATGATGTTTGAAATTTATTGGGATGCTCCGTAGATACAAAAACAAAAATTCCACAAATACGCCCTTCAAAATCAGGTTAAAGTAAATGAAAATCGGCACTTTTTTCATTCTTTGGCCTTTAACTCCTTTCTCGTCTTTTTTTTAATATGGAATTAAAATATGCATAAAGGATAAAAAGAAGTGTGTGCAAATTGGATCCTTCTGGAAATCAACATGTTTAACATTCCTTGCCTGACTGTAAATACAAAACGTTTTGTTAAGAATATAGTCTACCATCCAATCAGCCATCAAACTTCGCACACCGACTATTCATAATGTTTCTAAAATATTTTTATGATTGCCTTGCTGAAATCCATAAACAATACAAGTACATGGTGACTTTTATTTAAGCTCTCATTCACATAGATAACAAATTCACCCAGAAGTTTTGCTCTTTTTTTGTTTTTCTGAAAACCGTAAATTACGGTAATACTTACAATGATATGCCCATTTTTTTTTCTTAAATCTATTCTATCGTACACTTTTTTTTAAAGTAAGTAAAACCTCCAATCATGATTTCCAGATTGGAAATGTTTGGCGACCTGAACAGCATAATTGAAAAATGCACGAATAAGACATGCAAATATACATCATACAATAAAGACAATTGTTGTCATTGTTGAAGACGCCGATGCGTATAGATCTGTCACTGAAGAATTGAACAATAAGCAAATTCAGTGGCAGTCGTATGAAAATAAAGCTACATGGTCGATTAAGGTAGTTGCAAGAGGCCTTCACTCTTCATGTGTTACCAAAGAAATTGTCGAAGACGTTATACAAAAAGGCTTTCAAGCTCTCGATGCCAATACTCTTATTAAAAATGAGATAACTAAAGAATCCACTGGGACATCAACAACAAAAAAGATCTCTACATTTATTTATGCTCACTTTTGAAAATAAAGAAAGTCCTGAAAAGATTTACAGTATTTAATCAATTATAGGCATCCATAGTTGTCAAAATTGAACCACTACGAAAGTCAAAGACTGTTCCACAATGTAAGCGCTGTCAAGCCTTTGGGTATACACAAAAATACTGTAATCGCGCGTTTGCTTGTGTTAAATGCGAAGGCAAGTATACCATTAAAAACTGTCCCATGGGCAAAGAACAGAAACCGAAATGCCAGAAGGCCGAAAACAAAACTAAGAATCAACCGGAAAAACTAATTGCGCTCAGCAAAAGTGATGAAAATAAAACCTATTCCCAAATTGTAAAAAAAAAATGCGAAGGAACGAAGTAACATCTATAAAAGAAATGCTGGAACTTATCCTAAAAAGGATTGACAAACAATATTTAAACATAAAACAGCTAAGCGAAGAAGTCGTTCTTAAAAAACAACGATTGACAGAACACCTAAAATTGCAAAATGGAATGCAAACGGTCTCTTACAATATGTATCAGAACTAAACTTCTTTTTAGATATAGAGCATGTATACATTTGTTTGGTACCCGAAACTCACCTCGCTATAAAACAAAGTCTTGATAATAAATTACCAAACTAAACATATTACCAATCTACGCACCCATCTGACACAGCTAGAAGAGGATCAGCAATACTTATTAAAGTGTTTGAAACACTATGAAGGACCTAAGTTTACTAATGAAAACATGCAACTAACAACAATTAGTATTGGTATAAAAAAGAAAGATTTTAAAATAGCAGATATACACCCCTCCGAGGTGCTCTCCAACTAGAGAAGACTATGCAGAACTCCTAAATTTGTTAGGACACAACTTTCTGATTAGTGGCCACTTCAATGCTAAACACACTCATTGGGGATCTAGGCTTATAACAAAAAAAAAGGTAAAAGGCTATACCCAGCAGGCCGCAAACACAACTGCGAATTTTATTCTTCTGGTTTGCAAATAAATTGCTAGACCTTATAAACATTTCCACTATTGTTCTGAAGAAGTGTGCTTCCACGCTGGCAATTCTACAGGCCTCTATCCAAGAGGATGGAAAACAGCATTTGCCCAGCCCGTACCTAAAAAAGGCGTATCTTCATCTTCCTCAAACTACCGACCGATGGCACTTACATCTCTTCTTTCCACGGTCATGAAAACGCTGTCAGATTAAGAAATATTTTGAGACAGGGAAACTTCTTAATGACCGGCAATACGGTTTTCGTAGCAATAGGTCGACTGGTGATATGATAGTATACGTATATCTCACCGTAGCGTCAGATTAATCTTTTCATCGTTTTGGAGAAAGTAAAATTATTGCACTTGATATTTCAAAAGCATTTGATTTGGCATCAAGCTCTTTTATCGAAAATGCGTGCATTTGGAATCGGGGAACCTCTTATTCGATGGATTAGAAATTACCTTTCGGGCCGTTCGATTTCTGTTGTGTTGGACGGTTTCCAGTCGTATAATCACGAAATAAATACTGGTGTGACCTAAGGCTCCGTTTTGTCTCCGACACGCTTCTTCATTTTTATCAATGATCTCTTGTCTAAGACTTCTAACCCATAAATTTGTTTTGCTGATGACAGTACCCTAACCTTCTTAATTTCGTTTCCAGATTATCTTCCCTGTTCTTCGGACCTTGCCAGCATTGTTCAATAGGGAATCATTAATCGTGTGGAATTTAATGCTTCCAAAACTCAATGCTGCCTTCTGTCGTTAAAGCATAATCAACCCCCTTGCCACTATCCATGAGCCACCACCTTCTGTAGAATGAATATATGACATCGCTAAAAATGGTGCGAAATGTTTAGGTTTTCTTAGACTGCAACACATATTTCTATCGGTTAGATCTGGCTATAATTTATGTGGCGTACTTTCGCCCGAAGCTTTAGTACAACTCTCATATCTGGGCAGCTGCCCATGTTACTCACTTGCTTTTCCTGGATAGAAACCAGAAGAGTGCATTAAAAATGATAGGAGATAAGAACATAATGGAAACATTTTATTCGGTAGAACATCGTGGACTCGTTTTCTGTCTCTCTTTGTTTTATTGCTATTTCTATAAACAATACTCCAGCGAAATAGTCAGTTGCATTCCTCCCCTTAGAACTTTTCCCCGCAATACTCCTACCGCTTGGAGTGCTCATAGATTTACCCTTGAGCCTAATTTCGGACGTACTGTTAAGTATAGAGACTCATTCCTTACCCGCACTACACGAATGTGGAACGCGTTCCATTACGATTTACAAACATTCAAAACCCATATGCATCGGAATCTCCTTTCATCTTCTATCCAATTTTCCTAAGCGCTCGCACTGTGTTAATTCATGATAAAGCTAGTAATAACGCCTTAAGTGCGCGCCGATTATAAAAAAATGGGCACGACTGGGTCGCACGTACTTGCTCTTATGTGCCTAATTACATTGCAAAGCAAGATCTTTGACATAAAAAAGTAACATTTACGATGAAAATAACACTTATGAACTAATAAAAAGTATATACAATACTTAACGGTTTTTAATAAAAATTAAGTACGCCATCGCACGTTTTTAATAACAAGGAATTTATGAAAAATGTATTTCAAAAATTGTAGGACCGGTCTTGATAAAAAACTGTTTTTTATTTTTAGCTTTTTGAAAAAAAGTTTTTTTCAGTTTTGGTATGCAGTTTTTTAGAGTTTATTTATACACATCTGATTGTAAAATTTAAAATATTTTTTTTTTTTGATTAGTTCTAAAAATATTGATTTTTCAAAAAAAAAAATTAAAAATTGATTTTTATTAGAAAACAAAGTTATTAAAAAAATTGATATGCAGAATTAATAAAGCTACCTAGATCTTATCATATATAAAATTTGACAGAAATCCAAAAAGCCGTTACCGAGAAAGTCAAAAATTAAAACAACCGTTATATGAAAGGTACCGTTAATAGACTTTTCCCGTAAATTTGGTTCTAATCAAATGATAGCAAATACCAACAAAAAATTCTCAAATTTTTTTATCAAAATCGTTGGAGCCGTTTTCGATAAAAATAAGCTTTTACTAAACGTTCATATGGCAGGTACCGTTATTTTTAGGCCTCAAAATAAAATTTCAATTTATCCTCTGGGGAATGCCAAAATAATCACACACATCAAGTTTGAAGATAATCGCTAAAGCCTTTTAGGCTGCAGCTCGTTATACATACTGACAGACTGATAGACAGAAAGTTTTTCTCGATCACTTTTTTAGACTTCCCTATGATGGCAATGTCAGGTTTCAGTGTTATCTCATTTTTTTAAATAAATAAATAAATTAATTAATTAATTGGCGCGACAGCTCCTTAAGGTGCCAAGGCCTAGTGACTTATACTCTCAACCATTGCTGTGTGTGTGTTGGTAATCTGCAGGAATGGAAGGGACCTACAGTTTAGCGCCGAGTCCGAACGGCTAGATGAGATGCACTTTTTCGAGACAAATTTTACTCTTGGAGATTTTGTCAGTTCCTCGCAAGAGGCAGTACCCCAGAAAAAAAGGTGGCTAAGAGCTGGATTTGAACCCAGGATCATTCGCTTAGCAGTCCGACACACTAACTACTAAGCCACGGGGCACTACATTTTTTTATATTCACGAAACCTAAACTTGCATTAGTCCCTATAATCGCAAGTAAAAATATATATAAGTGTCGACGGTAATTACTATTTATTATCAGACTATACTTCAGTAATTTTATCGCCGAGTAAAGCAGAAATAATAGAACAAGTAACATTTGCGTTGAAAATAACACAGTTTGAACTTATAAAAAGTATTAAAACCAGAATACTTAAAGGTTTCTAGTAAAAATGAAGTATGCCATCACACGTATTAAATAACAAGGAATTTATGAAAAATGTATTTCGAAAATTGTAGGACCGGTTTTGATATAATCCTGTTTTTTTATTTTTAGTTTTTTGAGAAAAAAATATTTTTTAAATTTTGGTATGCAGTTTTTTTTTTTAATTTATTAAAAAAACATGTGATTGTAAAATTTAAAATATTTTTTTTAGATTAGTTTTCAAATTTTTGAAAAAAATTTTTTTTTATTAATTTTAATTAGAAAAAAAAGTTATTCAAAATTTTGATACGCAGAATTAATTTGGCTATCTAGATCTTCTTAAATATAAAATTTAAAAGAAATCCATAGAGCCGTTACCGAGAAAGCCAAAAATTAAAAAAACCGTTACATGAAAGGTCCCGTTAATAGACTTTTCTCGTATATTTGGTTCTAATCAAATGATAGCCAAAACCAACAAAAAAATTCTCAAAAAATTTCATTAAAATCGTTGGAGCCGTTTTTG
The DNA here is from genome assembly GCA_963971375.1 of Platycheirus rosarum. Classification (NCBI taxonomy): domain Eukaryota; kingdom Metazoa; phylum Arthropoda; class Insecta; order Diptera; family Syrphidae; genus Platycheirus; species Platycheirus rosarum. The sequence goes on from OZ020510.1 coordinate 92,735,525, forward strand.
AGCAAAATAAGATTTTCCTAAACGGTCATATGGCAGGTACCGTTATTTTTAGGGCAAAAAAAATCAATTTCCCCTCTGGGGAATGCCAAAATAATCACACACACCAAGTTTGAAGATAATCGCATAAGCCGTTTAGGCTGCAGACAGACAGACATTTTTTCTCGATCACTTTTTTAGACTTCTCTATGATCGTAATGTCATGTTTGATTGTTATCTCAATTTTTGTAATATTCACGAATCCAAAACTTGCATTATAGTCCCTATAATCGCAAGTAAAAAAGTAATCCTCAGCTCGTGAATAAGAGAACAAACTGGAACGAATTCAGAGGTGAACTTGAAAGTTTTATAAACTAATATCCTCTATGCAAACAATTAAACAAATTGATCATGAAGTAGAACAATTTATTGCTGATGGGCAATAGGCTGCAGAAGAAAGTACTCCAACTATTTTGAACTCGAGAGAAAAAGAAATAAAATATCCTGTCAACATAAGGGAACTGATATTGAAAAAAAGAAGAGCGCGAAGGAAATGGCAAGCTATGAGATTTCCAAATAATAAGACAGTCTTAACAACCAACTTAAAAAAGAATGTATGAGTTCAAAAATGATTCACTTAGTAAGTTCCTGAAAGGCCTCACGACGGATGTTTCTAGCGAATACTCTTTATGAAAAGCAGCGAAGCGCCTAAAAACATCCCAAAAACAAGGCCTGCCAATAAAATCTCAAGATGTTAAATGGATCGGATCGGTCTTTAGCCATTCCCAGCAAACAAGCTGCAGATCCCTTACAGTTTGTTGATAGACACGACAAATGTGAAACTCCAATTGTCAGGCTCAAAAAAACAAGAAGCATGTGTCAAAATAAGTTGTCGTTACGAAGGTTACACAAAAATTGCAAAATGCAATAAATATAAAGTTAATAATTTGACGCAAAAATGGGGCATCAAATTAAAAGAAACTAAATCGACGCATATAAACTTTACAAAAAAAAACATAAGCATTGTTCCAAATTTTATAAACAGTATAGCAGTACCTTACTCCAATACCGCCAAATACCTTGGAATGACTTTGGATGCAAAGCATAAATGGAAAGAGCACATCAAAAAGGCACGAGATAAACTAATTTTGAAGTATAGTATAGGTTAGTGGTTAATAGGAAACAACTCTGACTTATCTATCCAGAACAAACTAATATTATATTAGCAAGTACTGAAACCCGTTTGGACGTATGGCACCCAACTATGGGACTGTACAAAGAAAACCAATGCTGAACCCTTCCAAAAATTCCAAAGCAAGGTCCTTCGCGGAAAAAATGAAAAAGAAATGGCAATCTACATCGTGAACTTCAAATTAAAATGGTTACAAAAGTGGTTAAAAAACACGCTGTATCACACAATCAGCGACTGCAATGTCATACTATTTTCGAAATGGCGGCCGTCTTAAATGTATGAAACAATGTCCGGAGATTAAGAAGAACCCAGCCTCATGAGCTGATGGTATACAAGCTATGGGAAAAAGTTATAACTTTAAACTCCCCCCAATGCAATTTAAAAAGTAAAGAAATAAAAATCATTTGTCGATGTTTCATAGATTGGTACTGACTTAGCGGTGGTTTGTGTACGGTAAGAGACTCGCATTACTTGGTACCGATTCTTACTGAGTGCCTTTTAAAGATTTCCATTGGACAAAAAAAAAGTTAATATTGCTACTCATTTATGTCTATAAATATTTTTTTAAATCTCCACATATCTGTTAATTACTTTAAAAAAACTTTTGGCTTTAAAAAATTATAATGTTTTTTCAGCAAATAGTACCGAATTCTTGTCGAACGGTTAAATACGAGCATTGAGTATTTAACCGTTCGACAAAAATTCGGTACTATTTGTTGGTACAATAGTTATTGTACTCGTGCCGAAAGACAATACGATAGCTTTCCTAAGACTTTTTTATTTTGTATCCCTTTTCATAAGCAATAAAATATATATTCAAACAGATTAAGGGAGCCCGGGAAATTAATAATAATAAAAAAAAAAAATTATAAAAATTAATAATAATTAAACTTTTCAGTAGCTATATAATGTATTTTCAATTTTGAAACAAAAACTTACATCTTTAGTGTAATATTCTGCTTAGTTTAGTTATACTTACTATTAATTCTCTGTCTGAAATAATAGTACCAAAAGTTATTGACATAACCGGACCCATTAATGGGGAAACTAACATAGCAGCTACAATGTTTGAAGCATTATTTTCTATGAGGCCAAGAGCTGCTAACGAGCTGAAATTAAAAATGATAAATATGGGATTATCGAACATTCAACTTACTCTGCTGTGACGATTAAAAGAAGATAGTCGAATGTCAAAGACCCTCCAGCACGAACACCATCAACAACCTGTTTCACTGTTAGCTTGGATTTAATTGATTCTACGAAATTGTTCCATTTTGAGAAGTCTTCATTTTCATCGCTTTTGTTCCTGCTGATATAAAATAAAAGCAATCTCGAAAGTGAATAGCTGATTAAGGTACGATAAATGAAAGGTAAAACAAAAACTTGTATTTTTTTTATTAGAAACAACCAAACAAAGGAAAGAACAGCCACAGCAAGCGACAAACTAAATAAATTAAATGATTTGCAACAACAGCTTCAACACTAACAACAACAAGCAAACGTCACAAAACAAGTTGCAGCAACCGCAGCAGAGATGAAAAGCCGCAACAAAAACAACAACCGAATCAGCAGCAACAGCCATTGCAGAGGGCAACAAAAAACAAAAAACAAAACCTATAGTATGGAGTTAAAAACGAACATAGAATTATCAATTATGTATGCTAGTCTGCCATTCGGAAAAATTGTAGTGTTGAAAGATTAAGAAGCCGTAGATATGCTATCCACTTCTGCAAAGTGGAGCAGGATACAAAAAAAAAGAAATATTCCAACAACAGAATATTTTTCTTGTATTCTAAAAAAGACAAATACTAGGCCAGTATAAAACATTTTCTTTAGTAAGAGTCAGGTGGGAGTAACGCCTAGAAGCAAACTGGATAATATAAAGAGTACTTCTGTCCTGTACTACCAGGTTATTACTTTGGGATAGATTAAAGAAACGCAGTGACCTCTTTCATGCATGCGCTGCCAAGCTGCCAAAGATTCGGTCATGCAATAGCGACATACAGTCTCATTGCTTGAAATGAAGCGAGGATCACAATGTAGATGAGAATAAACTTGGGCAGAGAGCAAGGGCTACCATGCAAGTTATCGGGGCTCCGATCTCCGTTCCGCATTAAATCTGGCAGGTTGCAGGGAGGGCAAAAAAACAGTAGAGTCACAACCAACGCTTGTCAAACAAGCCTCCGTGTCTACGGCATCTGTGGTTCTTTTTAGGCATTCCTTTCCCACATATAAAATGGATGTGTGTTATCGCCATGAAGGCACCAAAAGCATATCAGCTCAATGATTTTATTGCATAGATTGACGATCTTTTACAATGCACAAAAATATGCTCGGTCGACAATATTATTATCTCATGGCCAGGGGCTGTGTTCATTTATTTATTTAAGGTTAATTCAAGCATATATCTTAAGACTAAACATCTGAGAGAAATGTATCGAGAGACCGATGGATACCTGCTTCAGATGGACGATGGATGGAATTAAAACAAAAAAACAAGCGATGGACAGAACAATCACACGATGCAAACAACAAAACAAAACTGCCCAAAAAGTTGACTTAAATGACGATTATAACACTGTAACGTTGACTAGAAATGTCAATTCGCTCCTAAAAGAAAATTATAAATTGTCTATTGTCATATACTGTCAATCAACAATCAAAACGACCTTCCATGTATTAAGCTTCAGAGAACGAAAACTTACGTCTGGTGGCACGAATAGATCAGAGGAATTTCGTTTGGAAGACAGTTTCCTTGTTATTGATGATCCTCTGGAGAAGGTGGAGATTTTAGGATCTGCTTTTCAGCAAGTTTATTTGCCCAAATTAAGACCCAGAGAATAGAGCTCCAGGCACCCCGTTCGGCTTTAAGAAGGGGCATGACACCATTCATGCCGCCCCTAGACTAGTATTAGCTGTCTAATGGAAGAATGCTAATAAACAATACATCGGTGCTTGAATGGTTGATTTGGAAAAGGTGTCTACTCCGTATTAATAGAAGGTCTTTATTAGCCGCCTTGACAGCAGGGTAAAGTTGATTTGTTTCATGGCCCTCATTAGGACGCTGCTTGCCTACGGATGCCCTGTATGGTTGTACCATCTCTAATGTCTAATGGAAAATATTCGGGTGTTTGAGATTGGCTTCGTAGCTGCACAGAATACCAGAGCCGGAGCACAAATAAAACTATCCCAACAAAACCATTAATTAAGCTTATTCGAGGTCACATTGCAAGGGCGATGAAATCGTTCAATGGACTTATTATCATCAAGATTTGTATTTTGAGAGCACGCGATCGAACGGTTTCCCGCCAAGGGATTTTCTTTATTTGGACTGTAGAGGTCAGCTACACGATAGGTCCGCAACTTGTTTGACGTGTCGTGGTAGTCGGACGCAAAACGCTAAATTAGTGACTTCTTTCGGACTTTAGTAGTGTCCGAAAGGGATCAGAAGGAACTTTTTGATCAGACCCACAAGTTTTATTTTAAATGGATTCCATGTAGAACCATGAAAACAAAAAATATATCCAGTAAGCTAGTTAGTTAATATACAAACTAGTATTTAAGATTTATTTTGCTTAACATTAAGTAAATTAAGTTAATGAATAAGAAAATAAATTAAAAAAAAATAAATCAATGAATAAAATAAAAAAAAACAAGTTTTTGCCATCAGCTTAAGATAATTTTGTTGGTTTGTTGATTGTGAAATCCTGTATTAATCAAGACGGTTTGTAATTTATTCATACAACTAAAACTTACCCGTATTCATTACCGGATTCAGAGTTAGATATTGCATCAAAGCTCACACTGCATGGCAAAACGCTTTCAGTTGGATAATCAACAGTAAGGAATATGTTACCAAAAAGAAAATATAAAAAGAAGGATTCTAATAAAACTTCTATATGGGTGTGATATCATAACATTTAATGGCCTTACAATACAAAGTCAATGATGGAATGTGAAAAAAAATTATTGATATAAATTTTGTATGATAATTTGAATGGGTTTTAAGAAAGAACCCTTTTCTTATAACTATAGTGCAATTTAAGTTTGTTGAGATCTTCTTTTATTTGATATTGCTAACATTAACAACAACGAAAAAGAAAACGAAAATGGTTTTGTTTATTTCATTGTGTTTCGGTTCGTGTGTTCAAAGAAAATGTGCGCTATTGACTTATAGAACAAAAACGTGTTGACGGTTCTGGTGTTGAGTATAAGGCCTTGAATATATTGAAAAGAATTGTAATCAGACATAAGTTAGCAAATACCTGACGCTAGAGTTCATTTTCGTGCCAATGCCTAGTTCCGTCAGACAATGAATTGTCGTTTCACACGGTTCACCAGATTGAAGTGGAAATACTACATGGTAATAGTATCCTTTTTTTCCAGTTGACCATGTCACATGCTCGATTTCAAGTTTTGTGAGGAGTTCTTCGAGAACCTGAAATAAAAAAAATTATGAAGTTGAAGTGTGATCATAAAAGTTAAGGACATACATAATTATAAGAAAGTCAATTTTAGATCAAAATCGTGTTTGCAACTTAAGGCTTAAGGTAAGTACATGAGTTTTTGACACAACATGCAAAATGCAAATTAAAGGCTTTTCTGTTTGCCAACCCACGCAAGCATTTGCTGCGCTTTATTTGCTATTTTGACTAAGGCTGAAATCACACCGGATAAACCAAGACATGTTTTTTTGTTTCGTAAAACAAGATAACGTTGTTACTTATGAGAGTTCACACACCAAATAGAAGGAAACAAAACACACGTTTTTGTTTTGATCTTTTTCGGTGGTGGTTGTCAAAAATACATGCCATTGTATACAAGCAACACACGCCACACGAATGTAACAAAACTCGTTTGAACCAACGTCGTTGACGATAATTGGCTTCTTTCTTATGGCGCAACACACACCAATTGAAGGGAAACATAAAAACTAAAGCAAAACAGAAAAACGTGTTTGGTTGCCGATAGCTCACCTGTTGTTTTTTGGAAAACAAAATTGTGATTTCGTTATTTTTACTCTTTTCTGTCGTTGCATTTTTGACTTTCGAACGAAAAACATTTTGTTTGATCCGGTGTGTTTTCGGCCTAAGGGGAGAGTTTGTGAAGTAAGGCCAAGCAGAGTTATCGCTTGTTGAGTTAGAAGTGTTGTATCTACATGAGATCTGTTAAATTTTTGACAGTGCGATTCATATGGTCTCGTCTTGGCAAAATCTTACATGAAGTTGTTTTTGGTGGGATTTGGTTTACGGACTCAGACTTCAGCAAAACTGGTCGCTACACTCTGTGGGACGAGTGCCAAAAAATTTTGTCTGCAATATAAATGACTTTATTTTTAAATCATGACCATTTTTCACCTACGACTGTGGCACCCTGTCCCCAGGACTAACTCTTCCCTCATAGAGCTTTTCAACAGGGCTGGTCCGAGCCAAATCAGCGCCTTGTGCGACTCTACGTTTCTTCTTCTTCAATTTTTTATATTTTCCAGTTTTTTTTATTTTCCGCTTCAACAAGCCTACGCTTTTTACTATTTTCTCTTAATGAAGAAATTAATTTCCTCATTAAGTAATTAGTCACAAAAATCCTTTTCGTCAGAAAACTTCAAAAACGATTCACAATGGAAAAAAAGCTAAAAATTTGATTTTTTGAAAATTATGTTGGCTAATCGTAATTTTTGTCTCTTTAAGAACGTACACAATGAATAACAAAAAAGTAAGAGAAAAATCTTATTTTTCATTCCTCTTAATAATAAGAAAAATAAATCAAAATTTGTTAACATTCATTTTTACTTGCTATTATAGGGACTATAGAGCAAGTTTACATACATATATATATATATATTTATATATAATATACAAAAAAAAAATGAGATAACAATCAAACATGACATTCTCCCGTAATACTCGTCTCGCAAGGAATGTTCATCAGTTCACCCTTAAACCCAATTTTGGACGTTCCGTGAAATATAGGGATTCTTTTTTTTAGCCGAACAAAACGAATTTGGAATAGTTTACCCGGCGAGGTTTTCCCTTGCTATTTTGATATGCAAACATTCAAAACCAATGTTAATCGACACCTCCTATCTCTCCCCTCCCTATCTTTCTAATGCCCGCGCAGTGTGTTCTACTTTAAAAGGGAAACAAATAGTCCCTTGTGCGCGCGTTAATTATAATTAATTATAAAAAAAATAAAAAATAAATACGATCATAGAGAAGTCTAAAACAGTTAATGCCAAAAAAATCTGTCTGTCTGTCTGTCAGTATGTATAACAAGAATAACAAGCTACAGCCTAACGGCTTAAGCCATTATCTTCAAATTTGGTGTGTGTGTGTGTGATGCTTTAGGCATTCCGCAGGGGGGGAAATTGAAATTTTATTTTTAGGCCTAAAAATAACGTAACTGCCATATGACCGATTAGGAAAAGCCTAAGCTCCAACGATTTTGATGAAATTTGTTGAGAATTTTTTTTGATATTGACTATCATTGGATCAGAACCAAATTTAATGGAAAAGTCTATTAACGGGACCTCTAATATAACGTTTTTTTTTAATTCTTGGCTTTCTCGGTAACGGCTCTTTAAATTTCTGTCAAATTTTATATTTGAGAAGATCTAGGTAGCCAAATTAATTTCGCATATCAAAATTTTGAATATTTTTTTTTCAAATAAAAAATTACTTTTTGAGTTTTTTTTTTGAAATTTCAATATTTTTAAGACTGATCAAAAATAAATATTAATAAACTTTGAAAAACTGCATATTCAAATTTAAAAATAAGGATTTTATCAAAATTCGTCCTTAAATTTTCAAATTTTTTTTCACAAATTCGTTTTTATACAAGAAGTGTGATGGCGTGCTCCATTTTTACTAAAAACTGTTAAGTGTTGTTGTTTTGACACTTTTTTTAAGTTCAGATAGTGTTTACGTAAAAAAGTTAATGTTACTTACTTTTTAAATTTTATTCGACGTTATGACCAAATATGTATGTGCAATCCAGTCGTGCAATTTATTTTGAAAAGCAGAGAGAAATAATTCATATATTTTCATCAAAAGGAGAAAAGTTCCATGTGTAGACAGATTAACTTTCTGTGTGCAGGAATTGAAACTGTTGTTTTGAAAGTGTTCTTTTGTTGGAGAATAAATTCAATCACAGATATCGCATCCAGTAAAATAAAATGGCCAGCTGGAATTTACTGTACTCGTACGTTCCAGTTCGTTCAAGCTAGCATTGTATAATACATTGCCTATAGTACTATCATGAGACGAGAAAAAATCTTTTTCCCTAGAGCCGCTTGGAGTGCTAGTGTAGGACATTTTATTTGAGTGAGAGAGAATTAAGAGCATGGTTTTTAGTGTTATGCTTTGTGCTTAGTTTCCTGCGCATGTGCAATGTGACAATGTGAGGCAAGAAAAAACCGAAGGAGAACATGAAATAATTCAGTATCTTGTTTTGTTCATTGTATATATGTGTATAAACTGCTAGCAGTTTTGAAGTTTATATACAATGGTTTCGCTTAGCTGAGGCGAATAGTTTTTTTGTAAGGATTTATACACGATCCAACATTTTCATTGTTTACGTTTTTTTTATATGGAATATGTAATATGAGAACTGGTTCTCACATAAGCATTTATACATGCGTACGTCATTGACCAGACTTTTGGTTTGAGTTTTTTAGGATTTTCAAGTTTTGTACAAGCACTACCTACATACATATTTGTCATATTTGTACATATATACATCATTGACCAGACTTTTGATTCGAATTCTTTAGGATTTTCAATTATTTTTACTATTATGAAGGTTGTCGTCTTCAAATAATGTACACATTCATTCTTGAAATTTAAACACAAACTTACTTCTTGCTATATTTATACAAAGATACAAACGTCCTTGCAGTGGATGGATTTTTGTTTTGAATTTAACTTTCCATACAGATAGGTACCTACATATACATATAGGTACATACATATGTATATATAGGTATCTATCTGAATGAACTATGTGCAGAAATTCAATCAAAAATTGTTTGTAAATTGATTTATATTATTATTCATTGATTATATATTATTGATTTATAGTAACAAAGATCTTTTGTTTGTTTGAGGTTTATATAATAGGTACTAGTTGACCTACCCAGCTTAGCTCGCGGGAAAGAAATTTATAGTTAAACCAAAATATTTCTTTGTACTAATCTTCTATAGAATTGCTAAAAATACCACGGGTTTTTTACATTTGTAATACCTAATTGTTTAATTTTAACTTGCAATTATAATAGGTAGGTACTAAGTACTAAGTAATTTATGCATTCGTGCAGAAAAAAAAATTGAGATAACAATCAAATACCTATAACATTACGATGATTACGATTGCATAACCAAAATTGATATTCAGAAAAATGTAAGTAGCCTAAGTAATCTAGCACTAAAATATATTTATATAGGTATATTTAAAAATAACGGCAACATTTAAAATAATGTGTTATATCTTTTTTAGAGCCAAAAGTCTGTTCAATCATATTATTTAAAGAATTTCAGAAAAAAATAAATATACATATAAAAGGCACGACTGGGTCGCACGTACTTGCTCCTGTGTGCTAATTTGTTTATTTAGGGGCAGGTGTAAACTTTCGTTTTCTCGATTGAAATTTTTGCATTCAGTAGTAATCGAATAGTTTTTTACTTGTTATGTTAAGTAAAGTTATGCATTCGTAAAAAAAATTCTAACAATCAAACATGACATTACGATGATAGAGAATTTAAAAAAAGTGGGTCCGAAAATTCCGTCCGTCTGTCTGTCTGTCTGTCCGTATCGATATTTACAGCCTAAACGGTTGGGCCGTTGGAATTGGCATTCTAGCTCCAAAACTAACGGCACCTGCCATATAACTTTTAATGAAAAACTTATTTTTCTCGAAAACGGCTCCTACGATTTTGATAAAACTTTCAGAATGATGTTTTCTATGCGAAATCTATATTTAAGTTTTAATGGATTTTCAGAAAAAGTTTTATAACGGTACCACTCATATGACCGGTTTTTTGAAATTAGACTTTCTGGTTAACTAATTGACGGATTTTGATAAAATTTTCAAAATATGTAGTGTTTTATGATTTAAATAATATTGCTTATTAAAATTTTCAAAAACATTTTTTTTAAATTTTTAAAAATTTGTTAAAACAGTTATTTTGTTTTTTGAATATTTTGAAAACGAATCTATAGATTTTTTTAATTGTTTCTCCTAGTATAAACTATAGATTTCTTTAAATTGACATAGTCAAAAAAATTATATATATATTTTCGAAAAGTTTTTCAAAAAACTGATCGAACGATTTTGAAATGAAAAAATTATAAAATAGAAAACAGCAAAAGAAATAAGATGGCTTACAACATTTTTTTCCAAAAAACGTTATGAATAGTGTTTTTTGATTTCATAAAAAAATTATTTGTTTAATATTTTCCCTCAAATTTTGCCACTAGTCTAATGAAAGCAAATTTCGTTATTTGTATTATTATTTATTTATCGTTATTTATTTTAAAGCATTTTATGATCGTAACAGCATACAGCATACAGAATAAATAATAAGGACGCCTATGATAAACACATAAACATGCAAAAACAACTAACAAATAAAAAAAAAAAATCGATTACCTACTGAATGCAAAAATTTCAATCAAGAAAACAACTCAACTCAACGGTCATATGGCACTTCCTTTACTTTTAGGCCTACAATTTAAATTTCAATGTCCCCTCTGGGGAATGCCAAAATAATCACACACACCAAGTTTAAAGATAATCGCTTAAGCCATTTAGGCTGCAGCTCGTTATACATACCTACTGACAGACAGACAGTCATTTTTTGTCGATCACTTTTTTAGACTTCTCTATGATCGTAATGTCATGTTTCATTGTTATCTAAATTTTTTTTATATTCACAAATTCTAAACTTGCCTTATAGTCCCTATAATCGCAAGTAAAATTTGAAAAAAACTCCTGTGTAAAAAGTCAAAATAACCTTAAGTTCTAAATTTGAAGTCGATTGGCTCATCGGTTTAGGCTATAGTCCAAAATACATCCGTACAGACAGACCTACAGACAGACGGACAGAATTTTGCCAGTAACTCAAATATGTTTCTCTATCATCGTAATGTAATGTTTGATTATTATCACAATTTTTTTATGTTCACGAATCCTAAACTTGACTTATAGTCCCTATAATCACAAAGCTACTTTTGCATAAAATTCAACATCAACGATAACGAAGCCAATGAAATGAAAATTCAAAAAATAAAATCATTGTCGATCCTCTTCGTTGTTCACCGTCACCGAGAACAGGATGTACACAATACACATACACATGTGCTTATTAAGTTTTCCTATTTAGTATCTCCGTCACCCTCGCTCACACCATCTACCACACCGACAACCGACCGATCGACCTGAATTCAGCTGAACATTTTATCGAAGATAATATAACAAGTATACCTACGTAAATACACACATTATGTAGGGATGTATGTAGGTACATACCTAAATATCTACCTACCCTCGAAAGTTTTATATGAAAAAAATATAAAACTCAAAATAAACTCATCAACCTGCTTAAACATATATCCACCCCCCAGACACCATTCATTTACAAGTCGTTTTTCTTCTTTTTTGTCAATCCTTTTAACTAGCCATCTCGTCGCCCTGCTTGTGTGAAGCAATCCAGTTGTGCAAAAAAAAAACTATACTCGCATCATTGTATATATGTAAACTGCAAACTGCAAAGAGTAAAGTACATGTTCACAGAGTTTCTCTTAGAATTCTCTTTGTTCGACTCGTTCGCCTCTTTCAATTTACCAAGTTAATTTTCCCTAGAGCCGCTTGGAACGCCACCGTCCACCGGTCGTCATGATAGTACTATAGCAGTCTATATACAATGCAAGCTAGTTGAATACATGGTACACAGAAATACAACGTATGCTCAGTAGACGCATACAAATAGCCATCTTGATATTTTATGACGTCACATTGTTCTTTTATTTATTAAGTGAATATTACTTTTTTTAAATTGAAGGCTTAAACGATTTTATTTACGATTATAAGAACAATAAAATTAAAAACAATAACAAAATCGGCAAATTAATACATTTATTTACACTCCGTAAGTACAAAAATCAGAAGAATGTGACGTCACACGCATAATCAGCCAAAGTGACCATACCTTGTATTCTGTGTATCATGAGTTGAATATATACTGCAACATGTTTGTTAATTAAAATTTTCTAAGTTTGTGAAGTTCGTTGTCGCTTTCCCTTTCCCTTGTGCCCTTTGGTTTTGTTTTAGTTTTTTCTTCTATGGCATCGAACATGTATTATACTTACATTAGTCCAGTCATTACGTCGGAAAAAAGGGCATATAAATGCAAGTGAAGGGAAAAATCTGATTTTTGGATATGTTGTAGAGGGGGCCAAAAGAGATTAACTTGAAATTGTCGACCAAGATTTCCTATAAGCTTTCGCCGCCATCTTGGAAAAAGTGCTAAATTTGTTTTTTTTCCAATAACTCGGCTCTACGTTGGCCGCCATCTTAAATCAAAAAAAAAACTGTTAAATAACAATTTACTTTAAGTTCAAGATGGCGGCCAAATCTAAAGTTATAGAGATTCGGAACTCAAAATATATACATAGTACTTCTTATAATATGAGTTCCTCCAACGATTAAAAAAGAAAAAAGATTTTTTTATATTCCATTGGGCAAATATGCGGAATGCGGTAGTAACAATAATCCTATTTTCCAATTAACTCGAAAAATATCAATCGTAGTAAAAATTTATAAGACCAAATTTGTAGAAAATTAAATTCTGAACAACTTTTGTTCCGTACATTTTTCATCAAATATTGAAAATAAGCGAGTTGTTAAACAGAAATCAATGTACCATTAAATTTAATTTAATATGGCGCCCAACGCTAAAGACCTGGGAATTCGAAAATCAAAATGTATGCTCCTTTTGAGTTTCTCTTACGATTAAAAAAGGAAAAAACCCTTTCTAATTTTTTTCCACTTTAGCGGATTTTTTTGGGCATTTGGGGTTGCTATTTGGAGTTGCACTGTTTAAAATTGGTTGTTAGGCTAAAAAAAGAATCCCTATATATCACGGTACGTCTGAAATTGGACGAGTATTATGGGAGAAACTTAAGGGGAATAATGCAGCTGGCTACTTCGAGTGAACATTTTTTATAAAAGAACCGATAAAATAAGGAAAGACATGAAACATTGCGTCTGTGTTCGAGAGGGGCAATTTTTTCACCGGCAGTTTTATTTCCTATCAATCTTAATGCTCGATTTTGTATTCTATCAAGCAGGTGAAGCGATATTTGTGAAACACCTGCCCAGAGGTGGGAGTTGTACTCGAGTTAAGGGCGTATAAACGCTTTATAAATTGTAGCCAGATCAGATGGAGAAAAATACTTCTTACACCGATACAGAAAACCTAAGCACTTAGTAGCATTCTTAGCGATCTCAAATATGTGGTCGTTCCAACGGAGGTCGTCGTTGACACACATACCGAGTACTGAGAGCTTTTCGGTTTCTTCGATGTAAGTGCCATTCATGGACAATGGAATTAGGGGTATGTTTAGCTTTAACGACAGAAGACAGCATTGAGTTTTCGAAGCATTAAGCTCCACACGAATTCTATTACCCCATTTGGCAATGCTGTATAAATCGGAATTTAATGAGCTTGACATACGGTACCGTTGCAATATAAAAAGCTGAGGGTCAGCAAAACAGTTAAGTGGATTAGAAGAAACAGACAGAAAATCATTTATAATAAATTGCACTACTGGATCGCACGTACTTGCTCATATGTGCGGTCACATCATTCAATAAAATTTAAAAAACAAGGCTAGGATAGGTATACCTATTTATAAGATATAAGAAGGTACATTTAACAATAATTTACTTTTTGAAATAAAATTAATTAAAATAGGTAGCTTAATTATGTTTGGTGGATCGATAAACTCATGTTGGGGGTATTCATGGAATTTATTTAGGATATTATGTACCTACCTATAATAAGGTTGGAAGGAAGGTAGGTACTAAAATTAAGATACCTATTCTTACCACTGTGAAGCGAATGGGTATAGACAATTTTTAAACTTAACACAGTGGTTGTTTGTATGCAGGTGTACAATTTTGTTTCCTTGTATGAAATGTTTGCATTCAGTAGGTAATCGAATATTTTATTTTATTTATTAATTGTTTTTGCGTGTTTATATGTTTATTATAGGCGTCCTTATTATTTATTCTGTATGCATACAGCTGTTATGATAATGAAATGCTTTAAAATAAATAACGATAAATAAATAATAATAAAAATAACGAAGTTTGCTTTCATTAGACTAGTGGCTAGGGCTCAACCGAGCAATTAAAAACAAAATTTGGGGGGAAATATTAAACAAATAATTTTTTTATGAAAAAAAACTATTCATAACTTTTTTCAAAAACTAGGCGAAAATTAAAAAAAAATCTACAGATTCGTTTTCAAAATATTCAAAAAACAAAATAAGTTTTTTAAAAAAATATTAAAGATTAAAAAAAAAAAGTTTTTTTGAAAATTTTAATAAGCACTATTTTTTAAATCATAAAACACTACATATTTTGAAAATTTCATCAAAATCCGTCAATTAGTTAACGAGAGTTTTAAAAAAACCGGTCATATGGGAGGTACCGTTATAAAACTTTTTCTGAAAAATCCATTCAAACCGAAAGACAGATTTTGCATAGAAAACACCATTTAAAAAGTTTTATCCAAATCGTAGTAAATAAGTTTTTCAGTGAAAGTTATATGGCAGGTACCGTTAGTTTTAGAGCTAGAATGTACGAGTGCGGAAAAAAACCTGTCCCATGGAAAAATTTACATTCTCAAGTACAGGAAGGGCAACGTTGCTGTGAGGCAGCGAAATGGGCGGCGAGCAAGTTTGCCTTCTCTGAAGAGAATCAAGTCGCAATGATTGGCGCTGAAATCACCAATTGGTGTGGGTATAGAATAAGAACAAACAACAAAAGTGTACTTAATACTGGTAAAATATCTATAAATGTTCTCGTCTCCACTATTTACAGTTAGTTACGGAACAACCAGGAATATAGCCAGAGAAAAACTGACACCATGAGAGTACTATAGAGAAGGTATATACAATGGTTCTACCAAGTAACTGAGTCTTACCAGAGTTCCTGTCAGTTTCAAAAGCTGTAATTAAACTAAACATCAGCTTTTCAAACATCTTATAAGCTTCCTCTCACCTCAAGTGGCTTCCTGTTAAAGCATTTTTTTTGTAAACACGTCGCGTCGGTCTCATTACGTTCAGAGTCAAAAACTTGCCCAGGTACCGGCTTTCTCGTTTGATATGTAGGCTATTCTCCACTGTCTTATTCCAATAATTACCTGCCTATCTACCTTCAACTTCCTATTGTATCTCCTCTACCAATGTCTATCCTGCTTTTCTCTTCCCTATTCGCTCCACTCCTACTTGCTATATACTAACCTCATCTCATCTCTTATCTTATATTTTCTATCCTAATCCCTTTCAAGCCTTAAAGAAGCTTAATTTCTCAACTCCACTATGCTATTCCACCACCTGTCATCAACACACATATATTGGCTAAAGTCAATGCTTACGTCACACAAAAAAACTTTCATTTGACAGCACGGCGTAGTCTTGTATATATCATTATTGACTGGTGAAAGACAATGGTGAAGCTGAATCTGAAGTATGAAGCGCTGTCAAAGTTAAGTATACCGAACCCTATAAGGCGAACACAATGAGAAGCTGAAGCTGAAGCTGAAGCTAGAAATTTTGCTGAAGCGCAAGTTTCCTCAACTTCAACTTGCGCTTCACGCTTCAGCTTCATGTTGACATTTTACAGAAATAAAATATTAGGCTTATTCAATGTTTCTGAACTATCCGAGATATCTTTTTTCTCAGATCCTTTGAATATGACTGAGAAAATTCCTTGATCACTCCGAAATCTCAAAAAACTAGAACTAGCTTAATCAAACGAAACCAAAATGTGTGAGGGAAACACGGAATTATTTATAGAGCTGGTTAAAAAACAGAATATTTTATGGGATTAACCAACCAGTATTGAAAGAAGGCGCATGTGTGGAGTAATATTTTATATTCCTGGCAGCAAAATTGACATTCCGTACTTCACCATTGTGTTCAAGTCAGCATCACTTAGCTTCAATTTTGACGTGCTTCATTTTTGAGCTTCATACTTCAGCTTCAGCTTCAGCATTGTGTTCAGCGAGTGAATCTGCCGTGTCGACAAAGTAGTTCGTTAGTGTAAGGGCATTTACACGCACATACGCCGATCTTTTATTTTAATTCTGAGTGTAAAGAAGCTATCAGGCTTAAAGAAGTACGTTTTCGATCTTACAAGGCCAACCCTACAGAGGAAAATTGGAAAAAACACAAACAAGCAAGAAATTCATGCAACTCCGTTTTCCGCACTCGTACAGTAGCAAGGGTTCTCAAAGATCTCGATATACGCAAATCCGCTGGCCCGGATGGTATACCCCCGATTCTTCCGAAGCTTTCCTAGAAGAAAGAAAACAGCATTTGTCCAGCCTGTCCCTAAGAAAGGTGACCATGGAAACACTGATTAACCGTCAGCTTAAGGAATATCTGGAAGATCGAAAGCTTCTCCATGACCGTCAGTATGGCTCCCGCAGCAACCGTTCCACTGGTTATCTGATGGCATATCTCACCGAACAGTGGAACAAATCATTATATCGCTTTGGTGAAAGTAAGATTATTGCTCTTGATATCTCCAAGGCATTTGATAGAGTTTGGCATGAAGCTCTCTTCTCGAAAATGCGTGCTTTTGGGATCGATAATACTCTTGTTCGTTGGATTAGAAGCTATCTTCTGGACCGTTCAATACAAGTTGTATTGGACGGATTCAAGTCTGATTCCCATAAAATAAATGCTGGTGTGCCCCAGGGCTCTGTTTTGTCTCCGACTCTTTTCCTCATTAATTATTATTTATATATATATATATATATATATATAATATATATATATATTAATTCTAATCCACTTAACTGTTTTGCTGACGACTCTACCCTCAGCTTTTCATATTCGTTCGATAATTCACATCCTTCGCCTTCGGACGTACAATTGCAACGGTGCCGTATGTCAAGCTCATTAAACTTCGATTTATACAGCATTGTCAAATGGGGTAATAGGAATCGTGTGGAGTTTAATGCTTCGAGAACTCAATGCTGTCTTCTGTCGTTAAAGCTAAACATACCCCCAATGTCAATGTCCATGAATGGCACTTACATCGAAGAAACCGAAAAGCTCTCAGTACTCGTAATGTGTGTCAATGACGACCTCCGTTGGAACGACCATATATTTGAGATCGCTAAGAATGCTGCAAAGTGCTTAGGTTTTCTGTATCGGTGTAAGAAGTATTTTTCCCCATCTGATCTGGCTACAATTTATAAAGCGTTTATACGCCCTAAGCTCGAGTATAACTCCCACCTCTGGGCAGTTGCTTCGCAAACATCGCTTCACCTGCTTGATAGAAAACAAAATCGAGCGTTAAGATTGATAGGAAATATAACTGCCGCTGAAACAATAAAATAAAATAAAATTAAATAAATAAAACTTGTCTGTACGCTATATTATTTTTAAGAAGTATTTAAGCAGTTTTAATATATATATAAAAGAAGAATGCAAATAGGATCACGGAGAAGAAGATCTATAATTTCCGCAGTTATTTTGAAACAAAAAGAAGCTTGGACTGTTCGTACAGCTATGTGACGACAACTTTACGGGTTTTGTAATAATAATATTTTAACTATGTATGTGTCTGTAAGGCACAATGCCTTTTAGAATGCAAGCGGATGTTGCAGGACGAATAAGAAGAATTAGAGAGAAAGAATTTTTTTTTCGGTGCAGTAGATCGAGAATTAGGTGACTATTTTCTCACTTAAAAACCACGGACGGCTCTAGTGTGCACTAAGAGTCAGAAAAATAGCATCATCTTCATCTTATCTACTGCATTACTGCGCACGCGAAACTTCTTTTGAAAGAATATGGGAAAATCCCAAAATAAACAAGAGATGTTTCGATAAAATTTGGATTTTGTAAGATGACAACTCTTCGTTTCGGATGAAACGTTGTATATGAAGATATACATATACATTTCAGTATGTATGTTCCTTAGTACAGGATGACCTGACCCCTTCTGGGGTGTTGTGTTTGACAAGAAAACTTTTGTCAGTTATGGAACAAGTCGCAATTGCAATTTAAAAAGTAGCATCATTTAGTAAGATGAGAGTTGTTGTGGATGTGTTTGGAGTTGGAACCTCAGCAGCTCAAAAATGCTTACATCGCTTCGTAAATCCATTGAATAGGAGAGCGAGTGACTTTATTTTTATACGGCCATTAAGAGAAGCTGAAGCAATAAGCCATAAGTTTAAGGGTATTTCCAGTATACCCCAAATTTGATGGATGCTATTTCTTGTACTACCACGATCAGTTGAATGTAGGGATTACACCAATCGCAAAGGGTGGACTTCTTGTGTTTTGCAAAAACACTCAACTGTACCTCAAACAGAAATAAGAGGAAACAATAAAATAAATATGATCGCTAATTTACTAATCTACAAGCATCCAAAAAACGGGTAAAAAGATAACAAACAGATATTTTATGATCAACCAAACAAGATGATAAATAAAAAGTAAGATACAAAAAGTAATTAACCAACACAACCAAAAACCCTGAAGACAAGAAAACTAACTCATCAGGACAAGAATTTAAATAGACACAACGCAGAAGGAGTTTCGAGTAGTTACCGAGTAGTATGTAAGAAACTATGTAAGAACTATTGTCTAAAAATATTTAATTTGTTAAGTGAAAAATAAAGTTTATATTTAACAATAAACAAATAAATATAATTCACACGATGCTACATTATCTTATAACTGGGAAACTGCTCTTCCTAAAAAAAAATTTTGTTGGAAGGTTTGGAAATAACTCTTTTTTATTATTCGAGATTCGGCTTATCCTTTGCTCTCATGGCTTTTGAAAAATTACCCTGCCCCCAAAAATTCTGAAGAAGAATCCTTTAATGCATTCATGAACAAAGTAAGAGTATTTGTAGAGAATACATTTGAGCGCCTTAAGAGTCGGTGATACATTTTGAGAAAACGGATGGATTTGAGAACCGATTGGGTTTTGTGACAGCCCTTTTACATAGGTCGCTTCATTTATGTTTGCCTCCTCCTTTATGGATTTCGTTTCCTTCGCTTTTGGTTTACAGTTTTGTCTACGACCCCATTCTTTCCGCTTCTCTTGTTATTATCTGGCTGTTGTTTATTAATATGATTCGGTCATATATTTTTCTTTTGTATATCTCGCCATATTTGGATTTCATTTGCAAACTCACAGCCCCGATAATTTCCCGGATGATTACCTTTAAAATTCGCGCATATAGCTGGAGACTGCTTGTCAAGATGGCATTCTTCCGAAGGATGATTACCTGAAGGGTGTTCTTTTATTAACTATCGTTGACTATCGTTGTTGTGTCAAAAATGTTGGGATTCTTTTTTTAGCCGAAGAACACGAATTTGGAATAGTTTACCCGGCGGGATTTTCCCTTGCCATATTGATCTGCTAACATTCAAAGCCAATGTTAATCGGCACCTCCTATCTCTCCCCTCCCTATCTTCGTAATGCCCGCGCAGTGTGTTCTACATTAAAAGGGAAACACATAATCCCTTGTGCGCGCGTTAATTATAAAAAAAAATGAAAAATTTATTTTTCTCGAAAACGGCTCCTACGATTTTGATAAAACTTTCAGAATGATGTTTTCTATGCAAAATCTATCTTTAAGTTTTAATGGATTTTTCAAAAAAAGTTTTATAACGGTACCTCCCATATGAGCGGTTTTTTTTAAAATCAGACTTTCTCGTTAACTAATTGACGGATTTTGATGAAATGTTCAAGATATGTAGTGTTTTATGATTAAAATAATACTGTTTATTAAAATTTTCAAAAACATTTTTTTTAATTTTTAATATTTTTTTTAAAAAAATTATTTTGTTTTTTGAATATTTTGAAAACAGAACTGTAGATTTTTTTAAAATTTTTCTCCTACTATAAACTATAGATTTCTTTAAATTGACATACTCGAAAAAAAAATTTAAAATATGTTTTAGAAAAGTTTTAAAAAAAAAACATTTTTTTGAAAAAACTGGTCGAACGATTTTGAAGTGAAAAATTCATAAAATAGAAAACAGCAAAAGAAATAAGATGGCTTACAACATTTTTTTCCAAAAAAAACGTTATGAATAGTGTTTTTTTGATTTCATAAAATTGTTTCACCAAAGTTTTATTTCATACTACTGAATGCAAAAATTTCAATCGAGAAAACAAAAGTTTACACCTACCTATGAATAAACAAAACCACTGTGTTAACTTTTAATATTGTCTCTATACCCACTCGGTTAACAGTAGTTGGAATGTGTATCTTAATTTTAGTACCCACCTTCCTTCCAACCTTATTATATGTAGAGGTAACTAATATCCTTAGTAAATTCCATTAATACCTACCCACACCATACGTTTATCGAGCCATCAAACATAATTAAGCTATTTTAATTAATTTGATTTCAAAAAGTTAATTATTCTTATTGGGACCTATATAGGTATCTATACCTAGCATTATTGCCCTACTGCTGATTCCCACGAATCTTTATGCCAGTTGTTCAAATTTTTCCATACCAAAATGAAAATTAACCTGAAAAAATCTTTCTATTAGCAAATTATATTATAAACAGTAAACAACAAGTGGAAAGATGATACACTAAAAAACTTCAAAAGCTAACAATCCTACATATTTATGTGCTTATCCCTTTGTCGTGACGCATGTTCGTTCGAGCTTCAAACCACAACGATTCTAAGGAAAATGCAACTCAAAAAAAAATCATTAAAATTAAATCTTTGTCAAAAAGACGCCTGCGCTTAAAAAGGATTAGCACATAGGAGCAAGTACGTGCGACCCAGTCGTGCCTTTTATTTTATAAGGTTACTTAATTAAATTTAATTTAATTTAATTTTATTTTTGGTGGGGGCAGCACCCCTATTTATTTGGTTTATTTCAAGCTACAAAACTAAAACTAACTTAAGACTAGGTAAAGAGTAATTAAATATAAATGGGAAGGTTGGGACAGTTATTGAGGCGTAACATACGTGTAAGATGTTCATTGGAGCCATAGGAAGTACGGTGGGAGGATATATAGAAAAGTCTAGGATTTCTGAGATTGCGGAGGTTAGTGTTGAAGAATAATGGAATAATATAATGAAGGGCAGCCAACGGAACCAGAAAAAAGTCGGTGAATGAAAAGAATATCGGCAACCAATCTTCGTTCTTTTAGAGTTTTCAGATTAATAAGTTGGAGACGGGCATGATATAGAGGTAGAATAAAATGATCTTGCCATTGAAGGCCGCGAAGAGCGAAATGAAGAAATCGCATATGATGCATTCAAATATTTTGGGGATGTAGGAAAGTTTGGCAATGGGGTTATAATTCTTAACGTTATTTTTTGCGCCTTTTTTGTGAATCGGTGTAACGAATGAAGTTTTCCATACTTCTGGGAATACACCTTGAGATAAAGATAAATTTAAAATTTGAGAAAGGAAAACGGAGAGTTTGGGAACATTTTTTTGAAAGAATTTCCGTTATTTATTTCTCCTATTTCTCAAAGAACGCAATCTCCTATTATACCAAGGGGGGATGTAAGTGAAGTTTTGCGTGGTGAAGTTGGTACGTAGAGAGAAATGGAATTGTAAATTTCTCTATAGAAATTACTAATGGCTTCGTTTACGAAAAGATTTACGAAAATAAAGATGTGTTACTGAGATATTCATTAACTTCTCTGAACTTAGCTTTGTGAAAGTCGAAAGGACGAATTGAAATATTAGAGTTCTATTTAGGACACTCCTGAAATAACGGCAGAAAAATAGGTGGATGACAGTTGTCGACCGTTGAAAGAGAAAGAGTACTTAATGATATACTAGAATTCATGGGGTCTGTTGAGAAAATTAGTTCGAGTTGTCTATTCATAAAGTTACAGACACCACTTACTTGGAAAAGGCTTAAATCAGCTAATCGATCGATGAAGAGATATTCTTTATTGGCAGTTGGATTGCATGCGATAAAATGTGATTCATCTTTGGATGCTTTCCGTATTAAGTGAGGAGGATTAAAGTCACCAAAAAGAAGGATTTTATTTTGGGATTCACTTAGGGTTGTGAGTTCATCAACTGCGATAATAGTTTGTTCGTATTACTCAATGGATTGTATGGGTTGGATGTAGAAGCAGATGCCAAAAATTGCTTTACGGGGAAGATTGATTTTTATAAAAACATAGTCTATAATCGATGAGGCTGATTTTGATATGAAAGAGGAATTGTGTTTTTAAGGGCGAGTATACACCACGACTAAGTGAATCATTTGAGTTTCGGTTAAGATCATTACGGTAAACATTGAAATTAGATGGGAACAATTCTAGGTTACTAATGCTAGGTATAATATTGTTTTCGGTTAGTGCATAGATTTCGAAAGGTAGAGCATGAGATTTCTGAAGGATATTATGAGAGTTTGAACGAAGACCTCTTACATTTTGATAATAAAATGTTATGGGAAGAATTTGGCTTGAAAGGGGAGTCAAAACATTGAAGGACGAAGGAAACAGCTCTTGACTAGGGTGGCGGTTGGAGAGAGGTTGGGCAGAGATAGTGTTAGGAGCGATAAAATTTACTAGATTCTGATTCTTACTCTTTGAAGGTAGGAAATTCTTTTAGAATAAAGAAACGAAGAAAAGGCGTAGAGATCTTTGGAGATTTGTTTTGAGGATATGTTCAGAAGTTCGTGATATTTGTCGTATATCTGCCTTAATGGTATCGGATTAGTAGGCAGACCTTCATTTTTTATAGACGCTGGGACATAACTTTTCGTTTTACCATCTATGCACAAATCGTCAGGTTTATCGTGGAGATAGGCTTAGAACAGACGAATGATGTCCAACAGTTTGTTATCTCTGAGTTTGGAAAGCGCATAGCGGGACTCAGTAGAATCAACAAGGTTCTGTTGGGTTAGTTTTATATTAGGTGGTAAGAGGATCAAAGCAGGGAGGTGGACGTGAATCTGTAGAAGAAAGAGAAAAGTTAGGGTTTAGAATATGGGAGCTTACAAAGTTAGGGTATTTTGCCTCTGTAGTGAGGTCGAAGCATGGAAATTGAGGAAATTCTGAAGGATTTGAGGAATTTATGGGTGAAGAAGGAGAGTCAGGATTGATATTAACAGACATTCGCATTGGATTTTAGTAAAGACATTCTTGGCCTAGGTTAGGGTATAGTTTGGGGTTAGGTTGTGGCTTAGGTTGAGGCTTAGTTTGGAGTGTAAATTGGTGCTTTGGTTGGGGTCTATTTTGAGTTTTAGGTTGTGGATTTGGTCGGAGTATTGTATGGGGAAAGGTTTGTGAATCCTGCTTTTGTAGAAAAAGGTTAAAAGAAACTCGTTTGACAGGAGGTTTCACCGATGTAGGTGAAGTCTTTCGCTTGAGAGAGCACAACGGCAAAGCGCCAAATGTTAGGGAAGACACCCATTTTTAAAGACCAGTTGGGGTCTGGATTCTTATTTTTCTTTTTAAAAACTTCCGATTGGGGCTTGCTATTGGATTTGGTTTTAGGGAAAGGTAGGCTATTGTTCATTGGAGAAAGTTGCATATTTCCAAGCTGAGTGAATCCCTTTGGGTGATGGAACATCCACTCGTATTTGGATGGAATCTGGATCTTGAAGCACCTTGATGACATCAGTTTACACAAGTTAAATGCAAATTCACGCATAAAGTAGGAGCAAATCCAGGTCACATCCGCAAATCGCGGTGTGATTTCTAATATGAACGAGGAGTTATTGGACGAATCCAGTTTCCTGAGTCTTTTATTCCAATCCGATAAATTCCAAGCATATCCACATTTAATGACCGTTTCCACTGCCAAAGTTTCTTGAGGTAGTTCAGGAAGATCACTGCCCATGTCTTCGACAGAAAGATTTTTTCGAAGATTGAAGTATTGTTCCTTTTCAAAATTGGTTGCTTCTGTTCGTTAAGGGCATCATTTAGAAAGAACTCCATTTTATTTTCTAGATGATTTTGAATACCAGCTGTTATTTTTTCCTGGTTTCTTACAGCTGCGCTTACAGTAGAGGGTGTGTAGTTTATGTTTTGAAGCTCAGTGAAAATCTCAGCTAGCGTTTGGTCAGTAATGGGCGTGGGGAGAAGTGGAACGCGGAGCCACGAACTTTGCAATTAGATCTAAAAATCTGATCGTAATTTCTGTTTTATATAATTATATAATTAACGCGCGCACAAGAGACTTTTTGTTTCCCTTTTAATGTAACACACTGCGCGGGCATTAGGAAGATAGGGAGGGGAGAGATAGGAGGTGTCGATTAACATTGGTTTTGAATGTTTGCATATTGAAATGGCAAGGGATAATCTCGCCGGGTAAACCATTCCAAAGTCGTGTTGTACGGCTAAAAAAAGAATCTCTATATTTCACGGTACGTCCGAAATTGGGCTCAAGGGTGAACTGATGGGCATTCCTAGAAAGACGAGTATTACGGGCGAAACTTTGTTGCGGCCCACCTAAGGATACAAAACAAAAGAAATGCCCCCGGACATGTCGCTTCCGAACAGCAAATGCTGCGCGGTGACTTGAGACATGATCAGCACGTAGCTGGGATAAATAAGACACACACGAGTGGGTACAGGGCTTACCTTGGCATTTGGTTGGGATGAACCCTCGTCGTGGGGACGTTTCTTGGTACGCTCCGGATGGCCAGCAGCATTAAACGCGAAGGAACGGGAATAAATAATCGCGAGACCCAATAATAAAAAGGTTGAAAAGAAAAACACAGATCGGAGGATAAATATTTCAAACACTTTTTCTGGGCGCTTTAGCGACACTTTTAAGAAAACACACCGATATGTTTTGGTACCTTCTTATCACTTTTTTTTACTTTTTTTTATGTTGAGCACGCACTCGCGATCGCGACACGGAAGGTGGTTGCGAAAAAGGTATTTTGTTATAATTTGTGTGCCATTTTTCTTCTTTTTTTTCGATTTTGCGTGTCTTTCACGTGTTAAATAAACAAATAAACAAATTCCCCGGCCATTGTTCTTACCTTCGGGTTGACGTTTAAAGCGAATCGGCAAGGTAGGTCGCCGTAGGCAATGTAGTGTCCTGGAAAAATCGCAGGTTTGTGTCTGAGGGAAATGATTTAGACCAAGATGCAATGCAGCACCGCTGTTTATGGTGAATAATGCACCTATGGCAGTCATTGAACTGCAAAGTACATAGGTGAGAAATAGGGAAAAAACGGAAAATACATTCGGTTAGCTGGTCAGAAGATTCGACCGTTCAAACTTCGAATCAAAGTCAAACCACCAGCCGTCGAATACAGCATTAAGAGCGCGCATTTCGTGTGAATTTTAAAAGTAAATTTGAATAAGAAGTTTAAAGTTAAAGGCTAAGGTACATACCAAAACGATAATTTAATGAAATTAATTACTATAGTGTAATTTGTTTTTTTGGTAGAAAGCGAGCAGATTCCATTAATTATATAAGTTATAATTAAATAAGCCAAGCGCAACAAAAAAAAATAAATAAAGGGGTGAGTCAATAAGATAAAAAAAAATATATATAAGAATACCTAGTGTTAAAAAAATTAATTTTTTTATGGAAAGGGTGAATTCCTGTGAAGTATCCGAACTGAGTTCGCAGTATGATGTATGCATGGGGGCCAAGGACAGTGCAGGTCGAATAGGCTAAGCGCCGCCGGATAAAAACCCGTGTCTAACCCGGGGTTACCAAGTAACCAAGAACCAATTAATTTTTGTTTGTGAATTTTTATTGGTGGGAAAAGGTGATCGTGGCCCGTGGAAGGCCACACTAAAAGGGTTCACCCCCTAAATGTCTTTGTATGGCTAAATATTGCCTTGTAACAAAGCCTCCCCTAGCATATAACCACCAGGTCAACTGTAAATCATCAGATATCAAACCGATATTCGGTTGCCTGCCCTTTATTTTTAATTTTTTTTGTATGTATATAACTTTATTGCTAATTTGGCGAGATTTGTGGTATTTTTTTTGATTCAAAAATTGAGATCAAGTGCAATCTTTTTTTTTTGTGAGGCTGACTCTGCGAAAGCTCGAGTTCGCGAGTAGGGTATCCCAGCGAACCAACGCTGTGCGGCAATATTTTGCATCTCCCTTAAGATACTTTCAACGAGCTCATTGAGGGTAGGCGATCTAGGGAAGAAATTTGATACCGGGGAATAAAACATTCCTGTCTCCAAAGTGTTACTTTGGAGGGGGCTTTGGGGGGTCTCGCTCCCGATCCCGATCTGGGCAACGAAGCCATTATTGTTTTATTATTAACCTATTTTAATTTTGTTTTTGATTTTTTTATTTGTATTCGTTTGTTTAATTGTACGTTAGTTGATTCTAGCTTTATAATTTAATTATTAGATTTTATTTTATTTACTGTTTTAATTTAATTTAATTCTAGTTCTAAGTTCTTTAATCAAAATATTTATTTCCGAAAGAGAAGATGTCTGATTTTTCTTTTTGATCTTGGGTTTCAACGATATATTGCTCATGATGTGCTAAGCATTTCCCAGGGGGTTCACTAAGGTGGGCGTAATCTGGAGGTAAGGCAAATGGTTTGACAGTTTCCACATATTGGCATATGGGGAATCCTAGATATGAGAGGACCGAAGAATTCCAGGAGGGTGGGAACAGGTCCCGCTCTGCAACAACACCAGTGGGGCATCCTGGATGTGGTCCTGCTATTAGTAAGTATGGCACGATATATGTTTTTTGAAATAGGTGAGGTCTACCCGTGGGAGCAAGATCCCCCCCACATTCGGCGAGCTTAGCCGCGCACGCCAGCGTGCCTACGCCTCCACGGTGGACATTCTTTCCATCCCTACCCCTACCTACTAACCCTTCCTATATCTAGCCTACCTTATTTTTGTCCTATTTCCCAGTTCCATGTCCTTTCTACTTACCAACACTAAAGCTCCTCCTTCCCTCTTCTCATCCCTATCCCAATAACCTTCTCGGTTCCTATCCTCCCTTGTCTTATCCTACACTTCCCATCCCGGATTCCTCTTCCTTGGTCCTATCCCACTTCCTACGCCCAGTACCAACCGAAACGTTCCCTCATGCCTATCCTACCCTATACGACTATTACCTCCTTCTACTATCTCCGCTTACCTCCTATTCCAATAACCTATTTGCTTATTTCAACTTTTAAGGGGAGGAATGCAGCTGGCTACCTCGAGTGAACATTTTTTATAAAAGAAACGATAAAATAAGGAAAGACATGAAACATTGCGTCGGTGTTCGAGAGGGGCAATTGTTTCAGCGGCAGTTCTATTTCCTATCAATCTTAACGCTCTATTTTGTTTTCTAGCAAGCAAGTGAAGCGATGCACCTGCCCAGAGGTGGGAGTTATACTCGAGTTTAGGGCGTATAAACGCTTTATAAATTGTAGCCAGATCAGATGGAGAAAAATACTTCTTACACCGATACAGAAAACCTAAGCACTTAACAGCATTCTTAGCGATTTCAAATATATGGTCGTTCCAACGGAGGTCGTCGTTGACACACATACCAAGTACTGAGAGCTTTTCGGTTTCTTCGATGTAAGTGCCATTCATGGACAATGGCATTGGGGGTATGTTAAGCTTTAACGACAGAAGACAGCATTGAGTTTTCGAAGCATTAAACTCCACACGATTCCTATTACCCCATTTGACAATGCTGTATAAATCGGAGTTTAATGAGCTTGACATACGGCACCGTTGCAATTGTACGTCAGAAGGCGAAGGACGTGAATTATCGAACGAATATGAAAAGCTGAGGGTAGAGTCGTCAGCAAAACAGTTAAGCGGATTAGAAGTAACAGACAGAAGATCATTTATAAAAATGAGGAAAAGAGTCGGAGACAAAACAGAGCCCTGGGGCACACCAGCATTTATTTTATGGGAATCAGACTTGAATCCGTCCAATACAACTTGTATTGAACGGTCCAGAAGATAGCTTCTAATCCAACGAACAAGAGTATTATCGATCCCAAAAGCACGCATTTTCGATAAGAGAGCTTCATGCCAAACTCTATCAAATGCCTTGGAGATATCAAGAGCAATAATCTTACTCTCACCAAAGCGATGTAATGATTTGTTCCACTGTTCGGTGAGATATGCCATCAGATCACCAATGGAACGGTTGCTGCGGATGCCATACTGACGGTCATGGAGAAGCTTACGATCTTCGAGATATTCCTTAAGCTGACGGTTAATCAGTGTTTCCATGACCTTAAAAAGAAGGGATGTCAGTGCTATGGGTCGGTAGGAGGAGGGGGAGAATGGGTCACCTTTCTTAGGGACAGGGTGGACAAATGCTGCTTTCGATCTTCTAAGAAAGATTCCAGAAGAGTAGGAGCGATGGAAAAGATTCTTCAGAAGAATCGGGGGTATACCATCCGGGCCAGCGGATTTGTGTATATCGAGATCTTTGAGAACTCTTGCAACTGTACGAGTGCGGAAAAAAATCTGTCCCATGGAAAAATTTACATTCTCAAGTACAGGAGGGGCAACGTTGCTATGCCAGCGTGGAGCTGGCAGCGAAATAGGCGGCGAGCAAGTTTGCCTTCTCTGAAGAGTAAACAATTGGTTTGTTATTGTCGATGAGCGTTGGAACCGAAGATGTTGAGGAGTTTTTAATATTTTTTTACAAATGACGAAAAAAATGTTACTGCCTTTGGGACACTGCAGATTTTTTGCCGTAATTGTTGGTCATGCAAAAATTTGGTTCTTTCAATAACGGAGTAGCATGAGTTTCTTGCTTGTTTGTGCTTTTTCCGATTTTCCTCTGTAGGGTTGGCTTTGTAAGAACGGAAACTTACTTCTTTGAGCCTGATAGCTTCCTTACACTCAGAATTAAACCAAGACTTTTCTTTAGGTTTGATGCTTTTTACTCTGTTAGGAATAAAAGCACGCATCCCTAGAAGAATCACATTTATGATCATTTTAGCACTGGCATCAATGTCACTATCGAGGAAGCATAGTGACCAGTTAAAGTTTCGGAAAAAAATATTCAAGCCGTCCCAGTTGGCTTTCTCGTATTGCCAAACGGTCCTGGTGGGAAGTTTTTCTTTAACTGGATGGGTGGAGGATGAGAAATTAGCTGAAATGACACAATGGTCTGAAGTGTCAAATGGAGAAGTTACACTAATGGTATATTTATCAGGACAAGTCAAGAGTATGGGCGGCTTGCCCAGCAACATCCGGTATACGCGTTGGCACATCGATCAGTTGGGTAAGGTGATGTAACCCGGCAAAGAGCTCGACATACCTTCCTTCGGGTGTTGTCTGACCAAAATAGCGGAGCCAATCGGAATTGTGTACATTGAAATCGCTTTCAGTGCGAGGACAAAGGGAAACAATTTTCGAGATAGAATCAGACAGCGCATCAAACTCGTTACAAGTCGAATTGCTGTCCAGATTTGGACTCCTGTAAGTAAAACAATAATGAGTGACATGCTTGCGGACAGTGAATCTGAGCCACAAGAAGTTAAAGTCCGTGTTGGAACATTGCCCATATTGGGGAAGGCTCTGGCAAGCAATATCATTCCTAACATAGACCACGAGACCATGATGGGAAAAGAGTAATGGAACCAAGCTATATCCAAGCTATACTGATATATCAGAGCAGACTCTGATAAATCAGTATTTACTCCAACCTGGGTTTCACTTAATGCCAAAACAGCTGGCCTGTATTGAACAGTGTAGACGTACAGGTGAAAGAAATTCTTTCTTATACCACGAACATTGGAATACACGACACAAAAATCACTTACCATTTAAAACTACTTACACACAAAACACAATTCTGACTAAGTCGAACCATACAGTGAAAATCCAAATTAATCTCTGTAATAAACAAACTGTCTTAGGTGTTATGCCCATAAGACAGCTTGCATACAAAAAATCAATTTAAATATTCAGCACAATAGGACAAACTCAGATGCCCTTATCCTTTTACCGCAAACATACGATGCCTATACTAGATAAGAAAGAGGCAGTTAAGTTAAGCACAAAGGGTTGGGACAGATAAGAGGAGAATTTGATTTGTTATGCAAGTGTGTATTATTTTTTTTTCTTCTAGAGCGCGATTGGGCATCTTAACGTCTTCCCCCGACGCGAGTGGATATTGTCCTTTTTTTTACAGCACACGCGAGGGGGTTTTGCCAATTTCTCAAACGAGTGTGTAATATTATTTTTTTTAACACTCGCGATAACAATGCGCAATATTTTTTTTTTTTTTTTTTGACTTTTGTTAAATTATTTGTGCGCGCACCTCGACCCGACGTCCGGCCTCTATGAGCTTAAGATCGACACTCCATATATTGATTTATATTCGTGTTCATAACTTTGGCTGAGGCATGTAAGGAATTAAGTCTAGATTCCATGTCAGACCAGAGCGATTTAAAACCCGAGGACAGAGCAATGGACAAGTCGAGCGTAGAGTCATGAAGAGGATTTAAGGATTTGGTGGTACTGAATTGTTTTTCGATTGTTTAGTTTTGACAATTGAGAATAAGACTCCTCAACACTTTTAATAGGAGATCAGATTTTTTGGATAAGTTTAAAATCTTTTTTGGGTTAAAGAGTTTTCATTGATAAATGATTCACTAAGGCATTTTATCGCAATCATAATGTCACCGATTGAAATGTTCTTGCACTCATCACAATAAAAATAAAGTTATTAATGTCTTTCAAGAAAACACTCGCTCTTTTAGTAAGACCAATGCAAGAGGGGTTAAGGGATTTGCCAAAGATACCGTTGCATTTAAGTAACTCCTCGGTTACGTCAGCGTTGCTACACATTGGATTGGCACACGACATTATTTCTATAGTTAAGTAATGTGTGTCAGTTATAATTTCAACACTCAGAAATTTATACAGGACGCGGAAAATGAAACTTAATAACAGATGTATGTAGGTCACGAGCAGTAGGCAAGAAAAATTGAATTTATTTTTACTTGTGTCGTGACGCGAGAAATGGGCAAGAAAAATACTTCGTTCTTTTTTTCGGATTATGCAAAAACGAAAATTGCAGAAAAGAAAATCAAGAGAGCAAACCAAAAATATTTCGTACTACATTACTTGATTTTTTATTCAGTAAAGATTTTTATTTATTTTTGATTGGGAGTTATTATCTTTATTTGGAATGGGCTGAACTATTTTTTATACAGTTCATGTTTTATATAGGGCTAAACTAAGATTTAATTCTTCCCAGTTATTTATATTAATTCCATATTTATCTATTTCCTCTTTAGTGAAAACGTTCTACTCAGTACTCTGAATCTTGAAGTCATTATTATTTCTTTTATTTTTTCTATATCCTTATGTAAATATTCGAGGTTTTTTATCAACTTTATTTCATATTGTATTTTAGCTATATCTTTTTCATAATCGTAGCTTTCTATAAGTGAATTGATTCTTTTAATTATGTTATTA
The DNA here is from genome assembly GCA_963971375.1 of Platycheirus rosarum. Classification (NCBI taxonomy): domain Eukaryota; kingdom Metazoa; phylum Arthropoda; class Insecta; order Diptera; family Syrphidae; genus Platycheirus; species Platycheirus rosarum. The sequence continues at coordinate 92,767,342 of OZ020510.1, forward strand.
GTTTCGTTATTTAAAGTTTCGGTAAGTATTTTTATTTGTTTATTAAATTTTTCATTTATTGTTATTAGTTTATTAAAGTTTGTAATTTCATTATGATTACTTGTTTAAATTATTTTTAAGTGTTGTTCATATCTTGACGACCATTGTCGTCCATAGTTCCATATATCTAGGTGATAGTGTCCATGTGGACCTTTGGGTGTTTCCGTTTTTTCGTAAGGTAGTTTAATTGAATGTCTTTCTATTTTCGTTTCATTTCATTTATTTCATACAAAAGTTGCATTGGTTTATTATTTTATCAATTAATACCTTAAAATTCGTGATATAATATTCTCTGCTAAGTTCTAAATAAAGTTTATCAATTCCTAAATTATATTTAAATCTTTTAGTAACTTTGTACTTCTAAATAATATATCCTTTTTTATTTTATTTTCTTGTATCCATACCTTCTGAAATACGTTAAATTGTTAATCGTTTGCAATGTATATAGCATTTGTAATATTTGTTTCAACTTCGTTTATTATTTGTAAATATAATTTATCATTTTTTGTAGTACCCTGTGTAAACATTGAAATTGATGGGAACAATTCTAGGTTACTAATGCTAGGTTTCGGTTAGTGCATAGATTTCGAAAGGTAGAGTATGAGATTTCTGAAAGATATTATGAGTTTTTGAACGAAGACTTCTTACATTTTGATAATAATATGTTATGGGAAGAATTTGGCTTGAAGGGGGAGTCAAAACATTGAAGGACGAAGGAAACAGCTCTTGACTAGGGTGGCGGTTGGAGAGAGGTTGGGCAGAGATAGTGTTAGGAGCGATAAAATTTACTAGATTTTTTTTTTTTTTTTATTTTTTTTTATTTTATTTTTCATCAATTAGAGAGTCATAATCTCTTACAGACTTATTAAGGAATATGTACATTTTTGTAGGTGGGTATGAATATTATACAATAAATACACTTAAATTTATACGCAACTGTTCAATAAGTAAAATAAATAAATAAATGCGTTACATATTTTAAATAATTTTTACTAAAATTAAATAAGGTTAAGAACATAAGATTTAAAAGCATCTCTCGTACAATTCGTATTGAAATCAATTATAGAGCATACTGCATTAGCTTCTCTGATGCAACGGGAAATGGGCTCATTGCACCCATAATTTCTGAGATGAAAATGTTCATATATAACAAATCGATGGTGTGTAATTCTCGAGGGTGCCTTACTTTCATAGAATAAATCAATAAGCGGAGGGCATGTAATGTGCCTAGTTATTATATCCCGGACTAACATTACTGAGAAATATTTCCGGCGAGTTTCCAGTGATTTCATACCTAATAATAAGCACCTTAGTTTCATAGGAAGGTCTAGGGATTCTCCATCTCAATTTAAAGAAAGCATATATATAATATGGATATAATATGGATTCCAAACTGTACAACAATACTCTAGCACGGATCTTACCAATGAATTATACAATGTTATAAGGGTGTAGGAATCATTAAACTCTCTGGTGTTTCTTTTAAGAAAACCCAGCATCTGATTAGCTCTGTTGATCATATAATCAAAATGAGGATGAAATGACAGATTAACGTCAAGAATAACACCCAAATCTTTTTTTTGCGCCACCCTTCCTAATTTAATGTTATAGATGCCGTAATCAAACATAATTGGGTTATGGTTCCTGTGACAGGATAAAACTCGATATTTAGCAATATTAAGGTCAAGGTAGTTGACCTTGCACCAAGTGGCCAATCTATCCAAGTCGGCTAACAGAAGGCTACAGTCTGAATTGCTGGATATCTTTCGATAAAGTTTCAGATCATCTGCAAAAAGGAGACAGAGTGAATCATGAAAGATAGTGGGAATATCATTGACAAAAAGAAGAAAAAGCAGTGGTCCCAAATGACTACCTTAGGGGACACCTGATGGGACATTTATATCATCTGATTTATAGTTTTTAGTTTTCACAACTTGAACTCTTCCAGTCAAATAAGATTTAAGCCACAGTAATAGAGATGAATGAACACCAAAACAGAAAAGCTTATGAAGTAGAATTTTGTGATTCACTCTGTCGAAAGCTTTAGCAAAATCGGTAAAGATAATATCAGTTTGATATCCTTTTTCAATATTAAAAATAATGGCATTAGTCATAATCATTAAATTTGTTGATGTTGATTTGCCCGCTACAAAACCATATTGAAAGACTGATATTTTGTCTTGTATAATTAATGAAATTCTATTATAAACTATTTTTTCAAATAGTTTTGGAATAGCAGAGATCTTGCAGATTGGTCTGTAATTTGTTATTTCGTGTTTAGACCCTGATTTAAAAATTGGAGACAAAAACGAAATTTTCCACGATTTCAAGAAATTGCCTTTGGAATGAGATAAATTAAAGATCAGCGTTAGCGGCTGGGCTAACGCGATTGCACAGTTTTTTAAAAGTATGGGAGGAATGTTATCGGGACCTTTGCTTGTTCTTACATCCAAGCTTAAAAGGGATAATTCAACTTCCGCTTGGCATAGAACAAGTGACCCAAGATCCACACATTCACTTACCCCTGGAAGCTCTTGACTTATAACAGATTCTGAAGAATAGACTGATTGAAAGTAATCTGCAAATAAATTACAAATTACAGATGTTTCACTTGTAGTGTACTTCATACAGCTTGGTAATTCTATGGACTTTCGTTTAGTGTTTATAAAATTCCAAAAGCGCTTGCTATTACTTTTAAGTTCATTTTCAACAGAAAATATGTAGTTACTATATAAAAAATTATTCAAATAGTAAATTTTTTTTGACAATCCAGATAGCTGTTTCGAAGATTAAGATCTTGTTTGTTGTTTTTGTATAACTTATATGCTTTGTTTTTTCGATTCTTGAGATTGCCTAACCTCCTTTTAAACCAGACAGGGTTAGCATTCGTTTTTAAATGTTTTACTGGTACATATTTTTCAATAGCTCTTTGTAAAATCGACGTAAATGCCTTATAATCATTTTCTAAATCAGTGCCGGTAAAAATATTCTGCCACGAAAAAGACAACAAATACTCAACCATTGCATCAAAGTTAGCTTTTAGATAATCATATACAATAGTATTACAAATATTTTCTTTTTTTAAATAGTTATAAAAAATTATATCTCCCTCAATTGCGAGGTGGTGTTGTGTGTTGCCTACAACGGGGAAATTTGACTTTTCTATAGAAATATGAAATTCCTTATCAACAAATACTAAATCGAGAATCTGATTGAGATCGTTATGTTCATGGTTAATTTGGACTAAATCATATTGGCTTAAAAAATCAATAACAGAAGTTTCAATTTCAGTTGTTATTTCAAAAGGAATTGAATATTTGTCTTCTAAGTCAAATTCCCAATTAATATTACCAATATTAAAATCTCCAGCAAATATTACATGCTTTAGATTATTCATATTATCTAAAATTGGTTTTGAATTTAACAAATGTAAGTTGGAGAAGTCTAGTGAGCTGTTAGGTGGTATATAACTTGCTACGACAAATAATTATGATTCATTTATTTTTACACAAACAATAATCTGGTCAATATCTTGGTTAGGAGCTGAGCAGTTTGACTCCAATTCAATTTCCCTGCATGGCAGAGAAGCACGAACCGCAACCAATACTCCTCACCCCTATCCTTTCCTGTTTTAATGTTGCATCTATCTTTTCTGAATATAGTGTAACTATTTGGAAAAATTTCTGAAGTTAAATGATTATCAGACAACCACGTCTCAGTAAAAACAATAATATCTTAATTACATACAGAAAAAAAAACAAATACATTATCTAGTCTAATTCTTAACCCACTTACATTTTGATAATAAAAAGATGAGCTTTTGTTTCCAAAATGGAAGGATGATGATTTTGTAGTCGTATTTAAAGATGAGATCGAAGGCAAATTGTCAGCGTATTGATAATTAACATCTTTTGTTTTCATACCTCCTGCATTGTGGTAGTATAGCGAACAAGAGAGTTTCGACAAAGGCACATGTTTTTTGTGAGAGATAGCTGCATTAGTTTTTAATTCAGTTTCTGTCAGGATTTCGTTTCGTCAAAGGCACATGTTTTTTGTGAGTGATAGCTGCATTAGTTTTTAATTCAGTTTCTGTCAGGATTTCGTTTCCTTCCTCGAAAAAATCATGAACTACTGTGTGTAACGGCCAAAGAGATACATTACTTAGCAACTCATGGAGATCGAGATTTCTTCCAATTTTAATTTCAAAAGAGGAGTATTCTTTTTCAGGAGTCATGTTAAATTTTCTAATACTAACACCAGACAAGTTGGTTGAAGGCAACTTCTTAGCAATATAGCTGTATATAATGTTGTCGGTCGTTAAGGGCGAAAGACGAGATATGAATATGCTCTTTAAAGGCGGTAGTGCTACGAGCTCCTCAGCATACGATAAGGAAACTTCTGCACCAGAGTCCTCCACATCCGTATTAGAGGGATTTATGGAGTTTTTAAGCTTGCTGGTACCTAATCCACTTGTACTCGGTTGGGTAGAAGAGGTTCTTATAGAGCCAGAACGTAGCACTCGTAACTCAGAACTTAAATCTGGCTTAGATTGATTTTGCAGCTGTTGCTGTTTTTGTTGTTGTTGCTGTTGCTGTTCTGTTTGTTGTTGCTGCTGCTGTACTTGTTGTATTTGTTGTTGCTGTTGCTGCTGATGTTGTTGTTGTTGCTGCTGTTTCTGTTGCTGCACTTGTTGCTGTTGCTGTACTTGTTGTTGTTGTTGTTGTTGCTGTTGTTGATGGTTTTGTTGTTGTTGATGTAGTTGGTGTTGTTGTTGTTTGTGTTGATTTTGCTGTTGTTGCTGTTGCAGGGATGGTTGTTGTTTTTGTTGTTGTTGTTGTTGTTGCTGCTGTTGTTCATTTTTTGTTTGTTGCATCGAAGAAGGCTGAGGTGAAGGGGTTAGAAAGATCAGAGGCTGATCAGAGGATACATTTGGTGTTAAAATATTGTCTTGTTCAATATTATTGAAGGCAGTTGATAACAAATTATTGGTAGAAATATCGAAGTCAAAAATTTCTTTTAACTCCGAAAATATCGAGTTCGCGTTATTAAAAAGCTTTTTCAATTTCACTACTTTCCAATATAATTTATCCACGGAAATGTTGCTATGGTCTTTGCAATAGTAATGTAGACCAAGGACAGATACGAATTTGTCTGCACCTTTGCCTTTGATTCCAATGCATTTTGCGTGTACTTGTTGGCGGCAAACCGCGCAGGAGACCATAATTTCATTAGAATATTTTTTACATATTAAGCAATTTAGTTCACTCATTTTCACAAGGTTCTTTTTTTTTTTTTTTTTTACGTGAGAAACTGACAACTTGGCAACCCTTAAATCTGGGATTACAAGTAGTAATAAATGCAAATATATCTTAAAATTGAGATATTTAATAAAGTATTTATCGCACAGGCAAGTATAAGCACAAATTTCACCCTATAAGTCTTTTTATAAATAAATATATAAATTTTGTGAAAAGGCAAGATGTTGAAAATCACAGCTTATATTAAAATTAACGATACTGTTAGTTTATTTCGTCACTTTAAGATATTGTGTTAAAATTAATTAATGAGTTCACACGGTACCGCTATATAAATATCGCCACTAAATGTTTTTTTACGTAAAGACACTACTAAAAACGATTTAAAGATCACTGTAATGTTAAACAAACGGCTTGAAATTAAGTAAAAAAATTAAAACTCTGGAGCGCAAAAGCTAAAGACTTGATAACAAGGCAGGGTTACCAGATGTTATGATTCTGATTCTGATCTTACTCTTTGAAGGTAGGAAATTCTTTTAGAATAAAGAAACGAAGAAAAGGCGTAGAGATCTTTGGAGATTTGTTTTGAGGATATGTTCAGAAGTTCGTGATATTTGTCGTATATCTGCCTTAATGGTATCGGGTTAGTAGGCAGACCTTCATTTTTTATAGACGCTGAGACATAACTTTTCGTTTACCATCTATTGCCAAATGGTCAGGTTTATCGTGGAGATAGGCTTAGAACAGACGAATGATGTCTAACAGTTTGTTATCTCTGAGTTTGGAAAGCGCATAGCGGGACTCAGTAGAATCAACAAGGGTCTGTTGGGTTAGTTTTACATTAGGTGGTAAGAGGGTCAAAGCAGGGAGGTGGACGTGAATCTGTAGAAGAAAGAGAAAAGTTAGGGTTTAGAATATGGGAGCTTACAAAGTTAGGGTATTTTGCCACTGTAGTGACGTCGAAGCATTGAAATTGAGGAGATTCTGAAGGATTTGAGGAATTTATGGGTGAAGAAGGAGAGTCAGGATTGATATTAACAGGCACACGTTGGTGAGCAAGTTTCGGTGTGATTGGAGTTTGCTGGTCTTTCGCATTGGATTTTAGTAAAGACATTCTTGGCCTAGGTTAGGGTATAGTTTGGGGTTAGGTTGTAGCTTAGGTTGAGGCTTAGTTTGGGGTGTAAATTGGTGCTTTGGTTGGGGTCTATTTTGAGTTTTAGGTTGTGGATTTGGTCGGAGTATTGTATGGGGAAAGGTTTGTGAATCCTGCTTTTGTAGAAAGAGGTTAAAAGAAACTCGTTTGACAGGAGATTTCACCGATGTAGGTGAAGTCTTTCGCTTGAGAGAGGACAACGGCAAAGCGCCAAATGTTAGGGAAGACACCCATTTTTAAAGACCAGTTGGGGTCTGGATTCTTATTTGTCTTTCTAAAAACTTCCGATTGGGGCTTGTTATTGGATTTGGTTTTAGGGAAAGGTAGGCTATTGTTCATTGGAGAAAGTTGCATATTTCCAAGCTGAGTGAATCCCTTTGGGTGATGGAACATCCACTCGTATTTGGATGGAATCTGGATCTTGAAGCACCTTGATGACATCAGTTTACATTGACACAATTTAAATGCAAATTCACGCATAAAATAGGAGCGAATCCAGGTCACATCCGCAAATCGAGGTGTGATTTCTAATATGAACGAGGAGTTATTGGACGAATCCAGTTACCTGAGTCTTTTATTCCAATCCGATAAATTCCAAGCATATCCACATTTAATAACCGTTTCCACTGCCAAAGTTTCTTGAGGTAGTTCAGGAAGATCACTGCCCATGTCTTCGACAGAAAGATTTTTTCGAAGATTGAAGTATTGTTCCTTTTCAAAATTGGTTGCTTCTGTTCGTGAAGGGCATCATTTAGAAATAACTCCATTTTATTTTCTAGATGATTTTGAATACCAGCTGTTATTTTTTCCTGGTTTCTTACAGCTGCACATACAGTAGAGGGTGTGTAGTTTATGTTTTGAAGCTCAGTGAAAATCTCAGCTAGCGTTTGGTCAGTAATGGGCGTGGGAGAAGTGGAACGCGGATCCACGAACTTTGCAATTAGATCTAAAAATCTGATCGTAATTGATTTATATTGGTGTTCATAACTTTGGCTGAAGCATGTAAGGAATTAAGTCTAGATTCCATGTCAGACCAGAGCGATTTAAAACCCGAGGACAGAGCAATGGACAAGTCGAGCGTAGAGTCATGAAGAAGGTTTAAGGATTTGGTTGTACTGAATTGTTTTTCGAGATTGTTTATTTTTGACAAACACTGAGCAGAGGATTGTTGCAATTGAGAATTAGACTCCTCAACACTTTAAAATAGGAGATCAGATTTTTTGGATAAGTTTAAAATCTTTTTTTGGGTTAAAGAGTTTTCATTGATAAATGATTCACTAAGGCATTTTATAGCAATCATAATGTCACCGATTGAAATGTTCTTGCACTCATTACAATAAAAAATATAGTTATTAATGTCTTTCAAGAAAACACTCGCTCTTTTAGTAATACTAATGCAGGAGGGGTTAAGGGATTTGCCAAAGATACCGTTGCATTTAAGTAACTCCTCGGTTACGTCAGCGTTGCTACACATTGGATTGGCACACGACATCATTTCGATACTTAAGTAATGTGGGTCAGTTATAATTTCAACCTCAGAAATTTATACAGGACGCGGAAAATGAAACTTAATAACAGATGTATGTAGGTCACGAGTAGTAGGCAAGAAAAATTGAATTTATTTTTAATTGTGTAGTGACGCGAGAAATGGGCAAGAAAAATACTTCGTTCTTTTTTTCGGATTATGCAAAAACGAAAATTGCAGAAAAGAAAATCAAGAGAGCAAACCAAAAATATTTGGTACTACATTACTTGATTTTTTGTTCAGTAAAGATTTTTATTTATTTTTAATTGGGAGTTATTATCTCTATTTGGAATGGGCTGAACTATTTTTTATACAGTTCATCTGTTTATTTGGATACTTTAATTATAAATATAATATTGGTTTTATATAGGGCTAAACTAAGATTTAATTCTTCCCAGTTATTTATATTAATTCATCACAAGGTTCTTTTTTTTTTCTTTTTTTTTTACGTGAGAAACTGACAACTTGGCAACCCTTAAATCTGGGATTACAAGTAGTAATAAATGCAAATATATCTTAAAATTGAGATATTTAATAAAGTATTTATCGCACAGGCAAGTATAAGCACAAATTTCACCCTATAAGTCTTTTTATAAATAAATATATAAATTTTGTGAAAAGGCAAGATGTTGAAAATCACAGCTTATATTAAAATTAACGATACTGTTAGTTTATTTCGTCACTTTAAGATATTGTGTTAAAATTAATTAATGAGTTCACACGGTACCGCTATATAAATATCGCCACTAAATGTTTTTTTACGTAAAGACACTACTAAAAACGATTTAAAGATCACTGTAATGTTAAACAAACGGCTTGAAATTAAGTAAAAAAATTAAAACTCTGGAGCGCAAAAGCTAAAGACTTGATAACAAGGCAGGGTTACCAGATGTTATGATTCTGATTCTGATCTTACTCTTTGAAGGTAGGAAATTCTTTTAGAATAAAGAAACGAAGAAAAGGCGTAGAGATCTTTGGAGATTTGTTTTGAGGATATGTTCAGAAGTTCGTGATATTTGTCGTATATCTGCCTTAATGGTATCGGGTTAGTAGGCAGACCTTCATTTTTTATAGACGCTGAGACATAACTTTTCGTTTACCATCTATTGCCAAATGGTCAGGTTTATCGTGGAGATAGGCTTAGAACAGACGAATGATGTCTAACAGTTTGTTATCTCTGAGTTTGGAAAGCGCATAGCGGGACTCAGTAGAATCAACAAGGGTCTGTTGGGTTAGTTTTACATTAGGTGGTAAGAGGGTCAAAGCAGGGAGGTGGACGTGAATCTGTAGAAGAAAGAGAAAAGTTAGGGTTTAGAATATGGGAGCTTACAAAGTTAGGGTATTTTGCCACTGTAGTGAGGTCGAAGCATTGAAATTGAGGAGATTCTGAAGGATTTGAGGAATTTAAGGGTGAAGAAGGAGAGTCAGGATTGATATTAACAGGCACACGTTGGTGAGCAAGTTTCGGTGTGATTGGAGTTTGCTGGTCTTTCGCATTGGATTTTAGTAAAGACATTCTTGGCCTAGGTTAGGGTATAGTTTGGGGTTAGGTTGTAGCTTAGGTTGAGGCTTAGTTTGGGGTGTAAATTGGTGCTTTGGTTGGGGTCTATTTTGAGTTTTAGGTTGTGGATTTGGTCGGAGTATTGTATGGGGAAAGGTTTGTGAATCCTGCTTTTGTAGAAAGAGGTTAAAAGAAACTCGTTTGACAGGAGATTTCACCGATGTAGGTGAAGTCTTTCGCTTGAGAGAGGACAACGGCAAAGTGCCAAATGTTAGGGACGACACCCATTTTTAAAGACCAGTTGGGGTCTGGATTCTTATTTGTCTTTCTAAAAACTTCCGATTGGGGCTTGTTATTGGATTTGGTTTTAGGGAAAGGTAGGCTATTGTTCATTGGAGAAAGTTGCATATTTCCAAGCTGAGTGAATCCCTTTGGGTGATGGAACATCCACTCGTATTTGGATAGAATCTGGATCTTGAAGCACCTTGATGACATCAGTTTACATTGACACAATTTAAATGCAAATTCACGCATAAAATAGGAGCGAATCCAGGTCACATCCGCAAATCGAGGTGTGATTTCTAATATGAACGAGGAGTTATTGGACGAATCCAGTTACCTGAGCCTTTTATTCCAATCCGATAAATTCCAAGCATATCCACATTTAATAACCGTTTCCACTGCCAAAGTTTCTTGAGGTAGTTCAGGAAGATCACTGCCCATGTCTTCGACAGAAAGATTTTTTCGAAGATTGAAGTATTGTTCATTTTCAAAATTGGTTGCTTCTGTTCGTGAAGGGCATCATTTAGAAATAACTCCATTTTATTTTCTAGATGATTTTGAATACCAGCTGTTATTTTTTCCTGGTTTCTTACAGCTGCACATACAGTAGAGGGTGTGTATTTTATGTTTTGAAGCTCAGTGAAAATCTCAGCTAGCGTTTGGTCAGTAATGGGCGTGGGAGAAGTGGAACGCGGATCCACGAACTTTGCAATTAGATCTAAAAATCTGATCGTAATTGATTTATATTGGTGTTCATAACTTTGGCTGAAGCATGTAAGGAATTAAGTCTAGATTCCATGTCAGACCAGAGCGATTTAAAACCCGAGGACAGAGCAATGGACAAGTCGAGCGTAGAGTCATGAAGAAGGTTTAAGGATTTGGTTGTACTGAATTGTTTTTCGAGATTGTTTATTTTTGACAAACACTGAGCAGAGGATTGTTGCAATTGAGAATTAGACTCCTCAACACTTTAAAATAGGAGATCAGATTTTTTGGATAAGTTTAAAATCTTTTTTTGGGTTAAAGAGTTTTCATTGATAAATGATTCACTAAGGCATTTTATAGCAATCATAATGTCACCGATTGAAATGTTCTTGCACTCATCACAATAAAAAATATAGTTATTAATGTCTTTCAAGAAAACACTCGCTCTTTTAGTAATACCAATGCAGGAGGGGTTAAGGGATTTGCCAAAGATACCGTTGCATTTAAGTAACTCCTCGGTTACGTCAGCGTTGCTTCACATTGGATTGGCACACGACATTATTTCGATAGTTAAGTAATGTGGGTCAGTTATAATTTCAACCTCAGAAATTTATACAGGACGCGGAAAATGAAACTTAATAACAGATGTATGTAGGTCACGAGTAGTAGGCAAGAAAAATTGAATTTATTTTTAATTGTGTCGTGACGCGAGAAATGGGCAAGAAAAATACTTCGTTCTTTTTTCGAATTATGCAAAAATGAAAATTGCAGAAAAGAAAATCAAGAGTGCAAACCAAAAATATTTGATACTACATTACTTGATTTTTTGTTCAGTAAAGATTTTTATTTATTTTTAATTGGGAGTTATTATCTTTATTTGGAATGGGCTGAACTATTTTTTATACAGTTCATCTGTTTATTTGGATACTTTAATTATGAATATAATATTGGTTTTATATAGGGCTAAACTAAGATTTAATTCTTCCCAGTTATTTATATTAATTCCATATTTATCTATTTCCTCTTTAGTGAAAATGTTCTACTCAGTACTCTGAATCTTGAAGTCATTATTATTTCTTTTATTTTTTCTATATCCTTATGTAAATATTCGAGGTTTTTTATCAACTTTATTTCATATTGTATTTTAGCTATATCTTTTTCATAATCGTAGCTTTCTATAAGTGAATTGATTCTTTTAATTATGTTATTAGTTTCGTTATTTAAAGTTTCGGTAAGTATTTTTATTTGTTTATTAAATTTTTCATTTATTGTTATTAGTTTATTAAAGTTTGTAATTTCATTATGATTACTTTTTTAAAATATTTTTTAGTGTTGTTCATATCTTGACGACCATTGTGGTCCATAGTTCCATATATCTAGGTGATAGTGTCCATGTGAACCTTTGGGTGTTTCCGTTTTTTCGTAAGGTAGTTTGATTGAATGTCTTTTTATTTTCGTTTCATTTCATTAATTTCATACAAAAGTTGCATTGGTTTATTATTTTATCAATTAATACCTTAAAATTCGTGATATAATATTCTCTGCTAAGTTCTAAATAAAGTTTATCAATTCCTAAATGATATTTAAATCTTTTAGTAACTTTGTACTTCTAAATAATTCAATACAATTCTAGGTTACTAATGCTAGGTATAATATTGTTTTCGGTTAGTGCATAGATTTCGAAAGGTAGAGCATGAGATTTCTGAAAGATATTATGAGTTTTTGAACGAAGACTTCTTACATTTTGATAATAAATGTTAATAAATGTTATGGGAAGAATTTGGCTTGAAGGGGGAGTCAAAACATTGAAGGACGAAGGAAACAGCTCTTGACTAGGGTGGCGGTTGGAGAGAGGTTGGGCAGAGATAGTGTTAGGAGCGATAAAATTTACTAGATTCTGATCTTACTCTTTGAAGGTAGGAAATTCTTTTAGAATAAAGAAACGACGAAAAGGCGTAGAGATCTTTGGAGATTTGTTTTGAGGATATGTTCAGAAGTTCGTGATATTTGTCGTATATCTGCCTTAATGGTATCGGATTAGTAGGCGGACCTTCATTTTTTATAGACGCTGAGACATAACTTTTCGTTTTACCATCTATGCACAAATCGTCAGGTTTATCGTGGAGATAGGCTTAGAACATTTTGTTATCTCTGAGTTTGGAAAGCGCATAGCGGGACTCAGTAGAATCAACAAGGGTCTGTTGGGTTAGTTTTACATTAGGTGGTAAGAGGATCAAAGCAGGGAGGTGGACGTGAATCTGTAGAAGAAAGAGAATATTTAGGGTTTAGAATATGGGAGCTTACAATGTTAGGGTATTTTGCCACTGTAGTGAAGTCGAAGCATGGAAATTGAGGAGATTCTGAAGGATTTGAGGAATTTATGGGTGAAGAAGGAGAGTCAGGATTGATATTAACAGCCACACGTTGGTGAGCAAGTTTCGGTGTGATTGGAGTTTGCTGGTCTTTCGCATTGTATTTTAGTAAAGACATTCTTGGCCTAGGTTTGGGTATAGTTTGGGGTTAGGTTGTGGCTTAGGTTGAGGCTTAGTTTGGGGTGTAAATTGGTGCTTTGGTTGGGGTCTATTTTGAGTTTTAGGTTGTGGATTTGGTCGGAGTATTGTATGGGGAAAGGTTTGTGAATCCTGCTTTTGTAGAAAGAGGTTAAAAGTAACTCGTTTGACAGGAGATTTCACCGATGTAGGTGAAGTCTTTCGCTTGAGAGAGGACAACGGCAAAGCGCCAAATGTTAGGGAAGACACCCATTTTTAAAGACCAGTTGGGGTCTGGATTCTTATTTTTCTTTCTAAAAACTTCCGATTGGGGCTTGTTATTGGTTTTGGTTTTAGGGAAAGGTAGGCTATTGTTCATTGGAGAAGGTTGCATATTTCCAAGCTGAGTGAATCCCTTTGGGTGATGGAACATCCACTCGTATTTGGATGGAATCTGGATCTTGAAGCACCTTGATGACATCAGTTTACATTGACACAAGTTAAATGTAAATTTACGCATAAAGTAGGAGCGAATCCAGGTCACATCCGCAAATCGAGGTGTGATTTCTAATATGAACGAGGAGTTATTATACGAATCCAGTTTCCTGAGTCTTTTATTCCAATCCGATAAATTCCAAGCATATCCACATTTAATGACCGTTTCCACTGCCAAAGTTTCTTGAGGTAGTTCAGGAAGATCACTGCCCATGTCTTCGACAGAAAGATTTTTTCGAAGATTGAAGTATTGTTCCTTTTCAAAATTGGTTGCTTCTGTTCGTGAAGGGCATCATTTAGAAATAACTCCATTTTATTTTCTAGATGATTTTGAATACCAGCTGTTATTTTTTCCTGGTTTCTTACAGCTGCACATACAGTAGAGGGTGTGTAGTTTATGTTTTGAAGCTCAGTGAAAATCTCAGCTAGCGTTTGGTCAGTAATGGGCGTGGGAAGAAGTGGAACGCGGAGCCACGAACTTTGCAATTAGATCTAAAAATCTGATCGTAATTGATTTATATTGGTGTTCATAACTTTGGCTGAAGCATGTAAGAAATTAAGTCTAGATTCCATGTCAGACCAGAGCGATTTAAAACCCGAGGACAGAGCAATGGACAAGTCGAGCGTAGAGTCATGAAGAAGGTTTAAGGATTTGGTGGTACTGAATTGTTTTTCGAGATTGTTTATTTTTGACAAACACTGAGCAGAGGATTGTTGCAATTGAGAATTAGACTCCTCAACACTTTAAAATAGGAGATCAGATTTTTTGGATAAGTTTAAAATCTTTTTTTGGGTTAAAGAGTTTTCATTGATAAATGATTCACTAAGGCATTTTATAGCAATCATAATGTCACCGATTGAAATGTTCTTAAAAAATAAAGTTATTAATGTCTTTCAAGAAAACACTCGCTCTTTTAGTAATACCAATGCAGGAGGGGTTAAGGGATTTGCCAAAGATACCGTTGCATTTAAGTAACTCCTCGGTTACGTCAGCGTTGCTACACATTGGATTGGCACACGACATTATTTCGATAGTTAAGTAATGTGGGTCAGTTATAATTTCAACCTCAGAAATTTATACAGGACGCGGAAAATGAAACTTAATAACAGATGTATGTAGGTCACGAGTAGTAGGCAAGAAAAATTGAATTTATTTTTAATTGTGTCGTGACGCGAGAAATGGGCAAGAAAAATACTTCGTTCTTTTTTCGAATTATGCAAAAATGAAAATTGCAGAAAAGAAAATCAAGAGAGCAAACCAAAAATATTTGATACTACATTACTTGATTTTTTGTTCAGTAAAGATTTTTATTTATTTTTAATTGGGAGTTATTATCTTTATTTGGAATGGGCTGAACTATTTTTTATACAGTTCATCTGTTTATTTGGATACTTTAATTATGAATATAATATTGGTTTTATATAGGGCTAAACTAAGATTTAATTCTTCCCAGTTATTTATATTAATTCCATATTTATCTATTTCCTCTTTAGTGAAAATGTTCTACTCAGTACTCTGAATCTTGAAGTCATTATTATTTCTTTTATTTTTTCTATATCCTCATGTAAATATTCGAGGTTTTTTATCAACTTTATTTCATATTGTATTTTAGCTCTATCTTTTTAATAATCGTAGCTTTCTATAAGCGAATTGATTCTTTTAATTATGTTATTAGTTTCGTTATTTAAAGTTTCGGTAAGTATTTTTATTTGTTTATTAAATTTTTCATTTATTATTATTAGTTTATTAAAGTTTGTAATTTCATTATGATTACTTGTTTAAATTATTTTTAAGTGTTGTTCATATCTTGACGACCATTGTCGTCCATAGTTCCATATATCTAGGTGATAGCGTCCATGTGGACCTTTGGGTGTTTCCGTTTTTTCGTAAGGTAGTTTGATTGAATGTCTTTCTATTTTCGTTTCATTTCATTTATTTCATACAAAAGTTGCATTGGTTTATTATTTTATCAATTAATACCTTAAAATTCGTGATATAATATTCTCTGCTAAGTTCTAAATAAAGTTTATCAATTCCTAAATGATATTTAAATCTTTTAGTAACTTTGTACTTCTAAATAATATATTCTTTTTTATTTTATTTTCTTGGATCCACACTTTCTGAAATACGTTAAATTGTTAATCGTTTGCAATGTATATAGCATTTGTAATATTTGTTTCAACTTCGTTTATTATTTGTAAATATAATTTCTCATTTTTTGTAGTACCCCGTGACTTAGTGGTTAGTGTGTCTGACTGCTTAGCGAATGAACCTGGGTTCGAATCCAGCTCATAGCAATCTTCTTTTCCGGGCTACTGACTATTGGGAGGAACTGACAAGAGTCATTTTTGTAAAATTTGTCTGGAAAAAGTGCATCTCATGTAGCCGTTCGGACAACTAACGGAGGCCCTAGACTGCTACAGAGCAGGAATTACTGCCATCCAGGAAGTGCGATGGAATGGGCCGGGCAAAAAGAGCATGAAAAACTGTGACGTGTACTACGGTGATTGTGCAAAAAGACCACAGCGTTTAGTTGGGTGCAGATTCGTCATAAGCGGAAGACTTAGGCAAGAAGTCTTGGGCTTTCGACACGTATGTGAGCGACTTGTGACAATCCGTATCAAGGCTAAATTCGCCAACATGAGCCTAATATGCGCTCATGCCCCCACAGAGGACAAAGATGACGCCACCAAGGATGACCTCTATGAGCTCCTCGACAAAACCTATGAGCAATGCCCTAAATACGACGTTAAAATCGTACTAGGCGATTTTCATGCCAACATAGGTAAAGAGGAAATTTTTGGTAACATTGTCGGAAAACATAGCCTACACGACACAACGTCTGAAAACGGACTTAGGCTAATTGACTTCGCAGCGACACATAACGTCACCACTGCAAGCACACGGTTTCCTCATTTCGATATACACAAAGGGACTTGGCGACACCCATATCAAAGAACCGTCAATCAGATTGATCACGTTGCGGTCGATGCAAGACACGCCTCCAGTATCTTGGATGTTCGCACCTTCCGAGCAGCTAACATCAACTCGGATCACTACCTTGTTGCAGCAAAGGTAAGAATGCGAATAACCCGAACTCCACAACAACGGAATAATACTCTGAGGAAGTATGACGTCGGAAAGCTGCAATCGTAAGAAACCGCCAGAACCTATGCCGATCGAATATCCCGTAACCTCTCAAGAAATCCAGTTCCGCCAGCACAGTATGCACTGTGGAGTGCATACACCAACTCATCTCTAAAGTTTGGTCAGAAGAAAGTATGCCTGATGAATGGAACCTCAGCAGAACCTCTTTATCGATTTTAAGGCCGCGTACGAAAGCATTTATAGAGACGAGCTATACAGAGCCATGTCATGTTTTTGCATCCCCACAAAACTCGTTCCACAGGATGACGATGGAGAAGTCTCGCTGCTCCATCAAGGTTGGTACTGACCTCACAGAAGCTTTTGACGTCAAAAAAGGATTCCGACAAGGTGATGCGCTATCGTGCGATTTCTTCAACTTAATACTTGAAAAAATTATAAAAACAAAAAATGGGACAATTTTTTTCAAGTCTGTGCAATTGCTAGCATACGCTGACGACATAGATATCATTGGCAGAACTCGGCGAGCTGTCACTGGAACGTTTGCTAGCATTGAAGCTGAAGCGGCTAAGATGGGACTAGCAGTCAATGTGGGCAAAACGAAGTACCTGCGGTCCACAAAAAGGGACACACAACACCGGCGAATTGGACAAAACATCACAATAGACAGGTACAACTTTGAGGTAGTTAGGGACTTTGTGTACCTCGGATCCGCTATAAAATCTGACAACAACATCTCGCCAGAAATAAACCGAAGAATTACTCTTGCCAATCGCTGAGCTGTACAGCGACATTGACCTGGTCAAAAAAATACGCATATCACGTTTGAGATGGCTAGGTCATGTAGAGCGAATGGACAACAATGCTCCGGCTCGCAGGATCTTCGATTCCATCCCAGAGGGTAGACGCAGTCAAGGAAGACCTCGCCTTAGGTGGCGCGCTCAAGTGGAGGACGACCTGAACCAACTTGGAATTCAAAACTGGACGCAGCTTGCCAAAGACCGAGCTGGCTGGAGAGGCATGTTGGTTGAGGCCCAGGTTCGTCCCGAACTGTAGCGTCCCCTAAGTAAGTAAGTAAGTACAGATAGTGTCTTCTAAATTTGTAGAGAAAATTATTATGTCATATTAATATACGTAACAGATTTTGTTAATGTAATCTATTAAGACTTCGTTCGTTAATCGTTGAAAGGTCGCGGGGGCAGGTTTAAGTCCGAATGGCGAATGGCCTCCGTAAAAATTGATAATATCCAGAAAGAGGACTAAATGTCGTTTTTTCAGGATCGTTTTTTCTATTTCGATTTGATAGAATCTTTTTGTCAAGTCTAAGGTAGTAAAATAATTGCAATGTCCAAGCTTGTCAAGTATTGCTTCAATGTAAGGGATTGGAAATTTATCTTCTTTGACAATTCTCTATTCTTTGTTTCCGGTCTGATCTTCCTTTCTAGGAACTATCCAGATAGGAGCGTTGTATGGATATGTTGAAGGTTTAACATTTCCTTAATTTGACGATTAACTTCTTGTTTATTAATATCTGGGTATCTATAAATTCTAGTATAGAAAGGTGAATTGTCGTCAGTTGATATTTTATATTTGACATAATTAGTGAATGTCAATGAATCGCCTTTATTATAAAAAGCTTGATTCATTTAATTGAAGATTTATAATAACTCAGATATTTCTTCATTATTTAAATGGTCTGTGCGTAACTTGTTGGTAAAGTTTGGTACTTTAAAGTCTTCTTTAGTGTTATTCATATAATTTACCATATTTTCATATTCAGTTTCTTCATTTTTGTAAAAGAAGAGTTGAAATGATTGTTCATTTAATATTAATAATTTCCTTTTGTAAAATATTTTTGCATTATTTGGGATAAATATGTTATTACCTAACAAACCATTGTATTCATCAGAGAATTTATACATTTGAAATTCAGCGTTTTGTAAGACAATTACGGCAAATTTGTCTTTTGGAAAAATAGCGTCTATAAAACTAGTTATGGGGCTATCTGCGGTTCTAATTAACAGTGGGGTAAATCTAGTTTTTAAATATTATGGTGGAGTATATTCTTCATTTAATATACTGTTCGTTGCACCAGTATCGATTAACAATCTGATAGATGCATTTTCTTTTGTTAGTTTGATATAGGGTAAACTTTGTTTCGTGCTTTGAGGCTGCATATTGAAAATTTACGTCATTGTCTTTATATTCTTGTCTAATATAATTGTTTTTATGAGGATTATTTCGTCGGATTTAAGATGAGCTAGGATCTATATCCATTGGTTCAACTTGTTGAGGGTATTGTTTATAATGGTGCCTATGGTTATTTCTAGGAATATATAATTGATTGTTTTCTTGTAGGCACTTTTGCTTGAGTAAAGACAGTGTTTTTTGAATGTAAAAAAAAACTTGATGACATTGATAGCTGCTTTTGAAAACGCCAACATTTGCTAGTAACATAGCTTTTATGTCACTCCATTTAGTTAAATTGGTGTGGATTTCTATTGCCCGTCTGGCGTGACCTATAAATTTTGACATAAGTAATTTAACACACTTTTTTTGACCTTGCTCATTATATAGGTAAGTGAGTAAAGTTAGAATTGAATCATCGACGTTACTAATGAAGATTGGCAGATCTTCCATTCTACCGTCAAATGTTGATAGACGTTCGATGTATTTAAGTGGATGGAGTTCTTAAACTCTTTATTCGTTTAAGTTTACATTTTGTACAATATATTTCCATTATTATTTAATCCTAGTTCTATATTATTACCTATGTAAATATTAGCTGCTGCTGCTGCAAGCTGTTGTACATTTGTTTCCATGTCTTCTGAATCGGATTTTTTTCCGGTCTAGATGTATTGTAAGGGTGATTTTTTTGAAGTTCTTGAAGTCTGCTTTGGGCTTTCCCTTGTTTTCCTTTAATTGCCTTTAAGGTATATGTGATTCCCTTCATTAATAGCACACGTTGGGACAATTTTTTAATGTCATTTTATTTTTAACGTTGGGACTTATGTATGTAACTTTAAATTGTTTATGAATTATTTATTGGTATTTTTTTCTCGTATTCTTGTTATTTTTTATTTCTTAATTTTATTTTGTATTTGTATTGTATTTGTACAGTACCGCTATATAAATATCGCCACTAAATGTTTTTTTACGTAAAGACACTACTTAAAACGATTTAAAGATCACTGTAATGTTAAACAAACGGCTTGAAATTAAGTAAAAAAATTAAAACTCTGGAGCGCAAAAGCTAAAGACTTGATAACAAGGCAGGGTTACCAGATGTTATGATTCTGATTCTGATCTTACTCTTTGAAGGTAGGAAATTCTTTTAGAATAAAGAAACGAAGAAAAGGCGTAGAGATCTTTGGAGATTTGTTTTGAGGATATGTTCAGAAGTTCGTGATATTTGTCGTATATCTGCCTTAATGGTATCGGGTTAGTAGGCAGACCTTCATTTTTTATAGACGCTGAGACATAACTTTTCGTTTACCATCTATTGCCAAATGGTCAGGTTTATCGTGGAGATAGGCTTAGAACAGACGAATGATGTCTAACAGTTTGTTATCTCTGAGTTTGGAAAGCGCATAGCGGGACTCAGTAGAATCAACAAGGGTCTGTTGGATTAGTTTTACATTAGGTGGTAAGAGGGTCAAAGCAGGGAGGTGGACGTGAATCTGTAGAAGAAAGAGAAAAGTTAGGGTTTAGAATATGGGAGCTTACAAAGTTAGGGTATTTTGCCACTGTATTGAGGTCGAAGCATTGAAATTGAGGAGATTCTGAAGGATTTGAGGAATTTATGGGTGAAGAAGGAGAGTCAGGATTGATATTAACAGGTACACGTTGGTGAGCAAGTTTCGGTGTGATTAGAGTTTGCTGGTCTTTCGCATTGGATTTTAGTAAAGACATTCTTGGCCTAGGTTAGGGTATAGTTTGGGGTTAGGTTGTAGCTTAGGTTGAGGCTTAGTTTGGGGTGTAAATTGGTGCTTTGGTTGGGGTCTATTTTGAGTTTTAGGTTGTGGATTTGGTCGGAGTATTGTATGGGGAAAGGTTTGTGAATCCTGCTTTTGTAGAAAGAGGTTAAAAGAAACTCGTTTGACAGGAGATTTCACCGATGTAGGTGAAGTCTTTCGCTTGAGAGAGGACAACGGCAAAGCGCCAAATGTTAGGGACGACACCCATTTTTAAAGACCAGTTGGGGTCTGGATTCTTATTTGTCTTTCTAAAAACTTCCGATTGGGGCTTGTTATTGGATTTGGTTTTAGGGAAAGGTAGGCTATTGTTCATTGGAGAAAGTTGCATATTTCCAAGCTGAGTGAATCCCTTTGGGTGATGGAACATCCACTCGTATTTGGATAGAATCTGGATCTTGAAGCACCTTGATGACATCAGTTTACATTGACACAATTTAAATGCAAATTCACGCATAAAATAGGAGCGAATCCAGGTCACATCCGCAAATCGAGGTGTGATTTCTAATATGAACGAGGAGTTATTGGACGAATTCAGTTACCTGAACCTTTTATTCCAATCCGATAAATTCCAAGCATATCCACATTTAATAACCGTTTCCACTGCCAAAGTTTCTTGAGGTAGTTCAGGAAGATCACTGCCCATGTCTTCGACAGAAAGATTTTTTCGAAGATTGAAGTATTGTTCCTTTTCAAAATTGGTTGCTTCTGTTCGTGAAGGGCATCATTTAGAAATAACTCCATTTTATTTTCTAGATGATTTTGAATACCAGCTGTTATTTTTCCCTGGTTTCTTACAGCTGCACATACAGTAGAGGGTGTGTAGTTTATGTTTTGAAGCTCAGTGAAAATCTCAGCTAGCGTTTGGTCAGTAATGGGCGTGGGAGAAGTGGAACGCGGATCCACGAACTTTGCAATTAGATCTAAAAATCTGATCGTAATTGATTTATATTGGTGTTCATAACTTTGGCTGAAGCATGTAAGGAATTAAGTCTAGATTCCATGTCAGACCAGAGCGATTTAAAACCCGAGGACAGAGCAATGGACAAGTCGAGCGTAGAGTCATGAAGAAGGTTTAAGGATTTGGTGGTACTGAATTGTTTTTCGAGATTGTTTATTTTTGACAAACACTGAGCAGAGGATTGTTGCAATTGAGAATTAGACTCCTCAACACTTTAAAATAGGAGATCAGATTTTTTGGATAAGTTTAAAATCTTTTTTTGGGTTAAAGAGTTTTCATTGATAAATGATTCACTAAGGCATTTTATAGCAATCATAATGTCACCGATTGAAATGTTCTTGCACTCATCACAATAAAAAATATAGTTATTAATGTCTTTCAAGAAAACACTCGCTCTTTTAGTAATACCAATGCAGGAGGGGTTAAGGGATTTGCCAAAGATACCGTTGCATTTAAGTAACTCCTCGGTTACGTCAGCGTTGCTACAAATTGGATTGGCACACGACATTATTTCGATAGTTAAGTAATGTGGGTCAGTTATAATTTCAACCTCAGAAATTTATACAGGACGCGGAAAATGAAACTTAATAACAGATGTATGTAGGTCACGAGTAGTAGGCAAGAAAAATTGAATTTATTTTTAATTGTGTAGTGACGCGAGAAATGGGCAAGAAAAATACTTCGTTCTTTTTTTCGGATTATGCAAAAATGAAAATTGCAGAAAAGAAAATCAAGAGAGCAAACCAAAAATATTTGATACTACATTACTTGATTTTTTGTTCAGTAAAGATTTTTATTTATTTTTAATTGGGAGTTATTATCTTTATTTGGCTGAACTATTTTTTATACAGTTCATCTGTTTATTTGGATACTTTAATTATGAATATAATATTGGTTTTATATAGGGCTAAACTAAGATTTAATTCTTCCCAGTTATTTATATTAATTCCATATTTATCTATTTCCTCTTTAGTGAAAATGTTCTACTCAGTACTCTGAATCTTGAAGTCATTATTATTTCTTTTATTTTTTCTATATCCTAATGTAAATATTCGAGGTTTTTTTCAACTTTATTTCATATTGTATTTTAGCTCTATCTTTTTAATAATCGTAGCTTTCTATAAGTGAATTGATTCTTTTAATTATGTTATTAGTTTCGTTATTTAAAGTTTCGGTAAGTATTTTTATTTGTTTATTAAATTTTTCATTTATTATTATTAGTTTATTAAAGTTTGTAATTTCATTATGATTACTTGTTTAAATTATTTTTAAGTGTTGTTCATATCTTGACGACCATTGTCGTCTATAGTTCCATATATCTAGGTGATAGCGTCCATGTGGACCTTTGGGTGTTTCCGTTTTTTCGTAAGGTAGTTTGATTGAATGTCTTTCTATTTTCGTTTCATTTCATTAATTTCATACAAAAGTTGCATTGGTTTATTATTTTATCAATTAATACCTTAAAATTCGTGATATAATATTCTCTGCTAAGTTCTAAATAAAGTTTATCAATTCCTAAATGATATTTAAATCTTTTAGTAACTTTGTACTTCTAAATAATTCAATACAATTCTAGGTTACTAATGCTAGGTATAATATTGTTTTCGGTTAGTGCATAGATTTCGAAAGGTAGAGCATGAGATTTCTGAAAGATATTATGAGTTTTTGAACGAAGACTTCTTACATTTTGATAATAAATGTTAATAAATGTTATGGGAAGAATTTGGCTTGAAGGGGGAGTCAAAACATTGAAGGACGAAGGAAACAGCTCTTGACTAGGGTGGCGGTTGGAGAGAGGTTGGGCAGAGATAGTGTTAGGAGCGATAAAATTTACTAGATTCTGATCTTACTCTTTGAAGGTAGGAAATTCTTTTAGAATAAAGAAACGACGAAAAGGCGTAGAGATCTTTGGAGATTTGTTTTGAGGATATGTTCAGAAGTTCGTGATATTTGTCGTATATCTGCCTTAATGGTATCGGATTAGTAGGCGGACCTTCATTTTTTATAGACGCTGAGACATAACTTTTCGTTTTACCATCTATGCACAAATCGTCAGGTTTATCGTGGAGATAGGCTTAGAACATTTTGTTATCTCTGAGTTTGGAAAGCGCATAGCGGGACTCAGTAGAATCAACAAGGGTCTGTTGGGTTAGTTTTACATTAGGTGGTAAGAGGATCAAAGCAGGGAGGTGGACGTGAATCTGTAGAAGAAAGAGAATATTTAGGGTTTAGAATATGGGAGCTTACAATGTTAGGGTATTTTGCCACTGTAGTGAAGTCGAAGCATGGAAATTGAGGAGATTCTGAAGGATTTGAGGAATTTATGGGTGAAGAAGGAGAGTCAGGATTGATATTAACAGCCACACGTTGGTGAGCAAGTTTCGGTGTGATTGGAGTTTGCTGGTCTTTCGCATTGTATTTTAGTAAAGACATTCTTGGCCTAGGTTTGGGTATAGTTTGGGGTTAGGTTGTGGCTTAGGTTGAGGCTTAGTTTGGGGTGTAAATTGGTGCTTTGGTTGGGGTCTATTTTGAGTTTTAGGTTGTGGATTTGGTCGGAGTATTGTATGGGGAAAGGTTTGTGAATCCTGCTTTTGTAGAAAGAGGTTAAAAGTAACTCGTTTGACAGGAGATTTCACCGATGTAGGTGAAGTCTTTCGCTTGAGAGAGGACAACGGCAAAGCGCCAAATGTTAGGGAAGACACCCATTTTTAAAGACCAGTTGGGGTCTGGATTCTTATTTTTCTTTCTAAAAACTTCCGATTGGGGCTTGCTATTGGATTTGGTTTTAGGGAAAGGTAGGCTATTGTTCATTGGAGAAAGTTGCATATTTCCAAGCTGAGTGAATCCCTTTGGGTGATGGAACATCCACTCGTATTTGGATGGAATCTGGATCTTGAAGCACCTTGTGAAGTAGGAGCGAATCCAGGTCACATCCGCAAATCGAGGTGTGATTTCTAATATGAACGAGGAGTTATTATACGAATCCAGTTTCCTGAGTCTTTTATTCCAATCCGATAAATTCCAAGCATATCCACATTTAATGACCGTTTCCACTGCCAAAGTTTCTTGAGGTAGTTCAGGAAGATCACTGCCCATGTCTTCGACAGAAAGATTTTTTCGAAGATTGAAGTATTGTTCCTTTTCAAAATTGGTTGCTTCTGTTCGTGAAGGGCATCATTTAGAAAGAACTCCATTTTATTTTCTAGATGATTTTGAATACCAGCTGTTATTTTTCCCTGGTTTCTTACAGCTGCACATACAGTAGAGGGTGTGTAGTTTATGTTTTGAAGCTCAGTGAAAATCTCAGCAAGCGTTTGGTCAGTAATGGGCGTGGGAAGAAGTGGAACGCGGAGCCACGAACTTTGCAATTAGATCTAAAAATCTGATCATAATTGATTTATATTGGTGTTCATAACTTTGGCTGAAGCATGTAAGGAATTAAGTCTAGATTCCATGTCAGACCAGAGCGATTTAAAACCCGAGGACAGAGCAATGGACAAGTCGAGCGTAGAGTCATGAAGAAGGTTTAAGGATTTGGTGGTACTGAATTGTTTTTCGAGATTGTTTATTTTTGACAAACACTGAGCAGAGGATTGTTGCAATTGAGAATTAGACTCCTCAACACTTTAAAATAGGAGATCAGATTTTTTGGATAAGTTTAAAATCTTTTTTTGGGTTAAAGAGTTTTCATTGATAAATGATTCACTAAGGCATTTTATAGCAATCATAATGTCACCGATTGAAATGTTCTTGCACTCATCACAATAAAAAATAAAGTTATTAATGTCTTTCAAGAAAACACTCGCTCTTTTAGTAATACCAATGCAGGAGGGGTTAAGGGATTTGCCAAAGATACCGTTGCATTTAAGTAACTCCTCGGTTACGTCAGCGTTGCTACACATTGGATTGGCACACGACATTATTTCGATAGTTAAGTAATGTGGGTCAGTTATAATTTCAACCTCAGAAATTTATACAGGACGCGGAAAATGAAACTTAATAACAGATGTATGTAGGTCACGAGTAGTAGGCAAGAAAAATTGAATTTATTTTTAATTGTGTCGTGACGCGAGAAATGGGCAAGAAAAATACTTCGTTCTTTTTTCGAATTATGCAAAAATGAAAATTGCAGAAAAGAAAATCAAGAGAGCAAACCAAAAATATTTGATACTACATTACTTGATTTTTTGTTCAGTAAAGATTTTTATTTATTTTTAATTGGGAGTTATTATCTTTATTTGGAATGGGCTGAACTATTTTTTATACAGTTCATCTGTTTATTTGGATACTTTAATTATGAATATAATATTGGTTTTATATAGGGCTAAACTAAGATTTAATTCTTCCCAGTTATTTATATTAATTCCATATTTATCTATTTCCTCTTTAGTGAAAATGTTCTACTCAGTACTCTGAATCTTGAAGTCATTATTATTTCTTTTATTTTTTCTATATCCTCATGTAAATATTCGAGGTTTTTTATCAACTTTATTTCATATTGTATTTTAGCTCTATCTTTTTAATAATCGTAGCTTTCTATAAGTGAATTGATTCTTTTAATTATGTTATTAGTTTCGTTATTTAAAGTTTCGGTAAGTATTTTTATTTGTTTATTAATTTTTTCATTTATTATTATTAGTTTATTAAAGTTTGTAATTTCATTATGATTACTTGTTTAAATTATTTTTAAGTGTTGTTCATATCTTGACGACCATTGTCGTCTATAGTTCCATATATCTAGGTGATAGCGTCCATGTGGACCTTTGGGTGTTTCCGTTTTTTCGTAAGGTAGTTTGATTGAATGTCTTTCTATTTTCGTTTCATTTCATTTATTTCATACAAAAGTTGCATTGGTTTATTATTTTATCAATTAATACCTTAAAATTCGTGATATAATATTCTCTGCTAAGTTCTAAATAAAGTTTATCAATTCCTAAATGATATTTAAATCTTTTAGTAACTTTGTACTTCTAAATAATATATTCTTTTTTATTTTATTTTCTTGGATCCACACTTTTAGAAATACGTTAAATTGTTAATCGTTTGCAATGTATACAGCATTTGTAATATTTGTTTCAACTTCGTTTATTATTTGTAAATATAATTTCTCATTTTTTGTAGTACCCCGTGACTTAGTGGTTAGTGTGTCTGACTGCTTAGCGAATGAGCCTGGGTTCGAATCCAGCTCATAGCAATCTTCTTTTCCGGGCTACTGACTATTGGGAGGAACTGACAAGAGTCATTTTTGTAAAATTTGTCTGGAAAAAGTGCATCTCATGTAGCCGTTCGGACTCGGTGGTAAACTGTAGGTCCTTCCATTCTTGCAGATTAACAACACACACAGGGGAATGGTTGAGAGTGAAAGTCACTATGCCTTTTCTCCTTAAGGAGCTGTCGCGTCAATAAATTTAATTAATTTTTATTTTCTCATTTGGGTTTAAACACTTAAATGTTATCCTTCTATTACCAACATGCGGGAATAAAATTGTTTGATCACTTGAATCAAGGACAATTTGTCTCCTAAAATAATTGAGAGGTTTTTCGCTAATAGGTATCTAAAGAGAATTATCTTCTTCTGCACCATGATTGGTTCTTAAATCTTCTTCTAATATATTTAATATTGGTTCATTAAATTTAATTCTTGAAAGGGCATCTGCCTCTGCCTTGAACATACTCAATTTTGAAATCATATTCTTCAAGCCGAATTTTCCATCGTTGTAACTTGGAATTAGGTACTTTTAAAGTACTAAGCCATACTAATGGCCTGTGGTCTATTCTG
Source organism: Platycheirus rosarum (assembly GCA_963971375.1). NCBI lineage: Eukaryota > Metazoa > Arthropoda > Insecta > Diptera > Syrphidae > Platycheirus > Platycheirus rosarum. Next base: position 92,794,606 of record OZ020510.1, read on the forward strand.
ATTGTGAATTTTCTTCCGTACAGATATTGTCGGATTTACTGTTGACGACCCGGAAAAACGAATTAAGGACAACGACCTCCGGATCTGCACGTGGAATGTTAGAACTCTTAACAGATCACGTGCAGCCAAACAACTAACGGAGGCCCTAGACTGCTACAAAGCAGGAATTACTGCCATCCAGGAAGTGCGATGGAATGGGCCGGGCAAAAAGAGGATGAAAAACTGTGACGTGTACTACGGTGATTGTGCAAAAAGACCACAGCGTTTAGTTGGGTGCGGATTCGTCATAAGCGGAAGACTTAGGCAAGAAGTCTTGGGCTTTCGACACGTATGTGAGCGACTTGTGACAATCCGTATCAAGGCTAAATTCGCCAACATGAGCCTAATATGCGCTCATGCCCCCACAGAGGACAAAGATGACGCCACCAAGGATGACCTCTATGAGCTCCTTGTTTTCGGTTAGTGCATAGATTTCGAAAGGTAGAGCATGAGATTTCTGAAAGATATTATGAGTTTTTGAACGAAGACTTCTTACATTTTGATAATAAATGTTAATAAATGTTATGGGAAGAATTTGGCTTGAAGGGGGAGTCAAAACATTGAAGGACGAAGGAAACAGCTCTTGACTTGGGTGGCGGTTGGAGAGAGGTTGGGCAGAGATAGTGTTAGGAGCGATAAAATTTACTAGATTCTGATCTTACTCTTTGAAGGTAGGAAATTCTTTTAGAATAAAGAAACGAAGAAAAGGCGTAGAGATCTTTGGAGATTTGTTTTGAGGATATGTTCAGAAGTTCGTGATATTTGTCGTATATCTGCCTTAATGGTATCGGATTAGTAGGCGGACCTTCATTTTTTATAGACGCTGAGACATAACTTTTCGTTTTACCATCTATGCACAAATCATCAGGTTTATCGTGGAGATAGGCTTAGAACATTTTGTTATCTCTGAGTTTGGAAAGCGCATAGCGGGACTCAGTAGAATCAACAAGGGTCTGTTGGGTTAGTTTTACATTAGGTGGTAAGAGGATCAAAGCAGGGAGGTGGACGTGAATCTGTAGAAGAAAGAGAATATTTAGGGTTTAGAATATGGGAGCTTACAATGTTAGGGTATTTTGCCACTGTAGTGAAGTCGAAGCATGGAAATTGAGGAGATTCTGAAGGATTTGAGGAATTTATGGGTGAAGAAGGAGAGTCAGGATTGATATTAACAGCCACACGTTGGTGAGCAAGTTTCGGTGTGATTGGAGTTTGCTGGTCTTTCGCATTGTATTTTAGTAAAGACATTCTTGGCCTAGGTTTGTGTATAGTTTGGGGTTAGGTTGCGGCTTAGGTTGAGGCTTAGTTTGGGGTGTAAATTGGTGCTTTGGTTGGGGTCTATTTTGAGTTTTAGGTTGTGGATTTGGTCGGAGTATTGTATAGGGAAAGGTTTGTGAATCCTGCTTTTTTAGAAAGAGGTTAAAAGTAACTCGTTTGACAGGAGATTTCACCGATGTAGGTGAAGTCTTTCGCTTGAGAGAGGACAACGGCAAAGCGCCAAATGTTAGGGAAGACACCCATTTTTAAAGACCAGTTGGGGTCTGGATTCTTATTTTTCTTTCTAAAAACTTCCGATTGGGGCTTGCTATTGGATTTGGTTTTAGGGAAAGGTAGGCTATTGTTCATTGGAGAAAGTTGCATATTTCCAAGCTGAGTGAATCCCTTTGGGTGATGGAACATCCACTCGTATTTGGATGGAATCTGGATCTTGAAGCACCTTGTGAAGTAGGAGCGAATCCAGGTCACATCCGCAAATCGAGGTGTGATTTCTAATATGAACGAGGAGTTATTATACGAATCCAGTTTCCTGAGTCTTTTATTCCAATCCGATAAATTCCAAGCATATCCACATTTAATGACCGTTTCCACTGCCAAAGTTTCTTGAGGTAGTTCAGGAAGATCACTGCCCATGTCTTCGACAGAAAGATTTTTTCGAAGATTGAAGTATTGTTCCTTTTCAAAATTGGTTGCTTCTGTTCGTGAAGGGCATCATTTAGAAAGAACTCCATTTTATTTTCTAGATGATTTTGAATACCAGCTGTTATTTTTCCCTGGTTTCTTACAGCTGCACATACAGTAGAGGGTGTGTAGTTTATGTTTTGAAGCTCAGTGAAAATCTCAGCAAGCGTTTGGTCAGTAATGGGCGTGGGAAGAAGTGGAACGCGGAGCCACGAACTTTGCAATTAGATCTAAAAATCTGATCATAATTGATTTATATTGGTGTTCATAACTTTGGCTGAAGCATGTAAGGAATTAAGTCTAGATTCCATGTCAGACCAGAGCGATTTAAAACCCGAGGACAGAGCAATGGACAAGTCGAGCGTAGAGTCATGAAGAAGGTTTAAGGATTTGGTGGTACTGAATTGTTTTTCGAGATTGTTTATTTTTGACAAACACTGAGCAGAGGATTGTTGCAATTGAGAATTAGACTCCTCAACACTTTAAAATAGGAGATCAGATTTTTTGGATAAGTTTAAAATCTTTTTTTGGGTTAAAGAGTTTTCATTGATAAATGATTCACTAAGGCATTTTATAGCAATCATAATGTCACCGATTGAAATGTTCTTGCACTCATCACAATAAAAAATAAAGTTATTAATGTCTTTCAAGAAAACACTCGCTCTTTTAGTAATACCAATGCAGGAGGGGTTAAGGGATTTGCCAAAGATACCGTTGCATTTAAGTAACTCCTCGGTTACGTCAGCGTTGCTACACATTAGATTGGCACACGACATTATTTCGATAGTTAAGTAATGTGGGTCAGTTATAATTTCAACCTCAGAAATTTATACAGGACGCGGAAAATGAAACTTAATAACAGATGTATGTAGGTCACGAGTAGTAGGCAAGAAAAATTGAATTTATTTTTAATTGTGTCGTGACGCGAGAAATGGGCAAGAAAAATACTTCGTTCTTTTTTCGAATTATGCAAAAATGAAAATTGCAGAAAAGAAAATCAAGAGAGCAAACCAAAAATATTTGATACTACATTACTTGATTTTTTGTTCAGTAAAGATTTTTATTTATTTTTAATTGGGAGTTATTATCTTTATTTGGAATGGGCTGAACTATTTTTTATACAGTTCATCTGTTTATTTGGATACTTTAATTATGAATATAATATTGGTTTTATATAGGGCTAAACTAAGATTTAATTCTTCCCAGTTATTTATATTAATTCCATATTTATCTATTTCCTCTTTAGTGAAAATGTTCTACTCAGTACTCTGAATCTTGAAGTCATTATTATTTCTTTTATTTTTTCTATATCCTCATGTAAATATTCGAGGTTTTTTATCAACTTTATTTCATATTGTATTTTAGCTCTATCTTTTTAATAATCGTAGCTTTCTATAAGTGAATTGATTCTTTATTATGTTATTAGTTTCGTTATTTAAAGTTTCGGTAAGTATTTTTATTTGTTTATTAAATTTTTCATTTATTATTATTAGTTTATTAAAGTTTGTAATTTCATTATGATTACTTGTTTAAATTATTTTTAAGTGTTGTTCATATCTTGACGACCATTGTCGTCCATAGTTCCATATATCTAGGTGATAGCGTCCATGTGGACCTTTGGGTGTTTCCGTTTTTTCGTAAGGTAGTTTGATTGAATTTCTTTCTATTTTCGTTTCATTTCATTTATTTCATACAAAAGTTGCATTGGTTTATTATTTTATCAATTAATACCTTAAAATTCGTGATATAATATTCTCTGCTAAGTTCTAAATAAAGTTTATCAATTCCTAAATGATATTTAAATCTTTTAGTAACTTTGTACTTCTAAATAATATATTCTTTTTTATTTTATTTTCTTGGATCCACACTTTCTGAAATACGTTAAATTGTTAATCGTTTGCAATGTATTGTGATGTGGCAACAAGTTTAGATATTCGGAGGATACATTTTGTAAACTAACGACATCTGTTGGATTCATTGTGTACAACAACCACCATTTATTGTGTACAACAACCACCATTTATTGTGTACAACAACCATGCCCCTAAAAGTATGCTACATATTTGCAACATGTTTTAACTTAGTACTAAATCGAACTTGACGAAACAATTCGAGACTCGAATTGTTACCGAAAGCTTAGATTGTGCCAGAACCAGACAGAAGCTTCCAGAAGCTTTTAAAGTTGTATAAATACAAGAGTAGATTGCATTGAGAGTTGAGTTTATTTTCGAAAGTGGAATTGTTAACAACTGGAAGTATTAGTAAAAAGTGATTGAATTGAGATTAAATAAAAAGTGTTGAATTATAAAAACGTATTTGAATTGTGAATAAGTGAAATAAGTTAAATTGGTGTTATTTAAACTGAAAGACGTTGTGTTTTATAAAATAAAGAGATTTATTGTATTATTTTGGAATTTTGATTGAGTTTTATTTGTCGAACCCCAGGCCAAAATATCACATTGGTGTCAGAAATTGGGGATAAAACTCAGTAAAGTGCTAGAAAATTCCATAGTGACATTTTGTAAAACAGTTTTGGTGACTCATTTAATTGTGAAAGTGGAATTTTCCAGAAACTATTGAACTGATTGTGCTATAAAACTGTGAATAACGAGTATTTTTATTAAAAATAGTGTTGGAAAAAGATCTTTCTAGAAGAGACATTAAAATAAAACTGACTGTGTTGTGAAAATAGTGTTTCAGTTACATAAAATGGGTCGAAAATTAGAACAATTGACAACAGCTGAGTTGAAAGAAGAATTAGGAAAACGAAATCTTCAGACTTCGGGGCTGAAAAAGGAACTATTGCTCCGACTTCAGAATGCTATCACTCAGGATGGTGGAGACCCCGATACCATGTTGTTCGATGTTGAAGAACAAGGGAGAGAATGCACAGTAAGTACAGCCGATGAAATGCCTGCTCTCATGAAGTTGCTTCTGTCGAAATTCGACGAACAAAAGAATGAGCAGAAGAATTCGTTGGAAATTCTCCAGGAAGTTCTCGAAAGTAAATTCGATGAACAAAAGAATTCATTAGAAACTCTCCAGAATCAACTAAGCGAAAGACTTCAAATAGTAGATCAGAAATTTGAAGCCAAAATAGAAAGCTTAGAAGAAAAGTTCGGAAAGCAAGTAGAAAGTGTAGAACAACAGTACGAACATCTGGCTAAGGAATTTGATTCTTTGAAAAAGCAGAAGGTTCGGGAATATTCGAGCGACGGTCCACGAAGAAAGGAAATGCAGCCCCCTGTCTTCGATGGTCAAACATCATGGCCAATTTATAAGAGGCAGTTTGAAGCTGCCGCCTTGACGAACAACTGGGACAACGAAGACAAATCAATTGCTCTTACGCTTGCGCTCAGAGGAACAGCTGCCGAATTGCTGCAGACCATTCCTGAAGACAAACATCATGATTATGATGCCATGGTCAAGGCAATCGAGATGAGGTTTGGCGACGACCACATGCAGCAAGTTTACCGAGTCCAGTTGCGCCGAAGGGTCCAGACAAGAGGTGAAACGCTACAACAATTGCAAGCTGACATCGAGCGGTTGGCAAATTTGTCTTATCCCAATACCAGCAGGGAAATCATAAACGAACTGGCAACTGATGCGTTCACTAATGCCATTGCAGATGGAAAACTACAAATGGCTGTGAGAATGGCAGGTAAGAAAACGCTCGCTGAGGCTTTAGCATTTGCCCTGACAATGGAAGCAGCAGACCAAGCTTCGCAAGGTAGCCATCGCGTCAGGGAAATGGCTACGCTAGAGTGCTCATGTCAACGTGTCGACATTGAAAGACAAAACCCGAACACTGCTCGAGGTCAAATGAGATGCTGGAATTGCAACAAGCTAGGACACCTACAGCGACAATGCGGATCTCCACAGGTAAGCTGCCCACATAGCGCGAGAAAAAGGCCTACTGACAGGGATATCGCTTACCCTACCGGGCATGATTTGGGGATACATCAGTGTGGAAAGCGCGTAAGAACCAACTTTGCAGAGCAGAAGTCGGTTGATGAAATGAACGCCCCCAGGACCATTATCCAAGTTGCGCAAACGAAACGCTGCAACCAGAGTTTGACGGTGGAGACCGTCATCGGCAACAGAAAATGTGTGGCCACTATCGATACGGGTGCCACGGCCTCCATAATTAGAAGAGGCCTTGTCCAGACGTCCTGGCTACACAACACCAGCTGGAAAAGTCTGAAGGCAGCTACAGGAGAAGTAGCAAAAGTATACGGAGAGGTACTTCTGAAGATAGAACTGGCAGGGCTGACCTTCGCACATACATTCTTGGTAGCTGACATATGCGACGACTGCATACTAGGTGTGGATTTTATGAAGGCGCATGAAGTAGTCCTAGACTTTCGAATGCAGGTGTTAAGGTATTCAATCGTCGAGATTCCAATGGTGTACGGAAACGAGAATGCTGTAAATCTTCGGACGATCATAAGCAGTGATGAAATTCTCCGGCCATCTTCAGAAAGAGCGCATCCTAGGTGTTTGAACGGTAAGAAGGACGAAAGTATTTCTGTTCAGAGACTAAGGGCTGAACCTGTAAAGGGTTGGACTGCGGAAGAATTTCGTAATGCACAAAAGGAAGATCCTGATATCGAGCCCATTCTTGTATGGAAGGAATCTATGGATAAGCCGAATGCAAGAGACATCTCTGACAGAAGTCCTACCTTAAAGGCATACTGGGCGCAGTGGGACTCTCTCCATGTAAAAGATGGTGTTTTGTGGAGAAAATGGGAAATGCCGAATGGAAGATCCTTTAAGATGCAGCTTGTGGTGCCACGGTCGAAAGTGCAGGAGATTTTAAGGGAAATGCACGATGAAGAATCCGGCGGGCACTTAGGAATCAACAAGACACGGAAAAAGGTACGGGTACGTTTTTATTGGTTAACTGTAAGAAAAGATGTCGAGAGATGGTGTCGAAAGTGCACCACGTGCAAAGCTGGTAGAGGACCCAAAGTCAAGGCAAGCGCTAAGATGCACCAGAATAAAGTGAGCGCCCCGATTAAAAGGATCAACGACACACACCAAAGAACCCAAAGCAATATAAACATTGCGAGAGACCGCCTGAGGACCAGATACGATGCGCGAGCAACAGCACCTGAATTCAATGAGGGAGATCTGGTATGGCTTTATAACCCACATCGCAAAAAGGGAAAATCGCCCAAGCTTCAGCAGGACTGGGAAGGTCCCTACCAAATAGTTACGCGCATTAATGACGTCGTTTTCCGAATCCAACGAGGACCAAGAGCAAAAATGAAAATTGTCCATGTGGATCGACTGCATCGTTACCACGGAAACAATGATGATGTGCTTGTTCGGGACGAACAAAACTAAGAGGGGGACAATGTGATGTGGCAACAAGTTTAGATATTCGGAGGATACATTTTGTAAACTAACGACATCTGTTGGATTCATTGTGTACAACAACCACCATTTATTGTGTACAACAACCACCATTTATTGTGTACAACAACCATGCCCCTAAAAGTATGCTATATATTTGCAACATGTTTTAACTTAGTACTAAATCGAACTTGACGAAACAATTCGAGACTCGAATTGTTACCGAAAGCTTAGATTGTGCCAGAACCAGACAGAAGCTTCCAGAAGCTTTTAAAGTTGTATAAATACAAGAGTAGATTGCATTGAGAGTTGAGTTTATTTTCGAAAGTGGAATTGTTAACAACTGGAAGTATTAGTAAAAAGTGATTGAATTGAGATTAAATAAAAAGTGTTGAATTATAAAAACGTATTTGAATTGTGAATAAGTGAAATAAGTTAAATTGGTGTTATTTAAACTGAAAGACGTTGTGTTTTATAAAATAAAGAGATTTATTGTATTATTTTGGAATTTTGATTGAGTTTTATTGGTCGAAACCCAGGCCAAAATATCACAGTATATAGCATTTGTAATATTTGTTTCAACTTCGTTTATTATTTGTAAATATAATTTCTCATTTTTTGTAGTACCCCGTGACTTAGTGGTTAGTGTGTCTGACTGCTTAGCGAATGAGCCTGGGTTCGAATCCAGCTCATAGCAATCTTCTTTTCCGCGCTACTGACTATTGGGAGGAACTGACAAGAGTCATTTTTGTAAAATTTGTCTGGAAAAAGTGCATCTCATGTAGCCGTTCGGACTCGGTGGTAAACTGTAGGTCCTTCCATTCTTGCAGATTAACAACACACACAGGGGAATGGTTGAGAGTGAAAGTCACTATGCCTTTTCTCCTTAAGGAGCTGTCGCGTCAATAAATTTAATTAATTTTTATTTTCTCATTTGGGTTTAAACACTTAAATGTTATCCTTCTATTACCAACATGCGGGAATAAAATTGTTTGATCACTTGAATCAAGGACAATTTGTCTCCTAAAATAATTGAGAGGTTTTTCGCTAATAGGTATCTAAAGAGAATTATCTTCTTCTGCACCATGATTGGTTCTTAAATCTTCTTCTAATATATTTAATATTGGTTCATTAAATTTAATTCTTGAAAGGGCATCTGCCTCTGCCTTGAACATACTCAATTTTGAAATCATATTCTTCAAGCCGAATTTTCCATCGTTGTAACTTGGAATTAGGTACTTTTAAAGTACTAAGCCATACTAATGGCCTGTGGTCTATTCTGATTGTGAATTTTCTTCCGTACAGATATTGTCGGATTTACTGTTGACGACCCGGAAAAACGAATTAAGGACAACGACCTCCAGATCTGCACGTGGAATGTTAGAACTCTTAACAGATCACGTGCAGCCAAACAACTAACGGAGGCCCTAGACTGCTACAGAGCAGGAATTACTGCCATCCAGGAAGTGCGATGGAATGGGCCGGGCAAAAAGAGGATGAAAAACTGTGACGTGTACTACGGTGATTGTGCAAAAAGACCACAGCGTTTAGTTGGGTGCAGATTCGTCATAAGCGGAAGACTTAGGCAAGAAGTCTTGGGCTTTCGACACGTATGTGAGCGACTTGTGACAATCCGTATCAAGCCTAAATTCGCCAACATGAGCCTAATATGCGCTCATGCCCCCACAGAGGACAAAGATGACGCCACCAAGGATGACCTCTATGAGCTCCTCGACAAAACCTATGAGCAATGCCCTAAATACGACGTTAAAATCGTACTAGGCGATTTTCATGCCAACATAGGTAAAGAGGAAATTTTTGGTAACATTTTCGGAAAACATAGCCTACACGACACAACGTCTGAAAACGGACTTAGGCTAATTGACTTCGCAGCGACACATAACGTCACCACTGCAAGCACACGGTTTCCTCATTTCGATATACACAAAGGGACTTGGCGACACCCATATCAAAGAACCGTCAATCAGATTGATCACGTTGCGGTCGATGCAAGACACGCCTCCAGTATCTTGGATGTTCGCACCTTCCGAGCAGCTAACATCAACTCGGATCACTACCTTGTTGCAGCAAAGGTAAGAATGCGAATAACCCGAACTCCACAACAACGGAATAATACTCTGAGGAAGTATGACGTCGGAAAGCTGCAATCGTAAGAAACCGCCAGAACCTATGCCGATCGAATATCCCGTAACCTCTCAAGAAATCCAGTTCCGCCAGCACAGTATGCACTGTGGAGTGCATACACCAACTCATCTCTAAAGTTTGGTCAGAAGAAAGTATGCCTGATGAATGGAACCTCAGCAGAACCTCTTTATCGATTTTAAGGCCGCGTACGAAAGCATTTATAGAGACGAGCTATACAGAGCCATGTCATGTTTTTGCATCCCCACAAAACTCGTTCGACAGGATGACGATGGAGAAGTCTCGCTGCTCCATCAAGGTTGGTACTGACCTCACAGAAGCTTTTGACGTCAAAAAAGGATTCCGACAAGGTGATGCGTTATCGTGCGATTTCTTCAACTTAATACTTGAAAAAATTATAAAAACAAAAAATGGGACAATTTTTTTCAAGTCTGTGCAATTGCTAGCATACGCTGACGACATAGATATCATTGGCAGAACTCGGCGAGCTGTCACTGGAACGTTTGCTAGCATTGAAGCTGAAGCGGCTAAGATGGGACTAGCAGTCAATGTGGGCAAAACGAAGTACCTGCGGTCCACAAAAAGGGACACACAACACCGGCGAATTGGACAAAACATCACAATAGACAGGTACAACTTTGAGGTAGTTAGGGACTTTGTGTACCTCGGATCCGCTATAAAATCTGACAACAACATCTCGCCAGAAATAAACCGAAGAATTACTCTTGCCAATCGCTGAGCTGTACAGCGACATTGACCTGGTCAAAAAAATACGCATATCACGTTTGAGATGGCTAGGTCATGTAGAGCGAATGGACAACAATGCTCCGGCTCGCAGGATCTTCGATTCCATCCCAGAGGGTAGACGCAGTCAAGGAAGACCTCGCCTTAGGTGGCGCGCTCAAGTGGAGGACGACCTGAACCAACTTGGAATTCAAAACTGGACGCAGCTTGCCAAAGACCGAGCTGGCTGGAGAGGCATGTTGGTTGAGGCCCAGGTTCGTCCCGAACTGTAGCGTCCCCTAAGTAAGTAAGTAAGTACAGATAGTGTCTTCTAAATTTGTAGAGAAAATTATTATGTCATATTAATATACGTAACAGATTTTGTTAATGTAATCTATTAAGACTTCGTTCGTTAATCGTTGAAAGGTCGCGGGGGCAGGTTTAAGTCCGAATGGCGAATGGCCTCCGTAAAAATTGATAATATCCAGAAAGAGGACTAAATGTCGTTTTTTTCAGGATCGTTTTTTCTATTTCGATTTGATAGAATCTTTTTGTCAAGTCTAAGGTAGTAAAATAATTGCAATGTCCAAGCTTGTCAAGTATTGCTTCAATGTTAGGGATTGGAAATTTATCTTCTTTGACAATTCTCTATTCTTTGTTTCCGGTCTGATCTTCCTTTCTAGGAACTATCCAGATAGGAGCGTTGTATGGATATGTTGAAGGTTTAACATTTCCTTAATTTGACGATTAACTTCTTGTTTATTAATATCTGGGTATCTATAAATTCTAGTATAGAAAGGTGAATTGTCGTCAGTTGATATTTTATATTTGACATAATTAGTGAATGTCAATGAATCGCCTTTATTATAAAAAGCTTGATTCATTTAATTGAAGATTTATAATAACTCAGATATTTCTTCATTATTTAAATGGTCTGTGCGTAACTTGTTGGTAAAGTTTGGTACTTTAAAGTCTTCTTTAATGTTATTCATATAATTTACCATATTTTCATATTCAGTTTCTTCATTTTTGTAAAAGAAGAGTTGAAATGATTGTTCATTTAATATTAATAATTTCCTTTTGTAAAATATTTTTGCATTATTTGGGATAAATATGTTATTACCTAACAAACCATTGTATTCATCAGAGAATTTATACATTTGAAATTCAGCGTTTTGTAAGACAATTACGGCAAATTTGTCTTTTGGAAAAATAGCGTCTATAAAACTAGTTATGGGGCTATCTGCGGTTCTAATTAACAGTGGGGTAAATCTAGTTTTTAAATATTATGGTGGAGTATATTCTTCATTTAATATATTGTTCGTTGCACCAGTATCGATTAACAATCTGATAGATGCATTTTCTTTTGTTAGTTTGATATAGGGTAAACTTTGTTTCGTGCTTTGAGGCTGCATATTGAAAATTTACGTCATTGTCTTTATATTCTTGTCTAATATAATTGTTTTTATGAGGATTATTTCGTCGGATTTAAGATGAGCTAGGATCTATATCCATTGGTTCAACTTGTTGAGGGTATTGTTTATAATGGTGCCTATGGTTATTTCTAGGAATATATAATTGATTGTTTTCTTGTAGGCACTTTTGCTTGAGTAAAGACAGTGTTTTTTGAATGTAAAAAAAAACTTGATGACATTGATAGCTGCTTTTGAAAACGCCAACATTTTCTAGTAACATAGCTTTTATGTCACTCCATTTAGTTAAATTGGTGTAGATTTCTATTGCCCGTCTGGCGTGACCTATTAATTTTGACATAAGTAATTTAACACACTTTTTTTGACCTTGCTCATTATATAGGTAAGTGAGTAAAGTTAGAATTGAATCATCGACGTTACTAATGAAGATTGGCAGATCTTCCATTCTACCGTCAAATGTTGATAGACGTTCGATGTATTTAAGTGGATAGAGTTCTTAAACTCTTTATTCGTTTAAGTTTACATTTTGTACAATATATTTCCATTGTTATTTAAGCCTAGTTCTATATTATTACCTATGTAAATATTAGCTGCTGCTGCTGCAAGCTGTTGTACATTTGTTTCCATGTCTTCTGAATCGGATTTTTTTCCGGTCTAGATGTATTGTAAGGGTGATTTTTTTGAAGTTCTTGAAGTCTGCTTTGGGCTTTCCCTTGTTTTCCTTTAATTGCCTTTAAGGTATATGTGATTCCCTTCATTAATAGCACACGTTGGGACAATTTTTTAATGTCATTTTATTTTTAACGTTGGGACTTATATATGTAACTTTAAATTGTTTATGAATTATTTATTGGTATTTTTTTCTCGTATTCTTGTTATTTTTTATTTCTTAATTTTATTTTGTATTTTTAAAATATTCTCCTCTGTGGAGTCTTACAGTATGGGTCATTTGCGTTGACTTGAACTGCTTAATATTTTCGCACTCTAATTGATTCGCGTTCATTTAAAGCACTTGGTTTAATCGTTTCACTTGCACCTTAATATTGTCACTTATTCACGATCACGCTATTCGTTTTTAAATTAAAGTGTTCGTAAGTTCTGTTTTTCTGATCGCCAACTTTATAATTTTACCAATTTAAAAAATAATTTTTTTGACAATCCTACCGCGACTGCGACATTTATATTTGAGTTCACGCGAATAGTTAAAAATATAAATTTTCCTCATGTTCATATGGAGAACAAGGCAATCAAAAAATAAACGACTGTAATTAAATTTTAACACTTTTATGTCAGCTTCAGATCCCTTAGTGGGGGGAAATCTTCGGTTATAAGTTAAATGTTTGTACCAGTGAACTAACAATAATGAGATCTTGAGATCACTTTTATTCTATAAAAAAAGCTATTGTTGGACTGCGGATGATGCGATGATTTTGTTATGAAATAGTTTGGTAGGTATTTATTCGATACTTCCGCACAAGCTGCTGAAGGTAATAATTTGGTGATTAGCAACTTATTTGTTTAGGATCTTAGCATCACTTTCAACAATATCAATATCTTTTTAATGAAAGTCGAAGTCAAGGTTTTGTTTATCTTTAAGTGAGTTTTGCTGGGGTGCAAAAGTGGGCTCGGATATAACATAATCATTATGCTGTCGTCTACTTGTGAAAGCAGATTTTCTGATCTTAAATTGTGCAGTTTCCAATCGTACATTTTAAAGTGTTGATAGTTTTAAAATAAATAATTACTAAAGAAAAAATGTTAAGGTGCATAACTTTAAACTAAATTCCATAAAAAAACATAATATCATCGACCAATTTATGCATTAAGAAGAGTATGAGCGGTCTAACTGATAAACCCATCGTTCAGTTTTTTTTCATTTGGATATCACTGTTAAGGCAAGGCCAACGGCTTAAGCTTAATTTAATAAAAAAAAAATAAAAGCAATATTAACTTTAAATTCAAGTGGCATTTTATAGAACAGAGGTTAAAATCGTGCAAAAAACGGTAAATTGTGAAGTTGCTTACCTTCTCCATTGGCACCATTGGGCTATATCTATCAGCATCAGAATGTGGCCTGCCTCTAGCCTGCAACCGGCCACCACCTCGTCCACCTCTACGTTTCTTGGGTGCATTCTTGTCACAGAGTTCAACCTCAAGGCGAAGTACAGCATTGCTGTCGTTAAGATTGATGTTTAAATTGTTGTCGGGCGTATCTGCGTATCTTATTCCCATTACACCACTTTCATTTCCGGTAACTGGTCTTTCATTTGGTTTAGGTGAAAGAATAACCTCTTGGGTAGTATTTAAACTTTTGCCTTGTTAAATATTTTTTAAGAAGCAACAATAAGACATGAAAAGAAAACAAGAATTTTAAAGAAAACATCGAAACTATTTAAAAATATTGAATTTATACATAAAATGTCCAAAAATATATATATTTTTTTTATAATTAACGCGCGCACAAGGGACTATTTGTTTCCCTTTTAATGTAGAACACACTGCACGGGCATTAGGAAGATAGGGAGGGGAGAGATAGGTGTCGATTAACATTGGTTTTGAATGTTTGCAGATCAAAATGACAAGGGAAAATCTCACCGGGTAAACTATTCCAAATTCGTGTTGTTCGGCTAAAAAGAGAGTCCCTATATTTCACGGTACGTCCAAAATTGGGCTCAAGGGTGAACTGATGGGCATTCCTAGAAAGACGAGTATTACGGGAGAAACTTTTAAGGAGAGGAATGCAGCTGCCTACTTCGAGTGAACATTTTTTATAAAAGATACGATAAAATAAGGAAAGACATGAAACATTGCGTCGGTGTTCGAGAGGGGCAATTGTTTCAGAAGCAGTTCTATTTCCTATCAATCTTAACGCTCGATTTTGTATTCTATCAAGCAGGTGGAGCGATGTTTGCGAAGCACCAGTGTGGAAGAACACCTCTTCAGAAGAATCGGGGGTATACCATCCGGGCCAGCGGATTTGTGTATATCGAGATCTTTGAGAACTCTTGCTACTGTACGAGTGCGGAAAAAAATCTGTCCCATGGAAAAATTTACATTCTCAAGTACAGGAGGGGCAACGTTGCTATGTGGCAGCGTGGAGCTGGCAGCGAAATGGACGGCGAGCAGGTTTGCCTTCTCTGAAGAGTAAACAATTGGTTTGTTATTGTCGATGAGTGTTGGAACCGAAGATGTTGAGGAGTTTTTAATATTTTTTACAAATGACCAAAAATGTTTACTTAATGTGTTTTATATGTGTTTTTCACACTAGCAACTAGGTTGCTGTCTATACTGGTACACAGTAGAAGCTTTTTGAATGAAGAACAACAACTTATGTGTACTACCACCAATTTCATAGGCTGGAGTTATAGCTATTTCACGGGAGCCAACCCGATCATCAGACTCCTTTAGTGGTGCTTTATCGCTTTTTGTGTCCAATTAATTACGAAAAACCTTTTTTGGTCCCGAGCTGGGTTTGAACCTTGAACATGCGATCTAGCGTTTGGGAAAGCCGACGTACTACACATCGCACTATCGCAGTCACATGATAAGTATGTTCTCAGAACAGGTTTTGCTGGTTTATCAAATTGCATCGAACCGACTAGCATTTTTATTAGTTCACACAAGTTTTGTTGTTGTTTATTCGATTTTCTTTCGTTTTCCCCACTCTAGTTATGATCTAATATACTTGACTCGTCTCAACTTCTTTCACCACTTCTCCATCATTATGTGAATCCATACGAATTGTTGGCTCATAACTAGAGCGGGGAAAACGAAAGAAAATCGAATAAACAACAACAAAACTTATGTGAACTAATAAAAATGTTTACTGCCTTTGACTGCAAAATTATTCTCTTAACTTAAACTTACCCCCTACCATCTCTCGTAAACTTCGTTCTACGAATATTATCCCACCAATGATGGAAAATAACGAGGAAACGTGGAAAAAACTCGACGAGCGTCTCAAAACCCAAAGTGAGTTGATTATTAATCTGCTGTCAAAAAAAATATAGGTACAAAACTGAACAAACTTTAACTAAAAAACTCGACACGCATATCGCGGAAATTAAAAGTGAAGTTGATACTATCAATAAAAAGATATTTATAATTGAAACTGAACAATCAAATCAAATCACTGCTAATAAAGTTCAAGAAAATGAGATTCTTCAAATTAACTCCGCACTCTCTGTACTAAACTCACAAGTTATTAACAATAATATCGAACTCGGATTGCTTAACAAAAAACAAGAGATTCGCGAAAATAAAGAATTGGCCTGTGACGCGGTTGTCAGTGGTGTACCCTTTACTGAAAATGAAAATTTAAACACTGTTTATGAACGCTTGATGAATTCACTAGGATTCACAACTGACGTACCAGATATCGTTAAAATATTTCGAACCCGTCCAAACAATAATAAATTCCGGGACTCTTCAATAATAATTAAGTTTAAATCACCATCTGATAAACAATGTTCTCAGATCGATAGCCGCGTTTTGTAAACATAATAAGAGACAGCTTTCTCAATGAGATATTGGCATGAATTCTGACGTCCCTATTTACTTGCCGGAGTACCTCACCAAAAAAAAAAAAACGGTTTTTGCTACAAGCCGCGCTTAAGCTAAAGAAAAACAAACAATTGTCTTTTGTATTCACAATCATTGTATATGAACTTCTATAGTACTATGTCACCACATGTCACCATATGTGGACCGTGGCGCTCCAAGCGGCTCTAGGTAAAATTAACTTGGTAAATTGAAAGAGGCGAACGAGGCGAACAAAGAGAATTCTAAGAGAAACTCTGTGAATATGTACTTTACTCTTTACATATATACAATGATGCGAGTATAGTTTTTTTTTTTGCACAACTGGATTGCTTCACACAAGCAGGGTGACGAGATGGCTAGTTTTAAAATAGGAATGACAAAAAAGAAGAAAAACGACTTTTGTAAATGAATGGTGTCTGGGGGGGGTGGGTATATGTTTAAGCTGGTTGATAAGTTAATTTTGAGTTTTATATTTTTTTCATATAAAACTTTCGAGGGTTGGTAGATATTTAGGTATGTACCTACATACATACCTACATAATTTGTGTATTTACGTAGGTATACTTGTTATATTATCTTTGATAAAATGTTCAGCTAAATTCAGGTCGATTGGTCGGTCGTCGGTGTGGTAGATGGTGTGAGCGAGGGTGAGGGAGATACTAACAAGGAAAACTTAATAAGCACATGTGTATGTGTATTGTGTATATCCTGTTCTCGGTGATGGTGAACAACGAAGAGGATCGACAATTATTTTATTTTTTGAATTTTCATTTCATTGACTTCGTTATCGTTGATGTTGAATTTTATGCACAAGTAGCTTTGTGATTATAGGGACTATAAGTCAAGTTTAGGATTCGTGAACATAAAAAAATTGTGATAATAATCAAACATTACATTACGATGATAGAGAAACATATTTGAGTTACTGGCAAAATTCTGTCCGTCTGTCTGTAGGTCTGTCTGTACGGATGTATTTTGGACTATAGCCTAAACCGATGAACTATTCGTCTTCAAATTTAAAACTTAAGGTTATTTTGACATTTTACACAGGAGTTTTTTCAATTTTTACTTGCGATTATAGGCAAGTTTAGAATTTTTGAATATAAAAAAAAATGTATAACAATGAAACATGACATTACGATCATAGAGAAGTCTAAAAAAGTGATCGACAAAAAATGACTGTCTGTCTGTCAGTAGGTATGTATAACGAGCTGCAGCCTAAATGGCTTAAGCGATTATCTTTAAACTTGGTGTGTGTGATTATTTTGGCATTCCCCAGAGGGGACATTGAAATTTAAATTGTAGGCCTAAAAGTAAAGGAAGTGCCATATGACCGTTGAGTTGAGTTGTTTTCTTGATTGAAATTTTTGCATTCAGTAAGTAATCGAGTATTTTTTTTATTTGTTAGTTGTTTTTGCATGTTTATGTGTTTACCATAGGCGTCCTTATTATTTATTCTGTATGCTGTATGCTGTTACGATCATGAAATGCTTTAAAATAAATAACGATAAATAAATAATAATACAAATAACGAAGTTTGCTTTCATTAGACTAGTGGCAAAATTTGGGGGAAAATATTAAACAAATAATTTTTTTATGAAATCAAAACACACTATTCATAACGTTTTTTGGAAAAAAAATGTTGTAAGCCATCTTATTTTTTTTGCTGTTTTCTATTTTATACTTTTTTCATTTCAAAATCGTTCGACCAGTTTTTTGAAAAACTTTTCGAAAACATATATATAATTTTTTTTGACTATGTCAATTTAAAGAAATCTATAGTTTATACTAGGAGAAAAAATTTAAAAAATCTATAGATTCGTTTTCAAAATATTGAAAAAACAAAATAAGTTTTTTAAAAAAATATTAAAAATTAAAAAAAAAATGTTTTTGAAAATTTTAATAAGCAATATTATTTGAATCATAAAACACTACATATTTTGAAAAAATTATCAAAATCCGTCAAATTAGTTAACGAGAAAGTCTAATTTCAAAAAACCGGTCATATGGGAGGTACCGTTATAAAACTTTTTTCTGAAAATCCATTAAAACTTAAAGATAGATTTTGCATAGAGAACATCATTCTGAAAGTTTTATCAAAATCGTAGTAGCCGTTTTCGAGAAAAATAAGTTTTTCATTAAAAGTTATATGGCAGGTGCCGTTAGTTTTGGAGCCAGAATGCCAATTCCAAAAACTGTCGGATATCGATACGGACAGACAGACAGACAGACAGACAGACGGACGGAATTTCCGGACCCACTTTTTTAACTTCTCCATCATCGTAATGTCATGTTTGATTGTTAGATTTTTTTTACGAATGCATAACTTGCGTTATAGTCCCTAAAAATCGCAAGTGAAAAACTATTCGATTACTACTGAATGCAAAAATTTCAATCGAGAAAACGAAAGCTTACACCTGCCCCTTAATAAACAAATTAGCACACAGGAGCTAGTACGTGCGACCCAGTCGTGCCTTTTATATGTATATTTATTTTTTTCTGAAATTGAACAGACTTTTGGCTTTAAAAAAGGTATAGCACATTATTTTAAATGTTGCCGTTATTTTTAAATATACCTATATAAATATATTTTAGTGTAAGATTACTTAGGCTACTTACATTTTCCTGAATATCAATTTTGGTTGTAATCGGTTACCTAACCAGTTCTCAGAAAAGTCGATGCCAAAAAAAACTCTTATGGGTGGTACCAGTTTTAGCCCACCGTCATATTTTTTTTAACCAAAATAGAATGCACATTGATTTTTTTCATAAAAAATTCTTGGAGCTGTTTTTGACAAAAATAAGCTTTTACTTGACGGTTATATCGCAAGTACCGTAAATATTTAAGCTAAAAAAGAAATTAAAAAAATCCTATGTCGAATGTCAAAATAAACTTATATTCCAAATTTAAAGACAACTGGCCAAATTGTTTAGTAGACGGACAGAATTTTGCCATGTTATAACTATATAGATATGTTTCTCTATCATCGTAATGTTATAGGTATTTGATTGTTATTTAAAATTTTTTTTCTCCACGAATGCATAACTTGTACTTAGTACCTACCTATAATAATTACAAGTAAAAATTAAACAATTAGGTATTACAAATGTAAAAAACCCGTGGTATTTTTAGCAATTCTATAGAAGATTAGTACAAAGAAATATTTTGATATAACTATAAATTTCTTTCCCGCGAGCTAAGCTGGGTAGGTCAACTAGTACCTATTATATAAACCTCAAACAAACAAAAGATCTTTGTTACTATAAATCAATAATATATAATCAATCAATAATAATATAAATCAAGTTGCAAACAATTTTTGATTGAATTTCTGCACATAGTTCATTCAGATAGATACCTACACATACATATGTATGTACCTATATGTATATGTAGGTAGCTATCTGAATGGAAAGTAAAATTCAAAACATAAATCCATCCACTGCAAGGAGGTTTGTATCTTTGTATAAATACAGCAAGAAGTAGGTTTAGGTTTAAATTTCAATAATGAATGTGTACACTATTTGAAGACGACAACCTTCATAATAGAATAGTAAAAATATTGAAAATCCTAAAGAATTCGAATCAAAAGTCTGGTCAATGATGTATATATTTACAAATATGACAAATATGTATGTAGGTAGTGCTCATACAAAACTTGAAAATCCTAAAAAACTCAAATCAAAAGTCTCGTCAATGACGTACGCATGTATAAATACTTATGTAAGAACCAGTTCTCATATTACATATTCCATATAAAAAAACGTAAACAATGAAAATGTTGGATCTTGTATAAATCCTTACAAAAAACTAAGCCTCAGCTAAGCGAAACCATTATATATTAACTTCAAAACTGCCAGCAGTTTATACACATATATACAATGAACAAAACAAGATACTGAATTATTTCATGTTCTCCTTCGGTTTTTTCTTGCCTCACATTGTCACATTGCACATGCGCAGGAAACTAAGCACAAAGCATAACACTAAAAACCATGCTCTTAATTCTCTCTCACTCAAATAAAATGTCCTACACTAGCACTCCAAGCGGCTCTAGGGAAAAAGATTTTTTCTCGTCTCATGATAGTACTATAGGCAATGTATATACAATGGATAGTACTATAGAAATGATATTTCGATGAAAAACGCAATTTAAATAGCGCATGTGCAGGAAAAAAAGAAGGCGAACATGAAATAATTTGAAAAAGGGTTTGGCTTAGCTGCGGCGAAGAATTTTTTGTTGGGATTTATACACCATCCAACATTTTCATTGTTTACATTTTTTTTTATATGGACGAGAACTGGTTCTTACATACGTACGTCATTGACCAGACTTTTTATTCGAATTCTTTAGGATTTTCAATTTTTGTTTACTATTAAGGTCTTCAAAAAATGTAGGTACACATATGTATGTACATTCTTGAAGTTTAAACACAAACTTCTTGCTGTATTAATACACACGTCCTTGCAGAAATGGAATTTTGTTTTGAATTTTGCTTTCCATTCAGATAGGTACCTACATATCATATACTACCTACATACATATGTATAACAAAGATATTTTGTTTGTTTGAGGTTTAGGTATATAATAGGTACTTGTTGTCCTACCCAGCTTAGCTCGCGGGAAAGAATTTTATAGATCAACCAAAATATTTCTTTCAATTTATCTTCTATTTCATTGTATATAGACTGCTATAGTACTATCATGACGACCGGTGGACGGTGGCGTTCCAAGCGGCTCTAGGGAAAATTAACTTGGTAAATTGAAAGAGGCGAACGAGTCGAACAAAGAGAATTCTAAGAGAAAGTCTGTGAACATGTACTTTACTCTTTGCAGTTTACAGTTTACATATATACAATGATGCGAGTATAGTTTTTTTTTGCACAACTGGATTGCTTCACACAAGCAGGGCGACGAGATGGCTAGTTAAAAGGATTGACAAAAAAGAAGAAAAACGACTTTTGTAAATGAATGGTGTCTGGGGGGTGGGTATATGTTTAAGCTGGTTGATAAGTTTATTTTGAGTTTTATATTTTTTTCATATAAAACATTCGAGGGTAGGTAGATATTTAGGTATGTACCTACATACATCCCTACATAATGTGTGTATTTACGTAGGTATACTTGTTATATTATCTTTGATAAAATGTTCAGCTAAATTCAGGTCGATCGGTCGGTTGTCGGTGTGGTAGATGGTGTGAGCGAGGGTGAGGGAGATACTAAAAAGGAAAACTTAATAAGCACATGTGTATGTGTATTGCGTATATCCTGTTCTCGGTGACGGTGAACAACGAAGAGGATCGACAATGATTTTATTTTTTGAATTTTCATTTCATTGGCTTCGTTATCGTTGATGTTGAATTTTATGCACAAGTAGCTTTGTGATTATAGGGACTTTGAGTCAAGTTTAGGATTCGTGAACATAAAAAAATTGTGATAATAATCAAACATTACATTACGATGATAGAGAAACATATTTGAGTTGCTGGCAAAATTCTGTCCGTCTGTCTGTAGGTCTGTCTGTACGGATGTATTTTGGACTATAGCCTAAACCGATGAGCCAATCGACTTCAAATTTAGAACTTAAGGTTATTTTGACATTTTACACAGTGTTTTCAAATTTTACTTGCGATTATAGGGACTATAAGGTAAAGTTTAGAATTTGTGAATATAAAAAAAAATTTAGATAACAATGAAACATGACATTACGATCATAGAGAAGTCTAAAAAAGTGATCGACAAAAAATGACTGTCTGTCTGTCAGTAGGTATGTATAACGAGCTGCAGCCTAAATGGCTTAAGCGATTATCTTTAAACTTGGTGTGTGTGATTATTTTGGCATTCCCCAGAGGGGACATTAAAATTTAAATTGTAGGCCTAAAAGTAAAGGAAGTGCCATTTGACCGTTGAGTTGAGTTTGTTTTCTTGATTGAAATGTTTGCATTCAGTAGGTAATCGAGTATTTTTTTTATTTGTTAGTTGTTTTTGCATGTTTATGTGTTTATCATATTATTTATTCTGTATGCTGTATGCTGTTACGATCATAAAATGCTTTAAAATAAATAACGATAAATAAATAATAATATAAATAACAAAATTTGCTTTCATTAGACTAGTGGCTAAGGCTCAACCAAGCAATATAAAACAAAATTTGGGGGAAAATATTATTTGTTTAATGAAATCAAAAAAAAAACTATTCATAACGTTTTTTGGAAAAAATGTTGTAAGCCATCTTATTTCTCTTGCTGTTTTCTATTTTATAAATTTTTCATTTCAAAATCGTTCGACCAGTTTTTTGAAAAAAACTTTCGAAAACATATATATAAATTTTTTTTGAGTATGTCAATTTAAAGAAATCTATAGGAGAAAAAATTAAAAAAATCTTTGTCAAAATATTCAAAAAACAAAATAAGTTTAAAAAAAAAATTAAAAATTAAGAAAAAAATGTTTTTGAAAATTTTATCAAAATCCGTTGATTAGTTAACGAGAAAGTCTAATTTGAAAAAAACCGGTCATATGGGAGGTAGCGTTATAAAACTTTTCCTCAAAAATCCATTTAAACTAAAAGATAGATTTTGCATAGAAAACATCATTCTAAAAGTTTTATCAAAATCGTAGGAGCCGTTTTCGAGAAAAATAAGTTTTTCATTAAAAGTTATATGGCAGGTACCCTTAGTTTTGGAGCTAGAATGCCAATTCCAAAAACTGTCGAGTAGAGCACTCTAAAAATACTATGTACCAAGTTTGAATCAAATCGGCCTAACTGTTTAGGCTGTAGATATCGATACGAACAGACAGACAGACAAACAGACAGACGGACGGAATTTCCGTACCCACTTTTTTGACTTCTCTATCATCGTAATGTCATGTTTGATTGTTAGATTTTTTTTTACGAATGCATAACTTGCTTTATAGTCCCTATAAATCGCAAGTAAAAAACTATTCGATTACTACTGAATGAAAAAATTTCAATCGAGAAAACAAAAGCTTACACCTGCCCCTAAATAAACAAATTAGCACACACGGGCAAGTACGTGCAAACCAGTCGTGCCTTTTATATATTTATTTTTTTTCTGAAATTCTTTATTTAAAAAATAATATGATTGAACAGACTTTTTGCTTTAAAAAAGGTATAGCACATTATTTCAAATGTTGCCGTTATTTTTAAATATACCTATATAAATATATTTTAGTGTAAGATTACTTAGGCTACTTACATTTTCCTTAATATCAATTTTGGTTGTAATCGGTTACCTAACCAGTTCTCAGAAAAGTCGATGCCAAAAAAAACTCCTATGGGTGGTGCCAGTCTTAGCATACCGTCATATTTTTTTTAACCATAATTGAATGCACATTGATTTTTTACATACAAAATTCTTGGAGCTGTTTTTGACAAAAATAAGCTTTTACTTGGCGGTTATATCGCAAGTATCAGCTAAAAAAGAAATTAAAAAAATCCTATGTCGAATGTCAAAATAAACTTATATTCCAAATTTAAAGACAACTGGCCAAACCGTTTAGTAGGCGGACAGAATTTTGCCAAATATGTTTCTCTATCATCGTAATGTTATAGGTATTTGATTGTTATCTCAAATTTTTTTTTCTGCATGAATGCATAACTTGTACTTAGTACCTACCTATAATAATTGCAAGTAAAAATTAAACAATTAGGTGTTACAAATGTAAAAAAACCCGTGGTATTTTTAGCAATTCTATAGAAGATTAGTAAAAGAAATATTTTGGTTTAACTATAAATTTCTTTCCCGCGAGCTAAGCTGGGTGGGTCAACTAGTTCCTATTATATAAACCTCAAACAAACAAAAGATCTTTGTTACTATAAATCAATAATATATAATCAATCAATAATAATATAAATCAATTTACAAACAATTTTTGATTGAATTTCTGCACATAGTTCATTCAGATAGATACCTACACATACATATCTATGTACCTATATGTATATGTTGGTACCTATCTGAATGGAAAGTACAATTCAAAACAAAAATCCATCCATTGCAAGGGCCTTTGTATCTTTGTATAAATACAGCAAGAAGTAAGTTTGTGTTTAAATTTCAAGAATGAATGTGTACACTATTTGAAGACGACAACCTTCATAATAGAATAGTAAAAAAATTGAAAATCCTAAAGAATTCGAATCAAAAGTCTGGTCAATGATGTATATATGTACAAATATGACAAATATGTATGTAGGTAGTGCTCATACAAAACTTGAAAATCCTAAAAAACTCAAATCAAAAGTCTCGTCAATGACGTACGCATGTATAAATACTTATGTAAGAACCAGTTCTCATATTACATATTCCATATAAAAAAACGTAAACAATGAAAATGTTGGATCTTGTATAAATCCTTACAAAAAACTAAGCCTCAGCTAAGCGAAACCATTATATATTAACTTCAAAACTGCCAGCAGTTTATACACATATATACAATGAACAAAACAAGATACTGAATTATTTCATGTTCTCCTTCGGTTTTTTCTTGCCTCACATTGTCACATTGCACATGCGCAGGAAACTAAGCACAAAGCATAACACTAAAAACCATGCTCTTAATTCTCTCTCACTCAAATAAACTGTCCTACACTAGCACTCCAAGCGGCTCTAGGGAAAAAGATTTTTTCTCGTCTCATGATAGTACTATAGGCAATGTATATACAATGTTCTATTTTAGATAAAAATACCCCGGTTTTTTTTTACATTTGTAATACCTAATTGTTGGTGGTTGTTTGTATGCAGGTGTACAATTTTGTTTTCTTGATTGAAATTTTTGCAGTAATCGAGTATTTTTTTTATTTGTTAGTTGTTTTTGCGTTTTATGTGTTTATCATAGGCGTCCTTATTATTAAAATAAATAACGATAAATAAATAATAATAAAAATAACGAAGTTTTTCTTTCATTAGACTAGTGGCTGGGGCTCAACCGAGCAATATAAAACAATATTTGGTGGAAAATATTAAAAAATAAAATTTATTATGAAATCAAAAAAACACTATTCATAACGTTTTTTGGAAAAAAAATGTTGTGAACTATCTTATTTCTTTTGCTGTTTTCTATGTTATTAATTTTTCATTTCAAAATCGTTCGACCAGTTTTTTGGAAAACTTTTCGAAAACATATTTTAAATTTTTTTTAAGTTCAGATAGTGTTTACGTAAAAAAGTTAATGTTACTTACTTTTTAAATTTTATTCGACGTTATGACCAAATATGTATGTGCAATCCAGTCGTGCAATTTATTTTGAAAAGCAGAGAGAAATAATTCATATATTTTCATCAAAAGGAGAAAAGTTCCATGTGTAGACAGATTAACTTTCTGTGTGCAGGAATTGAAACTGTTGTTTTGAAAGTGTTCTTTTGTTGGAGAATAAATTCAATCACAGATATCGCATCCAGTAAAATAAAATGGCCAGCTGGAATTTACTGTACTCGTACGTTCCAGTTCGTTCAAGCTAGCATTGTATAATACATTGCCTATAGTACTATCATGAGACGAGAAAAAATCTTTTTCCCTAGAGCCGCTTGGAGTGCTAGTGTAGGAAATTTTATTTGAGTGAGAGAGAATTAAGAGCATGGTTTTTAGTGTTATGCTTTGTGCTTAGTTTCCTGCGCATGTGCAATGTGACAATATGAGGCAAGAAAAAACCGAAGGAGAACATGAAATAATTCAGTATCTTGTTTTGTTCATTGTATATATGTGTATAAACTGCTAGCAGTTTTGAAGTTAATATATAATGGTTTCGCTTAGCTGAGGCTAATAGTTTTTTGTAAGGATTTATACACGATCCAACATTTTCATTGTTTAGGTTTTTTTTATATGGAATATGTAATATGAGAACTGGTTCTTACATAAGTATTTATACATGCGTACGTCATTGACCAGACTTTTGATTTGAGTTTTTTAGGATTTTCAAGTTTTGTATGAGCATACATATTTGTCATATTTGTACATATATACATCATTGACCAGACTTTTGATTCGAATTCTTTAGGATTTTCAATTTGTTTACTATTATGAAGGGTGTCGTCTTCAAATAATTTACACATTTATTCTTGAAATTTAAACACAAACTTACTTCTTGCTGTATTTATACAAAGATACAAAGGCCCTTGCAATGGATGGATTTTTGTTTTTTTTTGAGGATTATATAATAGGTACTAGTTGACCTACCCAGCTTAGCTCGCGGGAAAGAAATTTATAGTTAAACCAAAATATTTCTTTGTACTAATCTTCTATAGAATTGCTAAAAATACCACGGGTTTTTTACATTTGTAATACCTAATTGTTTAATTTTTACTTGCAATTATTATAGGTAGGTACTAAGTCCAAGTTATGCATTCGTGCAGAAAAAAAAATTTGAGATAACAATCAAATACCTATAACATTACGATGATAGAGAAACATATTTGAGTCACTGGCAAAATTCTGTCCGTCTACTAAACGGTTTGGCCAGTTGTCTTTAAATTTGGAATATAAGTTTATTTTGACATTCGACATAGGATTTTTTTAATTTCTTTTTTAGCTGAAATATTTACGGTACTTGCGATATAACCGTCAAGTAAAAGCTCATTTTTGTCAAAAACAGCAACAGCCAAGAATTTTTTATGTAAAAAATCAATGTGCATTCAATTTTGATTCAAAAAAAATGTGACGGTGGGCTAAGACTGGTACCACCCATAGGAGTTTTTTTTGGCTTTGACTTTTCTGAGAACTGGTTAGGTAACCGATTACAACCAAAATTGATATTCAGGAAAATGTAAGTAATCTAAGTAATCTTACACTAAAATATATTTATATAGGTATATTTAAAAATAACGGCAACATTTAAAATAATGTGCTATACCTTTTTTAAAGCCTGTTCAATCATATTATTTTAAATAAAGAATTTCAGAAAAAAAAATATACATATTAAATGCACGACTGGGTCGCACGTACTTGCTTCTGTGTGCTAATTTGTAGGGACTATAAGGCAAGTTATGCATTCGTAAAAAAGAATTCTAACAATCAAACATGACATTACGATGATAGAGAAGTCAATAAAAGTGGGTCCGGAAATTCCATCCGTCTGTCTGTCTGTCTGTCCGTATCGATATCTACAGCCTAAGCGGTTGGGCCGTTGGAATTGGCATTCTAGCTCCAAAACTAACGGCACCTACCATATAACTTTTAATGAAAAACTTATTTTTCTCGAAAACGGCTCATACGATTTTGATAAAACTTTCAGAATGATGTTTTCTATGCAAAATCTATTTTTTATTTTTTATGGATTTTTCGGAAAAAGTTTTATAACGGTACCTCCCATATGACCGGTTTTTTGAAATTAGACTTTCGCGTTATCTAATTGACGGATTTTGATAAAATTTTCAAAATATGTAGTGTTTTATGATTTAAATAATATTGCTTATTAAAATTTTCAAAAACATTTTTTTTTAATTTTTAAAAATTTGTTAAAAAAGTTATTTTGTTTTTTGAATATTTTGAAAACGAATCTATAGATTTTTTAATTGTTAATAATAATATAATAATATAGTATAAACTATAGATTTCTTTAAATTGACATAGTCAAAAAAATTATATATATATTTTCGAAAAGTTTTTCAAAAAACTGATCGAACGATTTTGAAATGAAAAAATTATAAAATAGAAAACAGCAAAAGAAATAAGATGGCTTACAACATTTTTTCCAAAAAACGTTAAGAATAATGTTTTTTGATTTCATAAAAAAATTATTTGTTTAATATTTTCCCCCAACTTTTGCCACTAGTCTAATGAAAGCAAACTTCGTTATTTGTATTCTTATTTATTTATCATTATTTATTTTAAAGCATTTTATGATCGTAACGGCATACAGCATCCAGAATAAATAATAAGGACGCCTATGATAAACACATAAACATGCAAAAACAACTAACAAATAAAAAAAATACTCGATTACCTACTGAATGCAACAATTTCAATCAAGAAAACAACTCAACTCAACGGTCATATGGCACTTCCTTTACTTTTAGGCCTACAATTTAAATTTCAATGTCCCCTCTGGGGAATGCCAAAATAATCACACACACCAAGTTTAAAGATAATCGCTTAAGCCATTTAGGCTGCAGCTCGTTATACATACCTACTGACAGACAAACAGTCATTTTTTGTCGATCACTTGTTTAGACTTTGAAGTCGATTGGCTCATCGGTTAAGGCTATAGTCCAAAATACATCCGTACAGACAGACCTACAGACAGACGGACAGAATTTTGCCAGCAACTCAAATATGTTTCTCTATCATCGTAATGTAATGTTTGATTATTATCACAATTTTTTTATGTTCACGAATCCTAAACTTGACTCATAGTCCTTATAATCACAAAGCTACTTGTGCATAAAATTCAACATCAACGATAACGAAGCCAATGAAATGAAAATTCAAAAAATAAAATCATTGTCGATCCTCTTCGTTGTTCACCGTCACCGAGAACAGGATATACACAATACACATACACATGTGCTTATAAAGTTTTCCTTTTTAGTATCTCCCTCACCCTCGCTCACACCATCTACCACACCGACAACCGACCGATCGACCTGAATTTAGCTGAACATTTTATCAAAGATAATATAACAAGTATACCTACGTAAATACACATATTATGTAGGGATGTATGTAGGTACATACCTAAATATCTACATACCCTCGAATGTTTTATATGAAAAAAATATAAAACTCAAAATAAACTTATCAACCAGCTTAAACATATACCCACCCCCAGACACCATTCATTTACAAAAGTTGTTTTTCTTCTTTTTTGTCATTCCTTTTTTAAAACTAGCCATCTCTTCGCCCTGCTTGTGTGAAGCAATCCAGTTGTGCAAAAAAAAACTATACTCGCATCATTGTATATATGTAAACTGCAAACTGCAAAGAGTAAAGTACATGTTCACAGAGTTTCTCTTAGAATTCTCTTTGATCGACTCGTTCGCCTCTTTCAATTTACCAAGTTAATTTTCCCTAGAGCCGCTTGGAACGCCACCATCCACCGGTCGTCATGATAGTACTATAGCAGTCTATATACAATGGATAGTACTATAGGCAATGTATATACAATGTGTGCAATGTGACAATGTGAGGCAAGAAAAAACCGAAGGAGAACATGAAATAATTCAGTATCTTGTTTTGTTCATTGTATATATGTGTATAAACTGCTAGCAGTTTTGAAGTTTATATACAATGGTTTCGCTTAGCTGAGGCGAATAGTTTTTTGTAAGGATTTATACACGATCCAACTTTTTCATTGCTTACGTTTTTTTTATATGGACTATGTTATCTGAGAACTGGTTCTTACATAAGTATTTATACATGCGTACGTCATTGACCAGACTTTTGATATAAGTTTTTTAGGATTTTCAAGTTTTGTACGAGCACTACCTACATACATATTTGTCATATTTGTACATATATACATCATTGACCAGACTTTTGATTCGAATTCTTTAGGATCTTCAATTTTTTTACTATTCTATTATGAAGGTTGTTGTCTTCAAATAATGTACACATATTCATTCTTCAACTTACTTCTTGCTGTATTTACACAAAGATACAAACGTCCTTGCAGTGGATGGATTTTTGTTTTGAATTTTACTTTCCATTCAGATAGGTACCTACATATACATATAGGTACATACATATGTATTATGTAGGTATCTATCTGAATGAACTATGTGCAGAAATTCAATCAAAAATTGTTTGTAAATTGATTTATATTATTATTGATTGATTATATATTATTGATTTATAGTAACAAAGATCTTTTGTTTGTTTGAGGTTTATATAATAGGTACTAGTTGACCTACCCAGCTTAGCTCGCGGGAAAGAAATTTATAGTTAAACCAAAATATTTCTTTGTACTAATCTTCTATAGAATTGCTAAAAATACCACGGGTTTTTTACATTTGTAATACCTAATTGTTTAATTTTTACTTGCAATTATTATAGGTAGGTACTAAGTACAAGTTATGCATTCGTGGAGAAAAAAAAATTTGAGATAACAATCAAATACCTATAACATTACGATGATAGAGAAACATATCTATATATAACATGGCAAAATTCTGTCCGTCTACTAAACAATTTAGCCTGTTGTCTTTAAATTTGGAATATAAGTTTATTTTGACATTCGACATTGGATTTTTTTAATTTCTTTTTTAGCTGAAATATTTACGGTACTTGCGATATAACCGTCGAGTAAAAGCTTATTTTTGTCAAAAACAGCTCCAAGAATTTTGTATGTAAAAAATCAATGTGCATTCTATTTTGGTTAAAAAAAATATGACGGTGGGCTAAGACTGGTACCACCCATAGGAATTTTTTTTTTTGGCATTGACTTTCCTGAGAACTGGTTAGGTAACCGATTACAACCAAAATTGATATTCAGGAAAATGTAAGTAGCCTAAATAATCTTACACTAAAATATATTTATATATATTTAAACATAACGACAACGTTTAAAATAATGTGCTATACCTTTTTTCTGTTCAATTTCAGAAAAAAATAAATATACATATAAAAGGCACGACTGGGTCGCACGTACTAGCTCCTGTGTGCTAATTTGCTTATTATGGGGCAGGTGTAAGCTTTCGTTTTCTCGATTGAAATTTTTGCATTCAGTAGTAATCGAATAGTTTTTCACTTGCGATTTTTAGGGACTATAACGCAAGTTATGCATTCGTAAAAAAAATCTAACAATCAAACATGACATTACGATGATGGAGAAGTTAAAAAAGTGGGTCCGGAAATTCCGTCCGTCTGTCTGTCTGTCTGTCTGTCTGTCCGTATCGATATCCGACAGTTTTTCGAATTGGCATTCTGGCTCCAAAACTAACGGCACCTGCCATATAACTTTTAATGAAAAACTTATTTTTCTCGAAAACGGCTCCTACGATTTTGATAAAACTTTCAGAATTATGTTTTCTATGCAAAATCTATCTTTAAGTTTTAATGGATTTTCAGAAAAAGTTTTATAACGGTACCTCGCATATGACCGGTTTTTTGGAATTAGACTTTCTCGTTAACTAATTGACGGATTTTGATAAAATTTTCAAAATATGTAGTGTTTTATGATTTAAATAATATTGCCTATTAAAATTTTCAAAAATATTTTTTTTTTAATTTTTAATAATTTTTTTAAAACACTTATTTTTTTTTTTTTGAATATTTTGAAAACGAATCTATAGATTTTTTAAATTTTTTCTCCTAGTATAAACTATAGATTTCTTTAAATTGACATAGTCAAAAAAAATTATATATATGTGTTCGAAAAGTTTTTCAAAAAACTGGTCGAACGATTTTGAAATGAAAAAATTATAAAATAGAAAACAGCAAAAGAAATAAGATGGCTTACAACATTTTTTTTCCAAAAAACGTTATGAATAGTGTTTTTTGATTTCATAAAAAAATTATTTGTTTAATATTTTCCCTCAAATTTTGCCACTAGTCTAATGAAAGCAAACTTCGTTATTTGTATTATTATTTATTTATCGTTATTTATTTTAAAGCATTTCATGATCGTAACAGCATACAGCATACAGAATAAATAATAAGGACGCCTATGATAAACACATAAACATGCAAAAACTACTAACAAATAAAAAAAATACTCGATTACCTACCTACTGAATGCAAAAATTTTAATCAAGAAAACAACTCAACTCAACGGTCATATGGCACTTCCTTTATTTTAGGCCTACAATTTAAATTTCAATGTCCCCTCTAGGGAATGCCAAAATAATCACACACACCAAGTTTAAAGATAATCGCTTAATCCATTTAGGCTGCAGCTCGTTATACATACCTACTGACAGACAGACAGTCATTTTTTGTCGATCACTTTTTTAGACTTCTCTATGATCGTAATGTCATGTTTCGTTGTTATCTAAATTTTTTTTATATTCACGAATTCTAAACTTGCCTTATATTCCCTATAATCGCAAGTAAAAATTGAAAAAACTCCTGTGTAAAATGTCAAAATAACCTTAAGTTCTAAATTTGAAGACGAATGGTTCATCGGTTTAGGCTATAGTCCAAAATACATCCGTACAGACAGACGGACAGAATTTTGCCAGTAACTCAAATATGTTTCTCTGTCATCGTAATGTAATGTTTGATTATTATCACAACTTTTTTATGTTCACGAATCCTAAACTTGACTTATAGTCCCTATAATCACAAAGCTACTTGTGCATAAAATTCAACATCAACGATAACGAAGCCAATGAAATGAAAATTCAAAAAATAAAATCATTGTCGATCCTCTTCGTTGTTCACCGTCACCGAGAACAGGATATACACAATACACATACACATGTGCTTATTAAGTTTTCCTTTTTAGTATCTCCCTCACCCTCGCTCACACCATCTACCACACCGACGACCGACCGATCGACCTGAATTTAGCTGAACATTTTATCAAAGATAATATAACAAGTATACCCACGTAAATACACACATTATGTAGGTATGTATGTAGGTACATACCTAAATATCTACCAACCCTCGAAAGTTTTATATGAAAAAAATATAAAACTCAAAATAAACTTATCAACCAGCTTAAACATATACCCACCCCCCCCCCCCAGACACCATTCATTTACAAAAGTCGTTTTTCTTCTTTTTTGTCATTCCTATTTTAAAACTAGCCATCTCGTCACCCTGCTTGTGTGAAGCAATCCAGTTGTGCAAAAAAAAACTATACTCGCATCATTGTATATATGTAAACTGCAAACTGCAAAGAGTAAAGTACATGTTCACAGAGTTTCTCTTAGAATTCTCTTTGTTCGCCTCGTTCGCCTCTTTCAATTTACCAAGTTAATTTTACCTAGAGCCGCTTGGAGCGCCACGGTCCACATGTCACCATGATAGTACTATAGAAGTTCATATACAATGGATAGTACTATAGGCAATGTATATACAATGTTCACAATTAGAGGGCTTCTATATGTGAAACGACTTGCTGAAGATGAAAATGTACAAATAGATGAAATTGGTGACAGGGTTGCCACGACTGATGTACAAAATCAAGATTAAAGAAGATCCTAATCCATTTTTGTTTATATACCTTTTTATACTTTCCTTTAGTATACATTTTTTATTTTTTTTTATTAGTAAAGCTTCTCTATTATCTTATTATTCTTATTATTTTTATAATTAATTATATTTTTTCTTAATAATTAGAAAACATTTTCTTCTCTTTTTATTTAAATTTTTTTTTGTTTTTTAATTTGATATTATTTTTTTTTCTTTTTTATCTGAATTCATCAATTAAACTGAAGTTATGGCTGACAAGTCGATTTTTCCTGTAGGTGTGGTTGGCGATTATACTCAGCCAATGTCAAGAGTGTTTGGCAATGTCCGAGAGGGGTTTCAAATATGCCATATTAATGCTCAAAGCTTGTTTCCAAAATTAGATGAGTTTAGGTTTTTGTTTGAGGGTTCAAAGACAGACGTTATATGTGTGTCTGAAAGTTGGTTTAACGTCAGCTTTCCGAGCAGTATATATGCTTTAAAGGGCTATAAATTATT
The DNA here is from genome assembly GCA_963971375.1 of Platycheirus rosarum. Classification (NCBI taxonomy): domain Eukaryota; kingdom Metazoa; phylum Arthropoda; class Insecta; order Diptera; family Syrphidae; genus Platycheirus; species Platycheirus rosarum. The sequence continues at coordinate 92,828,410 of OZ020510.1, forward strand.
TCGGGCCGATAGGCAAAGTCGTGGTGGTGGTGTTGCTATGTATGTCAAGGAAGGTTTGGTCTGTAAGGAAGTCTGTTCATCTAAAAATGCTATTGAAATCGAATACATATTTGTGAAATTTATCAGTGGTGATACCAAACTTCTTCTGGGTACAGTCTATAGACCTAATAGAAATGTGAGTTTGTTTTCTCTTTTCTCTGTAATCGAAGAAATTGTTATTACGTCTACTAACTTAATTATTTGGGGCAACATTAACTGAAATCTACTGGTTGAAAATCCTTTCATATGTAATATGAGGCCTTTTGTAGCGATTCTAGTACGCTTCTTGACGTTTTCTTTGTGAGTAATATTAATAAAGCTTTATTCTATGACCAACTGTATGTGTCTGCATTCTCCAATCATGACCTTATATATCTAACTTTTGACTTCAACATTTCAATTCCTTCGTCAATAATTCAATACAGGGACTTTAAAAATGTAAACAATTATGTTCTTGAGGATAGCATGAGTCGACTTCAGTGGGAACAGGTCTATAATATGCAATCTCCTAATGATCAAATTGAGTTTTTAAATTCAAACATTCAAAGCCTTTTCGATATGCATGTTCCTTTAAAGTCCATAACCATAACCAATAGATCTCGACCATGGTTTACCCCAGACATCCTTTCGCTTATAAACCAACGAAATGGAACTTATCGTCGGTGGAAACGTTTTAGGCTGGAAGAGCACCGCAATCTCTATCGTGTCATTCGTAACAAAGTCGTAAGTAGAATTCGTTCTAACAAGGCAAAGCATTTCGCCAACCGACTTAATCCGTCAAACGGTGGTAAGAAACTCTGGAACAATCTTCGTGACTTGGGAGTAAGCAAGCAAAAGCTTAGTTCAGACTGTGACTTAGATCCCAATGAATTAAACCAAACATTCGTAAAATTACCTGAACATTTTTCCGCTGCGTCATCGCAACCTGAAATTCCTCTTCAAAAACCTCTCTACAATGATTTAACTTTTGAATTCCGCTGCGTTGCATGCACAGAAGTATTAGAGAATTATTGTATGGCAGTTAAATCAAAAGCTGTAGGCCTTGATGGTATCCACCCTACTTTCATAATGGTTATCTTGCCTTTGATCCTTCCCTTTATTACGCACTTGTGTCTTTCCCAAGATGTGGAAAATAGCAAAGGTGATCTTCATTCCTAAAGGCAGCAGCAGAAAAGAATTTAGACCGAAATCCATACTACCATATTTCTCAAAAGTCTTAGAAAGGGTTATGCAAAAGCAGATTCATTCTCACATTAGCAGACACAATTTCCTTATTCCTAACCAGTCCGGGTTTCGCAATAAACATAATTGTATGACTGCTCTCAGTAATGTTGTGGAAGATGTGAGAGAAGCACTTGATGCGGAAAGAATTTCATTTTTATTTATTTTTTAGATATCTCTAAAGCATTCGACACTATAAGCCATTCTATTCTTCTTAACAAGCTCTCAAGACTTTATAAATTCTCCTCTTCTGCAATTTCCTTACTTCTTTCATATTTACAGGGCAGAAAGCAAACTATATTTATTAATAATAAGTATTCTAACCTTGCTCCCTTACTTCGAGGTGTTTCAGAAGGATCTATTCTTATCCCGTTGCTTTTTGCGCTTTACATCAATGATATATCATCTTCTCTGGATCATTGTTGTTGACACCTATATGCGGATGACTTGCAATTGCTTAAAAGTTGTGCTCTTGGACTCACGGTGCAAAGAAAACGAATTATGTATAAACCCATCTAAGTCTAAGTGCACTGTTATTTCCAAAAATTTTCTTGATATCTCTTACTTCCCCACATTAATGATCAACAATAACCCCATAGTTTATGTTGACAATGCAAAAAACCTTGGTGTAATCTTTAACAAAACTCTGACTTGGAACGACCATATAATACACGTAAAATACTAGCGAAGACACTTGTAGTCCCTATCTTGACATACGGCTGCAAAATTTATAATAACTGCGATTCGATCAGTCGAAGGAAGTTGAACGTTGCGTTTAATAATATCACCAGATACGTTTACGGTCTAAAAAGATAGGACCACATATCTAGTTTTAATAAAAGCCTTTATGGTATCAAAATTGATGATCTGCTGGATAATCGCACACTTATTCTTCATTTTAATGTTATTCACGGTCAGACAACACATCTTTACACAAGAATTCAGTTTGGATTATCGAGTAGACCCAACGTGATTAGCCCCTTTCGCCACACATCCCTTACTTCGGCTCGACAGTTTTTTATACACGCCATCCACCTTTGGAATTCGCTTCCGCGCCACATACGAAGCATAAATAATATATGTTTATTTAAAAAAGAACTTAAGCAAAGAATTTTTAACTAATTTCTATTTTATTGTCTCTTAATATGTTTTCTAATTAAATAATAAAATAATAATGTCTTTTAGACACCAACATTAATTAACAATTAATTATATATATATATATATATATATATATATATAATATATATATATACTTGTTGAAATATCCTTTTCTTTTTTCTTAATTTTAATTTAATTTTTTAAATTTTTTCTTAATTTGTTTTTATTGACCAGCTTTTAAATAATTTGTTGTTATCTACTATGAAGCTTTCAATAACTTAAAAGATACTGTAAATCTTAAGTTTGAAGCATAATCATCTAAATAAAATAAATAAATAAATAAATAAATAAATAAATACAAGTGCATTGCTGTTAATATGACGTATTTATATACGTATTTATTGGCAAGTTATGCATTCGCAAAAAAAAATCTACCAATCAGACATGACGTTGCGATGATAGAGAAACATATTTGAGTTACTGACAAAATTCTGTCTGTCTGTCTGTACGGATGTATATTGATCTACAGCCTAAACGGTTTGGCTAATCGTCTTCAAATTTGGAACATAAAGTTATTTTGACATTCTACACCTGTACCTGTCATATAACCATTAAGTAAAATCTTATTATTCTCAGAAATGGCTTCAAGAATTTTTATGAAAAAAAATCAGTGCACTTTTGTAGGTGTAGGTTATGTTTTGGTGAACAAAAATCAATACGGTTGGCTAAAAGCGATACCTCCCATAGAACCGTATTTTGTCGTCTTCGACTTTCTCGAAAACTGGTAATCCGATTTCAATCAAAATTGATATTCAGGAAGATGTTGGTAGCCTAAGTAATTTAATTTAAAAATATTTTCTAAAACTTTTTTTTGTATTTTTTATAATTTTCTTAATTTTTTTTTTTATTTTTTTTTAAGTTGTTAAAAACCCGTTTTATATAAAACCCGTTCTCACGATCTTGAAAAAAATCACACTTTTTTACATTTTTTAAAGAAAAAAAATGGCAATTAAATTTTTTCGCTGAAAATTATTTTACGTAATTTTTTCAAACAATCAAATGTCAGAAAAATCGAATAAAAACTTTGAAGTTCCCTTAACTTTTTTCAAATTTTATTACAAGCTGTGACCGAACATAAGAGCAAGTACGTGTGATCCAGTCGTGCAATTTATTTCTATATACCCGGCGGAATATTTTACATCTCATATACATATATTATTTGTTAATTATCATACGACTTCGATTCTCGGAGCTGAAGTTATTCAATGAACGCACAATGTATAAGTATATTAAACATCAAAGATTTTATGTGCTACAAAGCATTTGACATAGAATTGTACACATACATATATTATTTTTATAAGAAACATGTACGGACGTAAAGATGAATACAACTGCATTGCTATCAACATGACGTATTAATATACGTATATTGTACGTGTCTGTTTTCTACATATTTCGGTGGAATACTGTACATCTCATATACATATAATATTGGTTAATTATCTTATGACTTCGATTCTTAGATCTGAAGTCATTCAATGAACGTATAATAAACGTGTATTAAACATCACAGATTTCCTGTATTAGATACAGATTTATTGCTTCGAATTCCAGAACGAGATTGGCCGAGCGGTCAGCGATCCAGACTATTGGTGCCAACGGACCCGGGATCGATACCGACATGAGGTAAGTAACTTTTATTAAATATAAATAATAAATAGTTAACATAAATAATAAATCACAAATCAATAATAGAATGCGAAATCCAGAAACAAATGTAAAATAAAAAAAATAAAAACAAAACAAAAGTTTTTTTTATTTTCACCTAATGTTTTTATGTTTAATATACGTCAATGCTCTATCTATATAATGCCACCACAGGGTTGCGTTTTGAGTCCGTTGATGTTCGTCTTATATACAAATGATATTGAAAATTACTTAACAGGAGGTGTAACCTTTGGCGATTTGTCAATAAAGCTCCTGCTCTACGCGGATGACCTGGTGATGTTTTCAGACAATCCTATGACGCTTCAACTCCAAATTAATAAGCTGAAACTGTTTTGTGATACATGGGATCTTAAAATTAATATTAATAAATCTAAAATAATGATCTTCAGAACTCAAAACCGATCTGATAACCTTACAAGGAACTGGAATTTAGATGGTTAAAATATTGAGGAAGTTAGTGTGTTTAAGTATCTAGGCCTAAGTATAACTCACAATCTAAGTATGAAGGCCCATATTAAAGAAAAACTTTCCGTAGCAAAATCAGCAATTAATTTTTAAATAATAATAAATTTTTTTACTAATAAATTTGTTGACTCTACGTCAAAGCTTAAAGTTTTTAATGCAACGGTTAATAGATGTCTTTGTTATGGAACTGAAGTTTATTATTATTATTGGTACCCAATTTTTTGAGGAAATTGAAAGCATTCAAAGATACTTTTTCAAACGAATTTTCCGGTTGCCTTTTAATACCCCCAATTACGCAATATATGTTGAATCTGGTCTACCACAAGTTTATGTGAGGAGTTTGAAAGCCAATGCAGACTATCTCACGAAAGTAATGCATAGATTTGATAGCAATTTACATAAAAGAATTCTACTGGTATCACTCCGCTGTGGTTATTCACCTTTTAGAAACTGGCATGCGCTCGCGTCGGCTCACAGCGTCTCTTTAGATTTCAATGTAAGCAACAGAGAAGAGTGGACAAACATCTTTTATGATTTAATATCGGTGGTACATGATAAAATCTATTAACAACAATTAGAAAAGGTAACAAATTCCACCTCTAGGGTTACGTATAGACGTTTGAATCTGAGCTTGCGTGATAATAATTATTTTAGGGAGGAACTTTCAACCACAGATATGAGTTTAATCTTTAAGGTTCGAACTGAAACCCTTAAACTTAATTATAGGCCACACAGAACAGATTTAGACGCTATATGTTCTCTATGCAACCTTAACCAAATTGAAGACGTACGCCACTTCATTGCAATATGTCCTATTCTTCAAGAAATACGCAGGCTTTATTTTAGCAAAAGCTTCTTGTCTTTCGATGAGCTTATCAGTATTTTAAATGGTGGGAGAGGTTGGAAACTACTTGTGCGATTTGTTTCACACGCAAACAATTACAGGGATTCATATTTGAATTTGTTTTGACTTGACTATTCTTAGTTATTTTATATAAAAAAGACCATTTTTTTTAGCTAAACTAGAACCCAAGTATGCCATCTCTAACTTTTCATTTACTATTTCTTTTTTTTTTCTCGTCTTATTGCAGTTCTTTGACTTTTTGAATGTAATCCGTAATATCTTGTGTAAATATTAAATAATTCGAAACTCCTACATAAAATAATCATTGTTTTTGCTTAAATATAAATAAAGAAATTGTGTTTTATAAAGGTACTTGTTTCTCTTTATCTATTTCCGTTAATTAATTTCTGTTAATTTATTTTTGTTAGTATATATTTGTACCATCAGATTTTAATTGTATAAACTGTTTAACTTTATTAAATCTCTTAAAAAATAAAACTAAATCGATATTATATACGGCAGACGGCTTATATGCCATGCTTAAATTTTTATTTGAATTAAATATTATATGTTATAAATGTTACTCTATTTTCATTAATAAATTGAAATTGAATTGAATTGAACTATATAATGCCAAATATACGTAAATACGATGTCGCCATTGACGTCTGTAAGATGTATTTAGTACGTATAACGAAGAGGTAAATGTTTGGCTAGTATAATACGTGTATATATATATATATATATTCTACGTTTATGTACATACATACATATATAAAAGAAGTACAAAATATATTGCAACAACAAAAACTGTTGCTAGTTGTTTGTTGTTGTTTTTTTTTTTTTGTGGAGATTTTGTTGAATTAAATTCAATAAAAAGGTTTTGTGTCCTTTACTCCAAGAAGAAGCATGAAGAGCATGAACGGTCTAACTGATGAGCCCACCGTTCATGCTTGGGTGAAACGCACACTTTTTGGAGTGAAGGACACAAAACCTTTTTATATAAAAGAAGGATATAAGTCGGACATTAAGCTCATCAGTATACGTCTTACAGACGTATAAGACGACGTCGTTGTTATGTTTAATTTACGCCAATGCTCTATCTTCTTAGGTATTAGCTACCATACAGGGTGTCCGCCGGGCAGGTATACTACTTTGTTTGTTTATAACTTCTGATTAAATGAAAGAGAATGTATCTTATATTGATAAATGTTTTATTTAATGTCGGCAATTATGTATAGAATACAATATCTGGTAAATGTCCGACTCTGTTAGTCTCACAAATGCGAGGGCTTTTGAGCACATTTTTTTACGCGGTATTTCATTAATTTCATCACGAATATTTTGTTTGAGTTACTCAAGCGTTTCTGATTTGTTTGCATAAACCTTGCTTTTCAGATATCTCCACAAAAACAAGTCCGAAGCAGTAAAATCAGGCGACCGTGGAGGCCAATCCACATCACCATTTCTTGTAATAACTTGTTGTGGAAAGAGGTCTCGCAGTAATTCCATTGTTATCCTGGCTGTATGCGATGTGGCAACGTCTTGTTGATACCACATGTTAATCAAGCCCAAAGCATGCAGTTGTGGTGTTAAGAAGTTTTCAATCATATCACGATATCGCTCCCTATTCACAGTTACCGTTACGCCGTTTTCATTTTCAAAGAAGTAAGGTCCAATGATTCCTCCTGACCGAATTGCACACCAGACTGTAACTTTTAATGGATGCTAAGGTGACTGATAAATAATTTGAGGGTTTTCCATTGCCCAGAAGCGACTATTCTGTTTATTCACATATACATTCAAATGAAAATGTGCCTCGTCACTCATTATGATTTTTTCATGAAAATCGGGGCTGTCATGGGCTAGCTGTAACATCCTATTGGCATATGTACGGCGGCGTAAATGGTCTTGTGGAAAAAGCTCTTGTGTCAACTGAATCTTAAATGGAAACAAATGCAAATCCATGTGCAAAATTTTGGCCAAAGTTGTTCTGTTAGGACCAAGGCGTCGATTTGAGGTTGATGGATTGTTTTGAACACTTCCTTGAGCAGCAGTTATGTTTTCAGCCGATCTTGCAGTACGTTATGGTCCATGCTTGGGCCTATCACCTACAGACCCTCTTTCATCGAAATCATTCACTAGACGATAAATAGTGCGTTTTGTTTGCACGTAACTTTCTCAACGTCACAGTAATCGATGATTGATTTTGATAAAAGGTATTAACAATTAAAACACGTTGGTTTATCGAATATTTTTCCATAATAAATTTGCCACGTGTTTAACAAAATAGCGGCAAAACAAAGTAGTATACCTTCCCGGCGGCCACCCTGTATAATTAAAAACAAATTTCCCGAAAAATTCTATTAACGGTTCCTCTCAAATACAACGGCTTATTGGATTTCTGTCAAATCTTGTAATTGAATTTTTTTATTATTAAACGCGCTTAAGAGGTTTTTGTGTTGACTTTTAATATTGAAACACACTGCGTGGGCATTAGGAAATTAGAGAGTGTACGACAAAAGGTGTCGATTAACATTTTGAATGATTTCAAATTGAAATGATAAGTGAAAATAGCAAGCGAAAGCTCCCCGGGTAAAATATTCCAAATTCGTGTTGTTTGACTAAAAAATGAATACCTTTTATTTCACTGAACGTCCAAAATTGAGCTCAAGCGCGAACTGATGAGCATTCCTTACAAGACGAGTATTACGGGTAAATTTTTTTATAGAAGAATTGATAAAATAAGGAAAGACATGAAATATTACATTTATGTTTGAGGATATGCTCATGTTATATTTAGTTTGAGAAAAATAAATTGATCAAATAATTAAAAAATAAACTACAGCTGTCTACCTATGTACATTCTTTAAATAATTCAGATTGACTTTTTTCTTGCTTAAATAAAGTTGTGTAAATAAATATTGTATTGTATATCTTAATTTCCTGTACAACTTATCGAACGTTTTGCTAAAAAATATTTGTAAGATTTTTTACACTTCAATTACATGTATATTTTTTATTTGATTGACTGTGAAAACTTTCTTCTTTTTTTTTTTTCTTATTAATTTGAGCTGAGAAATCTTGATATAGACTTCAAAGAGAATAAACAAAATGTAATGTAAATGTTTTTGTTTAACACATGTTACATTTACACTGAACAATGTTTTGATGATAGACTCGTCTCAAACCAAAAACTTACCATTAACAAGTTCACGTTCAAAATTTGCCGTCGGCACGACAATTAGAAACACCACGCCAGCTGGCATATTTTCCTGTAAATTGAGGTTGTACTTATATAACGGTGAAGGTGTTTTTATAAGAATAAGTTTCTTACATTAAATTAAAGAAAGTATTTTGATTTTATATGTACAGAGGCCCAGGTTCGTCCTGAACTGTAGCGCCACCTAAGTAAGTAAGTATGTACAGTTATTATTAGTAAAATGATTTTTGGTTGCGTATTGCGTATTTAGTATGAAGCATACTTTTGCAGAACACATTAACAATAACATGCACTCAGAATATTTAATTAAAAAAAATTGTTGCAATGAAGTGAAAATACGCACTAACACATTACATTATAACAAAAAGAAATCAGAAATGGCCTATTTTCAAAACTGTTGTCTTTTGTGCTTCTTTTTCAAAAATAAAAACTTTTCACTTATTTGTGTGGCGTATTGCTAGTGAGTATGTAACGACCGATGATGGAGGAATATGATTTTAGTTTCTGCTTTAAATTTAACAGAGCTTGGCTTATTAAATTTCTGAAAGATGTTAATTTGCGAAATTAAGGTATTATATTTATGTGAATATTCATATTGACTGAACTCGCTAATTTGTTCCATAATACGCTGTTGCAAGCATCCAATTTAGCCATGTGAGATCCCTCACAGCAGACATAGCTACACTCTTCATAACGAAAATATTTATAAGAACAATTGCATCAATTATTGTTTTAATAAAATTCGTTTTTATAAAATCCTAGAATACTAGAGTATCATATTTGTATGTAAACTGCAATGTATTTTTATACAATGAGTATAATAAGTAAATGCAACAAAGGAATTAGTTACCTTTGTCGAAATAAAATGTATACTTAGGGGAAAGTACGATAAGTTTTCCGCCGCAAAATGATGACTTGATTCTTGTTGAGAGACAAATACCAACCTTTTATGCTATGGGAGGGAGGGAGACTTAAAAAAGAAACAATTATTTAATAACGCCGTCTACCGGCAACGGTTACAATTACCTACGAACTATACTTATTCTTAAAGATAGAATTATAATTCTATTTAATTCAAATTTTAAAATTCAGAATTTAAATTGGTTAATAGTCTTTGAAAATTAAACTTCAAACTCAAAAAAAAAAAAAACAATTGTACATGTATATATGTTCTCCCAAGCTAATGCAATTAATCTCTTCATATACCAACTCTGCACCTAGTCCAAATCCTTTAGTGATGCCAAAAAGGAGGAATGCAGGGAGTCCTCGTTCCACTCAAACCTAACTCATTGTTTTTCGGCCGTAAATTAAGCAAACCTACATTTTATATAATCACGAAAATACCAAATCAACTATAAAAAAAATTTGGTAATTTTTGATTCTATTAAAACAAGTAAGTAATGATAGATTCATCTTGTTCGAAAAGGAGTAAAAAACAATAAAAGAATATTAAGTACATATTTCCTCAATTTCGAAATAAATTCTTCTTTTTTTTACCACTTTGAGTTAAAAATATTTTTTTTTTTCAAAAATATTCATAGAAATTACTTAATATAAAATAATGTATACATAATGTTTGTAAAAGTTATTTATTAAAATGAACAAATGTTATAATATATACATGTAGTTATACAATCGTTTTTAAAAGTACAGCATAAATTATACTATTCGAATGTATGTATTATTTTGACAGCTAAATATTATTGAAAATTCCTAACAACACGATATTTTCAAATAGTAGTTGTGTTCGTCTACTCCCTAAAACAGACTGTTTTACACAATTTTACACCAACGTTGTTCGTTTACTTACATTTTCGAGAGTTTTCGGGAGAAGAGACATGTTGCGAGAGAGAAAAATATTTCCCCTTAATTCCCTATTTTAAACCAAAAAAAATCTTGGGGGAGAAAATGTGAATTCTGTCAAACTCAAAAGTACATTTGAAATTTGACGTTTTGTAAAGGATTCGTATTTGAAAAATTTTAAATTAAAAAAAATTGTAAAGTTAAATCCAAAGTAAATAATAAAATGACCTTACAATGGCCTAATAAAATGGTTTCCATCACAACTTTTATTTCATCTGCACTTATTTCATCCATTTCGTTTAGTTAAATTTTAATTTTTTTGACGATTAAAAAGTTTCCTTATTTTCCTCCACAAAGCGTTCTTTTACTTTTGAGCGAATTTATTATTTTCTGAGAGATTTCATCCCCTGTCTTCAAAGTTTGACAATTTTCCTAAAAGAACCGACAAAGTAGACGAACTCAACTAGTATCTATTATATGAATGGACCTAAAAGTATATTATTTTGAAAATTGTTGCGGCCCATTGCATTGCATTCCATTGCATGTAGGGACATTTTATTTGAGTGAGAGAGAATTAAGAGCATGGTTTTTAGTGTTATGCTTTGTGCTTAGTTTCCTGCGCATGTGCGATGTGAGGCAAGAAAAAACAGAAGGAGAACATGAAATAATTCAGTTTTGTTCATTGTATTGATTGTACTGCTAGCAGTTTTGAAGTTTATATACAATGGTTTCGCTTAGCTGAGGCGAATAGTTTTTTGTAAGGATTTATACACGATCCAACTTTTTCATTGCTTACGTTTTTTTTCTATGGACTATGTAATCTGAGAACTGGTTCTTACATAAGTATTTATACATGCGTACGTCATTGACCAGACTTTTGATATGAGTTTTTTAGGATTTTCAAGTTTTGTACGAGCACTACCTACATACATATTTGTCATATTTGTACATATATACATCATTGCCCAGACTTTTGATTCGAATTCCTTAGGATTTTCAATTTTTTTACTATTATGAAGGTTGTCGTCTTCAAATAATGTACACACATTCATTCTTGAAATTTAAACACAAACTTACTTCTTGCTGTATTTATACAAAGATACAAACGTATCTTGCAGTGGATTGATTTTTGTTTTGAATTTTGCTTTCTATTCAGATAGGTACCTACATATTCAAATAGGTATATACATAAGTATGTATTTTAGGTACCTATCTGAATGAACAATGTGCAGAAATTCAATCAGAAATTGTTTCTAAATTGATTTATATTATTATTGATTGATTATATATTATTGATTTATAGTGACAAAGATCTTTTATTTGTTTTAGGTTTATATAATTATAATAGTTACTAGTTGACCTACCCAGCCTAGCTCGCGGGAAAGAAATTTATAGTTAAACCAAAATATTTCTTTCAACTAATCTTCTATAGAATTGCTAAAAATACCACGGGTATTTTTTACATTTGTAATACCTTATAGTTTAATTTTTACTTGCAATTATAGGTAGGTACTAAGTACAAGTTATGCATTCGTGCAGAAAAAAAAATTGAGATAACAATCAAATACGATGATGGAGAAACATATTTGAGTCACTGGCAAAATTCTGTCCGTCTACTAAACGGTTTGGCCAGTCGTCTCTAAATTTGGATTATATGATTATTTTGACATTCGACATTGGATTTTTTTAATTTCTTTTTTAGCTGAAATATTTACGGTACCTACTTGCGATATAACCGTCGAGTAAAAGCTTATTTTTGTCAAAAACAGCTCCAAGAATTTTGTATGTAAAAAATCAATGTGCATTGAATTTTTTTTTTTTAATATGACGGTGGGCTAAGACTGGTACCACCCACAGGAGTTTTTTTTGGCATTGACTTTCCTGAGAACTGGTTAGGTAACCGATTACAACCAAAATTGATATTCAGGAAAATGTAAGTAGCCTTAATAATCTTACACTAAAATATATTTATATATATTTAAAAATAACGACAACGTTTAAAATAATGTGCTATACTTTTTACTGTTCAATTTCAGAAAAAAATAAATATACATATAAAAGGCGACTGGGTCGCACGTACTTGCTCCTGCGTGCTAATTTGTTTATTAAGGGGCAGGTGTAAGCTTTCGTTTTCTCGATTGAAATTTTTGCATTCAGTAGTAATCGAATAGTTTTTTACTTGCGATTTTTAGGGACTATAAGGCAAGTTATGCATTCGTAAAAAAAATCTAACAATCAAACATGACATTACGATGATAGAGAAGTTAAAATAGTGGGTCCGGAAATTCCGTCCGTCTGTCTGTCTGTCTGTCTGTCTGTCTGTTCGTATCGATATCCGACAGTTTTTGGAATTGGCATTCTAGCTCCAAAACTAACGGCACCTGCCATATAACTTTTAACGAAAAACTTATTTTTCTCGAAAACGGCTCCTACGATTTTGATAAAACTTTCAGAATGATGTTTTCTATGTAAAATCTATCTTTAAGTTTTAATGGATTTTCAGAAAAAGTTTTATAACGGTACCTCGCATATGACCGGTTTTTTGAAATTACACTTTCTCGTTAACTAATTGACGGATTTTGATAAAATTTATTTAACACAATATGTAGTGTTTTATGATTTAAATAATATTGCCTATTAAAATTTTCAAAAATATTTTTTTTTTAATTTTTAATAATTTTTTTAAAAAACTTATTTTTTTTTTAATATTTTGAAAACGAATCTATAGATTTTTTAAATTTTTTCTCCTAGTATAAACTATAGATTTCTTTAAATTGACATAGTCAAAAAAATTATATATATGTTTTCGAAAAGTTTTTCAAAAAACTGGTCGAACGAATTTGAAATGAAAAAATTATAAAATAGAAAACAGCAAAAGAAATAAGATGGCTTACAACATTTTTTTCCAAAAAACGTTAAAAATAGTGTTTTTTGATTTCATAAAAAAATTATTTGTTTAATATTTTCCCTCAAATTTTGCCACTAGTCTAATGAAAGCAAACTTCGTTATTTGTATTATTATTTATTTATCGTTATTTATTTTAAAGCATTTCATGATCGTTACAGCATACAGCATACAGAATAAATAATAAGGACGCCTATGATAAACACATAAACATGCGAAAACTACTAACAAATAAAAAAATACTGGATTACCTACTGAATGCAAAAATTTCAATCAAGAAAACAACTCAACTCAATGGTCATATGGCACTTCCTTTACTTTTAGCCCTACAATTTAAATTTCAATGTCCCCTCTGGGGAATGCCAAAATAATCACACACACCAAGTTTAGAGATAATCGCTTAAGCCATTTAGGCTGCAGCTCGTTATACATACCTACTGACAGACAGACAGTCATTTTTTGTCTATCACTTTTTTAGACTTCTCTATGATCGTAATGTCATGTTTCATTGTTATCTAAATTTTTTTTATATTCACGAATTCTAAACTTGCCTTATATACCCTATAATCGCAAGTAAAAATTGAAAAAACTCCTGTGTAAAATGTCAAAATAACCTTAAGTTCTAAATTTGAAGACGATTGGTTCATCGGTTTAGGCTAGAGTCCAAAATACATCCGTACAGATAGACGGACAGAATTTTGCCAGTAACTCAAATATGTTTCTCTGTCATCGTAATGTAATGTTTGATTATTATCACAATTTTTTTATGTTCACGAATCCTAAACTTGACTTATAGTCCCTATAATCACAAAGCTACTTGTGCATAAAATTCAACATCAACGATAACGAAGCCAATGAAATGAAAATTCAAAAAATAAAATCATTGTCGATCCTCTTCGTTGTTCACCGTCACCGAGAACAGGATATACACAATACACATACACATGTGCTTATTAAGTTTTCCTTTTTAGTATCTCCCTCACCCTCGCTCACACCATCTACCACACCGACGACCGACCGATCGACCTGAATTTAGCTGAACATTTTATCAAAGATAATATAATAAGTATACCTACGTAAATACACACATTATGTAGGTATGTTTGTAGGTACATACCTAAATATCTACCTACATTCGAAAGTTTTATATGAAAAAAATGTAACACTCAAAATAAACTTATCAACCTGCTTAAACATATACCCACCCCCCAGACACCATTCATTTACAAAAGTCGTTTTTCTTCTTTTTTGTCATTCCTTTTTTAAAACTAGCCATCTCATCAGTTGTGCAAAAAAAAAACTATACTCGCATCATTGTATATATGTAAACTGCAAACTGCAAAGAGTGAAGTACATGTTCACAGAGTTTCTCTTAGAATTCTCTTTGTTCGCCTCGTTCGGCTCTTTCAATTTACCAAGTTAATTTTACCTAGAGCCGCTTGGAGCGCCACGGTCCACATGTCACCATGAATGTACTATAGAAGTTCATGTACAATGTTCCAAATAAGCCAGTCGGGCCCGCCGTACATGCGGCTCAGGCTGAATCGTGGGTCATGGACAAGGCGTAAACTTGAACATATTGGGCATGGGCATGGGCAATGGGCAATTAAAAACGAAATGCAAGGAAATCGCGATAAACATAAACAAACATTTAAACATCAAACACCCAGTTAAATTGCCTTTTTGGTGCACTTTTAATATCTTTATTACTTTTTATTAATAGCATAATAAATATACACAGCACATAAACACAAACGGGTGCGATTCGAGGGCTGGTTGTGATTGCGCCACCACGGTTTCTTTCGGGAACGGAGGCGAAACTATGCAAGTAGTTACTTGGACTTGCGGAATTGAGTAAATTTGCAAAATCACAACAAAAAAACCACGGAATTTACACAAAGCGAAAAAGTTAATAATTTGCAAAAAGACGCGCACATCGAAGTCAAATTAGAAGCCATTTTTATGTTGACATTTGACGTTTGGCACATAGGGTAGGTAAGGTAGTTCCGAAATAAGTCGGTAGTGTTCGCAGGCCAACGGTGCGATTTTCGGAAAGGGAACAAACCTATGTATGTCACGAACAGCTGTTACTAGGATAATAATTATATAGGTCAAGTCAATGAACTCCGTGACTATGGACTGTAGGTAAATAGAAAAAAAACGGAAAAGTGGGAAAAAAACGGAAAAATCGACTTTTTCGGCGGCCAAACGATTTGCCCGTTGGAAAGACGTTTTTAAAATTCAATCCAACGTCAACGACCAAAGACCTACTCAATAGGAATTGAGAATTGAGGATTTCGGTGGCAATTTTTGTTTTAATCAAGTAGTAAATTCGTTAAAAGTGTCAAAGTATATATGTAATTATTATTTTTTTTCCTTTTGATTAGTTTTTTTTTGTACGATCTTTAAAGTGGATCCTTAATTTAATTTAAATATTGGAAAAATAAAAAAAAGGAGGGAAAGAAATAAAAATTATTCAGAAAAAAAATAGTAGCTAATAAAGATGCATTATTGTGAAGGTGAATTTCTCCGTCGGAAACGATCAATTTCAAGCAAGAAAGGAGAAAGAAAAGTCCCTGGTTGTAAGAAAAAGCCCGTGACGACAAACCAACCCGGGCTACCAAGTAAACTTTTATATGTTCTTGGAAGCGGGGCTGATAGCCTCCTATAAAAAAAGGTTTTTTTTAATAAATCAAGAAAAGTGCGAAAGCAAAAATTAATGGGCGTCGAAATTCACCCATCAAAAAAATACTTAGTTCCTCAAAATTTAATAAAAAAGGTTCTATATAAAAAAAAGGATGCAAAGTCGGTGTTTTTACGATTGTAACGGCACACATATATGAAATCTAACAAAAGAATTGGATGTAGTCAAAGAAAGAAAGAAAGTCGAAACATATCTTTCGGAACAGAAATTTTCGAAGGGGCTCCTCTGAACAAGAGCCGCCGCAAGAGTTTTTTTTTGTTGCTGATTTTTTTTTTGTCCTACTGTAATTACGTACACATATTAACTCTATCTTTTTGTTTAAGCATATAGTTATATACATAATTTTTTTATTGTATTCTATTATATTCGATATTATATGCGATAACCAAAAGTTAAGTTTTTTTTTTGTTCTGTGTTTCGAAGGAAACGAAAAACTGTGCCAGGGTTGCCACCGGCAAGTTTTCTCGCGAATCCCCGGCTTACGAATGTTTGATTTTTTTTGTAAATAAAATCTCGTCAGACACCTTATAGAGCTCTGGAAGGTAGGATCTCGTGGGACATTAGCATCAGTAAGGGAACATATAATCAGTATCCCACTTGTATTTGCCGAGGGGTTTTGGGAGGAAGCTGGGCCACGTAAGCCCCTTTTTGGTTATTCTATATTTAAAGCATTTATTTATTTTAACATTTATTTACGTGCTTTTTATTGTTTATTATTGTTTATGTACATACATACTTGTTAAATTTTCGATCTTTTATTGCTATTTTCAACAGTTAGTTATCTATTTATGGTTTCGAAACATACTTTTACCGATTCTTTTGTTTTTTATTTTGTTATTTTTGGGACCAGTAAATTTTATCAAGTTTGCTTTCCTTGTACCTACTAACCGTCTGTAAAATGAATGTTTAATTTTCAATGATTTGCTGAAATTAGTTGTTTTTGATTCGCCTAAAATAAAAGTGCTATTTGTAAATCACACCTAAATTGGAAAAAAATAATGTTTTATTGGTGAGTGGGTAACACGCTCGATGGCTTACTGAGAGCGCTTTTCAGGGGGGTGCGGTAAGGTGGCATACATAGCCTGGTAAAGGATGGCTTAACAGCGTCCAGAAAATGCAATAATATGGGGAATTCGCTATAAATGTGGACCGTCAAATTCCAGGAGGGTGGGAAAAAGGTCCCCCCCTGCAACAACATTAGCGGGATATCCCGGGTGTGGTCCTACTTCTACTTGGCAGTATAGTAAGTAAGGCATGTTTTATGTTTTTTTTGGAATAGGTGAGGTCTGGCTGAGGGGGCAAGATACCCCCCACATACGGCGAGCTTAGACGTGCTATGCCAGCATGCCATCGCCTCCTCAGCAGATATTCCTTCCCTTCCTTCCATCCTCAACCCCCTTCTCATTTTCCTATCCTTCCCATGAATACACTTATCTTTTGTTTTCTGTGCCAGCCCCATGTTTGTCCTACCTACCCCAACACTTCCCAGTTTTAACTCCCCTGCTCTTACCTTCCCAATGCCATTCGTCTCCTTTCTTCCATTTCATCCCCTCCTTCCTATCCTACTCTTCCCACCCGACTTCTTGCTCTTTAATTCCTTTCTACTCGAATTCCTGTGCCTTCCTAATGTACTCCCTTGATCTTACCCCTTCCTTCCCTACCATCACATCCACTTCCCATCCTCTACCCTATCCCTTCCAATATCTTCCTTCAATTTTATCCAATCCCAACTATCTATAAAACTATTTACCTATTTCAAAACTAAATAATATGTAATTTAGTAACTTGTTTTTAGAAATGGTTGTATGTATTAATGTTATAAAAGAAACACCCTGTAATTCTCAACCTGACAAAATTATGTTTTCGAAATTTTAATATATTTAATGTAAATGTAATGTTATTCATTATTTAGTCAAACATGTCTTTTGATGTTACAGTTTATGCCTTACCGTTTTTTATGTACATGCCCTTTCGTATGCATAGTTATCAGAAAATACATCATGTGAACCATAATGTCAGAACATTTTGTCAAATCTATTCAATTGCAATAAAGCTCTTAACATTAAAGTACCTAGCTTTTTGTATTATTTGGTTGCCTTCTACTCAGTGCCCCTTACATTATATATAGAAAAATAAATTCAAAATGTTTAGTTTGCAGAATTAATTAGGCGTTTAAAATATAAAATTTGATATTAAATCCATTACCGGAATCCGAAAATTAAATAAATTGCACTACTGGATCGCACGTACTTGCTCATATGTGCGGTCACATCGTCGAAGACGTGCGGTTTTCAAGAAGAAATAAAACGTATATAGTTTAATGTTATGGCCAAGAATCTAGCTTTATTATAAAGATAAGGGTTTGCAATATGTTCTAAAAATGATTCCGGGGAAGTGGCCGCCGTGGCTGGCCCGAATAAATTCCAGCCGAGTCCCAATTATTTTCCCAAATTTGTGAAAATCGGGATTGGGCCCATTCACCGAACGTGTGACGCGCTTGATGGGCGTTCGGCTTCAATTCTTGAATGAGTTGGATTTTGTAAGCCTGCAAACCAAGATCCTTCCGCGCACGATGGCGGATGGACTCATTTGAGTCTTCTTCGATACTCTGCTCCACCGAAACGAACCATTATTTTGGTTCATTCATTATGAAATCCCAAACCAAACAGCATAAATCAAGAGACAGCTGTCAAAAAGAACAACTCCGAAAAAAGTATTGCCAGATTGAAAACCACACGTCTATTAAAATAAAAAAATGTTTTTTTTTAGAAAATTCTTTATTTTTTTTTTAATTACTTTCAGTTTTCTTGGAAAAACTAAGTATGCAATAAAATTTGAAAACTAAATGTCTTTCGAAGAAAAAAAAATTAGAAAATCGTTCGACCACTTTTTTTAATTTTTTTTCTAGCAATCTGTAGTTTTCATCTGGGAAAATTATTTAAAAAAATTCAATCCACCCATTTTCGAAATATTTCGAAAACCAATTTTTTTTAAAAATCAAAAAAAAAGTTTTTGAAAATTTTGAAATGCGATAATAATTGAATTTTTAATGACTTCCTGTGTGCAAAATTTAATTGAAATCGGAATAATAGTTTACGATAAAACTGCATTTGAAAAAAAACGGTTATATGAGAAGTACTGTTATAGAACAAATTCCAAAAAAATATCCTAACTGAAAGATATATTATTGTAAAAAATTAGCACCCTGAAAGTTTTATCAAAATCGTTAGAGCCGTTTTTGAGAAAATCTAGCTTTTTGCTCAAAATTGTATGGCAGGTCCCATTTTTTTCGACCTAGAGCAAAAATGAAAAACACCCCCGAGATACTACCTAATAAATACTAAATACTAGGTTTGAAGCAAATCGGCCTATCCGTTTAGGCTGTAGAGGCGCGAACAGACAGACAGACAGACGGACGGAATTTCCGGACCCACTTTTTTCAACTTTTCTGTTATCGTAATGTCATGTTTGATTGTTAGTTTTTTTCACGAATCCATAACTTGCATTTAAGTACCTAAATCGCAAGTAAATAAACTGCGGTCACAGCTTGGAATAAAATTTGAAAAATATTAAAGGAACTTTAAGGATTATATTCGATTTTTCTGACTCTTGATTGTTTGAAAAAAGTACGTAAGATAGTTGTCAGCGGAAAAATATAAACGCCATTTTATTTCTTTAAAAAATGTTAAAAAATGTGAATTTTTTTCAAAATCTTTAGAGCCGTTTTTAAAAAAAACGGTTTTTTTCAACAACTTTTTTTAAAAAATTTAAAAAAATAATTGAAGAATACAAACTTAAGCACAAAAATAACGTACATTTAAAAACAAAATTTAAAAAAAAAATCACTTACCCGTTCTCAAAATATTGATTTTTCAAAAAAAAAAAATTAAAAAATTATTAAAAATACAAAAAAAAGTCTTCGAAAAAAAATTAATGCAAAATTACTCAGGCTACCTAAATCTTCTTGAATATCAATTTTGATTGTAATCGGATCACCAGTTTTCGAAAAAGTCGCAGAAAAAAAACCGTTCCAATGGGAGGTACCGTTTTTAGCCCACCATATTATTTTTTTTTTTCACCAAAATATAATGCATACCTACAGTAGTACACTGATTTTTTTTATAAAAATTCTTGAATCGGTTTTCGAGAAAAATAAGCTTTTACATAACGGTTATATGACAGGTACCGTTAATTTTTGAGCTAAAAAAAAAAAATTAAAAAACTCCTCTGTAGAATGTCAAAATAACCTAAAGTTCAAAATTTGAAGACGATTGGCGCAATCGTTTAGGCTGCAGTCCAAAATACATCCGAACAGACAGACAGACAGACAGACGGACAGAATTTTTCCAGTAACTCAAATATTTTTCATCGTAATGTCATGTTTGATTGTTATCTGAAAATTTTTAATCTGCACGAATGCATAACTTGTATTATAACTAGTACCTATAATCGCAAGTAAAAATGATATATGAAAGGCATACTTAATAAGTAGACTTCTCCGACAAAATTTTTTTGATAAAATGCAAGCCAATGCCTTATTATACTTATTTAATTACGATCATCAAATTCATTGTCGCCGTTATCGAGAAGTTTTTACTTAACGGATATATGGCAGAAGTACGTGCCATTGTATTTAGCCCTAACAATAAAATTTCAAAAACCCCTCTGAGGAATGCTAATAGAACAACACAAACTTAATCCAAAAACCAGATCGTTTTACCAATAGAGGGACATTTTTTGTAACTGACAAGAAAAGTAGCGCGTTATGCTAACCGTGATGCTGTGGTTTTGGTGTGATAACGTCTTATAAATCGGTGACAGGCTACACGTACGAAATAACATGACTCATGCTGATAACACTCATGAGTCATGCTAAACGCGATACTGTTGTTATTTTAACCAAATCGATCGCAAGCACCAGGCGAACATGAAAAAGAACTGGCTCAAATTTCCAAAATAATTGCATTCAAATTAAAAAAGAACAAGAAGAGAAAAATAAATACAAAATAGGCGGAGTTTTGTTAAAGTAGAAAGTGGATGTATAGATACTGGGGTGCTATCACGTAAAATGATCGTCCGTAAACCAACTTTACAGACAATCAACTCTTTTTTGTTAACCAAAATCGATCGCAAACGTATTCTGAGCACTAATCTAACATGGGCTGGCAAATTCCTTAAACAATCCTTTAGTCAAAAGCGGGTTTCATAATAATAGTGAATAATGAAATGAATTTAAAAACCGTCATAGAGTGAAAATTGTTTAAATAATTTTTAAAATATAGTATTAACAATTTCTTTTGTAAAACCGCTTACAATCACACCACGGCAGATCAACCTGACGGAGCTATGGATTTCACGGATCTGCCACTACCTTACTTACGTCTGCAACGCCATTCGCTGAGCCACCAACAATCGCTGCTCCAAAATCGAATGCACAGAAACAACGTGAGTACAGACAGCGTATAGCAGCATCCAGAACTTCAAGGAATAATGTACTCATGGACGCAGTGTGGTGACCATTATACGGATAAGAACTGTCAAATGCAAACGAAAATAGTTTCCCTGCATCCCATCATTTTCAAGTCATTAGGTGGGACGTTTGATGTCGTTGTATAAAAATACTCCCCGTAACAAACACAACAATTGGTGTACAGGGCGATGAGTCGGGTAATGAATTTTGACGGCTTGCACATAATCACTGATAAAGATGCTCCTTTCATCTTCAAACACGGTTGAGATGGTAGCGACTCCCAGACTATGCGAGATATTCGTAACGAGTACGTTCGACTCCCTGAACACGCACTTCAAACAATATCTAAGAAAGCAGTTAAATTCTGTGAAGACGCTAACAACGCTGGGCAAACTGTAGTGACAAACCTTAATTCTCAGAGTTTGTCTGCTCACTCCGCGGATATTGAAACGGATACAGTGATACCAAAGTCTAATTTTTTGGTTTTGACTGAAACGTGGATGCGTGACAATTGTGATCCAGTTCCAGTCAATAATTATGAGTGTGTATTCCGGCAGAACAATCGACCGGATTCTGATACAAAAGCAGCTGGTGGAGTAGCAATCTATCGTAACTTATCATTGATATCCACGGCCAGAGTTCTCTAAGTTGTATTGTCGGACACAACTCGTGACATCAAAACCACAGGTGACATTACATGCTTCACTGCTGATACAAAGTTTATATTTTTACTTGGGGCCGTGTATATTCATTTTGGAGCGATTATCCAAAACATTGGTAATTTGCTGTACCAAGCATTTGTTCCACATGTGCACAACAGCCAGTATGTGCCACTTTTCTTGGTGGATATTGATGCCATGACGTTCACAAACGCAAAAAATTCGCATCACTTTACACGTCAACTGTTCATTATTGAACAGTTATGTAAACTGAAGCCCAAAAAATAAACCAAGAAGCATGAAGAAATATCGTGATAGATATGTTGTTGATGCCGGTTATCGATAGATGTAAATAGGGAAAAGAAAAACGAAAAGAAAACAATTTAAAAACAAATTGGTAAGTATAAAGTTAATATTTACTTAAAATTCGCTTATCGATTTCAATTAGTAGGGGGTACTTTTGTAACGCCGAAAAATAAATACCAGGATTGATTAAATTAAAATTATTTCACAGTCGGAAAAAAAAAACCGTTCTATCGGGAAAACGTACAAAATAAATGATGAAAGTCTCAAATATGAAAAACTTAAACATGAACCACTTTACTGTAAGCTTTTATTAAAAATAAAGTGTTTTTTAACGTCAACAAATTAATCCATCAGGATAAGCAACGCAAAAAAGCAGTGGTGCCATATAGCTGCACAAGTTTGACGTTTCTGAACTTACTAGTTTTCTTATCACGTAAAATTATCGTCCGTAAACAGACTTTACAGACAACTCACTTTTTTCTTAATCTAAATTTGCTTTAAAAAATATATTTCAAGTCAAAAATAGGAAATGGATTTTGGAAAGTTAGACGCATTAAATCCACATATTCTGAATCCTCTACGGTAGTTAGGTAGGTATTTCTAATATCATGGACCTAATAAATATGGACTGCCAGGAGCCAACTTCACGTTGGTTTCTTTTAGCGCTTGAGGGAAACCGATTGTCAAATATATGTAGAAGAAAAAATTTAAATGAAGAGGCGTACATTGGTAGGAAGCAGAAGGGCAACTAATCCCTCTTAACCACAAAGTATATATCAACAAAATGTAAAATAATAAGTGATAACTAAGGTTTGCTTGTGCCAAATTGGTTATTTCTATTTTTTTATTGCACTTTTGCTTATTCAATTTAAAAAAGTTTGAAAAAAAAAATTAATTCATAGTGTACTTCAGCTACACCCCCTTGCTCATATTCTAGAGACGTTAATTGAAAATGAATTCTTTTGTAACTAAATATTTCACAACTAGTTTCTTCCAGCTGTTAGTGTCGAGCTCCCCCTGTGGGTGCGGGGGTGTAAGAATAGGCCCACGGTCAGGTTACCGGAAGTAAGAGCCTTCCAATACCTAGTCTAGTTAAGCAACTAGACTATATCCGTAAGGAAACGAGGTAGTAACCATGCTTCTAGGCGGGCATTCAGGGAGTGTCCTAGTCTTCACCTTGGTTGACTGGATTATGAACTGTTTGTCTTACTGGATGGTGGACTAGCGACATCATGGAGTCGAACCAAAAGTGCGTCTCATGAGAGACGGGCGAGCCTCACCTAGGGTCTAAAAGTAGGCACCGTGGGTTAACAGGAGCCCCGGCCGATTACGTGAGCTTGTCTCGGTAGCAGTCGCCTGTTAAAATTGAGGTAGGCCCCCTTGTGGGAGCTTCGCGGGGGCTGTGGTTACTCCAAATGCGGAAGCGAAAAGGTATCTTTGGTTTCTGGGAGGATGGCACGGCTTCGAAAGAAGCGTGTGTTCATTGTCTTATTTAACCTTGATACTAGGGGTGCATGATGGGCCCTGCTTCTTAGCAAGGAGGATGGATTTTCCATGAGAAATTCATCATTTGCTACTAGAGTGGTTTGGCAGCCCACTCTAGTTGATAGTGTGGTCTGGCAAACCACTCTAGGGGTCTTGTCCGCCCCAAGGGAACTCCATAAGTGGGTAGGCCCACCGTGGAATTAAGCCTTAATAGGCAGATGTCCACGTAAAGCCTCTTCTCGATCTGTAAGTGTCGAGCTTCCCCTGTGAGTTCGGGGAAGAAAGAATAGGCCCACGGTATGGATATGCCTGCAGTAAGTCTGCTGAAATATCCTCGCCTATAGGTCCGGGGGCAGAATTGGCCTATGGTTGGTGCCTGCCTGAGGTAAGAGCCCTCTTATCTCACCGCCCTATAGAATGGGTGGAGGAATAATTCTATGGCCGGGTTGTCGGAAGTACAAATCATAACAGGAGCCCCGGCTGATTACACGAGCTAGCTCGATAGCAGTTGCCTGTTAAAATTGAGGTAGGCCCCCTTGTGGGAACTTCATGGGGGCTGTGGTTATTCCAAATGCGGAAGCGAAAAGGTATCTTTGATTTCTGAGAGGATGGCATGGTTTCGTAAGAAGCGTGTGTTCATTGTCTTATTTAACCTTGATACTAGGGGTGCTTGATAGGCCCTGCTTCTCAGCAAGGAGGATGAATTAATCCTAAGAAATTCATCATTTGCTACAAGAGTGGTTTGGCAGCCCACTCTATTTGATAGTGTGGTCTGTTAAACCACTTTAGGGGTCTTGTACGCCCCAAGGGAACTCCATAAGTGGGTAGGCCCACCGTAAGATTAAGCCTTAATAGGCAGGTGCTCACGTAAAGCCTCTTCACGATCTGTTAGTGTCGAGCGACCCATGTTTGTATGATATTATATGGAAATGACAACCAACCAGCAGTCCATATTAAGTATGGACTGCATATCCAGTATCTACTTATCTATAGTTGAATGTCTTTGTTCAATTCCGGATTTTAAAAAACAATATATTACTACGTTTTTATTAGAGCCGAAATAACCTCATTTGGAAATTTGTAGAAAAAGTGTTTTGTTCTAAGTTTGCTAATTCGTTTGACACTTTTTTACTTGCGAATATAGGTACTAATAGGCAAGTTAAGGATTCGTGAATATAAAAAATTTAGGTAAAAATCAAACATGAAATTACAATCATAGACAAGCCTAAGAAAGTTGCTGACGAGAAATATATGTATCTTTCAAATTGTTTTCTTTCAAATATCTAGCATTTCACTGTGATTAGGACATAAAGCAAGTTCGTGCGACCCAGTTGTACCCTCTTACTTTTTACTTTCTTCTTTCACGTCAACTTTGACGTTTGTCAACCTTGTAGAACCTTGTTCAATTGTTTTTCAATTGTTTTCAAATAAGGTGTGTTGGACTTCACGTCACTTAATTTCGTCGAAATTAGGTGGAAATGAGATAATTTCAAAATGTCATTTTGTATGGGAAATGAGATGACTTGGAATCAAATTTGGAAATTTGATACGAAATAAGCTAATTTGCTCTAATGAAAACGTAGTAAATCAAGTTGATAATGTTCGTTCACAAAACCAACTGATTTTTTGTATCCGTAAATGTGAATTCACCAATTGGTTATTCATGGTCCGTCCATGAGCAGGTGGGGGCACTTACCCGCACCCTTCCTCTACCCTGAAGGAAACTATGCAAATCATAACAGGGGGTCCAATCGAATTATTATGTTCTAACATTTCAAATTAAATGTTAACCTTGAGATTACTTTCAATTTCATATATATATAGTTATATAAGTAAAAAAAATTACGACCTTTCATTTTTTTTTGTTTCATTTGTTTTGGTCCTTAGTCATTCCTGACAAGAATAAAATAACTTTTAATTATAAATAATCAATAAAAATACCTTAAAGCTTACCAGCAACTAACTATGTTTTCAACTATTGTTTTGACAGTTTGATAGTTTTGTTATTGCTGAATGAAGTGCTAAATTGTAATACAGATTTCAGAAATGTAATTTAAAATAAAACGTGCTTAATCCAATATAAATCATTGCAAATGTATTGTGAATCACTTAATAAATTTAACGATTAAGCCAAATCTAATGGATTTAACTAACTCACGTTGTTGGGTACATGTTACAAGAAAATTGTTTACAGGGAATTAGGATAAGGCTAATAAGGCGATTGCCAAGTTGTCCTTACGTCCTCTTGGATTAATTTCTGAAATACATACTGACTCTAGAGCTAGTACTTATGACCATATTTTTTTGTAAATAAGTACAATATAGATTAATATTTTTTGTCATTCAGCGGCATTGGGTACTGCGCTGCTAATTGGGCGCAAATTCACATTTATGGGCTCAAAGACGTCAGACATTCGTGATAATTAATCCTAAATGTGATTACATATCCAAACTCTCATTGCGATAGTATAAGCTATGTATATTATCTTACAGTAAGTTTAAAGAAAAACAGTATTTCGGGCGCTAACAGGAAAAACTTCTAATTAATAGCAACGATAATAAACGAAATAGCGAAGATAATAAACTTGTTTATTGTCTTAGAATAAGCCGCCAAAATTATAAATCGTATTATACCCTTTTCACACGCATCGAAACACTGTATCGGTGAGCGTTAGAACCTTGCTTCGATCGGAGCAAATTTGCTCCACTTTTAAGGAAAAACAAAAATCTACTCCGACGCTCCGATTCTTCGGATATTTACTCCACTTTTTCTACACAGAAATTTTGTTTACCTAAATTACCAGACAACTCTGGATTGGAATGTTTGAAATTGTAATTGTATTTATTTTATTTTCTTTGTTTCCTACCTCCTACCATAGTATATACATTTTCTATAGTACTCTCATGGTGGTCATTTTTCGTCTGGCCATCTTCCTGGTTGATTCAGAACTAACTCTATATAGTGGAGACGAGAACTTTTACCGATATTTTAGCAGTATTTAATACACTTTTGTTGTCTGTACTTATTCTATATTCACACCAATTGGCAATTTCAGCACGCCTCATTGCGGCTTCATTCAGAAGTAAAAAATGATGGTTCATGATAGTACCATAAGCAGTGTATATACAATGCTCCTACGTGCTTTCATTGTATATACATTTTCTATAGCACTCTCATTATATATACATTTTCTATAGAACTCTCATGGTGGTCATTTTTCGTCTGGCCATCTTTATGGTTGATTCAGAACTAACTCTAAATAGTGGAGAAGAGAACCTTTACCGATATTTTACCAGTATTTAATAAACTTTTGTTGTCTGTACTTTTTCTATATTCACACCAATTGGCAATTTCAGCACGCCTTATTGCAACTTGATTAAGAACTAAAAAATGATGCTCCATGATAGTACACTACTATAAATAGTGTATAAAATACTGGTAAAATATCTGTGAAGGTTCTCGTCTTGACTATTTAGATTTAGTTTCGAATCAATCAGGAAGATGGCCAGACGAAAAATGACCACCATGAGAGTACTATAGAAAATGTATATACAATGGTACTATCATGAAGACGATTTTTTTAATTTGAAATCAGCTCATGTGAGGGCGCTACAGTAACTTGTGGAATTAAAATGGATTATTGTGGAAATGAGTAGAGAAGCAAGAAAGTAAGAGCAAGAAATAAATATTGAGTAAGAGAGTGAGCTCTTGGAGGAGGTGGCTTTTTTTGTAGATCATTTGATCATCTGCAGGATTGTATATACATTCGCAGTTGCTACACAGTACTTTTTTTGGTTTTATTTTTGTCTTAAGGAAATAAAGTAAGTTACAAGGCTTTTTAAATACATAGGTAAACAAATGTGTGTGTCTGTTGCTGTAATTATTTTCACAATGCTATGTAGGATATGAATCCTTTAGTTTGGATTTAAAAAAAGGAATCCCAGACAAAAACTTCCATAACCAGAAACATACACTGGTACATACCAATCAGGATAGAAAAAAGCAAGGCAGAGCCTTCCCGCATTTTGACGTCAGTGTGACTCTTATTGACCAAATTAAATTCGGTTTTAGGTAAAAAGTAGATTCAATTGATTTAGGTTTTTAGGTCATTTAATTTGGGTCACAAAATTTGATATGATAAATATTGCAGTTTTCACTGCTGACGTTGATTTAAAGAATAAAATTCTCTTATAAGTACCTATTTGACGTTATTCTTATATTTTTGCTGCAAGAAAAAAAATTTCAGAGTCAGATACCTACATATTTGTTAACCAAACCGTGTCGTGATCGATTTCGCTGAAATTTTCAGGCAATCTTATTGTTAGCTCTACGCCTACATCTACCTTCCCTTCAAAACTTGACAGCAAAACATGTTATAAGGATACATTCATATACCATATTTCCACCCCTAACCTAAGTAAATTAAACGCCTCCTTCGCTCTCTTAATGTGATATTCACTTATAATTTTCTCTTGGTACAACATGCCTCTTCATTCTCTTACATTCCACAAGTTGTGGAAATTAGTTCTGCTTCAGCTCTTTAGAGGGACTACACAAAAAATCTCCCTATGATAGTACTATAGATTTTATATACAAAGACAAAGGTACTCTCATGGTGGTCATTTTTCGTCTGGCCATCTTCCTGGTTGATTCAGAACTAACTCCAAATAGTGGAGATGAGAACCTTTACCAATATTTTACCAGTATTTAATAAACTTTTGTTGTCTGTACTTTTTCTATATTCACACCAATTGGCAATTTCAGCACGCCTCATTGCGACTTCATTCAGAACTAAAAAATGATGCTCCATGATAGTACTATATGCAGTGTATATTCAAAGGTACTCTCATGGTGGTCATTTTCGTCTGGCCATCTTTCTGGTTTATTCAGAATTAACTCTAAATAGTGGAGACCAGAACCTTTACCGATATTTTACCAGTATTTAATAAGCTTTTGTTGTCTGTACTTATTCTATATTCACACCAATTGGCAATTTCAGCACGCCTTGGAATTTGGATAAATACCTTGTCAAAAAGTAAGTTAAATGTTAACATTAACAAATAAATGCGTATATGGTTTTAATTTGGTTCATTGGTTTCAGAAAAAAGTACAACGGAGAATGTTGTCGAGAGAAATGATCAAGTTCCAAGTGCAGCTTTTGAACTGCACAAAACTCCAACCGAACCAGGCCCAGAGTATGTAGTCAAGAAAGTGTAATTGTTCTTATTTTAATAAATTTTTTTTAATATTATAGACAAATGACTGTGGATAATGTGTCAGTCAGTGAATCTGATTCTGAAGACACTACATTTTAACCTAAATACTGCCAGAAATATAAAAAAGAATGGGAGTTGAACAGAGGGTGGTTGAAAATGGAAGAAGTCCACCAAAACGCATTCTGCAAACTGTGCAAGAAAAATTTATGTAACAATGTTTCCAATTTAAAGAGACATGAAAGGTCCATAATGCACATTAAAAAGGAGACTGAGACTAAAAATCAAACTTTTATGCCAAATATCGTTAAAAAGATTAAAAATGATGAAGCAAGAAGAGACACAGTTTTGAAGAAAGAAGTTATGATGGTAATGTATTGTATTTCGAATTATTTACCATTTACAATTATGGATTCGCTGCCGGGGTTATTCCACGCTCTTTCACATCCAGCGACAAGCAAAATATAGTGTTGTTTAACGAAGGCAAAGGGTTTAATTAAAATTGTATCAAAATATTGTATAAATAATATAGCACAACAACTTCAAAACAAGTATTTCTCGCTAATAATTGATCAAAGTACAGACATTAGTTGTTAGAAATGTTTAGTTTTAGTTGCAAGGCACCAGCATCACAATGAAATACATGACACATTTTTTGTTTTAATTGAGTTAAACGACTAATCTGCACTTTCAATATCAAATGCTATTAGGGAATATATAAATGAATTGAATATTCCTTTTGAACGTTTCGTAGGATGTAGGATTGGGGACTGATAATGCGGCAGTGATGAACGGATCGCTTAATGGAGTAAAAACTCTTTTAAAATCCCTTAATCCTAGTATGTTCTACTTAGGTTGTAGCTGTCATTCTCTTAATCTTTGTGCCAAAGCAGCAGCAAAGCAGATTCCTGTTGAAGTCGAACAATTAATTAAAACAATTTTTAAATTTTTTGCCCACAGTGCGGAGAGGCTTTCTGAATTTAAGAGTTTTCAGGAATATTTCGAAACGAATGAACATAAAATTTTAAATACATGCTCCACTCGCTGGATTTCTGTTCAAGCAGCTGTGGATAGGGTGTTGGAGCAATGGACAGCCTTAAAACATTATTTTCTGCTTCTGTCATTTGAAGATATGAGAGGGAACAATGTTGAAACAATAGCAGAGAGGTTTAATGATGTGAATAGGTCATATTTGTTGTTTCTATCATATATTCTTGGTACAGTAAATGAAATGAATAGGATTTTTCAGTCTGAAAAGACAATAATTCATATTCTTTTACCAGTCATTTATCAAAATTTTTAACTTTATTAAACCTGATTTTGTAAATATCGAAGTAGATTTTGAAAACCGAGATTTTCAGGTTAGCACCGAATTAATATATTGTGGTATCGAATTTGAAAAAAAACGAACAAAACATTTCAAAAGAAAATGTTTTTGAAATGAAACAAAATATTTTAAAATACTACATCAGTTTATATAACCAATTAAAACTGAAATTTTCATTCGAAGACAAGAAACTTAATTTAATTCAATACTTAAATCCAACCAAAATTCAAGAAGGTGATTTACAATCAATTTTAGAACTGGTCGAAGTGTTAAATAATGAATGGAGATCATTCCTTATCTATGATATAAGCAATTTGGATAAACAAGACTTAGTTCGTTTAGAGGAATTTTTTTCATCAAAAGTGCTTTCTTTTATTATAAATAACTAAATCACTTGAATATTTTTTTCAAAACAGCTTATGTTTTTCCATTTTCAACTGAGCACAGTTCGCAGCTCGAGCTATAATTTAGCTTATAAGTTTCTCTCCAAACAGTATCTAAAATTCCAGCATTGTATATACACTGCCCATAGTACTATCATGAAGCATCATTTTTTTAGTTCTGAATCAAGTCGCAATGAGGCGTGGTGAAATTGCCAATTGGTGTGAATATAGAATAAGTACAGACAACAAAAGTGTATTAAATACTGGTAAAATATCGGTAAATGTTCTCGTCTCCACTATTTAGAGTTAGTTCTGAATCAACCAGGAAGATGGCCAGACGGAAAATGACCACCATGAGAGTACTAAAGAAAATGTATGTACAATGATTCCAGCTTCATTTTGACAGACGAGCGTTATAGAGAAACAGTTGTCCTCTTATTTAATTGAACGTAGCAACATAAAATTTATGAGGTTTTAAGGTTTACGAATGTTTTTGTAAAAAAAAGTATTTAAAATGCGTGTTTTAATTTCTTTTACATGGTTATTATTACATACTAGCACAAACCCGGCGTTTTGCTGCTGCTCTGTTTGTTTATATGGAACGCCACCTCAAAGGCATTATTCGAACCAAGCAAGTACTTTCATTATGGGAACAGATGGGATGGATTAATTTTGCAATTTTCTGTAGCTATTTAAAATACATTTTGTGTTACGACTTGCGCGCTACCTGCTGGAAGTTTATTTTACTAAGTTATACTAAGAAAGAAAATTATGTTTGAAATTCTATATGTTTAACAGTGCCAACTACTTATATAATATATACCTATTATCACACTGACATCACCTAATCCTTTAAGTTGCTATGCTGTAGCATAAATCAGTTTCAAGTGATAACAATGTTTATAGCATAAGAAATTCTTTAAGTGAAAAGATATATTTGTGTGGCATTTTTCGTGGAGATCGATTGAGAATTTTTTTTCTATTACAAACTATTTTATTCTATTCTATTCGAAACACATTTCCTGGTACGACCTGCGCGGCACCTGCTCGAAAAAATTTTTACTATGCCTATATCCTTTCCGTAAGTGCAGGCAATAAACTGACAAAGTTTCATTGCAATGGGATGAACGATATGGCAGCGCATTAAATACGAATAAATAAAAACAAATTTAATTTTTTATATATAAGATTATATCTATTTTATATATTTGCGTCTAATCAAAACAACATTTAATCCATTTAAATAGTTTTTCAGGAGAGATTAATCCCCCATGACGATCCTTTTAAGTACAATTTGTTAAAATTCTATCAGTTTGGCCTTAATTGCATCACAAAGTCCTGAACTATGGAAATTATAGGGACCCCAAATGCAGAAGAACCTGCTATAATCAAGGTGAACATGTTCGTCTTCACCATAATCTTGATCTTGATTTCTCCTATTTCCTATAATCTTGATTTATCTAGATGTTCTTGATTTTTATCTTCCCTCTCTATCGAACAAGTATGATTTTTATATGTTACGTCCTACTTTTTTGCAGAAGTCAAGTTGCAGAACAATGAAAATCCACCAATAGGTACAAAAAACTGTTTTTCATAGAAAATTTTATTAAAATATTACAATATGAACATTATGAGATTTTAGGTTTTTATTTTCGCGGACCATATTCATATTAGATAAAGTTTTGTATTTTCGGAACTTACCGCGTTATAAGAAATATTTTCTTATTTCTTTCTACCCGACGTTTCGAAGAAGTTTCATACTTCGTGGTCACGGGATGAGATATGATATGATATCAATATGAACATTGAAGCAAATTAATGAATATTCTATAGTGGCAAGGAGGACGATGTGATCTTCATCATAAATAACACGGTTGAGCAGTTTTATTTTGTAAAAAGAACACAACATCCTCAATGAAATAGTTCATGGAGTTCATATTGTAATATTTTAAGAAAATTTTCTATGAAAAACAGTTTTTTGTACCTATTGGTGGACTTTCATTGTTCTGCAACTTGACTTCTGCAAAAAAGTAGGACATAACATATAAAAATCATACTCGTTCGATAGAGAGGGAAGAACATGTTCACCTTGATTATAGCAGGTTCTTCTGCATTTGGGGTCCCTATAATTTCCATAGTTCAGGACTTTGTGATGCAATAAAGGCCAAACTGATAGAATTTTAACAAATTGTACTTAAAAGGATCGTCATGGGGGATTAATCTCTCCTGAAAAACTATTTAAATGGATTAAATGTTGTTTTGATTAGACGCAAATATATAAAATAGATATAATCTTATATATAAAAAATTAAATTTGTTTTTATTTATTCGTATTTAATGCGCTGCCATATCGTTCATCCCATTGCAATGAAACTTTGTCAGTTTATTGCCTGCACTTACGGAAAGGATATAGGCATAGTAAAAAAATTTTCGAGCAGGTGCCGCGCAGGTCGTACCAGGAAATGTGTTTCGAATAGAATAGAATAAAATAGTTTGTAATAGAAAAAAATTCTCAATCGATCTCCACGAAAAATGCCACACAAATATATCTTTTCACTTAAAGAATTTCTTATGCTATAAACATTGTTATCACTTGAAACTGATTGATGCTGCAGCATAGCAACTTAAAGGATTAGGTGATGTCAGTGTGATAACAGGTATATATTATATAAGTAGTTGGCACTGTTAAACATATAGAATTTCAAACATAATTTTCTTTCTTAGTATAACTTAGTAAAATAAACTTCCAGCAGGTAGCGCGCAAGTCGTAACACAAAATGTATTTTAAATAGCTACAGAAAATTGCAAAATGAATCCATCCCATCTGTTCCCATAATGAAAGTACTTGCTTGGTTCGAATAATGCCTTTGAGGTGGCGTTCCATATAAACAAACAGAGCAGCAGCAAAACGCCGGGTTTGTGTTAGTATGTAATAATAACCATGTAAAAGAAATTAAAACACGCATTTTAAATACTTTTTTTTACAAAAACATTCGTAAACCTTAAAACCTCATAAATTTTATGTTGCTACGTTCAATTAAATAAGAGGACAACTGTTTCTCCATAACGCTCGTCTGTCAAAATTAAGCTGGAATTTTAGATACTGTTTGGAGAGAAACTTATAAGCTAAATTATAGCTCGAGCTGCGAACTGTGCTCAGTTGAAAATGGAAAAACATAAGCTGTTTTGAAAAAAATATTCAAGTGACTTAGTTATTTATAATAAAAGAAAGCACTTTTGATGAAAAAAATTCCTCTGCAACAACAAAAACATGAACCCCATCGGTAAAGCATTCCGTTTCTTTTAACACACCATGCCGATATACCTTACCGGTGCATTAATACGCAAAATAGCGTGTCGGTATACATATCTCCTTTTCACAAGACCTTAAAACCGTGTACCGACAGGGTTCAAACCTCAGTCATAAAATTTCGGAGCAAATTTGAAAAAAAGTGGAGCAAATGCAAAATTTCCGGAGTAGATTTGAAACAAGAAGAAAATCTTTATTTGCAGAGAAATTTCTTTAATAAAAGTTTATTTAGGTATATAACAGTAGTCATGCATACAAATTTTCGTTTTATTATTAAATATCTACTTCGATAAAATAAATAAATACATAAGAACACAAAAAAATAGCATAAAAAAAGAAAAATAATTCACAGGTTTCATTTCTTATTGGAAAACTAAATATTATTTTCAAAAATTGTTTTCTGAACATAAACAAATAAAAAAATTAAGAAAGGATTTTTAACAAAGGTTTAATGGTTTATTTCAACGAAATATGAAATCATAAAAACAAAAGAAAACATAAGTAATAATATAACATCTAATAATAAATCACAAATTCCATTTTATGTACCAAGATACATACATTATGTAGGCATATTAAAAAACATAACACTAAAAACTGTTAAAAAAAGGCATCAACAAATTACAAGTAGGAACTATGAAGACTTAAATCAAAGTCAATTAAATTCATAAAAAATTATTACTTTAAGATAAATTCACCTTGCACAAATTTATATTGTTTTATAAACTTTATTAATTCATTTGGTGGCTCAAAAATGGCTTTGCGATTTTCTATAAGTGATCGTGAAAACATTAAATCTTCGATAGTTTTAACACTTAATCTGTTTCTCAATTTGTTTTTTAACATATTCATTTCAGAGAACTTTCGTTCGGCAGTTGCGCTGCTGTGAGGTAAAACACATAGAGTAAGCATGAATCCAGACAAGTTACTGAACATAAGTTCTTCCATAATATTTGATGTTGACTTAAGTGAATACCATAAACGAACTAAGTCTTGTTTATCCAAATTGCTTATATCATAGATAAGGAATGATCTCCATTCATTATTTAACACTTCGACCAGTTCTAAAATTGATGGTAAATCACCTTCTTGAATTTTGGTTGGATTTAAGTATTGAATTAAATTAAGTTTCTTGTCTTCGAATGAAAATTTCAGTTTTAATTGATTATATAAACTGATGTAGTATTTTAAAATATTTTGTTTCATTTCAAAAACATTTTCTTTTGAAATGTTTTGTTCGTTTTTTTTCAAATTCGATACCACAATATATTAATTCGGTGCTAACCTGAAAATCTCGGTTTTCAAAATCTACTTCGATATTTACAAAATCAGGTTTAATAAAGTTAAAAATTTTGATAAATGACTGGTAAAAGAATATGAATTATTGTCTTTTCAGACTGAAAAATCCTATTCATTTCATTTACTGTACCAAGAATATATGATAGAAACAACAAATATGACCTATTCACATCATTAAACCTCTCTGCTATTGTTTCAACATTGTTCCCTCTCATATCTTCAAATGACAGAAGCAGAAAATAATGTTTTAAGGCTGTCCATTGCTCCAACACCCTATCCACAGCTGCTTGAACAGAAATCCAGCGAGTGGAGCATGTATTTAAAATTTTATGTTCATTCGTTTCGAAATATTCCTGAAAACTCTTAAATTCAGAAAGCCTCTCCGCACTGTGGGCAAAAAATTTAAAAATTGTTTTAATTAATTGTTCGACTTCAACAGGAATCTGCTTTGCTGCTGCTTTGGCACAAAGATTAAGAGAATGACAGCTACAACCTAAGTAGAACATACTAGGATTAAGGGATTTTAAAAGAGTTTTTACTCCATTAAGCGATCCGTTCATCACTGCCGCATTATCAGTCCCCAATCCTACATCCTACGAAACGTTCAAAGGGAATATTCAATTCATTTATATATTCCCTAATAGCATTTGATATTGAAAGTGCAGATTAGTCGTTTAACTCAATTAAAACAAAAAATGTGTCATGTATTTCATTGTGATGCTGGTGCCTTGCAACTAAAACTAAACATTTCTAACAACTAATGTCTGTACTTTGATCAATTATTAGCGAGAAATACTTGTTTTGAAGTTGTTGTGCTATATTATTTATACAATATTTTGATACAATTTTAATTAAACCCTTTGCCTTCGTTAAACAACACTATATTTTGCTTGTCGCTGGATGTGAAAGAGCGTGGAATAACCCCGGCAGCGAATCCATAATTGTAAATGGTAAATAATTCGAAATACAATACATTACCATCATAACTTCTTTCTTCAAAACTGTGTCTCTTCTTGCTTCATCATTTTTAATCTTTTTAACGATATTTGGCATAAAAATTTGATTTTTAGTCTCAGTCTCCTTTTTAATGTGCATTATGAACCTTTCATGTCTCTTTAAATTGGAAACATTGTTACATAAATTTTTCTTACACAGTTTGCAGAATGCGTTTTGGTGGACTTCTTCCATTTTCAACCACCCTCTGTTCAAGTCCCATTCTTTTTTATATTTCTGGCAGTATTTTGGTTAAAATGTAGTGTCTTCAGAATCAGATTCACTGACTGATACATTATCCACAGTCATTTGTCTATAATATTAAAAAAAATTGATTAAAATAAGAACAATTACACTTTCTTGACTACATACTCTGGGCCTGGTTCGGTTGGAGTTTTGTGCAGTTCAAAAGCTGCACCTGGAACTTGATCATTTTTCTCGACAACATTCTCTGTTGTACTTTTTTTAATTATTTTTTATTAATGAATATTCTATAGTGGCAAGGAGGACGATGTGATCTTCATCAATAATAACACGGTTGAGCAGTTTTATCTTTGTATATACACTGCATATAATACTATCATGGAGCATCATTTTTTAGTTCTGAATCAAGTCGCAATGAGGCGTGCTGAAATTGCCAATTGGTGTGAATATAGAATAAGTGCAGACAACAAAAGTTTATTAAATACTGGTAAAATATCGGTAAAGGTTCTCGTCTCCACTATTAAGAGTTAGTTCTGAATCAACCAGGAAGATGGCCAGACGAAAAATGACCACCATGAGAGTACTATAGAAAATGTATAATACCATGGTTTAATGTCAAATTCGTTTATATTAGCGAAAAAAAAGATTAATGTTGTGATTCGAAAAATTAAATTGGAAAAATGCATCGTATTGAACAAAGGTCTAATGAGGGCTTATAAGTAGTAGTGAATTGCTACAGCAAAATGTTTTTTTTTCTCTGTCACATCATGAATGACATCTGTGCTCTACTGGCTTTGATATTTAACAGCTGTTTTGCTCTGCTATACGCTGCCTTACGCTACTCTACTCTACTCAAATCTTTATTCAACAAACTGCTTATTAATGGCCCGACCCATAGAATCCGTTTGTCCTTTTCGGTGCCGAATACAACTGACAGCTCGATTAAATTACACGTGTTCTTATGGAAGTAGACCCATAGGAATCGCATGTGCCGGACGCACCGCATCAAGTAGACCAACTCTTAAATTTTCTCTCCGGCAAATGTGATATCATCCGCTGTCATGGCAATTTGAAGTTTTATGTTTTCGCTAATGATGGGTTGTAACTTTGCTTAATTTTTGCTGCTACCTAAATAAGAATTACAGAAAAAAGAAGGAGATATAAAATATTAAAATCAAACTAGATTCGTTTTTAATTTTCAGATTTCAGATTTTTCTTGCAAAAATAAACATGAAACGAGGTTGATTATTTTTGTGATTGTTTGAATGCCATTTCACAACTTGCTGTCATTTTTTCATAGCCATTATCAACGGCATTGTATATAAGAGAAATAGAACCAGCTATAAGTAATAAGAAAATAGTTTCGCTAGAAAATTTAATTAAAACATCAATATGAATAAATAAATATTGGTAGAACGGGTGTGGTTATCATTATTAATATTGTGGGTATATAACAGTTTAATATTGTAACAAGAACAAAAGCTGAGTTTTCGTTCTCTCAGAATTCATAGTTTTACATTAGAAAAATATTTTAAGGATTTCCTGTTATTTAAAATCTAGTTTCACGTCCGAAATTGGGCTGAAGGGTGAACTGGTGAGCCTTCCTTGCGAGACGAGTATTACGGGAGAAACTTTTAAGGGGAGGAATGCACCTGGCTACTTCGAGTGAACATTTTTTATAAAAGAAAGATAAAATGAGGAAAGACATAAATGCTTTATAAATTGTAGTCAAATCAGATGGAAAAAAAATACTTTTTACACCGATACAGAAAACCTAAGCACTAAGCAGCATTTTTAGCAATCTCAAATATATGGTCGTTCCAACGGAGGTCGTCGTTGCAACACATACCGAGTACTGAGAGCTTTTCGGTTTCTTCGATGTAAGTACCATTCATGGATAATGGCATTGGGGGTATGTTTAGCTTTAACGACAGAAGACAGCATTGAGTTTTCGAAGCATTAAACTCCATACGATTCCTGTTACCCCTTTTGGCAATGCTGTAAAAATCGGAGTTTAATGAGCTTGACATACGGTACCGTTGCAATTGTACGTCCGAAGGCGAAGGACGTGAATTATCGAACGAATATGAAAAGCTGAGGGTTGAGTCGTCAGCAAAACAGTTAAGGGGATTAGAATTACCAAACAGAAAATCATTTATAAAAATGAGGAGAAGAGTCGGAGACTCCTGTAATGAACGGTCCAGAAAATAGCTTCTAATCCAACGAACAAGAGTATCATCATTCTCAAAAGCACGCTTTTTCGATAAGAGAGCTTCATGTGAAACTCTATCAAATGCCTTGGAGATATCAAGAGCAATAAATCTTACTTTCAC
The DNA here is from genome assembly GCA_963971375.1 of Platycheirus rosarum. Classification (NCBI taxonomy): domain Eukaryota; kingdom Metazoa; phylum Arthropoda; class Insecta; order Diptera; family Syrphidae; genus Platycheirus; species Platycheirus rosarum. Next base: position 92,867,429 of record OZ020510.1, read on the forward strand.
CAGAAAATAGCTTCTAATCCAACGAACAAGAGTCTCATCATTCTCAAAAGCACGCATTTTCGATAAGAGAGCTTCATGCGAAACTCTATCAAATGCCTTGGAGATATCAAGAGCAATAAATCTAACTTTCACCAAAGCCATGTAAAGATTTGTTCCACTGTTCGGTGAGATATGCCATCAGATCACCAGTGGAATGGTTGCTGCGGAAGCTATACTGACGGTCATGGAGAAGCTTTCGATCTTCGAGATGTTCTTTAAGCTGACGGTTAATCAGCGTTTCCATGACCTTGGAAAGGAGGGATGTTAGTGCTATGGGTCAGTAGGAGGAGGGGAGGATGGGTCACCTTTCTTAGGGACAGGCTAAACAAGTGCTGTTTTCCATCTTCTAGGAAAGATTCCAGAAGAGTAGTAGTGATGGAAAAGCTTACGCAATGGGTTTTGTGGAAGTGTGGCCAGTGTGGAAGAACACCTCTTCAGAAGAATCGGGGGTACCCCATTCGGACCAGCGGATTTGTGTATATTCAAGATCTTTGAGAACTCTTGCAACTGTACGAGTGCGGAAAAAGATCTGTCACATGGAAAAAATTACATTCTCATGTACAGGAGGGGCAACGTAGCTGTGAGGCATTGTGGAGCTGGCAGCTAAATGGGCAGCGACCAAGTTTGCCTTCTCTGAAGAGTAAACAATTGGTTTGTTACTGTCGCTGAGCGTTGGAACCGAAGATGTTGAGGAGTTTTTAATATTTTTTACAAATGACCAAAAAATTTTACTGCCTTTGGGACACTGCAGAATTTTTTGCCGTAATTGTTGGTCATGCAAAAATTTGGTTCTTTCAATAACGGAGTTGCATGAGTGTCTTGCTTGTTTGTGCTTCTTCCGATTTTCCTCTGTAGGGTTGGCTTTGTAAGAAGGGAAACTTACTTCTTTACTTCTTTGAGCCTGATAGCTTCTTTACACTCAGAATTAAACCAAGACTTTTCTTTAGTCTTGATGCTTTTTACTCTGTTATGAATAAAAGCACGCATCCCCAGAAGAATCACATTTGTGATCATTTCAGCACTGGCATCAATGTCACTATCGAAGAAGCATAGTGACCAGTTAGCTTTCTCGTATTGAAAACGGTCCTGGTGGGAAGTTTTTCTTTAACTGGATGGGTGGAGGATGAAAAAAAAGCTCAAATGACACACAAATGACAAAAGTGCCAAATGGAGAAGTTACACTAATGGTATATTTATCAGGGTGAGAAGTAAGAAACAAGTCAAGAGTATGGGCGGCTTGCCCAGCAACATCGATCAGTTGGGGAAGATGATTTAACCCGGCAAAGATCTCAATATACTTTCCTTCGGGTGTTGACTGACCAACATTGACAAGCCAATTGGAATTGTGTACATAAATATCGCCCGCAATAACGATTTCAGTGCGAGGACAAAGGGAAACAATTTTCGAGGTGGAATCAGACAGCGCATCAAACTCATTACAATACGAATAACTGTTGAGATTTGGACTCCTGTAAATAAAAAAATAATGGATGACATGCTTACAGACAGTGAATTTGAGCTACAAGTAGATAAAGTCCGTGTTGGAGCATTGCCCATATTGGCGAATGCTCTATCAAGCAAGATCATTCCTAACATAGACCACAAGACCATTATGGGGAAAGAGTAATGGTACCAAGCTATACCCATGTAGAGTAAATTCTGATAAATCAGTATTTATTCCAACCTGAGTTTCACTTAATGTCAAAACAGCTGCCCTGTATTCAACAGTGTAGGCGTACATGTGAAAGAAATTCTTTCTTAAACCGCGAACATTGGAATAGACGACACAAAAATCACTTACCATTTATAAATACTCACATTCAAAACACAACTCTGACAATGTCGAACTATGCAGTGAAGGTCCAAAATAAATTCTGCAATAAACAAACTGTCTTAGGTGTTATGACCATAAGACAGCCTGCATACAAAAAATCATTTTAAACATTCAGCACAATAGGACAAATTCAAATGCCCATATCTATTTACCGCAAGCATTGGATGGTCATACAATGCCTACAGTAGATAAGAAAGAGGCAGTTAAGCCCAAAGGTCATGGGACAGACTGCGAGTGTGTATTATTTTTTTCTTCCACTGCGGCGACTGGCTATATTTATCTATCTTCTAAGGACGCGAGTGGGTGTTATTTTATTCTTTACAACACACGCGCGAGGTATTTTTTTCATTTTCTCAAATGAGTGTGTATATTTTTTTTAAACACTCGCGATAACAATGCCCAAATTATTTTTTTTTTTTATTTTTTTTTTTTTGTTAATTTGTGCGGCCTTGGCGAGCTTAAGATCAACACTCCTTACTTTAATTATGACAAAATTTTTCAAAATCACAACAAAATCCAAATTAATTGCAAACTTCTGTCATATTTGAGAAATTTCATATATTGTAGTTCAAACCGGTGTAAACCTTGCTAAAAACAAAGAATTCCAAAAAGTGATCTGATAAAAAATTGTACTTTTTAAAAATTACTACGTAACAATTACTATCAAAATGCAAAATCACCAAAATAAGGAAAAACTATTCCCTGCAATTTGTTAGAAAACGAATGATGTAAATCGAAATTCACTTATTTCCTATAATCTTCATGCATTAATATCGCTACGTTTTGATTTCCCTCTCTATCGACCAAGTATGATTTTAATATTTTGTATCTTTTTTTACCAGTTACCAAATCACTCTACCACTCTTAACTCAGTCATCGACCCATCGCTAGTTCCTTTTACATCATGTGTCAAAATAACGCAACGGATTCATTTCTCTTTGCCGCAGCGGACGCAAAGGATTCTATGGGTTTGGCCTTAATTGTATCACAAAGTTGTGCAAGGCTGTACGCTAACATTATCCAATCTTCTCAGTCAAATGACAACCAACTGACGGAATCACTCAAAATCTATTCAAATTTGTTCCCTTTTTTTGAAATTTGCTAAAATTCTTATTATACACGAGAAACTGAAGAATATTTTCTTATTTCATTTCTTTTATTGACATAGTATGCAAATTCTGAAAAATGGCATCTGTACATTGTACTAGTCCGAAATATAATACCAGTAAGGAACAAAAAAATTATTCTCGTAAAACTGCCAAAGAACATAAATTTGGTTCGCCTCATTTTCGTGATTTGTTAAGAAAGGTATGCACCGAACAGCAAATACGTAATTAAAGAAACATTTAGTTATTTATTAAGTACATTTAAATGTATAACTTAATAGAAATGTCAAGTCCGGGTTCGTGAAGCTAGAATGGCTGAATTCGATGGCTCTCGTTTTGCAGCTAGGCTTGGAGAAGAAGTAAGGATCAAAATATTACCTTAAAGGCGAAACAGATTGAATCAGCAACAGTTCACGTTATTATTTTAAAACCTTATGTATTTTAATCTATATAAAACCAACAACAGCAACGTCAACAGCGTCCTTAGACGAAAGTACTAAATTCCTTTAAAACCTTTTTGTATAAATGTTTTAGTTTTGATACGATGATTTCAACAGTTCTAAATGGAGATCAATGTCCTGTTGACGATGCTGGTGCTGTTGCTGCTTTTATCTGTATCGCGCGTTAAATATTTAAAACTGTGTCCCCTTGCAGTCATTTGTAAGCAAAATTTTGCGCAATGAATTGGCAGAATTAGAAGCTGATTTAGAAATCCAAGAGGAAATCTATAAAGAACTTATTGATGACATGAATTCGTGGTTTGTGGAAGAAATGGAGGAAGATGAGAAGTACCTAATTAAAGTAGGAGACTCTGAAATAGTATTCTGTCCAGTATGTCAAAAAGAAGAACTTATTCAAACCATAGAACAAAACATGATATGCCAATGTGGGGTTTCGTAAGTTACATATACATATTTTAGATTTTGGTGTTATTTTTGCACCTTAATTTGTTTTTTTAGTTTTCATTTCAGTGGAAGCCCTGAATTGCTTGGAGAAACTCTGAAGAAAATTGTTGGCCAACATGATTTATTGAATTGCGGTAAGACGCTAAATTTTTTTGTCGAACAAAATCTAAACGAAAAAATTCTCATTGCAATTTGTAAAAGCTGCGATTATTTTATTAGTGTTAATTAATGATTTAAATTAAGTTTGTTTGGTTTTTAATTGGCTCCATATTTGTGTTTAAAATAAAAAAAGAACTTAAAAGGCCTTTCTGGTAAAAATTGAGAAACTATTAAATGGCCAATCAAAAAGATACTTTTTCTTATTATATATATATATAAGTATTAAACACCTAAAAAAAACTGTAATGGTTTTATAATTTTATCCCAAATAATTGTTAGTAGGTACTGCTTGGATTATATTACGATACAATCCAGAATCAATATGTTTGCTTGCAAACAAGAACAAAAAACTTCAAAAAAGGAAGCTAATTGACTAAGAACTAAGAGTATCGTTGGATAGGTCTAATGATTTCATATAAGGATATGAGTGTTGCCGGCTATCGCTGAGATTTTTTTAGATATTAGTGGCAAATAATGGCTTAAACACGTACACACTTTTGAACCGACTTCGTCCCGTTACGTATATTAACCTCTAGAGGGCTGTTCTGTCCTCTTGAATTTTTTTTTTTTTTTTATAATTAACGCGCGCACAAGGGATTATGTGTTGCCCTTTTAATGTAGAACACACTGCGCGGGCATTACGAAGATAGGGAGGGGAGAGATAGGAGGTGCCGATTAACATTGGTTTTGAATGTTTGTAGATCAAAATGGCAAGGGAAAATCCCGCCGGGTAAACTATTCCAAATTCGTGTCGTTCGGCTAAAAAAAGAATCCCTATATTTCACGGTACGTCCGAAATTAGGCTCAAGGGTGAACTGATGAGCATTCCTTGCGAGACGAGTATTACGGGAGAAACTTTTAAGGGGAGGAATGCAACTGGCTACTTCGAGTGAACATTTTTTGTAAAAGAAACGATAAAATAAGGAAAGACATGAAACATTGCGTCGGTGTTCGAGTGGGGCAATTGTTTCAACGGCAGTTCTATTTCCTATCAATCTTAACGCTCGATTTTGTATTCTATCAAGCAGGTGAAGCGATGTTTGCGAAGCACCTGCCCAGAGGTGGGAGTTATACTCTAGTTTAGGGCGTATAAACGCTTTATAAATTGTAGCCAGATCAGATGGGAAAAATACTTCTTACACCGATACAGAAAACCTAAGCACTTTGCAGCATTCTTAGCGATCTCAAATATATGGTCGTTCCAACGGAGGTCGTCGTTGACACACATACCGAGTACTGAGAGCTTTTTGGTTTCTTCGATGTAAGTGCCATTCATGGACAATGGCATTGGGGGAATGTTTAGCTTTAACGACAGAAGACAGCATTGAGTTTTCGAAGCATTAAACTCCACACGATTTCTATTACCCCATTTGACAATGCTGTATAAATCGGAGTTTAATGAGCTTGACATATGGTACCGTTGCAATTGTACGTCCGAAGGCGAAGGACGTGAATTATCGAACGAATATGAAAAGCTGAGGGTAGAGTCGTCAGCAAAACAGTTAAGTGGATTAGAAGTAACCGACAGAAGATCGTTTATAAAAATCAAGAAAAGAGTCGGAGACAGAACAGAGCCCTGGGGCACACCAGCATTTATTTTGTGCGAATCAGACTTGAATCCGTCCAATACAACTTGTATTGAACGGTCCAGAAGATAGCTTCTAATCCAACGAACAAGTGTATCATCGATCCCAAAAGCACGCATTTTCGATAAAAGAGCTTCATGCCAAACTATCAAATGCCTTGGAGATATCAAGAGCAATAATCTTACTTCCACCAAAGCGATGTAAAGATTTGTTCTGATATGCCATCAGATCACCAGTGGAACGGTTGCTGCGGAAGCCATACTGACGGTCATGGAGAAGCTTACGATCTTTGAGATATTCCTTAAGCTGACGGTTAATCAGTGTTTCCATGACCTTAGAAAGAAGGGATGTCAGTGCTATGGGTCGGTAGGAGGAGGGGAGGATGGGTCACCTTTCTTAGGGACAGGCTGGACAAATGCTGTTTTCCATCTTCTAGGAAAGATTCCAGAAGAGTAGGAGCGATGGAAAAGCTTACGCAGTGGCTTTGCCAGTGTGGAAGAACACCTCTTCAGAAGAATCGGGGGTATACCATCCGGGCCAGCGGATTTGTGTATATCGAGATCTTTGAGAACTCTGTACAAGTGCGGAAAAAAATCTGTCCCATGGAAAAATTTACATTCTCAAGTACAGGAGGGGCAACGTTGCTTTGTGGCAGCGTGGAGCTGGCAGCGAAATGAGCGGCGAGCAAGTTTGCCTTCTCTAAAGAGTAAACAATTGGTATGTTTTTTACAAATGACCAAAAATTTTTACTGCCTTTGGGACACTGCAGAATTTTTTGCCGTAATTTTTGGTCATGCAAAAATTTGGTTCTTTCAATAACGGAGTTGCATGAGTTCCTTGCTTGCTTGTGCTTTTTCCGATTTTCCTCTGTAGGGTTGGCTTTGTAAGATCGGAAACTTACTTCTTTGAGCCTGATAGCTTCTTTACATTCAGAATTAAACCAAGACTTTTCTTTACGTTTATGCTTTTTACTCTGTTATGAATAAAATAGCACTGGCATCAATGTCACTATCGAGGAAGCATAGTGACCAGTTAAAGTTTCGGAAAAAGATATTCAGGCCGTCCCAGTTGGCTTTCTCGTATTGCCAAACGGTCCTGGTGGGAAGTTTTTCTTAACTGGATGGTTGGGGGATGAGAAATTAACTGAAATGATACAATGGTCTGAAGTGCCAAATGGAGAAGTTATACTAATGGTATATTTATCAGGGTGAGAAGTAAGAAACAAGTCAAGAGTATGGGCGGCTTGCCCAGCAACATCCGGTATACGCGTTGGCACATCGATCAGTTGGGTAAGGTGATGTAACCCGGCAAAGATCTCGACATACCTTCCTTCGGGTGTTGTCTGACCAGAATAGCGGAGCCAGTTGGAATTGTGTACATTGAAATCGCCCGCAATAACGATTTCAGTGCGAGGACAAAGGGAAACAATTTTCGAGATGGAATCAGACAGTGCATCAAACTCGTTACAAGTCGAATTACTGTCAAGATTTGGACTCCTGTAAATAAAACAATAATGAATGACATGCTTGCGGACAGTGAATTTGAGCCATAAGAAGTTAAAGTCCGTGTTGGAACATTGCCCATATTGGGGAAGGCTCTGGCAAGCAATATCATTCCTAACATAGACCACGAGACCATGATGGGAAAAGAGTAATGGTACCAAGCTATACCCATGTAGAGCAAATTCCGTTAAATCAGTATTTACTCCAACCTGAGTTTCACTTAATGCCAAAACAGCTGGCCTGTGTTGAACAGTGTAGACGTACACGTGAAACAAATTCTTTCTTAAACCACGAACATTTGAATTCACGACACAAAAATCACTTCCCATTTAAAAATGCTTACATACAAAAACACAACTCTGATTAAGTCGAACTGCGCAGTGAAAATCCAAATTAACTTCTGTAATAATCAAACTGTCTTAGGTGTTATGCCCATAAGACAGCCTGTTTACAAAAAATCAATCTAAACATTCAGCACAATAGGACAAATTCAGATGCCCTTATCTATTTACCGCAAGCATTGTATGGTCATACGATGCCTACAGTAGATAAGAAAGAGGCAGTTAAGCACAAAGGTTTTGGGACAGATTAGAGGATAATTTGTTATGCGAATGCGTTTTATTTATTTTTTTTCTTCCTCAGCGCGAGTGGGCATCTTTATAATTCATCCTACGACGCGAGTGAATATTATTATATTTTTTTACAGCACACGAGGGGTTTTTTTCTAATTTCTCTAACGAGTGTGTATTATTATTTTTTTTAAGGCACTCGCGATAACAACGCGCAATAATTATTTTTTTGGCTTTTGTTTAATTATTTGTGCGCGCACCTCGACGTTCGTCCTCTACGAGCTTAGGATCGACACTGAATGAGAAAATATTGAGAACCTACTGCAAAAATAAAACAAATCTAATTTGAACGTATTCATTGGGCCTCCCACACGAGACTAGTTTTCAGGGGAGAGAAGCAGAGTGTGCAGGCGGGACGGCAAAAAATCTTCTACCTGGTTTGAAGTGGAAGAACGAAGAAGAAAACTAATACACAACTTTTCATTTTGGAGGGTTGCAAAAAAATACAAATACATTGAAATATGGTTCATGTAAACAAAATTTTCTTCCAGCTTTGTATATGAAACCTATAGTACTACCATCAGTATTCGAAAACTAGCGCCATCTAGTTCGTCTATCTCCCTAAAGTTTTTCTCTGAGTGGAGACAGCAACGTAGACTTTTAGTCGGGGAAATGTATTCAACACATATGCAATGTTAGAAAAAGACAGACCGACAAAGATTTATATAAAGTAATAGCAGTCAGAAAGGAACAAACCATGAACACTTTTTCATGTTATTTTTTTTTGTGTACAATTTTGAATGGTTACCATGTTTGATTATTATGTATATCAATTTTTTTAAGTCTGCAAAAAATTTAATTAGTTAAAGTACCTACCTAGTTACTTATTTTACAAATAAAACACATTCCTTGCAGATATTTGTACCTTCACTTATCACGTCAAATATCTAGTACTAAATCGACTACTAACTACTAAATATAGTACTTAATCTACTACTAACTACTAAATATTAAATACTCTGCCATACCATATGGTCAAGTGTCACTTTTTGAACCTTTCACTCGTACTTATTATTGGTTGCGGGCGAGCGGAGAGGATAGGATGGTGGATAGGGAAGAGTCAGCAAGGCTACAAAATTACCATACTGTGACAGGTAGATCCAGGAAAAGGAAGAGGAACACAGTGGAATAGGGAAAGAGTGTACTCCCGAGAATTTGGCCTGCTTGCTACGCACGGCATCAGCTCGTCGGATGGGGGGGGGGGGATCTTATTCCCGGAAGCAAACTTCACCTGCAACCAAAAACAAATCAGGCCAGTTAAACACAAACAAAATTAGCTCAGACGGACGTTCACCACCCCTAGGACACTGCAGATGTTGTGGCAGTGTGGCCTTTACTCTCCCAACCATGAGAATCCGACGGTCTTATATAGATTCTCCCAATGAGATTTCATACAGCTGAAAATCAGGTAAACACCATCGTTGAAAGTCGCCTACCGTCCGCACCCCTGAAACTTAAAACTCACAATATCAGGTTTCTACTAGCGAAACAAGAAAGACAATATAACCCTTTTTTTCTTTCAATCATAGAACCTTGTATTTTACAAAAAAATTAAGTTTTTTTTTCACAATTTCTGCTTTGATACACACATCACATTCTTTTCTTACAGAAAAACCTATACAAACTAACAAATTCCCAGAGATTAATTGTGAAAAGGATCAGTTTCCCAAGACCAACAAAAAACTACACCCGAACCGGTTGAATACCCCTATCGAGCTCGTTGGAGGTAACCAGATACATTTATAAGGGACGAAACGCTGAAATTAATACGTCTAGGAAACTCTCCTAACACTTACATTGACTCGAAAGCAATTGATGTTAAAAACAAAAAAAATATCAAAAAAAGAGAAAAAAAATTAATTATGTGTAGCAAAAAAAAACAATTATTTACAACTATTTTTTTTATAATTTATCGTTTTGTAAAAAAAATTGATAGCTTCCTGTTCGAAACTTAAAGAAAACCTGTTATGTTTTTTTTCTCGTCCTGTAGGATCCACTCCCCTGATCGTGGCGGGGCTACGGTAAAATTTAATTTTTGGCTCGCACTATTAGAGATCGGGCTGTGGACCACCTGTCACCCTGTCCAGTGACCTAGCAGTGAATTTTCCGCAGGAGTTACTAACAGTTCCAACACCCTTCAGTTCAGATCGACAGTAATTTTGGGGCTTAATAAATTTTGTTGCGGCGGCCCAGCAGAGGCAATTTGGGTCCGCCGTGATTGTATCTACATAATAGACATGAATAAGCCATTTTAAACAAAAAAACTCATGGTTTTCCACACTCACCAGATTGTAGGTTTTCTTGAATATTTAGTATGCCTTTACACGAAATCTCTATTACTCACTGTAGGCATTCACTAGAGACAAAGAGTTATTACTAATTACATAAAAGAAAATAAAAAGAATCAAAATTAAACGCACCAAGTATTAACTTTTATTCACTACACGGAATAGGCACGATCGCACGATTGGATCCCGATCATTCGGTTGTTAATTACAATATGATGTAAATCATGGCCGAAACCCTCGAGGTGTCAAAAAAAAAGTACAGTATTCTTCCTCTTCTATTCCCGTAAAACTACCGAAAGACGAAAAAGGCCAGCTGTTAAAATAAACCACACTTAAATGCATTACCCTGTTACTTTTCGAATGACACCCGTAATATCACCCAATGCAACCTCCTCTATACCCTTGACGTAGTCTTTAAACTGTACTCCTTCCAGTGAGCTCTCTTCGAACTATAAAAAAAAGCTTAAGTCCCGTCCACAATGACTGAGTGGAAATTCTTCAAAAAAAAAAAAAGGTTTTCCCCTGTGCTCTAGTTGATACCCAAAAAAGATCTCATTCAGAGTCTAAACCGCATTCTTTAGTACTAATTTCAGTGCTATCCCCAAAGCTACACTTTTTGGGCATGGAAACAGCCACAAACCATATAAGATGTCCCATATACGACACAAACACATTTCACTGTGCGGAATTCCACACACTTTCAGACATTCGTACTGTACCCAATCCCATTTTCGAATTTTCGATATTCAATCCTACCCTCTATTTTTATCTTTCACACTCAGCCTGTTTGCCATGAGACGACAAAACAACTACCCAAGCCACCAAGCCTCCTTATAGACAACAAAACAGACGCCAGGCTTGTCGTACATCTTTGCTTTCCCAGCAAAAAAAAAAAACATTTTATTTTATCAAAGGTAAGTATAAAACCAAAATAAAAATTAATAAATAATGTGAATGTTATTCCTCCCTTCCAAATCTAGGTGTACCACTAATAACTTGCAAATCAGCAGCAACAACATCAACATCATCAATAACACAACAAGCTACGTAGGTTTATTAGGTCAGTCCCTGAATACAGATCGTGAAGAGGCTTTACGTGGACACCTGCCTATTAAGGCTTAATTCCACGGTGGGCCTACCCACTTATGGACTTCCGTTGGGGCGGACAAGACCCCTAGAAGTGGTTTGCCAGACCACACTATCACTAGAGTGGGCTGCCAAACCACTCTAGTAGCAAATGATGAATTTCTCATGGAAAATCCATCCTCCTTGCTAAGAAGCAGGGCCTATCATGCACCCCTAGTATCAAGGTTAAATAAGACAATGAACACACGCTTCTTTCGAAGCCGTGCCATCCTACCAGAAACCAAAGATACCTTTTCGCTTCCGCATTTGGAGTAACCACAGCCCCCGTGAAGCTCCCACAAGGGGGCCTACCTCAATTTTAACAGGCGACTGCTACCGAGACAAGCTCACGTACTCAGCCGGGGCTCCTGTTAACCCACGGTGCCTACTTTTAGACCCTAGGTGAGGCTCGCCCGTCTCTCATGAGACGCACTTGTGGTTCGACTCCATGAAGTCACTAGCCCACCATCCAGTAAGACAAACAGTTCATAATCCAGTCAACCAAGGTGAAGACTAGGACACTCCCTGAATGTCCGCCTAGAAGCATGGTTACTACCTCGTTTCCTTACGGATAAAGTGGTAATTGCTTAACTAGACAAGGTATTGGAAGGCTCTTACTTCCGGTAACCTGACCGTGGGCCTATTCTTTCACCCCCGCACCCACAGGGGGAAGTCCCTGAATACAGTGGTAAATATTAATTTGCAACAGACATCGTCTGGGAACTATTTACCAGTTTCTGGAGGACAGACGATAACAACGACTGCTGTTAGCCAACACACTTCTGAGGATTCGAGTTCTGACAAGCCAAGTGCTGAGAAAATCTGCAAAACTGAAGCGTCTAGCTGACCGTCATCGAATAATGGCAGTGTAGCTGCCACTCCAGCCCCAGCAGTTGCTTGCGCAAATCTTATCCAACAAGGACGATCTCAGCAAAAGCATTCATTTGGACGAAGTAATGCCCAGACGTCCACATCAAAATGTTCGCGCTTTGGCTTTCAATTAAAGGGTGAACAAAAAAGAATGGATGGGTCTTGAGGAGGATTGTGGGGAGCTAACCCACATAAAAGCCGGGCAAAATTGGAACTAGCTGGTCATGGTACGACTGTCGCCACTATCACAGTAAGTAATTCTATAAACCCCAAAAATTCTATGCTAACCCAGTGGTTTTCTTTTTTGTTTTCAGGTAAGCATTTATAGGAAAGGTTATGACACCGGGGCTATCCTGGGATTCCAGGACGATAACCAGAGGATGTATTTACTTGTTCCACCATCCCTATCGACCACCCCTATGGCCAGTCATCGAACCTGCATTGGTGAGCCTCCTTGACTTTCCCTTATGTCGTTCATCCACGACTGATTAGTATGTACCAATAATGCCATCATTGGAGTATAAATATTTATATATTATAACTAAAACTTAAAGTAAGGTAGTAAATATCACATTTGGCTACTTATTTAGTATATCACAGTCTAATAAAAAAAAATATAATAAATAACTAATATAAAGAAAATATCACAGATAGCTGTTAGTTAGCAAATTAATGCTTAACTTATTGAATAAAATATAAACAAATTAAAAAAATTAACCGATTTTAGAATGGTTAATAAGTTAGTACGTAAGTTAATAGTAATTAATAAAATTTAAAATATTAAGTATAATTATCACAGATGGTTTGTTATTAGATAGATATCACAGAATTAATAAATAAACAGTTAAACTGTTAGTTAAATAACTGAATAAAATTAACTAGAGCATGCATTGTACAATTTAACAAACTAAATAAAAATTTACTATTAAATGAGACTTTTCATGTACAAGGTAAAGCAATTATTGTGTTACAAAAAAAACATCAGGTTATGTTTACTTGCAAACAAGAACAAAAAAAAATCAAAAAAGGAAGCTAATTGACTAAGAACTAAGAGTATCGTTGGATAGGTCTAATGATTTCATATCAGGATATGAGTGTTGCCGGCTATCGCTGAGATTTTTTTTAGATATTAGTGGCAAATAATGGCTTAAACACGTGCTCACTTTAGAACCGACTTCGTCCCGTTACGTATATTAACCTCTAGAGGGCTGTTCTGTCCTCGTGAATGAGAAAATATTGAGAACCTACTGTAAAAATAAAACAAATCTAATTTGAACGTATTCATTGGGCCTCCCCACACGAGACTAGCTCTTCCTGATGGGGTAGTAGTTTTTAGGGGAGAGAAGTGGAGTGTGCAGGCGGAACGGCAAAAAATCTTCAACCTGGTTTGAAGTGGAAGAACGAAGAAGAAAACTAATACACAACTTTTCATTTTGGAGGGTTGCAAATAAATACAAATACATTGAAATATGGTTCATGTATACAAAATTTTCTTCCAGCTTTGTGTATGAAACCTATAGTACTACCATCAGTGTTCGAAAACTAGCGCCATCTAGTTCGTCTACACCTACCTAAAGTTTTTCTCTGAGTGGAAGACTGCAACGTAGACTTTAAGTCGGGGAAATGTATTCAACACATATGCAATGTTAGAAAAAGACAGACCGACAAAGATGTATATAAAGTAATAGCAGTCAGAAAGGAACAAACCATGAACACTTTTTCATATTATTTCATTACCATTTTCTTTAGAATAAGCGATAATGAGAGAATGAAAGATAGAAATTTAGACAGGTTTGTGAGGAGTTTTCATTTCTGCCTTGGAAATACACTGTTTTTGGGTGGGTTTTTTTATAGATACGGCAACAGTACGAAATTTACCGTTTTAAAGATTTCGTTGAAATTTGATTAATAACTGAATAGTATTAACTAGAGCATGCATTCAATAAAATACTACAACTAAATAAAAATTGTCTATTAAATGAGACTTTTCATGTGCAAGGTAAAGCAATCATTGTGTTACAAAAAAAAACATCAGGTACTGTGTGTTAGAAAACCGATAAAATGGTTTTAGTTCAACTAACTTAAATAACTATCAGGTACTGCGTGAAAATAAATAACCAAAAAAAATAAATATAAGAACAACAAAACGGATGTCAGGAGATTCAAAACCAGTTTTTCTATTAGGACTTAAGTTTAGACAGGCATATGTTAATCGTTTTTTTTTCTCTCTCAATGCCGTTTTGACTTAGTTAGACATTGACTTGACTTATTGTTTTAAGTCCTTTGCATGAAATATGCCAACTTTTTTCCCATTTAAGTTTTCAAGTTCATACATATGACTCCCTATTTGTTTCACAATTCGACACTTAACATATTTTGGAGAAAGTTTAGCAGACAGGTATTTTGAAAAATCGCTCAAAATGAAATTCTTTCTATACACTTCCTGTCCGGGCAAGTATCGTATCGATTTTGTTCGGGTGTTGTATGTTTTAGCAGATTTATCATTAGCTTTCAAAACATTTGCGCGAATTAGACTTCGTATACATCGCAGTCGATCTTTTCGGGGAATGATTAAAATTTAACTTTCGTCGACCGCGTTCAATTTTCGCGACAGTTCATAGCTACTACCATGCATTACCATATCAGACCCGAACAAGGCATAATATGGGGATACGCCGGTAGAGCTGTGAACAGAACTCCTTAACGCACACGCAACATTCCCAAGTTGAGTATCGCACTCCCGTTGGTCGTTCTTTAAGTAGGAACGGATAGCAGCTAATACTGAGCGTTTGACCCTCTCCGACGCATTCGACTGTGGTGCATAACTCGCCGTTTTGAAGTGCCTAATACCATACTTGGTCAGAAGATTTTGAAATACACCAAATATATTAAAAACTTCTTCACTCAAAAATTTAACAATGCTTGAACTGTTAGCGTTTCTTAGAGCTTTAAGAAAGACGAATTTGGTCAAATGATGTTCAAAAACATAGACATTACCGAATTTGGATCTTGGATAAGGGCCTAAAAAGTCAACATACAACTTTTCGAACGGACGACTCGAACAATATGAAGTAACGATAGGGGGACGGGATACTTGATTTGAAAAGGAGAGTGGGAACCCTGGAACTGTCAAAAGCGATTTGTAAAACAAGCTCTACTAAAATAATATTTTTTTTTTCAAAAATTGATATATAATATAGAAACAAAAAATAAATCATTTAGTTAATTATATTCTGCACCAATCTATTTATAAAAATCAACATCATTAACAGCAAAAAGGGAGCGGGGCATCCGAATAAAGCCACAGACAACAGCACACCAACAAGTGTCAGCAACTTGGAAAAAATATCCAAAGCGACAGCATTCACGATCTGAGCAACCGAGTATCTCAAGAGGTACGTGAATTCCCTGTTGTTTGTTTGGTCAAGGTTGTGGATCTTGCTGAAATTGTAATTTCAGTTGATTTGTTGAAAAAAGTAAGCGAATCATTGTGGTGAAGGGAATTTACCAAAAAAAAAATTAGTTGGACTTTGACCCCATAGTTCTTAGAAGAACCAAAAAAAAAAACAAGATTTATATGCAAAACAATATAATACGACACCTATCCATCAAAACCGGATATCCCCTGCTCTCTCCTCTTTAAATATAAAGAGGTGGTTGATGTATTCGCAAGATCACTTTCCTCTGCGACTGTACACTCTACTCTAGTTACATTAGAAGTGTACTATTAAAGAGAAAAATTGTGTTGCATACTGTTGGGCGGACACAGGAATATTAGACAAAAGGGTTTTTCAGGCATACTTTTGGACGTCAAAACTAAGAGGAAATCGTTTTCATTGGGTATATTTCTGGGCGTTTCAAAGCAATTACCATCAAGCTGGAAACGGAAAGTAAAATCAAACGAACTAGAAGACAAATCTCCCCAGATCCGTCCAGCCAAAAAGTAAGAAGGTTTACACAACAGAGATGGCTACAGAAGAAGAAGGTAACTCCTTAAACTCTACAATGATATAACCCACAACTTGGAGTGAAATGATGTCAGAGTTCCGCAAAATGCTTTAGGAAGAAATGGCAAATACTATAGCTAAAGTGGAATCAAATACAAAAGAAATTGAACAAATAAAAAACAAAATGAAATTTTAAAGGAGGAAGTTCAAGCGCTAAAAGCTTTCAAGGCTGAAACAGAAATAAAAACTGAAAGTTTCGACAGATATATGAAGAAAAACAACCTTATTATTCATGGTTTCCAAAAACAAAAAGTAGAAAAAACAGGATATATGGGACCTATGCAAAAATTTACTACAATTGCCTGAGAAAATATGTATAGTAAAAATTATTCAAATACCGAACAAAAATCGCCCCAGTTACCTCGTTGAATTCGAAAGTCAAACTGCAGTGTCTGATATTCTGAGAAACACAAAATACTGGCAAATACGAACTATGGTATTAAAAGAGACCTGACGAAGACGGAACGCAGCCATCCAAACTTTCTTCTTCGAATCAGGAGGGATGTGAAAAAGATAGATCGAAAAAAAGATGTCAAGTTCAAAGGAAGCCGATTGGAAATTGAAGGGAAGTCTTTTGCAGTGATCGAAGGAGAACTGAAGTGTGGAGAGCAACCAGCTAGAGCGGTACTAGAAGAAATATACAAACAAGATCTCTCAAGCATAGATTTAAGTTTTAACAACTGTTTATATAATCATCAAACAAATATAGTCATGTAGCTTCTCTGCATGTTATTTTATTGATACTCATTCAAATTTGTGTATCTTGCATCGTTCAATAGCCAATTCTCATAGAATGAATAATTTTGTGTATCTGTCAGCAAAATTATTGCATTCAAATATTGGATATGGCCATTGAACCTTACGAATTTTACCTTTTTTCTGTTAAGTTTTCTTTTAGTTCATAAATAAATATTTGTTGTTATTTGTTACAATTTTAGCTTAGTCGTCATTTTTATTGTATAAATAGTTTTGTAAGACAATAAAATTTTATCATTCACGATCAAACCTTCTCGACTACATTTCTTTTTACTGCTATTGCTTTCCCCCACCAGTGGTAAGGGGCATTAGCTGAAGAAATATATAGCGACGATAATACAACGGTACAAAAAACCGAGGTATTAACAAAAAGATACGACGATAATACATCGGTACATAGAACCGAGTGTATTTTAACTCTACGGCTGGTCAAGGTTTATGCACCCTGTCGAGCAAGCTGATACAAAACAGTATTGGTTTAAACATTGGTGACCCCGACGTGATTTCTACGTCAACAAACGTCGAGAACGTTTTATTGTGAGGGCTTTGCCAGGGCCTAAACACTGGCCTTCAACAAAAGCGTTACCAGGGCTTTAAAAACACTGGTATAATGAAGCAGAGTTCCGGCTTGCAGAGCTTCCAGAGAGTTCCAGGTAGCAGAGTTTCGGCTTGCAGAGTTCCAGCGAGCATAGTTCCAGCTTGCAGAGTTCCAGTTAGCAGAGTTCCGGCTTGCAGTGTTCCAGACCAGATAGCAGCTTTTACCCACTCCATCCCTTACCAAGTGGCAAGGTTCCATTTAGCACTACAGCTGTGCAGTTACCAACAACTGAATAAATCAGTTACCTACATATGATAACAACATGGAAGAGATAGAGGTCTTTAAAATAATAGCCCGACAGAAGGCCTTAGCTGAGGAGCTTCAAAGGCTAAAAACCAACATTAACGGCCCAATTGCCTGGACATGAGGAAAATGAAATGTCGTCATCTAAAAAGCCTACCGCCTCTGCGGAAATATTAAGACTTATTAAGAAACAAACGTCAATGATCGCAATGGCCAAACACTCCATAGATACTGAAGAATTCTATCTCATAAGGCTAAAGGCCATCGAGCAAGACTGGGCGGTTATACGAAATTTCCATCACAAAATATGGGAATTATTGGAGGAGCCGAATGTATGATGCTGAGCGTTTCCATACGACAGAAGATGAGGTGCATGCTGCACTAACGACGCTATACGCAACGATCAAAAACGAATTCTGGATCTAGGACAGCTATTACCCAAAATCAGGGTACGAAATTACCAAGAGTGGTCCTACCCAAGTTTAATGGTGATTATTCGAAGTGGACCCAATTCCGAGATCTATATACGGAATTGGTCCATAATCAACCAATTTCGAACGTTCAGAAGATGTGGTATCTGAAGACCACACTTACAGGAGAAGCAGAAAGACTGATTCAACACTTTTCCACGTCCGACGCCAATTACATTTCTGCTTGGGAAACCATCACCAGCCGTTATGAAAATACTCGACTTCTGGTGACTGCCTCACTCAACAAATTACTGTCACAACCCTCAATCCACAACGAGAATACCCAAGAATGCCTTCTCAGTTTGCAAAACCTTGGGATAGAAACCACCAACTGGGACCCAATCCTCCTGCACATTCTCATTAAGCGGTTGGATCGAAATACCCTCACTCTTTGGGAGCAATCATTGAAGTCTCCAAAGCTTTTGCCAACATTTAAGGAGTTTTTATCATTCTTAGAGCTTCGGTTTCACCCCTTAGGAGGCATTAGCAAGAACAACAAGAGTTAGTTCAGAGGATCAACGAAAAAGATTAATACCAAATAAAACTTTAACCACTGTCGCTGCAGCGGGACTCAAATGCATTTCCTGCAAGGGAAATCATCATCTATACGCTTGCCCGAAGTTTCTGCAATTAAGTCCCAAGAACCGGCTGCGCTTGGTACAAAGATCAAGGCACTGCGCAAATTGTTTGAATTCAGGTCACGCTACTAAGGACTGTACACTCGGAGGATGCTCTAAGTGCCAAAAAGGGCACAATACACTTCTTCATTTGGACTACTCTAGACAACATGATGGCTTAAAATCATCAACTTCATCAGGTACTTCCGATTCTGTTGCTGACTCACCAAAGATATGCACCTCAGCGACAGAGCCCACTCCAATGAGTACAAACACAACATTCAAAACTAAAGGTGTGCTGCTAGGTACAGCTATTGTTCACCTCAGAAATCAATCAGGAGAACAAATAGCATGTCGAGCATTATTGGACTCTGGTTCACAGATTAACTTAGTATCTGAAAAGCTGGCCAGATCTTTAGGACTGAAACAAATTCAGGAGACACTGCTTGTCGAAGGGATTGGTCAAAGCAAAAGGTCATCCCATGGTAGGATTAATTTGGAGATTGCTTCTAGAATAAATGGATTCGTCACCAGAATATGAAGCTCATACTGTCGAAAATTGTCTCACCACAACCATCGCGAGAAATTTAACTACTAATTGCTCGATTCCGAAGAATATTGTTTTGGCTGATTCGCAATTTAATCAGCCAGGGCCAATCGATTTGCTCATAGGTGCTGAAATATTTTACTCCACCTTAGCTGTTGGTCAAATCAGCCTTGGCAAAGGTCTACCAACACTACAAAATACTGTATTTGGTTGGACGGTATCAGGAAAGGTGCCCTTTACTAATGATCGACTTTTAGCATCATGCGGAATATGTACTGAGGATGAAGCTCTTGATCAGCAGATTGAGAAATTTTGGCGTTTAGAAGAAGCCGTCACTACTCCAGATAATTTCACCCAAGCAGAAAGACGATGCGAAGCGCATTTTGTCCAGACATCAACTAAGGACTCTAATGGCCGTTTTGTGGTTCGTTTACCGTTCAAGGAATCCCCAATTTGCTTAGGTGAATCAAAGGACATTGCCTTTCGGAGGTTCATAGCTCTTGAGCGAAGGCTAGCCAATTCAAAGGACCTGAAAAAGCTCTACACAGAGTTTATGGTGGAGTACCAGAAATTGGGTCACATGCAGGAAGTTAATTTCCATCAAATAACAAAACCCTATTATTTCTTGCCCCATCATTGTGTCCAAAAGCCCGATAGTAGCACTATAAAGCTAAGGGTGGTTTTTGATGGTTCCGCAAAATCCTCATCAAACATATCACTGAACGACATACTCTCCACGGGCCCAACAATACAAGATGACGTTTTTACGATGCTGTTGCGATTCCGCATACCAAGATTTGTATTTACCGCTGACATAGAGAAAATGTACCGTCAAATACTTGTAAACGATGAGGACCGAAAGTTCCAACTAATATGGTGGAGGAACAGCCCAAATGATCCATTGAAGTGCTTCAAGCTCAACACCGTTACCTACGGTACAACATCTGCATCATACTTGGCAACAAAGTGCCTCCAAGTTTTGGCACAAAGCAATAAGGATCGTTACCCATCCGGGTCTAAGGTATTATCGCGTGACTTCTACGTAGATGATGTATTAACCGGGGCAGATAAGTTGACCGAACTTTTAAATACCCAAACTGAGTTCCTGACTATCATTAACAACAGCGGCTTCAAGCTAAGGAAATGTTGCGCTAACCACGAATCCTTACTAAAGAGAATACCACTCGAAGACCGAGAAACAGAATTAGACTTTAACACCAATATTGAAGATCATGTGAAAACCATTGGACTCACGTGGATGCCGAAATCTGACCAACTCTGCGTGAAAACATCTTGGTTAAAAAGGGATCGAGTGACCAAACGAACAGCTTACAGTGACATAGCACATTTATTTGACCCCCTCGGTATCATGGCACCTGTCGTTGTATTGGCAAAAATATTCTTACAAAAATTATGGGAACTAAAGCTTGATTGGGATGCTGCATTACCTCAAGAAATGCAAACAACTTGGATAAATTTTCGTGAAGGATTGCAGTCACTAAACAACATAAAAATTGCTAGGCATATATTTTCTCATAAAACGCCAAAAAGCATTCAGTATCACGTATTTGCCGATGCTTCAGAAAAGGCTTATGGTGCTGCAGCATTCGTTCCATCAGCAGTGACAACTTCATAACGGTGCGACTACTTTGCGCTAAATCAAGAGTAGCACCATCGAAGAAAACAAAGTCATCTTTGCAGGCAACTATTCCCAGACTAGAGCTTTGCTCTTACTATAAGTCTCATCAACCATAAAAACTCGTTCAAAAGAGTTCAAAGAATTATTGCTTACGTCTTACGATTTATCAACAACTTTAAGGAAAAGTACCTCAAGTCGAGTCAAGAAGAGGCCCCTTGACGGTTCCAGAATTGTGTCAATCGAAGAAGGCAGTATTCAAGCAAATGCAGCAATTAGAGATGAAAGAAGACATCTTAAATTTAAGAAATAAGGGTGAGGTTTCAGTTAAAAGTTCACTCAAGAGCCTAATCCCATTTCTCGACACGGAAGATATCATAAGAGTTGGTGGACGTCTGAAAGCATCGGCATTATTATATGACGCTAAACATCCAGTACTCCTACCACATCGTCACCCGTTTACAAAAATGATACTTCATGACATTCATATTGAGAACAATCATGCCGGACCACAAACTATGCTTTCAATTGCCAGGCAGGCAATTTGGCCACTAAGATGGAAAACTTTGGCACGATCTGTAACGCACAATTGCGCTAGTTGCGCTCGTGCTAGCCCGAAGCTGTTGAATCAACAAATGGGAAATTTACCTGCTAGCAGAATACAACCGGCCAGACCATTCGTGAACACAGGCGTCGATTTTTGTGGCTCAGTTTTAACTCATTACAAGATAAGAGGCAAACACCCGCAGAAATCATAGGATCTCAAGGATTCTTGGGTGCACTCAAACGATTCATGGCGAGGCGAGGACATTGCAGAAATATTTATTGTGACAATGCACGAACTTCGTGGGAGCCAGGAACCAGCTAAAAGAGCTATTGTCCTTTATTGATGTTAAGGGGAAAGGAGTAAAATTGCATCAACATGTTCTACAAAAGGCTGTGATTTTCATTTCATTCCGCCACGCTCCCCACATTTTGGAGGTCTATGGGAGGCTGCAGTTAAATCATACAAGCTTTTACTGCAGCACACATTAGCAGGAGCTGCACTCACTTATGAAGAGCTTGAAACAGCTGTTACTCAGGTTGAAGCCATACTCAATTCAAGGCCAATATCTCCAATGTCTGAATCTCCAAATGAACTAAGAGCTCTCACTCCAGGGCATTTTCTCATCGGAGAACCCCTAATTAGCAATGTTGATCCTGATGCCTCACCATCCACCTCAGGCCCAAATGCTCGCTGGAACCTCGTTAGTAGTCTCAAGAACGAATTCTGGCGCCGGTGGTCCCGAGATTATCTAAACCAATTACAACATAGATACAAATGGAAGGACCGCTGTCAAAATGCAGAACCAGGAATGATGGTTATTATAAAGGATGACAATGTACCCAGTTTAAGGTGGCCACTTGGATGCATTACAAACGTTATCATTGGAGACGACGGGCTGGTTCGTGTAGCTGATGTAAAAACAGGTACAGGTATTTTTCGGCGGGCCATACATAGACTGGCTCCACTTCCGATACCCATCGAAGAAAACACTGGCCAACAAACATATGAATCAGCTACAAGTTCTCCATGCAGCTCCTCAGTTCGCTTAATGGACGAGCCTGAAATTACGTCTGTTCCAAAAAAGAAACTTAGGCCCACCTTTGGATCTGCGGTTGTAACGTTACTACTAGTTTGCTGCCTCGTTCCAGGTATTAAATGTACGCCGATAAACATTCACCCATTTAGATCGCAACCAGGAATATATTTTGAGAATCTGGGGACCTTTTCACTTACGTCAAGCAGTTGGGATATCATTGCATATTACGACATGTACTCCTATTGGACGGAGTATCAAACTGTAAGGAACTACAGCGAGAGACTTGTAAACATCTGTCACTTGTTACCAAACAAAACAGAAACATGCAAGGGAACGATCTCCCAGTTCAACAGAATAAATGAGGACTTCAAGAAGGGAAATGAGTTGTTAGCTGATACATCTACCAATCGGAGAACTCGCCGTGGAGCGCTTAACATCGTAGGAAATATAGCTAATGCTCTATTTGGAGTACTGGACTCTGAATACGCTGATAAAATGTCCGCCTCAATCAATAAAATTCAACAGGATGAAGGACATCTCATCAACTTGATTCGAAACCAAACATCAATTGTTGACGCCACCCTTAACATAATAAGGCGAAATGAACAGAAAACTAGTTCTCGTTTTCAAGAAATTGACGCGGATCTCCAACAATTTGCTGCTTTGATTAACGGCATTAAACTAGAGCGTCATGGAGAAAAACTGCGTCAGCTATTTAATTCAATAGCACTGCAACTGATAGATAGATACAAAGAACACAAGCGTTCTTAATAGATGTTATAATCGACACCCACCATGGAAAGATAAATCCTCAACTAGTAACACCTCATCAGTTACGTCATGAACTTCTGCGAATTAAAGCTAATTTGCCCACAGCTCTAAGGCTTCCAGTAGCTCAAGATGATATACTTAAATTATATAAACTCATGAGCATTCACGGCAGGGTACTCACTGATCTCATCATATTCAAACTCACCTTGCCATTACTAAGTCTTGATGAATTTGAACTATTTAAGGTGACGCCAGTTCCCGTATCTATAAATGGAACATTCCTCAATATGCATGTATGTAACATTGCACTGTGATCAATACTTTCCGTTATCAGAAGGAGAATTTCAACAATGTTTGTCATATATGTCACATATGCAATCAAATTCATCCAATATACTCTAAAGGATCAGAAGTAAGTTCCTGCGAAATCCATTACCTGAGCCATAATCAGCAATAAGCAGAATACGAACGCTGAAGACCCCAGCATTGAGGACCCCAACAATGTCACATTCGAAATCTTGGTATAGTTTCGAACATAGTTCAACGCGAGGAGAATGTTTATATAATCATCAAACAAATATAGTCATGTAGCTTCTCTGCATGTTATTTTATTGATACCGTAGCTTTGCTATATTTTTTTTTATAAATCAATTCAACGCATTTTTGCATTTTCTTTCATATTCATTCAAATTTGTGTATCTTGCATCGTTCAATAGCCAATTCCCATAGAATGAATAATTTTGTGTATCTGTCAGCAAAATTATTGCATTCAAATATTGGATATGGCCATTGAACCTTACGAATTTTACCTTTTTTTTGTTAAGTTTTCTTTTAATTCAGAAATAAATATTTTTTGTTATTTGTTTCAATTTTAGCTTAGTCGTCATTTTTATTGTATAAATAGTTTTGTAAGACAATAAAATTTTATCATTCACGATCAAACCTTCTCGACTACATTTCTTTTTACTGCTATTGCTTTCCCCCACCAGTGGTAAGGGGCATTAGCTGAAGAAATATATAGCGACGATAATACAACGGTACAAGAACCGAGGTATTAACAAAAAGATACGACGATAATACACCGGTACATAGAACCGAGTGTATTTTAACTCTACGGCTGGTCAAGGTTTATGCACCCTGTCTAGCAAGCTGATACAAAACAGTATTGGTTTAAACAACAACTTTTATTAGCAGTTAGAAGTCTGTCGCGATCCTAGTTTAAGTATTTTTAAAAATGAAGTAAAAAACATCAATATAAAATTAGTCAAAATTATCTCTTATAATGTTCATGGTTTAGGTAACAAAATCTTTTATCCACATTTCTTCAAATATATATGCGAACACGATATTTTCTTATTATATGAGACTTTTCTTACCGAGGATTTTGGAAGACTTGCGAGATTTTTTAAGGGATTCAAACTTTTGTGGATACCTGCTGTAAAAAGGGCTAGATTTGGGAGAGCAAGTGGAGGAGCAGTTTATGGCATTAAATTTGATATAAAACATGCTAACTTTGTGAAAAAAAATGGACCGAGATTTAATATGCATAAGTGCAGAAAGGATTTCTTTATCATGCCAGTGTATTTAAACTGCAATAGGTGAGAGGAGGACTACCAAAACCTGAGCAACTGCCTACAGGAAGAAAATATTCAAAAATTGCAAATTTGCAAAAAAAAATACACAAGAATGGTGGAATCTAGCAAGAGAACTTAAGTCTGTGAACTTTGTAAAAGGAAATTTAATTACATGCGATATCTTCAAAGACAGAAATTGCCTGGGCAGACCCTCGCTGGACGAAAATATGGTTGTAAGCTTACTAAACGGAGAAATGAACTGGAATCCTTTAGTTAATTTCCTTAAATGTGCGCTGGAATACAGAAATCAATTAATAACTGAATTTAATTATTAAAAATATGTTATATTTATATATATAAAAAAAAAGAGCTAAGCTAAGTGAATTATAAAACCAAGGGTTTAAAATGAATTTATTTTAATATGTATTTAATCGAGACTGAGGACTTAAAAGTTGAATATATTCTTGTTTTCAATATCAACTCACAATTTATTATCTTTTGGAATACACATTTGTAAAAATCAAACTTTTGTAAAATAAGTATTAGGTATACTGTATACACATAACATTATAAATATGTATCAGAAAAAAAAAAACTGAAAATGAATAAACACTACTTGATTTGACGTTTTACTTTCCTTACATATACTACAATTAGACACATATTCACGAACCTGTACGGTCATATTAGGCCAATAAAAATACTGCCTAATTCGATTGAGAGTTTTGTAAATTCCCCATGGGCTGATTTGGGTGGATCATGTGATTTACTTATAATGGTTTCAGTCAGACCTGATGGAACCCAAAGAAGCCAAGAATGTTCTAACATTACTTCTTCGACTAACTTCTTAAACGCTTTTTATATACGAAACCATCTTGAATCTTGAGATCCGGTAACTCATCTTTATTCTCATTAATAGTTCGTATTAAATCAAGATATTCATTGGATTTAAAATCTTCTGACTCTAGGTCGATTAATGGGGCAACATCTTCGATGTCCAGAGAATCTACGTGTACCCGAGAAAGAGTATCCGGTACAACATTCTGGCTGCCTTTACGGTGCTGTATGTCGAAGGCATAGGACTGCAATGACAAACTCCACCTTGCAAGTTTTCCACTCAAGTCCTTCATTCTCATCAGCCATTGAAGGCTTGAGTGGTCAGTAATGACAGTGAAGTCCATACCCTCGACATACGGCCTGAATTTCTTCACAGTCATCACTGCGGCCATGCACTCCTTCTCGGTCACACTGTAGTTCCTCTGGCTCTTATTAAACTTCTGTGAGAAGTACGCTATAGGGGCTTCACCGTCTTCCTGGTCCCTTTGAAACAGAGCGGCTCCAATTCCGGCATCCGAAGCATCACATTGGATATAAAATCTTTTTGCAAAGTTCGGGTGTGACAGAACTGAGGCCGAAGTCAACGCCCTCTTCAGATCCTTAAACGCTTTCAGTGCTTCTTCAGTTACTTTAAATTTTTCACTCTTCTTTTTCAACAGGTTCGTTAGGGGTGCAGTTACACTAGACATTTTTTTAATACATTTCCGATACAAGCCTGCTAACCCGAGTAAACGCCGAACTTGTCGTGGAGTTTTGGGAAGTGGGAAGTCCACAATCGCCTCCACCTTGGCTGGATTGGTTTTAAGCTGTCCCCCACCTACTATGAAGCCCAAGTACTTCAGCTCTTTAAAACAAAACTTGGATTTTTTCATGTTGATGGTAAGATTCGCTCTGCGTAAGCAGTCAGCAACCTCACTTAACAGGGCGATATGTGTTTCAAAATTCGGCGCGATGATAAGCAAATCGTCAAGATACACGAATACACAATCCCTAAGTCGTGCAGGAATTACCTTGTCCATCAACATGCTTAACCTCTGGGCAGCATTAGACAGTCCAAACGGCATCACAGTAAACTGGTACAAGGGTCTCCCCGGTACCGCAAAGGCAGTCTTTTCCCTACTCTGTTTCTCCAGCGGTATTTGCCAAAACGCTTCTTTGAGATCTATACTACTAATGTAGATAGTATCCGGTAATCGGCGGATGAGTCCCTCAATGTGGGGAAGGGGGTTTGTATTTTTCTTCGTCAGTGCGTTCACCTTGAGAGAATCCAGGCAAAGTCGATTTTAGCCTGGTTTCTGCAAGAGAACCACCGGCGAACACCACGGGCTTTCACTTTCTTCAATAACGCCGAAACTCAACATCCGATCAATCTCTTCATCCATAAATGGTTTGTATCGCTGGAGAGACAGGATAGTGACGCTGTTTCACAGGGAGCGCATCTCCTGTATCTATAACGTGTTCCATTAACGTCGTCTTCCCCATAACATCTCGGTCAAAACACAAAAACTTCTGCCTGACTGCATCCAGTCTGGCCTGCTGATCAACGTTTAGCTGATGAGCGTTTAACAACTCAGAATTGTCGTTAACTGAGATACTACTTATAATTCCTGGGGCCAACTGGAACGCTCTCCAGAAGTCAACCCCAAGGTAGATCTCTTGATCCAAATTAGGCATAAGGAAAAAGGTAAGTTTTTCTTCCCTGTCGTTTTAATGGACTTTAACCTCAATTTTTCCAATTATCGCCTGACTTTTACCGTCAGCCGTCCTTACTCCCGATTTAAAAGGGGTTACTTGACAAAGGAGTTCTTCGACTACATGCATACAGTTTTTGCCTAGTATGCTAACGCTGGATCCACTGTCAAGTAAAGCGAAAACTTCTTTTCCTCCTAATTTAACCTTGGAAATTTAAATATATTAAAATGGTGCAAGAGATTTTAATTTGAGTTTCCCGTCTAGTTCTATATCTAGCCTTAGCTTTTAAAATATTATTTGACGGGATATAAACTGAATTATTAAAAATACGGTTTTTTACTCTATTATATTCTTCTATTCTAACATGTAATGGCTTAATACTAAATAACTTTTGATTGGTCTTACTATCTGGGATTTCTTTATTTCGTTTTAATAAAATGATTGGTGGTAACCCTTCTCTTTCAGGCTCTAATTTTATTGGGGTTTCGGATTTGGGTGAGCTCGCGATTCCCCCTGAGTCTTCGCGTCCCGTGCTTGGTTTTCCGGATGACTTCGCGTACATTTCTTTGTGGTAGTACCCCAGAGACCACAGTTATATCCATGCAAATTGCGTACTTCGGATTCGCAATCGAAAAAGGTGTGTCCCTGCACTTTGCAGTTCCAGCACACTAAATTTGATGGATCCGCATATCTCCGAGTAGGATTTTTCTGACGAGTCCCATTTAACTGGTAAGCAGCGAGTTGTTCTTCAGACGGCACATATTCTTCTTCGCATTCTAGCTCGTTCGCAATGTTACAATGTTTACAAGGAGGTCCTATATTGGTAGTGGATTATGGCGCACTGGTATTGGCACATTGGGAGGAACCTGGTTCGCGGTTACCGTTGCGGAACCAGCTAAATTTAAGTTATTCAAGAAATTGGTAAGTTGGTTTTGGATCTTTTGCTTCACTGTGTTGGTCAAATCCTTTTCAAGGGCAATCTTACACGAAGCAAGTCCTTCAATCATCACCGAATTTACATAACCTCTTAATTCCTCTGATGCTATCCTTTTTTCCCTAACTCTACTTGCAGAAGGGAGTTGAGATAAGCTCTCCAAAACCCCTCTCGCATCAACCTGTTTAATACTAGTCGCGGGTGGTCTAATACCATCTTCCCCCCCCTGCTACTTGACGCACGGTTGTGTTGAAAGAATCGGAAAGTTCTTGTGGACTTAGCGGATGTTCCACTGCTGAGACTACTGTATAAAGGAGCTGTTACTGAGTCATTTGTCTCAGTACTCACATCACCTGGAAGTGGATAGCCTTAACTAACGACAACAACGGGGGTGTGATGGATGGGTCTCTCAGTTATAAGAGGAGAATGCCTTACTTTTTGCCTAGTGGTATGATTAATTTCCCGACTAACTGACCTTGTTTTTCTGACGTTTTCATTTATTTCAGCTTCTCTAAGGGTCCTAAAGCGGGTTTCTTCCTCTGAGTTATTGAAAGACATTTTGTTTATTATACTTTTGCTCAGCTTTAAATTCAAAAACGATATTTTAAAGGAAGATCGTTAAACAGACAAAAAGGTGAGTGTGTTCCGCACGTAGACAACAGCAAAAAAAAATTAGTTAGTTAGTTGAAAACAAAAAAAATCAAGCAAAAAAAAGCAACTTCAAAAAAAATCAAATAAATTTAAACAACTACTATTAATAATAAACTTAATCTATCCCTAAAACTTTTCTTTTCGAAAATTAACGAAAAGGTATATATATATATATATCCAACAAAAATTGAAGAAATTAACAAAAAAAATAAACCAAACCAATTAACGCCTTAACAAATACTTAAACAAGATAATATTTTTCATAAATAATTCTAGAATTTTTTTCTTTTTATTTCTGAGAAAAAAAAAACAATTACTTTGAAAAATCCTTGTTTATGAAAAACGTTTTACTCAGCTTAACCAAAAATTTTAAAATAAAATCAATGCAAAATAAGAATAATAACTAAAAATAACGAAAGCGTTTCGCAAACCAACAAACAAGTGTAACAAAAAAATAAATATACAAAAAAAACCTTGTTTCAAAATAAATTCGACGAAAAAATATAATAGTGAAAAAAATACGCAAGATTTTTTTTTCACTGTACTAAAGAAAAAGTTAATAAATAAAGAAGAATAAATATCAACAAAAAATAAAAAACGAAAATAAAAATAAATTAGAAAAATAATAGTAACGAAAACTGTATTTTTTTCCAACCTAAATACCAATATTCTTTATGACAGTATTTGTATTTATTTACTTATGATTTTTTTTTTATTTTTTTTTCATTAGGATGCGCGGTGTTTCAGGTAGCTTTTTCAACGAGGTTATGACCTGAAGAGTTGAAACGACTTTCCTGTTACTATTTATAAAGATTTTGGGAACTTCGGACGGACTAATATAAACTCTCCTTTGGGGTAGTGAAATCGAGGAATAACAAACACTTCAACAAAGTTACAATACAAAGTTATGGAAAATACCCGCAATCAATTCAAGTCTGTCTCTAGGACTATCGTTGAAAACATGGCGTTGAAAAAATAACCACACAAAAGAGAAAGATGAATTCCAACATAAACTCAAAACGACAAAGTTGGAAATCATGCAGCAATGTTCGACTCCCCGCCAAACATGGTCACGATTCCAAAAAAAGTAATCTGAAACACTGTACAAAGGGATAAGAAAATAAAGATTGTATAGAAAAAGAAAAAAAATTATAAGGATAAGGTAAGGGAAAACTATACAAAGGTGGTAACTGAAGCTTACTTCAAATTCTCAAAGCCAGTCGCAATTCATCCTAGTATGTCTGGGACTTTCTAGATGAAGACATAATGAACTCTGAAGAAATTGCGGCAAGTCCAGATTGCACACCGAACCGCAGTCACTGAAAATCTTCAAGAAATCGTCGCAATTTATATGAGTCCATCTGTGATCTTCCCTATAAAGACTTACGATACCTAAAAATCTTCAGTAAGTTTAGTTGTGAACAATTACAACATGAAAAAAACTGAAACGAGGACTACACAAATCTAAAGCGAATGCCTTAGACGTTGGGCGCCATTTTGTTGCGAGGCAATAGGAGGTTTTGGGAAATTTGGATGTGAACAAGGTGTAGGACAAAGGATAGGTTAGGATATTGGATAGGAATATGTCAGAAAGTGAAAGAATGCCTAGTACGGGAAACGCGGCCTACTTGCGATGCTCGAATTAGCTCGTCAGACGGGGGGATCTTGTGCCCGCAACTAGACCTCACCTGCAACAACACATAAATCAGACTTAGGAGACAACATGAAAAAAAAATAAGAAAATCGGACGGACTGACATTTCACCACTCCTCAGGTGCTACTGATGTTATGGTACCATGGCCTTATCCCACCCAACCTGGAAATCGACGGCCTCATTTTGATTTCCCCTCCAGCTGAAAATCAGGTAAACACCATCGTTGAAAGTCGGCTACGGTCCGCACCCCTGAAACTTAAAACTCACAATCTCATGTTTCTACTAGCGAAACAATAAAGACAATATAATCCTTTTTTTCTTTCAATCATAGAACCTTGTATTTTACAAAAAATTAAGTTTTTTTCACAATTTCTGTTTTGATACACAAATCACATTCTTTTCTTACAGAAAAACCTATAAAAACTAACAAATTCCCAGGAAATGAATTGTGAAAAGGATCAGTTTCCCAAGATACCAAAAAATGAACTCCCTATTTTATGGAGCTTAATGACCGACAAAAAACTACACCCGAACCGATTGAATACCCCTATAGAGCTCGTTAGAGGTAACCAGATACATTTATAAGGGACGAAACGCTGAAATTAATACGTCTAGGAAACTCTCCAAACACTTACACTTGATTCGAAAGCAATTGATGTTAAAAACAAAAAAATTATCAAAAAAAAGAGGTAATACATAGAAAAAAATCAATAAAAAATCAATTTTATGTAGCAAAAAAACAATTATTTACAACTATTTTACAATAAAACAAACGCAAATACATAAAGGCACTATATTACTTTTTTTCGTCGATTTTTTTTATAATTTATCGTTTTGTAAAAAAGATTGATAGCTTCTTGTTCGAAACTCAAAGAAAACCTGTTATGTTTTTTTCTCGTCCTGTAGGATCCACTCCCCTGATCGTGGCTACGGTAAAATTTAATTTTTTGCTCTCGCACTGTTAGAGATCGGGCTGTGAACCGCCTGTCATCCTGTCCAGTGACCTAGCAGTGGATTTTCCGCAGGAGCCACTAACAGTTCCAACACCCTTCAGTTCAGATCGACAGTAATTTTAGGGCTTAATTAATTTTGTTGCGGCGGCCCAGTCCTCTGCTGGCAATCTGGGTCCGTCTATATATATATCTACATAATAGACATGAATAAGCCATTTTAAACAAAAAAAAAACTCATGGTTTTCCACACTCACCAGATTGTAGGCTTTCTTGAATATTTAGTATGCTTTTACACGAAATCTCTATTACTCACTATAGGCATTCACTAGAGACAAAGAGTTATTACTAATTACATCCAAAAAAAAAAATAAAAAGAATCAAAATTAAACGCACCAAGTATTAACTTTTATTCACTACACGGAATAGGCACGATCGCACGATTGGATCCCGATCATTCGGTTGTTAATTACAATATGATGTCTTCGATCATGGCCGAAACCCTCGAGGTGTCAAAAAAAGGTACAGTGTTCTTCCTCTTCTATTCCCGTAAAACTACCGAAAGACGAACAAGGCCAGCTGTCAAAAAAAAAACCACACTTAAATGCATTACCCTGTTACTTTTCGAATGACACCCGTAATATCACCCGATGCAACTTCCGCTATACCCTTGACGTAGTCTTTAAACTGTACTCCTTCCAGTGAGCTCTCTTCGAACTAAAAAAAAAGCTTAAGTCCCGTCCACAATTACTGAATAGAAATTCTTCAAAAAATAAATGGTTTTCCCCTGTGCTCTAGTTGAAACCCAAAAAAGATCTCATTCAGAGTCTAAACCGCATTCTTTAGTACTAATTTCAGTGCTATCCCCAAAGCTACACTTTTCGGGCATATTTGCCACAAGCCATATAAGATGTCCCATATACGACACAAACACATTTCACTGTGCGGAATTCCACACACTTCCAGACAGTCAAAGTATTCATTCGTACTGTACCCACTCCCATTTTCGAATTTTCGATATTCAATCCTACCCTCTATTTCTCTCTTTCACAATTAGCCTGTTTGCCATAAGACGACAAAACAACTACCCAAGCCACCTAGCCAACGCCATTTTCCTCTTTGTAGACAACAAAACAGACGCCAGGCTTGCCGGACATCTCTGCTTTCCCAGCAAAACAAAAACATTTTATTTCATCAAAGGTAAGTATAAAACCAAAAAAAAAATCATAAATAATGTGAATGTTATTCCTCCCTACCAAATCTAGGTGTACCACTAATAACTTGCACATCAGCAGCAACAACATCAACATCATCAATAACACAACAAGCTACGTACGTATATTAGGTCAGTCTCTGAATACAGTGGTAAATGTAAATTTGCAACAGACATCGTCTGAGAACTATTTACCAGTTTTTGGAGGACAGACGATAACAATGACTGCTGTTAGCCAACACAGTTCTGAGGGTTCGAGTTCTGACAAGCCAAGTACTCAGAAAATCTGCAAAACTGAAGCGTCTAGCTGACCGTCATCGAATAATGGCAGTGTAGCTGTTGCTCCAGCCCCAGCAGTTGCTGTCATCATTATATTTCTTTCTACTCTCCAAAACCCATACAAATGTATATCGTGTTGACAGAAAAAGCTATTACAGCGACGTCGCGGCTCTACCTCTAGACTAGAAGCTGCCTCATGATACTACTATAGGTACTATATGCAAGGCTTCCAGCATAATTCATTCCGTGTGCAGTCGAACAGTGGAGTGAAACTGGTTTTCATCTCGGCAGAACTAGTCTTGTCTCTTTCGAATTGACTGAACTTTTGTTTGCTTTTTAACATTTTACTCAATGAATACTTATACGTTCAAATTAGATTTTTTTTTTATTTTTACAATTGGTTCTCAATAATATTAAAGCTTTATATACGTAACGGGACGAAGTCATTTCTAAAGCGTGTATGTGTCCAATATTCGGTCGACATAATCCCCCAGCAGAGTTGGTAATTCGAGCAACCATGGATCCGTTTCGCACCACGTTTACTCTAGTGGATAATGCGCATTCTCAGAGACGCCGTACAGTGCGCACCGAAGACGCTATTGCTGCTGTGGAGCAGAGTATCGATAAAGACCCCAATGAGTCCATCCGCCATCGCGCGCAACAATTGAAGCTGTGTCCTGTGCCCATCCACTTTATGCAAGATTTTGAGGAAGGATCTTGGTATGGGGACTTACAAAATCCAACTCGTGCAAGAATTGAAGCCAAACGACCATCAAACGTGTCGCACGTTCGGTGAATGGGCCCAAAACGAGATGGCCGCCGATCCCGATTTTTACAAGAACATTTTTTTCAGCTCCTTTTGGTTGAATGGGTACGTTAATAAGCAAAATATACGTATTTGGAGTAATCATAATCCACAAGGCATTGTTGAGACACCGTTACATCTTCAAAAAGTCACTGTTTGGTGTGCTTTATGGGCAGAGAGAGTCACTGGTCCATATTTCTTCAAAAATGAAGCCGGCCATAATGTTACAGTTCAATGGGGAACGTTATGGAGCCATGATTAACGACTTTTTCGTGACTGAATTTGAGGATGTTGATGTGGACGACCTTTGTCTCGGACAAGACAGCGCTACATGTCATAGAGCCAACGAAATAATCAATTCATTGAAGGAAACTTTTGGTGAGCGCATTATCTCGTGTCGTGGGCCTGTGGCGTGGGCTCCAAGATCGTGCTATTTAATACCGCTGGACTGTGGGGTTATGTGAAGTCGCTTGTCTACGCAGATAAGCCCGAGACGATTGATGCATTAAAAGCGAATATTCGGCGCGTTATTGCTGACATACAGCTCCAATTGCTGCAAAAAGTGGTCGAAAATTGGGTCTCGGCTGGAATTTATTCAAGACAGCCGCGGCGGCTAATTGCCCGAAATCATTTTTAAAACAAATGGCAAACCCCTATATTTATAATAAAGCTAAATTCTTGGCCATAACATTAAATAATATGCGTTTTATTTCTTCTTGAAAACCACACGTCTAAAAAAAACCTTTACTATCATCAGGGGTTGGAAATGAGCGCCATCTAGTTCGTTTATATTTTTCTAAAGCTTATCTCTGAGTGGAGATTGCAATGAGACTTAGACTTCAATACATATGCAATGTAAGAAAATGGCAGAACGAGAAAGATGTATATAAAATGTTATTGGTCAGAAGAAAATTAACCATCGACACTTTAACGTGTTATTTTAAATCATTTTCCTACCGCTAAAAACTGATATTGAGGGATGATAAGATATTAACACAGGGAAGGAGTGCAAAATGGTTGACATTGTATTAAGGGAAAAGATTTGGATTTTTTGTGCTAAAGGAAAATCGGAAAAATGCTAACAAAAAGATCAAAATAAATTCTTATATAATTTCTTGAGTTCATTCATTTTACGCAAATTAACTCAACAAATTCCTCTTAACCACATAAGTATTTATCGACACAGTATAAAATAATAAATGATAACTAAGGTTTACTTGTACTGAATTGTATATTACTATTTTTTAATTGCAGTACTTAATACTTTTGCTTATATTATTCAATTTAAAAAAGTTTGAAAAAAAAATCAATTCATTTTCTCCGACTTCCACGAAATGTACGAATTTCGTATCTTTGTAGCCGTTCCGATAGGCAATTCGGAAAGGCCTACGAACAAAAATTTTGTGTGCGTTGAAATTTTCAAACTCATGCTTTGCATGCCGATGAAATTTAAAAATGACAGCAACGCGTTACGAACTCATGCATTATTATGACGATGTTTTCTTTCCGATTTTTCGACTGAAAATGAAAAGTGGAAAATTTTCTGCCAACGTTTTACTATAGGTAGGTGTGTAATTAAAAGAAAAACATAAAGATGAATGATTAAACCACAGGTGATTCATATGTAAACGTGTTTTTATTAGTATTTATCTGCTATGCTAGCAATGTTCAATAGTTTATTTAAATGTTTTGTTTAGTTTTACAAATATTAAAATCAAATACACGCGTCGATTCGGTTCAGTATTTCTTTTAAGATTCGGTTACCGTGAAGCAAATAAATCCTCCGAACGGAACTTTTATCCTATCTGTTACGATGGTAGGTATCATATTGAACTTCAGGCTTCAGGTACACACACCTCCTTGCTCGTATTTTAGAGGCGCTTATTTGTAACTTAATATTTTACACCTGGGGCCGGTTTTTATTTACTACATTAGATACATCAATTACATCATTTTTCTGTTTCACAAATTCCACTGGAAATGTTGTGTACAAAGATGTAAGATGTAGATTTGAATATTATGTCAAACTGACGATAGTTGTTGATTTTCTTTTAAACAACATATTAATCTTTTATTTTTTTGAAAAATAAGTTAAATACTTTAAACTGAATAGAAAAAATTGATTTTGTTTTAAATATTTGTGATTTTTAACGAATTTCGTGTGATATATGCTTAGTGAATATGCATACATGTCTTTCAAAATTACGAGAAACAGAATGAAAATATGAATCCTTCCAGTATTTCCAGTCGATGTCCAAAGGGAAGATACGTGTGTGGGTACAAGCACCCACAAATCACCCCTGTATTCCTACTCTCACCTCAACGTGGTGAACATCGGGTGCCTAGTACCTCAACTGCAGATTGGGTTCCAACCCCTTTGGAAGGCTGTTGGTCGCAGCAAACGAGAGAGGGGGAGAAGTGTTACCACTAAGGCACTACTTCTTGCATCCAGATGGCAGCGGAAGCCTTCTCTAGATGGAATCAACAGTGGCGTCTACAGTTCCAGTCAGGCTGAACTACTTAGTGAACATCTTATACTAGCTCAGGCCTTAAAGGAGCGGTTTATGCGGCTTTTCGTCCTTGGAGTCAGAATAAGGACTGTTCCTCCAGGTTGGGGGTTGTGCCCTCGGGGTAACTTCCCGGCCATGTCAAAAATTACGAGTTGCGAAGCAATCACAAGCCTCGGATACGGAAGGATTCACTGACGACGAACTTTGCAAACGAACTAAGGCTTCTCAGAAAAAAAAGGATCATGAGAAGTGCGCGATCGAGGAAATGGAGAGCTGTTATTGCAGAAATGAAGTTCGAAAGTTTTACCAAAGGTAAAAAGAAACTGTCAAAGCTACAGAACTCGAACTCAAGCTTGCAAAGACGATCAAGGGAACATCGTAGTGGGATCGCAGTCGATGGAGGATATGGAAAAAAAATTCTACAAGCTGTTTAACGGCAATGACGAAGCGAATTCCGCTGTCAGGCAGAATGGTCCATCTTATCTGGGCGAAGTAGACCAACAATTTCGCACACGCTAATCGAGATTTCATTCCAAGAAGATTCAAAATAATCTAGTGGTGATTCCTGAATTGCAGAGATTAAATTTGACATTTGAAATCTGCTCTACAAATTTACCATAAAGTTGGCTTTACATGCATCTTCA
The DNA here is from genome assembly GCA_963971375.1 of Platycheirus rosarum. Taxonomy (NCBI): domain Eukaryota; kingdom Metazoa; phylum Arthropoda; class Insecta; order Diptera; family Syrphidae; genus Platycheirus; species Platycheirus rosarum. The sequence continues at coordinate 92,904,443 of OZ020510.1, forward strand.
TCGGCATCGACATCTGCAAAAAAAGAGGACATGGCTGACAGAATATTGATTGGTATCGATATTTTTGACAGCCGTAATACCAAGTTTATCAAAAGAACTATTCACAATAGATTTAAAATGTACATCAAATTCACAGTTTATCAAAATGTTGATAAACGATCACCATAGTCAGCCCTATCACAGATTCCCTCGTAGAAAATTTGCGAACGAAACGCTGCGCCCCGAATACGAAAAAATTAAATCACAAACCCCGAACGGAAACAGCCATTATCCAAACCTCTTTTCGGACTTTGGGAATCAATTGATTTGTGTCAAAATGTGAAAAGCAAAACAAAATATCACTTTTATTGCGTATATTTCAATTGTGTTTTGAAAAAAGTTTTCTAAAATAGATTCAATTGCGAAAATTAAAATTACAACGTAGGATTTTATGAGACGCCTTTAATCCACTCGACCACTATCCCTGAATAATTTATGGCTTCTCTTGGAGCATACCCAAAAGCCTTTAGAATATGGGTTGGCAACTCTGCTCTAAAAGTGAAAAGTTGAACTTAAAGTTAAGTTAGATAAAAACAGTGTATTTTTTAAAAAAAAGTGTCCTTATTAATTTAATTTGAATTTAAAATTAAATATCTACGATTTAAAAAGGTAAAATTGGCATAAAAGACTCAGAAAAACTAAAATTTTATTTGCGATCGAAGTCACATGACTGACAATAAACGTAAATTCGGTGAAACTTCTCCTGAAGAGAATATACATCTTTCAAAAAAACAAAAGTACGTCTAAAATTTTTAAACACGAAAAGATGGCCATATCCTCAGCAGACCTGCACAAAATCAAAACAATCATTGATTCTTCACTCCATACAGAACTTGCATTGGCTACTGCAAACTTGGCCACTAAGGAAGACTTGAGCAAGCTCAACATAGAAATAAATCATCTCCGAAAACAGAACGAAGATTTAACAAAAAAAGTTCAACATTTCGAAGAAAGATGTAATTTGCTAGAGGAAGAACTTGAGTCGCAAAGTCGAGAATTGAAAGGCAAGAACATCATGCGCAAGAAAATCCAGAAGAAAAGATACGTTCTGTCACTCGACTTCTTCTTGGTACTAACTGTGTGCAAAGCATCCCTCCACCAACAAAAATAAGTGTAAACAACACTACAACTAAATTTAAAATTAACACCGGCTCCAATGAGATTGCCTTGCAAATGCTGAAAAATGCACCAAAACTAAAGAACACAGGTGTTTTTCTGCAACGTGATTTGTCCATACGCATGCAACAGAAACATCGAATACTCCTTCAATATAGAAAAATAATCAAAACTAATAAGTCAGACACAGTAATTAAAATAAAAAATAACACACTTTTAATAGAAAACAAAATATTTTATTTAGATAATAATAATAATCTTAAATGTAATCAAAATGATGGAGAATATGAACTTCAACAAATGTTTGGAAACATAAACTTCGAAGCTGTCAAAAATTTCAGGAGTATGTCAAAAGGACGTCAAAATCGGAATGAATGGAGTAGATCAACAACATTTGATGGCAGTCCAGGGATGCCACTTCAGCAAGAAAATAGGAGTGTGGTTAGACTTTGAGGTTTAGACGCCGTCAGCTCGCATAGTATTAGTCTTTGTAAAATATTGTCCTATAATATACTTATCTGGTCTGAATAATAAGATCATGTTTTTAGATTTTTTTAATTTTATCAAAACTTTTGAAATTTTTTTTCTATTTGAAACTCATATCACCATGGAAAATTCAAGTAAATTCAACAAATACTTTAATGGATTTAAATTATTCTGGATCCCAGCAATCAAAACATCTTTAAGAGGACGCGCTAGTTGTGGATGCTTGTATGGGTTACAATCTTCGAAACTTAAACACTACGATTTTGTAGAATATGAAAACACTGTTGTACTGAAACTCTTAAAAAGAAATGATATGTTTATTGTACCCTTTTATGTGAATTGTAATAAGTGGACCGAGGATTTTAATAGATTGAGTAGCGTTATGTCTTCCCTAGCCAGTAAAAGTGTTATGTTGATCGGCGATCTGAATGCAAGAATTAGCTGCAACCAAGTCAAAACATTAATAAATATTAACAACAATGCACTTATCAAAGCGAATAACAATAGAACGTCCAAAGATATTGTCTGCAACCAAAATGGAAAACAGCTTCTCGAAATGTTACAAATGTTTGACAGTATTATTTTAAATGGCTGTACAGAAGGAGATCTTGAGGGTCAATACACGTTTATCGGAGGTCAAGGAAATTCTGTAAACGATTACTGCGCCATTAACTATGAATGGATTAATCTCATTTCTAAATTCCAAGTTTTGAACAAACAATTTTCTGATCACATGCCGTTAGTGGTTGAATGGAAATCCGAAAGTGAACCGCAACAGAGACATATTAATTTAATTCCAAGACTCAAATGGGGAAACTTAAATCTGCAAACATTTCATCACTCGTTGGACAATCTTATTACAAGAATTCCTTTTACGCTAAACGAGTCAGCTAATGCTCTTTCAAATCAAATAACGGATTTTATAAGAAACTCTACGAAAAATTGTAATCTGAATATAGCAAAATCATTTAAGCAGAAATGGTTTGACAGAGAGTGTTTTAATGCAAGGAATAAATCATTTGCTCTTTTAAATGCATTTCGGGTCTCTCCTAGTGAAGAACTACGAAAATCGTACTTCGAATACAATGTAAAGTATAAAATCCTCTGTTCCGCTAAGAAAGTAAACTATGAAACAATGCAAGCTCAAGCGCTTGGTCAAACCAAGAACACAAAACAATTTTGGAATATGGCAAAAGAGATAAATGGCTCAAACCACATGATTGGCTCAAGTGTCTCTGCAGATGATCTCTTTATATATTTCAAAAATCTTCTGCAAAATAATCAATCCTTAAACTTTTCATATGCTGAACCACTTACTTGTGATGACATATTGGACTCTGAAATATCGGTTTCTGAAATTCACTCTGTTTTACGTAACGCAAAAGACGGGAAAGCTCCGGGAGAAGATGGCATACCATACGAATTTTTTAAATATGCTTCTCCAAGTTTGCATAACTATCTGGTTTCATTTTTTAACAAGATCCTCATGAATGCTGAAATACCCTATACGTTTAAGAAGTCTGTTATTTTTCCAATCCATAAGAAAGGTTCTTTAAATGCAGTGGAAAATTATAGAGGAATATCTTTTATGAACGTTATAGCAAAAATATTTTGCGGAGTACTTGCTGTAAGACTCGAAAGGTGGATTGATTTGAACAACATCCTCACAGACTTCCAAGCTGGATTTAGAAAAAATTTCTCAACAGTCGATCACATATTTACTCTTTCATCAATAGTACAAGCGTTTCGTGCTAGAAATAAGAAGGTTTATGCTTTATTTATAGACTTCAAATCCGCATTTGATCTGGTGAATAGGAATGCATTGCTATACAAGCTGTCGCAACTTGGAGTTTCCACAAGATTTCTCAAACTTATTAGAATATAATATATATATATAATATACCGATACGGAAGCTGCAGTTTGGGATGGTGCACTTTATTCTGAAGCTTTTAAAACTGATATTGGAGTTAAACAAGGATGTCCTCTCAGCGCTTTACTATTTTCTTTATTCATAAACGATATCGTTAATCATCTCCCCGGTGGAATCCGAATTGCAAATACCATTAATAACGTGTTGTTATATGCCGATGATCTGTTGATACTTTCTGAGACGCCAGAAAATCTGCAACTAATGATAAATAGACTTGCAGAATATTGTTCAAAATGGGGTCTTGTTATAAACACAGAAAAGTCGAAAGTTATGGTTTTCTCACGAACTACTCGAGGTGAAGTAAGATATAACTGGATGCTTAATGAAAGATATTTGGAAGTAACGAAGGAATATAAATATCTGGGAATAAAGCTTAACCCAACACTGAACTTCGAAAAACACCTAGCGGAAAAAGCCAACATCTCGTAAAGCCTTATAAATCTTACATGGAGGAAAATTTTTACAAACTAATACATAAACCTTTCAACAAAATACGCTATTTTCAACTCAGTCGTAAAGTCTACTCTATGTTATGCTGCGCAAGTCTGGGGTATGAATGAATACGAAGAAATTGAGAAGCTGCAGAGAAATTTCGTCAAAAAAATATTTAGTCTTCCTAACACTGTACCTACATATGCTATATATCTAGAAACTGGTTTGCCGAAGTTATATACAACTACGCTAAAGTTGCAAGCTGACTACATAATTAAAGTTTGCGGACAAAGAGAAAATCGTTTGAATAAAATTATGCTGCTTTATGAAATAAGGAACAAAGACTGGTGGTTGGGCAAATGGGAAAATATTGGTGAGGCTTGTGGAGAAAATTTGCAGATTAACCCCAACAATATTCTTTTCTTACAGGAGCAGCTTTACAAAATAATCCAAAAAACGGAAGATAATGTACGAAATCAGCTGATCGCAAAAGCATGTCAGTCAGAGAGCAGGATTTTATACAGCCAACTAAATTTCAATATATGTGACAAAAATTATTTTCGAGACTCTCTACACTTCAAAGATATTTCGTTAATATTTAAAGCAAGAAGTGAGGTCCTTTATTTAAATGGTAGTCCGTAGAATGGAGGTTTTAATCAATTCTGTGATCTTTGCAATCATAAAGCGAAGGAAGACTGTTTCCATTTTTTAAGCATATGCCCCATTTTCAAGCAACAGAGAATAACATACTTCGGAAAACGTACACTTTCAATGCAGGAAACAATAGACTTACTAAATGGAGCAGATTTTCTGGAGATATTGGATTAATGGAGTTGGAGCCAATTTTCTTAAAGTTATATAGGATGCTACTGCTATCAGAATATGCTTAAACATTTAACAAAGAATTAGCTTAAAAGGTTCAATTTTGTATTTTATTTTATTTTACCAACCGAGCTGACGGTAATACCAAAGCTGTAATATTCATAAAAAAAAAAATTTGTAAATGTATTGAAAACAAATAATAATAAATGAATTTTTACTTACTTTACTTTACTTACTTTACTTAATATGGCTGTATTCACTTTTAACCTTTTGTTCAATATTTGTTGAAACTTTAATATTTGTTCTTCTTTAGACTGAAAATACTTACATTTTTTTATTAAATGCGTTTTAAAAAAATGTTTCATATGACATCCGAGCCAAATAATTATTCGTAGAAAAATCATTAATATTGCCTATTCGTTCGGGTTTAGTAATACCAATTTTCCCGAACTCCGAAATTCTTACGAAAATTTTCGTTACGACGTTTCTCGGGATTCGTAGTACGATTCTATTGCGACGGAACCTGTGATAGGGCTGAATAACATGCTTATCAAAGATTATCGTGTATCGTGTTGATATTTGATAGCCATAATAATATATAATAATATAATAATAAAAATATATTTTTATAACATTGCAAAAAAAATGAAAAACGAGATAAACAAGGAGAAATAAATGTATTTTAAATACCAAAGACGAATTTATTTACCTTCACGATGCCACACTATATAACAGAGTTAAATACAGTGTTTTCGAAGTTTTTATCGGCAATATTTATTTATTTTTTTCTAAAATATATACAAACAAAACTGGTAAAAAAACCTAAATTAAAAAAAAATTCGCCGCTAATAAAACTAACTCCTACGAATCTTGAAATATTTTAATAACCAATTCCGAATAAAATTAAATGTATTTTTCTAGAAAATTGAATGGGTCAAAATTAATTGTATGTATTTTTCATAATTGATTGTTAAAATGATCTATTATTTTGATAGGTTTCTCTTCTATCTTCGTTGATATCCCATGTTTAGTGGAATATAAAATATGCTTTTCATTGATTTCGCATTTGCATGGAACAGGGTCCTATATCCATTTCTGACTTTTTTCAAACTTATTTATTTTTAACCGTAACAGTTTTTGACCCAAGGTTTTAAATTAATATGTATAAACAATCAAGTCATATTAATAAAGTAGAAAGGAACGCAATTATTTTTCAAGCCTTAGGCCCAATGCACACGGAGCAACTGGATACAAACTAAACCGGTTGGTAACTCGGGTTACAGACCAGTTACGGACTTAGAAGTAACTTAACTCCACACACAAGAAAACTCATCAGCAATCGAAATCTCTAGTTCGTTTAGTGTCGTCCGGGCGTGAATCCATCATTTTGTATACTATTACCCCAAGAAGAGGCTATTAATCCAACCTCATAATAACTTCTCTGCACTAGCAGTGAAAACATATGACACAGTAGACTGGAGCTATTAACATCCACATTTAAGTCAAAATAAAAAAACATAGCCGTCAATTTTACGACATTCTCGATTTTGTCTACGCCTTCTCTATTTTATTTTTATTTTAATAACCAAGAAGGCAATTATTATATAAAAAAGATGTTTTTCCACCTCCCGCACCAGCAACAGGTTGTTTTTTTGTTCGCTGATTTGGTGCTGTATGAATAGGGTAGGCACTGAAAGGTATCAAACTGGTGATGCACAGTCGCTGCAACTATATCGTACACATCAATTGTGCTTATTTTACCTCCCCGCGGTAACCACCGGGTACTGGTCTGTCCATCCGGACATTCCTGCTAAACTTATAAGCGCGAGTGTTGAACACAGAAAAAATAGCAACACTATAATGCTCTGCTTTAATGACTGTTCTGATCGATTCGCAGAAGTCTTGCACGAGCCCCTCAGAAAGAGGACGTACGGCGGATGAGCTCAACCAATTGGACCAACGGTGGCGTCAACAGTCAACGAAGCAGACGCCCTAATGAGCTACTTCGACGTATTTGGAGATAAGGTCATTAGGACAATTCAATGCAAGTCAGGGCACTGAAATAGAGATGGTGGCGGATGAACCCTTAATGGGCCAACGGCAGCGCTCATATCCCCGAAGTGGGTTACTGACTCCGGAATTTCCGGTTCCTTTTGTCCAAGGAATCCAACAAGGAACCTGGCCCTCCAGGTTGGGGGTTGTGCGTGGGGTTATCAACCCTGCCACGGAAAAAAGAAAAAGTTGCGAAGCGACCAATAGCCTCGGAAAAGGACGGACTTACTGTTGACGACCCGGAAAAACGAATCAAGGACAACGACCTTCGGATCTGCGCGTGGAATGTTAGAACTCTTAACAGATCACGTGCATCCAAACAACTAGCGGGGGCCCTAGACTGCTACAGAGCAGGAATTACTGCCATCCAGGAAGGAGGATGAAGTACTGTGACGTGTACTACGGTGATTGTGCAAAAAGACCACAGCGTTTATTTGGGTGCGGATTCGTCATAAGCGGTAGACTTAGGCAAGAAGTCTTGGGCTTTCGACACGTATGTGAGCGACTTGTGACAATCCGTATCAAGGCTTAATTCGCCAACATTGGCCTTATATGCGCTCATGCCCCCACAGAGGACAAAGATGACGCCACCAAGGATGAATTCTATGAGCTCCTCGACAAAACATATGAGCAATGCCCTAAATACGACGTAAAGATCGTACTAGGCGATTTTAATGCCAAAATATGTAAAGAGGAAATCTTTGGTAGGACTGTCGGAAAACATAGCCTTCACGACACAACGTCTGAAAACGCACTTAGGCTAATTGACTTCGCAGCGGCACATAACGTCACCATTGCAAGCACACGGTTTCCCCATCTCGATATACACAAAGGGACTTGGCGACACCCAGATCAAAGAACCGTCAATCAGATTGATCACGTTGCGATCGATGTAAGACACGCCTCCAGTATCTTAGATGTTCGCACCTTCCGAGGAGCTAACATCGAATCGGATCACTACCTTGTTGCAGCAAAGGTAAGCATGCGAATAACCCGAACTCCAGAACAACGGAGTAATACTGTGAGGAAGTATGACGTCGGAAAGCTGCAATCGCAAGAAACCGCCAGAACCTATGCCGATCGAATATACCGTAACCTCTCTAGAAATCCAGTACCACCAGCATCAAGTACCGAAGACCAGTGGCAACACTGCCAACAAGCCATCAGAGATGCCGCAAGTGATGTGCTAGGTTTCACCAGACCACCACCACGAAACCTCTGGTTCGATGACGAATGCAGGCAGGCCCATGCAGCCAAACAAGAGGCATATAAAGCGGCGCTGCAAAGAAAGACGAGAGCTGCTCGGGAAGAATACCGGCTTCTCCAAAAGAAAATGAGAGAGCATGAGAAGCGTGCGATCGAGGATATTGAGAGATGCTACTCCAGGAACAACGTGCGGAAGTTTTACCAATAGGTAAAAAGAACATGCCAAGGAAAAAAAACCACACAGAAGCCTTTAGAGATAGGAATGGAAACCTCGTAGTAGAGTCACAGTCGGTGCTGAGTACATGGAAGGACCATTTCTGCAGACTGTTAAACGGCAATGAAGACCAAAATCCCGCTGTCAGGCAGAATGAACCATTCAACATGGATGATGACAGACAAAACTTCCGTCCACCTGACCAAAATGAAGTAAGGATAGCAATATCTAAACTAAAAAACAACAAAGCTACTGGACCCGACGGACTACCCGCCGAACTTTTTAAAGCGGCCGGAGATGACCTGGTGGAGTGCATACACCAACTCATCTCTACAGTTTGGTCAGAAGAAAGTATGCCTGATGAATGGAACCTCAGCATCGTTTGCCCGATCCACAAGAAAGGAGACCTTCTAAACTGCGCTAACTATAGAGGAATTAGTCTCCTGAATATCGCCTACAAGATCCCCTCTGCCGTACTATGTGAACGCCTGAAACCTTTCGTCAGCAACCTGATTGGCCCCTATCAGTGTGGTTTCAGACCAGGAAAGTCCACAATCGATCAAATGTTCACGCTACGGCAGATCCTGGAAACGACCCAAGAATTCCAAATCGATACCCATCACCTCTTTATCGATTTTAACCCCGCGTACGATAGCATTTATAGAGACGAGCTATACAGAGCCATGTCAGGTTTTGGCATCCCCACAAAACTCGTCCGACTGTGCAGCGGATGAAGATATCTTTAGTCGTTTCGAGCGTAAGATTCTTCGGAGGATTTTTGGCCCAATCTGCGTTAACGGGCTTTGGAGGAGAAGGTTCAACCAATAACTATACGAGCTGTACAGCGACATTGACCTGGTCAAAAAATACGCATATCACGTTTAAGATGGCTAGGTCATGTAGAGCGAATGGACAACAATGCTCCGGCTCGCAGGATCTTCGATTCCACCCCAGAGGGTAGACGCAGTCAAGGAAGACCTCGCCTTAGATGGCGCGCTCAAGTGGAGGACGACCTGAACCAACTTCGAGTGCAAAACTGGAGGCAGCTAGCCAAAGACCGAGCTGGCTGGAGAGGCATGTTGGTAGAGGCCCAGGTTCGTCCCGAACTGTAGCGCCACCTAAGTAAGTAAGTAAGATTTTCGACAAACTAGAAACTTAAATCACAAGGCAACCCGACATGAAAATCAACAGACGATGGTTACAGACTTTTTTTTGTGAATCGCCAAAGAGTTTTCAACGAGTAGCGTCGTCTGCATCGTCCCTTTTGATTACAAAGGTTATGTTTCAAAGCAGACTAGTTGCCAAATCACATCGGTAATCAGTTTTTTTCGAGTTGCCCCGTGTGCATCGGGCCTTACAATTCGTTTTCTGAGAAATAATGTCGATGGATATATCGATGGATATCTCTCCAAACAAAAAAAAATATAATAACTTTTCGTTAAATATTGGCACAAGAACTAAAATTAAAACATTTTAAAGCGCAACCGAGAACTAAAAACATGATATAAAGTTGCAAAAGTCACTAACTACGTCACAAAAAAAAATACCAACTTTCATTTGACAGCAAGGCGTAATCATTATACACAGAAATACAAGGTATGCTCGTAAAGGCATACAAATCGCCATCTTGATATTTTATGACTTCGCATTCTTCTTTTATTATTATTTTATTTATTAAGTGAATATTATTTTTTTAAATTGAAGGTTTAAACTTTTTATGATTATAAGAACAATAAACATAAAAAAAAAACAAAATCGGCAAATTAATACATTTATTTACACTCTCTAAAAACAAAAATCAGAAGAATGTGACGTCACACGCAAAATCAGCCATAGTTAGCATACCTTGGATTTCTGTGTATCATGGGTGTAATCCTATTTATAAGTATCATTCTTGCATGCTGGGGCACATAGAAAGAAGAAGATCGACAACTGAGAGCATAATTCTCTCTTCACCTACAAACTGAATAATGCCCCGTTCAGCGGCATATGTGTACCGGTCCCTGTACATTTCTTATGGGACTACTAATACGTTTTTATTTATGTGGGCACGAAACGTATGGCTAATTGGCTGTTTCTCACACGTATTCACATACCCAAACTAAAATTTTAGGATTTGCAGTTCATGGTCGGTAGGGGTTGCAGTTCTTTTTTTCACCGCTTCGGCATAAAGTAAAAATATTAAGGGGATAAATTCATAAACCGTAGAAAATCCTATCCTTCCGCAAGCATTTGCATAAACGCCCATTAAAAACATTGATTTGAGTACACTTTGAAGTACACTTACTAACAAAACTGTACGTACAGTAGTAGATCTTGATATTAAAGAATATAAAATTCGAAGAAAACAATTATTTTTCGCTTTATTATAGCTGAAAATATGATTATAAAAACAATTTTTTTACCAAAATAGAAAAAAAAACTAGTCAGCATATATATATGCAATAAAAAAGGATTACAAAAGTATACGTCCAAAATAACGATGTACGTAGACTTTTCCTAACAAGTGTACCTCTATCATTGAATAAGAAGCACAGGAAGACGTGTTTTTGAAATTAAATGAAGCCTCTTTCTTAATAGTATGAGTTATCACATACACACAAGTATTAACACTGGGGCGGAGTGCAGAAGATTAAAAACCATCGTGGGGCGCCAATTATTATGTTATAAGGCATGTAATGAAAATAAATAGTTACTGTTTTCTTAACTTTAAGTTAGGTTTGTTTTATTTAAATAATTTATCACAGTTTTTATCAATTTTATTAGCAGCATTCCCCTGAAATGTATTGTTTGATTAATTTGTTTTTTTTTTCAAAATTGTTTTATCACAGTGTTTTAATATCTTGCTTGATACATTCTACTTAAATGTTTTGTTTTTTATCACAGGTTTTTCTTTCTTATCTTAAATTCTACTAATTTTGTCAATTTAATTAGCAACATTCCCCTAAAATGTATTGTTTGTTAAGTTCGGTTTTTTCGGGGGCATTGCATACAAAATCACCATCTTGAAAGTGTTTTGCGCACACAAGTGACCAAGTTTTGACTTAATCCATATTCAACTGAAGTAACCATTTTTCTCTTTTCCACTCGGCTCTCGGAAATCTTTAAAAAAAATTCCTGAAGTTATTTCTGCTCATTCGTTTCACATTCAAAAACATAAACTGCATATTTACATCACTGGACGTAGATATAATACAGATAAGACGATACTAACATTTCTATAAAAACAATTTTTTTACCAAAATAGAAAAAAAAACTAGTCAGCATATATATATGCAATAAAAAAGGATTACAAAAGTATACGTCCAAAATAACGATGTACGTAGACTTTTCCTAACAAGTGTACCTCTATCATTGAATAAGAAGTACAGGAAGACGTGTTTTTGAAATTAAATGAAGCCTCTTTCTTATTAGTATGAGTTATCACATACACACAAGTATTAACACTGGGGCGGAGTGCAGAAGATTAAAAACCATCGTGGGGCGCCAATTATTATGTTATAAGGCATGTAATGAAAATAAATAGTTACTGTTTTCTTAACTTTAAAGTTAGGTTTGTTTTATTTAAATAATTTATCACAGTTTTTATCAATTAGTAGCAGCATTCCTCTGAAATGTATTGTTTGATTAATTTGTTGTTTTTTTTCAAAATTGTTATATCACAGTGTTTTAATATCTTGCTTGATACATTCTACTTAAATGTTTTGTTTTTTATCACAGGTTTTTCTTTCTTATCTTAAATTCTACTAATTTTGTCAATTTAATTAGCAACATTCCCCTAAAATGTATTGTTTGTTAAGTTCGGTTTTTTCGGGGGCATTGCATACAAAATCACCATCTTGAAAGTGTTTTGCGCACACAAGTGACCAAGTTTTGACTTAATCCATATTCAACTGAAGTAACCATTTTTCTCTTTTCCACTCGGCTCTCGGAAATCTTTAAAAAAAATTCCTGAAGTTATTTCTGCTCATTCGTTTCACATTCAAAAACATAAACTGCATATTTACATCACTGGACGTAGATATAATACAGATAAGACGATACTAACATTTCTACAAAATGATAAATACCTTAAAAATATATATATATAATAAAAAAAGAAACATTTTTATCAAAAAATAACAGGCCCATGCAGCCAAACAAGAGGCATATAAAGCGGCGCTGCAAAGAAAGACGAGAGCTGCTCGGGAAGAATACCGGCTTCTCCAAAAGAAAATGAGAGAGCATGAGAAGCGTGCGATCGAGGATATTGAGAGATGCTACTCCAGGAACAACGTGCGGAAGTTTTACCAATAGGTAAAAAGAACATGCCAAGGAAAAATAAACCACACAGAAGCCTTTAGAGATAGGAATGGAAACCTCGTAGTAGAGTCACAGTCGGTGCTGAGTACATGGAAGGACCATTTCTGCAGACTGTTAAACGGCGATGAAGACCAAAAAATCCCACTGTCAGGCAGAATGAACCATTCAACATGGATGATGACAGACAAAACTTCCGTCCACCTGACCAAAATGAAGTAAGGATAGCAATATCTAAACTAAAAAACAACAAAGCTACTGGACCCGACGGACTACCCGCCGAACTTTTTAAAGCGGCCGGAGATGACCTGGTGGAGTGCATACACCAACTCATCTCTACAGTTTGGTCAGAAGAAAGTATGCCTGATGAATGGAACCTCAGCATCGTTTGCCCGATCCACAAGAAAGGAGACCTTCTAAACTGCGCTAACTATAGAGGAATTAGTCTCCTGAATATCGCCTACAAGATCCCCTCTGCCGTACTATGTGAACGCCTGAAACCTTTCGTCAGCAACCTGATTGGCCCCTATCAGTGTGGTTTCAGACCAGGAAAGTCCACAATCGATCAAATGTTCACGCTACGGCAGATCCTGGAAACGACCCAAGAATTCCAAATCGATACCCACCACCTCTTTATCGATTTTAAGCCCGCATACGATAGCATTTATAGAGACGAGCTATACAGAGCCATGTCAGGTTTTGGCATCCCCACAAAACTCGTCCGACTGTGCAGCGGATGAAGATATCTTTAGTCGTTTCGAGCGTAAGATTCTTCGGAGGATTTTTGGCCCAATCTGCGTTAACGGGCTTTGGAGGAGAAGGTTCAACCAATAACTATACGAGCTGTACAGCGACATTGACCTGGTCAAAAAATACGCATATCACGTTTAAGATGGCTAGGTCATGTAGAGCGAATGGACAACAATGCTCCGGCTCGCAGGATCTTCGATTCCACCCCAGAGGGTAGACGCAGTCAAGGAAGACCTCGCCTTAGATGGCGCGCTCAAGTGGAGGACGACCTGAACCAACTTCGAGTGCAAAACTGGAGGCAGCTAGCCAAAGACCGAGCTGGCTGGAGAGGCATGTTGGTAGAGGCCCAGGTTCGTCCCGAACTGTAGCGCCACCTAAGTAAGTAAGTAAGATTTTCGACAAACTAGAAACTTAAATCACAAGGCAACCCGACATGAAAATCAACAGACGATGGTTACAGACTTTTTTTTGTGAATCGCCAAAGAGTTTTCAACGAGTAGCGTCGTATGCATCGTCCCTTTTGATTACACAGGTTATGTTTCAAAGCAGACTAGTTGCCAAATCACATCGGTAATCAGTTTTTTTCGAGTTGCCCCGTGTGCATCGGGACTTACAATTCGTTTTCTGAGAAATAATGTCGATGGATATGAGGCACTTAAGCACTCTCCAAACAAAAAAAAATATAATAACTTTTCGTTAAATATTGGCACAAGAACTAAAATTAAAACATTTTAGAGCGCAACCGAGAACTAAAAACATGACATAAAGTTGCAAAAGTCACTAACTACGTCACAAAAAAATACCAACTTTCATTTGACAGCAAGGCGTAATCATTATACACAGAAATACAAGGTATGCTCGTAAAGGCATACAAATCGCCATCTTGATATTTTATGACTTCGCATTCTTCTTTTGTTATTATTTTATTTATTAAGTGAATATTATTTTTTTAAATTGAAGGTTTAAACTTTTTATGATTATAAGAACAATAAACATAAAAAAAAACAAAATCGGCAAATTAATACATTTATTTACACTCTCTAAAAACAAAAATCAGAAGAATGTGACGTCACACGCAAAATCAGCCATAGTTAGCATACCTTGGATTTCTGTGTATCATGGGTGTAATCCTATTTATATCATTCTTGCATGCTGGGGCACATAGAAAGAAGAAGAACGACAACTGAGAGCATAATTCTCTCTTCACCTACAAACTGAATAATGCCCCGTTCAGCGGCATATGTGTACCGGTCCCTGTACATTTCTTATGGGACTACTAATACGTTTTTATTTATGTGGGCACGAAACGTATGGCTAATTGGCTGTTTCTCACACGTATTCACATACCCAAACTAAAATTTTAGGATTTGCAGTTCATGGTCGGTAGGGGTTGCAGTTCTTTTTTCACCGCTTCGGCATAAAGTAAAAATATTAAGGGGATAAATTCATAAACCGTAGAAAATCCTATCCTTCCGCAAGCATTTGCATAAACGCCCATTAAAAACATTGATTTGAGTACACTTTGAAGTACACTTACTAACAAAACTGTACGTACAGTAGTAGATCTTGATATTAAAGAATATAAAATTCGAAGAAAACAATTATTTTTCGCTTTATTATAGCTGAAAATATGATTATAAAAACAAATTTTTTACCAAAATAGAAAAAAAAACTAGTCAGCATATATATATGCAATAAATAAGGATTACAAAAGTATACGTCCAAAACAACGATGTACGTAGACTTTTCCTAACAAGTGTACCTCTATCATTGAATAAGAAGTACAGGAAGACGTGTTTTTGAAATTAAATGAAGCCTCTTTCTTAATAGTATGAGTTATCACATACACACAAGTATTAGCACTGGGGCGGAGTGCAGAAGATTAAAAACCATCGTGGGGCGCCAATTATTATGTTATAAGGCATGTAATGAAAATAAATAGTTACTGTTTTCTTAACTTTAAGTTAGGTTTGTTTTATTTAAATAATTTATCAAAGTTTTTATCAATTTTATTAGCAGCATTCCCCTGAAATGTATTGTTTGATTAATTTGTTTTTTTTTTTCAAAATTGTTATATCACAGTGTTTTAATATCTTGCTTGATACATTCTACTTAAATGTTTTGTTTTTTATCACAGGTTTTTTTTCTTATCTTAAATTCTACTAATTTTGTCAATTTAATTAGCAACATTCCCCTAAAATGTATTGTTTGTTAAGTTCGGTTTTTTCGGGGGCATTGCATACAAAATCACCATCTTGAAAGTGTTTTGCGCACACAAGTGACCAAGTTTTGACTTAATCCATATTCAACTGAAGTAACCATTTTTCTCTTTTCCACTCGGCTCTCGGAAATCTTTAAAAAAAATTCCTGAAGTTATTTCTGCTCATTCGTTTCACATTCAAAAACATAAACTGCATATTTACATCACTGGACGTAGATATAATACAGATAAGACGATACTAACATTTCTATAAAAACAATTTTTTTACCAAAATAGAAAAAAAAACTAGTCAGCATATATATATGCAATAAAAAAGGATTACAAAAGTATACGTCCAAAATAACGATGTACGTAGACTTTTCCTAACAAGTGTACCTCTATCATTGAATAAGAAGTACAGGAAGACGTGTTTTTGAAATTAAATGAAGCCTCTTTCTTAATAGTATGAGTTATCACATACACACAAGTATTAACACTTGGGCGGAGTGCAGAAGATTAAAAACCATCGTGGGGCGCCAATTATTATGTTATAAGGCATGTAATGAAAATAAATAGTTACTGTTTTCTTAACTTTAAAGTTAGGTTTGTTTTATTTAAATAATTTATCACAGTTTTTATCAATTAGTAGCAGCATTCCCCTGAAATGTATTGTTTGATTAATTTGTTTTTTTTTTTTCAAAATTGTTATATCACAGTGTTTTAATATCTTGCTTGATACATTCTACTTAAATGTTTTGTTTTTTATCACATGTTTTTCTTTCTTATCTTAAATTCTACTAATTTTGTCAATTTAATTAGCAACATTCCCCTAAAATGTATTGTTTGTTAAGTTCGGTTTTTTCGGGGGCATTGCATACAAAATCACCATCTTGAAAGTGTTTTGCACACACAAGTGACCAAGTTTTGACTTAATCCATATTCAACTGAAGTAACCATTTTTCTCTTTTCCACTCGGCTCTCGGAAATCTTTAAAAAAAATTCCTGAAGTTATTTCTGCTCATTCGTTTCACATTCAAAAACATAAACTGCATATTTACATCACTGGACGTAGATATAATACAGATAAGACGATACTAACATTTCTACAAAATGATAAATACCTTAAAAATATATATATATATTAAAAAAAGAAACATTTTTATCAAAAAATAACAGGCCCATGCAGCCAAACAAGAGGCATATAAAGCGGCGCTGCAAAGAAAGACGAGAGCTGCTCGGGAAGAATACCGGCTTCTCCAAAAGAAAATGAGAGAGCATGAGAAGCGTGCGATCGAGGATATTGAGAGATGCTACTCCAGGAACAACGTGCGGAAGTTTTACCAATAGGTAAAAAGAACATGCCAAGGAAAAATAAACCACACAGAAGCCTTTAGAGATAGGAATGGAAACCTCGTAGTAGAGTCACAGTCAGTGCTGAGTACATGGAAGGACCATTTCTGCAGACTGTTAAACGGCGATGAAGACCAAAATCCCACTGTCAGGCAGAATGAACCATTCAACATGGATGATGACAGACAAAACTTCCGTCCACCTGACCAAAATGAAGTAAGGATAGCAATATCTAAACTAAAAAACAACAAAGCTACTGGACCCGACGGACTACCCGCCGAACTTTTTAAAGCGGCCGGAGATGACCTGGTGGAGTGCATACACCAACTCATCTCTACAGTTTGGTCAGAAGAAAGTATGCCTGATGAATGGAACCTCAGCATCGTTTGCCCGATCCACAAGAAAGGAGACCTTCTAAACTGCGCTAACTATAGAGGAATTAGTCTCCTGAATATCGCCTACAAGATCCCCTCTGCCGTACTATGTGAACGCCTGAAACCTTTCGTCAGCAACCTGATTGGCCCCTATCAGTGTGGTTTCAGACCAGGAAAGTCCACAATCGATCAAATGTTCACGCTACGGCAGATCCTGGAAACGACCCAAGAATTCCAAATCGATACCCACCACCTCTTTATCGATTTTAAGCCCGCGTACGATAGCATTTATAGAGACGAGCTATACAGAGCCATGTCAGGTTTTGGCATCCCCACAAAACTCGTCCGACTGTGCAGCGGATGAAGATATCTTTAGTCGTTTCGAGCGTAAGATTCTTCGGAGGATTTTTGGCCCAATCTGCGTTAACGGGCTTTGGAGGAGAAGGTTCAACCAATAACTATACGAGCTGTACAGCGACATTGACCTGGTCAAAAAATACGCATATCACGTTTAAGATGGCAAGGTCATGTAGAGCGAATGGACAACAATGCTCCGGCTCGCAGGATCTTCGATTCCACCCCAGAGGGTAGACGCAGTCAAGGAAGACCTCGCCTTAGATGGCGCGCTCAAGTGGAGGACGACCTGAACCAACTTCGAGTGCAAAACTGGAGGCAGCTAGCCAAAGACCGAGCTGGCTGGAGAGGCATGTTGGTAGAGGCCCAGGTTCGTCCCGAACTGTAGCGCCACCTAAGTAAGTAAGTAAGATTTTCGACAAACTAGAAACATAAATCACAAGGCAACCCGACATGAAAATCAACAGACGATGGTTACAGACTTTTTTTTGTGAATCGCCAAAGAGTTTTCAACGAGTAGCGTCGTGTGCATCGTCCCTTTTGATTACACAGGTTATGTTTCAAAGCAGACTAGTTGCCAAATCACATCGGTAATCAGTTTTTTTCGAGTTGCCCCGTGTGCATCGGGACTTACAATTCGTTTTCTGAGAAATAATGTCGATGGATATGAGGCACTTAAGCACTCTCCAAACAAAAAAAAATATAATAACTTTTCGTTAAATATTGGCACAAGAACTAAAATTAAAACATTTTAGAGCGCAACCGAGAACTAAAAACATGACATAAAGTTGCAAAAGTCACTAACTACGTCACAAAAAAATACCAACTTTCATTTGACAGCAAGGCGTAATCATTATACACAGAAATACAAGGTATGCTCGTAAAGGCATACAAATCGCCATCTTGATATTTTATGACTTCGCATTCTTCTTTTGTTATTATTTTATTTATTAAGTGAATATTATTTTTTTAAATTGAAGGTTTAAACTTTTTATGATTATAAGAACAATAAACATAAAAAAAAAAACAAAATCGGCAAATTAATACATTTATTTACACTCTCTAAAAACAAAAATCAGAAGAATGTGACGTCACACGCAAAATCAGCCATAGTTAGCATACCTTGGATTTCTGTGTATCATGGGTGTAATCCTATTTATATCATTCTTGCATGCTGGGGCACATAGAAAGAAGAAGAACGACAACTGAGAGCATAATTCTCTCTTCACCTACAAACTGAATAATGCCCCGTTCAGCGGCATATGTGTACCGGTCCCTGTACATTTCTTATGGGACTACTAATACGTTTTTATTTATGTGGGCACGAAACGTATGGCTAATTGGCTGTTTCTCACACGTATTCACATACCCAAACTAAAATTTTAGGATTTGCAGTTCATGGTCGGTAGGGGTTGCAGTTCTTTTTTCACCGCTTCGGCATAAAGTAAAAATATTAAGGGGATAAATTCATAAACCGTAGAAAATCCTATCCTTCCGCAAGCATTTGCATAAACGCCCATTAAAAACATTGATTTGAGTACACTTTGAAGTACACTTACTAACAAAACTGTACGTACAGTAGTAGATCTTGATATTAAAGAATATAAAATTCGAAGAAAACAATTATTTTTCGCTTTATTATAGCTGAAAATATGATTATAAAAACAAATTTTTTACCAAAATAGAAAAAAAAACTAGTCAGCATATATATATGCAATAAATAAGGATTACAAAAGTATACGTCCAAAACAACGATGTACGTAGACTTTTCCTAACAAGTGTACCTCTATCATTGAATAAGAAGTACAGGAAGACGTGTTTTTGAAATTAAATGAAGCCTCTTTCTTAATAGTATGAGTTATCACATACACACAAGTATTAACACTGGGGCGGAGTGCAGAAGATTAAAAACCATCGTGGGGCGCCAATTATTATGTTATAAGGCATGTAATGAAAATAAATAGTTACTGTTTTCTTAACTTTAAGTTAGGTTTGTTTTATTTAAATAATTTATCACAGTTTTTATCAATTTTATTAGCAGCATTCCCCTGAAATGTATTGTTTGATTAATTTGTTTTTTTTTTTCAAAATTGTTATATCACAGTGTTTTAATATCTTGCTTGATACATTCTACTTAAATGTTTTGTTTTTTATCACAGGTTTTTCTTTCTTATCTTAAATTCTACTAATTTTGTCAATTTAATTAGCAACATTCCCCTAAAATGTATTGTTTGTTAAGTTCGGTTTTTTCGGGGGCATTGCATACAAAATCACCATCTTGAAAGTGTTTTGCGCACACAAGTGACCAAGTTTTGACTTAATCCATATTCAACTGAAGGAACCATTTTTCTCTTTTCCACTCGGCTCTCGGAAATCTTTAAAAAAAATTCCTGAAGTTATTTCTGCTCATTCGTTTCACATTCAAAAACATAAACTGCATATTTACATCACTGGACGTAGATATAATACAGATAAGACGATACTAACATTTCTACAAAATGATAAATACCTTAAAAATATATATATATAATAAAAAAAGAAACATTTTTATCAAAAAATAACAGGCCCATGCAGCCAAACAAGAGGCATATAAAGCGGCGCTGCAAGGAAAGACGAGAGCTGCTCGGGAAGAATACCGGCTTCTCCAAAAGAAAATGAGAGAGCATGAGAAGCGTGCGATCGAGGATATTGAGAGATGCTACTCCAGGAACAACGTGCGGAAGTTTTACCAATAGGTAAAAAGAACATGCCAAGGAAAAATAAACCACACAGAAGCCTTTAGAGATAGGAATGGAAACCTCGTAGTAGAGTCACAGTCAGTGCTGAGTACATGGAAGGACCATTTCTGCAGACTGTTAAACGGCGATGAAGACCAAAATCCCACTGTCAGGCAGAATGAACCATTCAACATGGATGATGACAGACAAAACTTCCGTCCACCTGACCAAAATGAAGTAAGGATAGCAATATCTAAACTAAAAAACAACAAAGCTACTGGACCCGACGGACTACCCGCCGAACTTTTTAAAGCGGCCGGAGATGACCTGGTGGAGTGCATACACCAACTCATCTCTACAGTTTGGTCAGAAGAAAGTATGCCTGATGAATGGAACCTCAGCATCGTTTGCCCGATCCACAAGAAAGGAGACCTTCTAAACTGCGCTAACTATAGAGGAATTAGTCTCCTGAATATCGCCTACAAGATCCCCTCTGCCGTACTATGTGAACGCCTGAAACCTTTCGTCAGCAACCTGATTGGCCCCTATCAGTGTGGTTTCAGACCAGGAAAGTCCACAATCGATCAAATGTTCACGCTACGGCAGATCCTGGAAACGACCCAAGAATTCCAAATCGATACCCACCACCTCTTTATCGATTTTAAGCCCGCGTACGATAGCATTTATAGAGACGAGCTATACAGAGCCATGTCAGGTTTTGGCATCCCCACAAAACTCGTCCGACTGTGCAGCGGATGAAGATATCTTTAGTCGTTTCGAGCGTAAGATTCTTCGGAGGATTTTTGGCCCAATCTGCGTTAACGGGCTTTGGAGGAGAAGGTTCAACCAATAACTATACGAGCTGTACAGCGACATTGACCTGGTCAAAAAATACGCATATCACGTTTAAGATGGCAAGGTCATGTAGAGCGAATGGACAACAATGCTCCGGCTCGCAGGATCTTCGATTCCACCCCAGAGGGTAGACGCAGTCAAGGAAGACCTCGCCTTAGATGGCGCGCTCAAGTGGAGGACGACCTGAACCAACTTCGAGTGCAAAACTGGAGGCAGCTAGCCAAAGACCGAGCTGGCTGGAGAGGCATGTTGGTAGAGGCCCCAGGTTCGTCCCGAACTGTAGCGCCACCTAAGTAAGTAAGTAAGATTTTCGACAAACTAGAAACTTAAATCACAAGGCAACCCGACATGAAAATCAACAGACGATGGTTACAGACTTTTTTTTGTGAATCGCCAAAGAGTTTTCAACGAGTAGCGTCGTGTGCATCGTCCCTTTTGATTACACAGGTTATGTTTCAAAGCAGACTAGTTGCCAAATCACATCGGTAATCAGTTTTTTTCGAGTTGCCCCGTGTGCATCGGGACTTACAATTCGTTTTCTGAGAAATAATGTCGATGGATATGAGGCACTTAAGCACTCTCCAAACAAAAAAAAATATAATAACTTTTCGTTAAATATTGGCACAAGAACTAAAATTAAAACATTTTAGAGCGCAACCGAGAACTAAAAACATGACATAAAGTTGCAAAAGTCACTAACTACGTCACAAAAAAATACCAACTTTCATTTGACAGCAAGGCGTAATCATTATACACAGAAATACAAGGTATGCTCGTAAAGGCATACAAATCGCCATCTTGATATTTTATGACTTCGCATTCTTCTTTTGTTATTATTTTATTTATTAAGTGAATATTATTTTTTTAAATTGAAGGTTTAAACTTTTTATGATTATAAGAACAATAAACATAAAAAAAAAAACAAAATCGGCAAATTAATACATTTATTTACACTCTCTAAAAACAAAAATCAGAAGAATGTGACGTCACACGCAAAATCAGCCATAGTTAGCATACCTTGGATTTCTGTGTATCATGGGTGTAATCCTATTTATATCATTCTTGCATGCTGGGGCACATAGAAAGAAGAAGAACGACAACTGAGAGCATAATTCTCTCTTGACCTACAAACTGAATAATGCCCCGTTCAGCGGCATATGTGTACCGGTCCCTGTACATTTCTTATGGGACTACTAATACGTTTTTATTTATGTGGGCACGAAACGTATGGCTAATTGGCTGTTTCTCACACGTATTCACATACCCAAACTAAAATTTTAGGATTTGCAGTTCATGGTCGGTAGGGGTTGCAGTTCTTTTTTCACCGCTTCGGCATAAAGTAAAAATATTAAGGGGATAAATTCATAAACCGTAGAAAATCCTATCCTTCCGCAAGCATTTGCATAAACGCCCATTAAAAACATTGATTTGAGTACACTTACTAACAAAACTGTACGTACAGTAGTAGATCTTGATATTAAAGAATATAAAATTCGAAGAAAACAATTATTTTTCGCTTTATTATAGCTGAAAATATGATTATAAAAACAAATTTTTTACCAAAATAGAAAAAAAAACTAGTCAGCATATATATATGCAATAAATAAGGATTACAAAAGTATACGTCCAAAACAACGATGTACGTAGACTTTTCCTAACAAGTGTACCTCTATCATTGAATAAGAAGTACAGGAAGACGTGTTTTTGAAATTAAATGAAGCCTCTTTCTTAATAGTATGAGTTATCACATACACACAAGTATTAACACTGGGGCGGAGTGCAGAAGATTAAAAACCATCGTGGGGCGCCAATTATTATGTTATAAGGCATGTAATGAAAATAAATAGTTACTGTTTTCTTAACTTTAAGTTAGGTTTGTTTTATTTAAATAATTTATCACAGTTTTTATCAATTTTATTAGCAGCATTCCCCTGAAATGTATTGTTTGATTAATTTGTTTTTTTTTTTCAAAATTGTTATATCACAGTGTTTTAATATCTTGCTTGATACATTCTACTTAAATGTTTTGTTTTTTATCACAGGTTTTTCTTTCTTATCTTAAATTCTACTAATTTTGTCAATTTAATTAGCAACATTCCCCTAAAATGTATTGTTTGTTAAGTTCGGTTTTTTCGGGGGCATTGCATACAAAATCACCATCTTGAAAGTGTTTTGCGCACACAAGTGACCAAGTTTTGACTTAATCCATATTCAACTGAAGTAACCATTTTTCTCTTTTCCACTCGGCTCTCGGAAATCTTTAAAAAAAATTCCTGAAGTTATTTCTGCTCATTCGTTTCACATTCAAAAACATAAACTGCATATTTACATCACTGGACGTAGATATAATACAGATAAGACGATACTAACATTTCTACAAAATGATAAATACCTTAAAAATATATATATATAATAAAAAAAGAAACATTTTTATCAAAAAATAACAGGCCCATGCAGCCAAACAAGAGGCATATAAAGCGGCGCTGCAAGGAAAGACGAGAGCTGCTCGGGAAGAATACCGGCTTCTCCAAAAGAAAATGAGAGAGCATGAGAAGCGTGCGATCGAGGATATTGAGAGATGCTACTCCAGGAACAACGTGCGGAAGTTTTACCAATAGGTAAAAAGAACATGCCAAGGAAAAATAAACCACACAGAAGCCTTTAGAGATAGGAATGGAAACCTCGTAGTAGAGTCACAGTCGGTGCTGAGTACATGGAAGGACCATTTCTGCAGACTGTTAAACGGCGATGAAGACCAAAATCCCACTGTCAGGCAGAATGAACCATTCAACATGGATGATGACAGACAAAACTTCCGTCCACCTGACCAAAATGAAGTAAGGATAGCAATATCTAAACTAAAAAACAACAAAGCTACTGGACCCGACGGACTACCCGCCGAACTTTTTAAAGCGGCCGGAGATGACCTGGTGGAGTGCATACACCAACTCATCTCTACAGTTTGGTCAGAAGAAAGTATGCCTGATGAATGGAACCTCAGCATCGTTTGCCCGATCCACAAGAAAGGAGACCTTCTAAACTGCGCTAACTATAGAGGAATTAGTCTCCTGAATATCGCCTACAAGATCCTCTCTGCCGTACTATGTGAACGCCTGAAACCTTTCGTCAGCAACCTGATTGGCCCCTATCAGTGTGGTTTCAGACCAGGAAAGTCCACAATTGATCAAATGTTCACGCTACGGCAGATCCTGGAAACGACCCAAGAATTCCAAATCGATACCCACCACCTCTTTATCGATTTTAAGCCCGCGTACGATAGCATTTATAGAGACGAGCTATACAGAGCCATGTCAGGTTTTGGCATCCCCACAAAACTCGTCCGACTGTGCAGCGGATGAAGATATCTTTAGTCGTTTCGAGCGTAAGATTCTTCGGAGGATTTTTGGCCCAATCTGCGTTAACGGGCTTTGGAGGAGAAGGTTCAACCAATAACTATACGAGCTGTACAGCGACATTGACCTGGTCAAAAAATACGCATATCACGTTTAAGATGGCTAGGTCATGTAGAGCGAATGGACAACAATGCTCCGGCTCGCAGGATCTTCGATTCCACCCCAGAGGGTAGACGCAGTCAAGGAAGACCTCGCCTTAGATGGCGCGCTCAAGTGGAGGACGACCTGAACCAACTTCGAGTGCAAAACTGGAGGCAGCTAGCCAAAGACCGAGCTGGCTGGAGAGGCATGTTGGTAGAGGCCCAGGTTCGTCCCGAACTGTAGCGCCACCTAAGTAAGTAAGTAAGATTTTCGACAAACTAGAAACTTAAATCACAAGGCAACCCGACATGAAAATCAACAGACGATGGTTACATACTTTTTTTGTGAATCGCCAAAGAGTTTTCAACGAGTAGCGTCGTGTGCATCGTCCCTTTTGATTACACAGGTTATGTTTCAAAGCAGACTAGTTGCCAAATCACATCGGTAATCAGTTTTTTTCGAGTTGCCCCGTGTGCATCGGGACTTACAATTCGTTTTCTGAGAAATAATGTCGATGGATATGAGGCACTTAAGCACTCTCCAAACAAAAAAAAATATAATAACTTTTCGTTAAATATTGGCACAAGAACTAAAATTAAAACATTTTAGAGCGCAACCGAGAACTAAAAACATGACATAAAGTTGCAAAAGTCACTAACTACGTCACAAAAAAATACCAACTTTCATTTGACAGCAAGGCGTAATCATTATACACAGAAATACAAGGTATGCTCGTAAAGGCATACAAATCGCCATCTTGATATTTTATGACTTCGCATTCTTCTTTTGTTATTATTTTATTTATTAAGTGAATATTATTTTTTTAAATTGAAGGTTTAAACTTTTTATGATTATAAGAACAATAAACATAAAAAAAAACAAAATCGGCAAATTAATACATTTATTTACACTCTCTAAAAACAAAAATCAGAAGAATGTGACGTCACACGCAAAATCAGCCATAGTTAGCATACCTTGGATTTCTGTGTATCATGGGTGTAATCCTATTTATATCATTCTTGCATGCTGGGGCACATAGAAAGAAGAAGAACGACAACTGAGAGCATAATTCTCTCTTCACCAACAAACTGAATAATGCCCCGTTCAGCGGCATATGTGTACCGGTCCCTGTACATTTCTTATGGGACTACTAATACGTTTTTATTTATGTGGGCACGAAACGTATGGCTAATTGGCTGTTTCTCACACGTATTCACATACCCAAACTAAAATTTTAGGATTTGAGTTCATGGTCGGTAGGGGTTGCAGTTCTTTTTTCACCGCTTCGGCATAAAGTAAAAATATTAAGGGGATAAATTCATAAACCGTAGAAAATCCTATCCTTCCGCAAGCATTTGCATAAACGCCCATTAAAAACATTGATTTGAGTACACTTACTAACAAAACTGTACGTACAGTAGTAGATCTTGATATTAAAGAATATAAAATTCGAAGAAAACAATTATTTTTCGCTTTATTATAGCTGAAAATATGATTATAAAAACAAATTTTTTACCAAAATAGAAAAAAAAACTAGTCAGCATATATATATGCAATAAATAAGGATTACAAAAGTATACGTCCAAAACAACGATGTACGTAGACTTTTCCTAACAAGTGTACCTCTATCATTGAATAAGAAGTACAGGAAGACGTGTTTTTGAAATTAAATGAAGCCTCTTTCTTAATAGTATGAGTTATCACATACACACAAGTATTAACACTGGGGCGGAGTGCAGAAGATTAAAAACCATCGTGGGGCGCCAATTATTATGTTATAAGGCATGTAATGAAAATAAATAGTTACTGTTTTCTTAACTTTAAAGTTAGGTTTGTTTTATTTAAATAATTTATCACAGTTTTTATCAATTAGTAGCAGCATTCCCCTGAAATGTATTGTTTGATTAATTTGTTTTTTTTTTTTTCAAAATTGTTATATCACAGTGTTTTAATATCTTGCTTGATACATTCTACTTAAATGTTTTGTTTTTTATCACAGGTTTTTCTTTCTTATCTTAAATTCTACTAATTTTGTCAATTTAATTAGCAACATTCCCCTAAAATGTATTGTTTGTTAAGTTCGTTTTTTTCGGGGGCATTGCATACAAAATCACCATCTTGAAAGTGTTTTGCGCACACAAGTGACCAAGTTTTGACTTAATCCATATTCAACTGAAGTAACCATTTTTCTCTTTTCCACTCGGCTCTCGGAAATCTTTAAAAAAAATTCCTAAAGTTATTTCTGCTCATTCGTTTCACATTCAAAAACATAAACTGCATATTTACATCACTGGACGTAGATATAATACAGATAAGACGATACTAACATTTCTACAAAATGATAAATACCTTAAAAATATATATATATAATAAAAAAAGAAACATTTTTATCAAAAAATATTCACGATTCACAAAGTAAAAATTTTTCCAAACATAAATTCATTCTACATGCACTCAACGTTTTGAAGCGCCTTACCAAAAAACAATGAAAACGAATGCGTCCCTGACTTCAACTCTCTCATTTGACAGATAGAAAGTGAATTTTATCCATTGAGGATGTACATTTTTATTTTTAACTAATTTATTATTTTCATTGTTTAATACCATAAAAAACTTTTCTAAATTGTTTTACAATATTTAAAATATATTCAAAACACCACTTAACCCCGCTTTACGTTCTTAATAAAACAATACTTACTTGTGAAAAGAACTGTGTTCATTCTTTAAAACGCTGGTTTTACAAGTTTTAACAATGCAGTTCATCCTGATTCTTGTTTTTTTTGTAAATTATACAATTTTCTCACTAAATCACTTGTTTAATAAAACTTATAAAGCTTAATATCTCTGGATTAACAATTACCAATATTCGAATGGCTTTTTTTTATTTACCGCCTTGCCAAAATGACAGGAAGAGCTAGTATTTACTACTACATGTATAACTGATTAGCTTCACTCACGTACACTGTACATACACACAACGTCTTCCTGTTCTTCTTATTCAATGATCTTTTTCACCTCAGATGTCACAAAAGACAAAGACAACAAAAAAAAAAGACATTCCTCAGTTTTACGAGGTTCATTTTTTCACTTTATCCGGTAAAATCATGTTGAGAAAAGTATCCAGCAAATTTTAGGATACCTTTGGATTTTCTCTGTTTCCATATGTTCTTCAATCAGCTGGAAAACAGTTGTTTTTAACCATGCTTATTACAACAAAAGCAAGGTAACCAATCCAATAGTTATGTTCGTGAACGTATCCAATTACAACAAAAGCAAAGGTAACCTATCCGAAAAATAAGTTCGTGAACTTATGCATTATCAAAAGAATGAAGAAAATTTCTTTTTATATATTGGTAAGTGTATACCCAGCGCAGTAAAATTTTTGTACTGCTGTCATTGTATTATATGTATATATTGTATATATGTATATATTTTACCAGTATTTAATAAACTTTTGTTGTCTGTACTTATTCTGTATTCACACCAATTGGCAATTTCAGCACGCCTCATTGCGACTTGATTCAGAACTAAGAAAGGATGCTCCATGATAGTACTAGAAAGACTAGCCTAAAAGATAATCTCTTACTCGAGGACAAAAAAAATATTAAAAATCCTTTTTTCTAAAACCGAATTTAATTTTGTCATCAATAGTCAATGATGACGTCATGGTTGGATATTTTATCCGGATGTCTCTGTCCTGGAACTGAGTTGAATTTGGAACACACCCTTCTAAATTTATTCAACAAGACGTCAGTTGTCACTTCGTGGGTTAAACTAAATGTAAATTATGAAACGAATATAGCGTTTTATTGGGACTTTCAATACTGCGCTAGCTATAGATTACCAATAAAACACGGCTAGTATTGTTACTCTATGTGCTTGGGTCATAAACTTTTACAATCTAGTACATATTATACCTATTTTTAGAACACTTCCTAATTAAAAATGGCGTTGTACTAAAACAGTAGCGCCAACACCAAAATATAATATAACTTCCTGCTGCCAGTTCCTTTTCTCTACAAACGTGCATCGTGACAAGTTGAGGTTTGTAATTTTGTATGATGTTTTCTTAAATTTTATTGTTTATATGATATTTTCATCTGGTATTGCAGAATGACTGTCGCAGACAAGAAAAAGTCCAGCGCACCAGCTAAAAAGCTGCCGGCTGTTCCGGAATCTAAACTAAAATTCGCCGAGAAGCGGATCAGCAGACGTGCAATCCTAACCAAAAGGAAGGTTAAACGTAGCGCAGTCATTAGCTTGAGAAAGCGTGAAAATCTTCTTCGTGCTGAAAAATACTCTCACGAATATGCCAAGGCTGAAAGCAGGGAAATTAAGATGAAGCGTCTTGCCAAGTCTAAAGGGCAATACTACGTTCCAGGTGAGAGCCAATTGGCTTTTGTCATTCGAATTCGTGGGTAGGTTCTTATGCTATATTTGAACAATTAAAGTTAAATAGTTACATTTTCTTAATACAGTATCAATAAGGTTGCACCAAAGGTCCGAAAAGTACTACAACTGTTCCGTTTACGTCAAATCAACAACGGAGTGTTTATTAAATTGAACAAGGCAACAATCAATATGCTTCGTATTGCTGAGCCTTACATTACATGGGGATATCCTAACCTGAAATCGGTTAGCGAGCTGATCTACAAACGAGGATTTGTAAAGCACAGTAAACAGCGCATTCCTATCACAGATAACTTTGTTATTGAGCGTAAAATGAGCAAAAAGTATGATATCCAATGCGTTGAGGATTTGGTTCATGAAATCTTTACTGTCGGCAAGAACTTTAAATATGCATCCAACTTTTTGTGGCCCTTCAAATTGAACACACCCACTGGTGGATGGCGTAAGAAGAACAACCATTACGTCGAAGGTGGTGATTTTGGTAACCGTGAGGTTAAGATCAACAAACTTCTTAGAAAGATGGTTTAAACTAAAGGATTTTAAATGCTAGCTTTTTATTTACAATAAACCACAAAAACAAAAACTGGATTTGTGGTCTTGTTTTGTCTTAACTTGACATAGTTGTACTTGTCAACAAATTCACTGATGCATTTATCCCGAAAGTGAGTAGTAAATACATTTTGATTTAGATGTTAAATCATTTTGTTTTCCTTTATAATCGTCTGGATTCCAAATAGTAAAAACACTTATTAGATATGAGCAAACTCGTGGTAAAACGATCTTGTTTAACCTTTTGTTAAAAAAAAAAATGTTTATTCAACGAGTGGTAAGGAAATCTTGCTTCTACAAAATCGACCTTTTTGTGGTTTCATCTTTAAACGCATATCAAACAAAATCTGTGTTTTTTTAAATGACGTAGATCCATAATAGAAATAAAATCAATTTTGTGTGGTGTTTGTTTAGGAGCAATATCAGTGGTGGAATCAGTGATTGTTGACACTTTTTTGATGGTGAATTTATAAATTAAGAAAAACGTTTCTTTTCGTTAAGAATTTCCAGAAAACAACAATTTCAATGATCTCGGCATTTATTATTATTAGTAAGTAAGTAAGTAGTAGAAACACATCGATCCAGCGAAGAAGATTTAAAGTACAGACTTATACACAGATGTCTCATCTGGCAGCGGCCAATGAGATCTACGTTACATACAAGTTCACGCTTTTTGGCGGCCAAACCCCAGGCGCGGCCACAAAAGACGTTAAGCACACATCCGCCGCGGCCATTTATTTCATTACATACTTGTAAATGAGCCAGACAAACATAATTGTTTCTTCTTGCACGTAATCACGTCCATTTCACAGGACTATGATCTCCGAGTGATGCGGTAGCCTTGGGTAGAATTTAAATTTTCAATATGTTTGATATCGCTTGGAGGAAGGCTAATCTAGAAACTATTTTGGTAAGAAGAGACAATTAGAGATACCAATGCCCAGTTTCTTCCAAATATTAATTGAAATGGATTCAGGAAGAAATGGCTTACAAAATACTGGGAGTTCCTGAACATTTTTAGAATTGTTAGGTTGTGGAGGTTTTCAACGGGCGCAAACCACGCACTAAAAAACATCAATCCTTGTGGACAATTTCATCCAAAACACATTTTGTTAGTTACGAGTCAGTTTTAGAATAAAATTATAATAAATTTTAATATTATTAGCCGTGTTTTAGCACTCATTTTTTTGACTTTAAAATACTCAGCTTGGAATATATGATATCCCAGTCCAAATTGGCTCCAACAATGTACATAACATTTACATCCGTATCCTGTTCGGCCGTACAGCCGGTGATTGTAAAAAGTCAAAACGTCTCCAGGCTACGTCTTAAAATCTGCTGCTTGAACAAACTTCGAATAGTCTTTATAGATGACCTGGTCAATGTCAAAACCAAAAGGTCTATCCCTCTCAGGTTCACAGCTCAATTCAAATCAAACTGATGTGTTTGGCCGCCAATGGAGCCGCATGGGTGCGCTCATTTAACAACTGGACGTTTGGAGATTGGACTGAGATATTTTTTATTTCTTGTCCATTTAAGGGAAGGTGCATTTGCAATAATGTACTTAGGGGCGCAGTTCGGGACGAACTTGGGCATCAAACAACATGCTTCTCCAGCCAGCTCTGGCTAGCTGCCTCGAAGGTGGTTGAGGTCGTCCTCCACTTGAGCGTGCCACTTAAGGTGAGGTCTTTAAAAATGTATGGGCCGAAAACCAGAGTCGATAGCCATAAAATATATGTTGCTTAAAAGGGCATACATTGTACATATATAACGAATATTTAATAACTTTCCTTCAAAGTTATCACTAGGACTACATTATATTATGGCAGCTAGAAACGAAAACATATACCTTGTTGAGGAACGCAGCATATGCAATTCTATGTACATATGTATATTTGCATTTTGAATTTGTTTAAAAGAAGAAATGTAATCTAATTTAATTTTTTTCTAATATATATTACCTTTTTTATTTTTCTTAAGCTACCAAACATCTTGTTATCATCCTATTATATAATCCCTATATCGGTTTTATTTTGTATTATGTCATGTTCAGATCTCATATGCAATCTTAATGACACCGTTGCAATGGGAAAACAATAAACCGCAATCATTATTAGGTACATACTTTGCATTAATGACGTGTGCCAAAATATAATACTGGTTTTGAAGTGACGATGTAGGGTTATGTTCCCGCCCCTCCTGGAATCCGATCAGTCGCGGTCGAAATTGCCCTTAATTTGGACTGGAACAGAAGAGCCTATCCGCCGTCAAGCCATACTTATTCTTTCAACCCGAAGGCCGTCGCTCACCTTATTGCACCCCCTGAAAAGTTAAAATTTTAGCACACCATTGTGCTTCAAAGATGGAATCAGAAAGAAAACCTTGTTTTCATTTGCATATAGGCGTGATTCACAAAATCATTTATTAATTTAGTATAACTTATAAAAAAACAGTAACAACGAAAGGAAAATTAACATGATAACAAAAATAACTGCTATTCTTATGGTTTAATAAAAAAATAAAAGAAACGTTTTGATTATTTTGGGCCAAAATTCGGGTTTACCCTGGGTGGCCTTGTGGCCTTTCTAGCTTAAGGCCTTTTTCCTCGGAGGACGGACCCTTGAAGCACCAGCTTCTTTCTCACCGCTTCTATATTCGGAGTTATCGGATTCCTGCTTGGACCTACCTACTGAGAGCTCTCCGTAAGAAATCAAGGGGAATTTCGTTTGCACACATAAAAATGCTAGCGGAGTCGGGGCTTTCACGGGCCAATGCCTCCTTGCCTTCTTCTGGCAATCCAAAAAAATCTACAAACCCTGAATTGACTCAGACCAAAGCAATCGAGACAATTGAGAATATTATGGTAAAAAATAAAAAGGTTAAAATTAACTAAAGACTACATAAATTAGTATATAAAACCATTCCTTTTTAAATTAATAATTTAAGAAAAATGACAAAAAATATATATCACCCCTAGTGTTTGCGAGTGCCGCTAACTAGCGGGCGGTTGTGTTCCGTAAGGCCACTAGCGGGAACTTGTTACGGGGTTGGTCTCAATCCGGTCTCCACGCGACAATTCGCTTCTTTATACGATTCAAAGATACACTTTTTTTCTTTATGTAAATAGGTTCACTTTTTAAGAAATTTAACAAGGGTGATTCTGGCTTACTCTAAGTAAAAATAAAATGTTACTTGGGGTGTCCGGGACTTCCACGGGCGCTGTTCCTTGGTTGGCTGATGGCTTTTCCTTCTTTGTTCTGGGAACACCTTCCCGACGGCCGGCAAATATACCTGCCTCGAACTCCTTACTGTCGGCGGTTGGCTAACGCGGTCTTCGCTCTGGTTGCCAGAATTCGCCTATCCCAAGGATTTGCATATTTACATTGTTTGTGTGTACTTTAATTTTATTATCATTGCACTCATCCTTTTTCTTTATGAATCCCTAATTTCTTTTAATTATTTTCCTTTGTGTCGTCGCGCAGTACCTTCTTCCTGTTGTTCGCTTTGTTGCAAGGAAAACTTACTTTAATCTTCCGTCAGTTAGATTTTAATTTTTAGATTAAACTTACAGTCCAAAAAGTTAATTTTAATCTTTAACTAATACAACCACCGGCAATTTAATTTTTAATTTGGTTTAAATTTGAAATTAATATAGACCGACACGTCCGACACTTTGGCTTTGCAAATTTTCTAATATCCAACAAGCGGTAATTCATTTTCTCTGCTGTCCGTTAAAACCGCTTCGTTGGATAGAAACTACCTTGGTTGCGGCATCTCTCATAGTTTGAAGACATGAGTGTTAACCATCACCGCTGCATTTCAAAATGCAGCACAGCAACGCGGTACACAACTTTTCTAATCCTTTCCTTCTAAAAACTCCTCAAAATGATCTTACCATAGGTGCACAGTTTGGGGGGCTTTTAGATGCACTTGGAAAAGACTCATCTCGTGCTCTCAGGTTTCGTTCGTAACCGATAGTTTGGTGAAAAGACTTGACCTTCGTCGTTCCCATACTCGTTTCCCCATATCTGGGATTTCATCGGTTGAAGCTGGTGTGACACAAGGTGTTGTTGAGTTAACGTTACAATCCCGTATTAGGGGCCAGTTATAGCTATCATTGAAATGCACCATTGAAAAACTTTAAACCTATTTTTTACAAGTTTTCCTTTGATTAGAAACACAAATGATAGCTTTGTTTCACATGCTCCCCAAAACTACAAATTTTACACCAAGAAAATTCTTTGGACAGAAAAATGAGTTTCATGATTCATTCATATATATAATTCACAGAAAAATGAGTTTCATGATTCATTCATATATATAATTTACTATTGCTTTCTGCAATGTGTTTTATGAACAGTCGATAATCATCGACCTATTTTGTGCGTCTTAGAAGAGCATGAACGGTCTAACTGATGAGCTCACCGTTCATGCTTGGGCGAAACGCACACTTTTTAGAGTAAAGGACACAAAACCCTTTTATTGAATTTAATTCAACAAAAACTCCACAAAAAAACAACAACAACAACTAGCAATAGTTTTTGTTGTTGCAATATATTTTGTATTCATTCATATTATCATTCAAACAAAAGTTGCTTTTTTTTATTAATAAACTCGGTATGAATATATGACTTCCTATGTCAAATAAACGCAAAGGTGGTGAAGGAAACAATATTAAAGACCTAGTGCCCAAATGGCACCGTTTAAATAACATTTTCCTGATACAAACATGGCCGCAGTGACTTAATGAGCGGATACTTATAGAATTCCACACATATGATTTTGATTTTGGTGTGGATAATGCCCCATTTATTAGCTTAATACAAGCTTAACTTAAATTTAACTAAACTTAAAAAACTAGTTAAACTAACTTAACTTGTATGGAGAAAAGATGATGTAACAGGTGGGCTTTCAGACAAGTACTTGGAAGATTGAAATCGAAAAGAGGAGAGATCAAATTGATTTTACTCAACATGTAGATTAAAAGTCCATTTAGAGCATAGGAAGTACGACGAGGAGGAAGGTCAAAAAGGCGCGATAATCTTAAGTTGCGTGGGTTAGTGTTAAACAAGATTATATCAAAGAGAGAGGAGTGGCACCTGTAAGAAACCGATGAATGAAAATGAAGTCAAACACATTCCTATGGACTTCAGAAGGTGTAGACTTTTAATTTTGAGTCGGTCAAGGTAGGGTGGCAGAGATGATAAATTATTAGGGTCATAAAGACTTCGGAGAGCAAAGAGCAGAAAACAACGTTGAACGCTTTCAATTCTAGAAACCTTTTGATAAAACCAAGGGCGGAGTTAGCTCTTGATAAAGCATTGTCGATATGAGGGCGAACATTTAATTAATTAATTTAATTTTGATTAATTTTAGTCACAGAGGACGCCTAAATAGCGTATGACCTGCACGCGGTTAATAGGAAGTTTCTGAAGATAATAAGATCTGAGGGAGGCTTTATACTTTTTTCGAGAAAACGTAATTAGCTCGCATTTGGCAATGTTATGTTCGAGAAAATTCTTACTGCATGACGTCAACTTCGTAACCTTTTCCATGGCAGAGAGTGAAAATGTAACGAACTCAACAAAATTTGATGTGGTATTTCTTCCCTTACAAAAAAAAAACCGTGTTGATTAGAGCATATCAGAGGTTTGCATCGGAAAGAGAGTGAATTATACAGAATGATTTCAAAGTTTGGGGATATTCGAAAGTTCGGCGATGGGCCGATAACCAAGTATGTGTCGCGTTTGTGGCCGCGCGCTATCTACCACCTAAGGTTGGGGTTCCGGTGCGGTTCCGATAATGTTCGCTAAATTCATTCAATTCGGTGCCTGAAAATTATGAGCGCGAACTAAGCGAATCTGACCGAATCATGTTTTCGATGATTTTATTTCTATTTTGCTGATTAAAGCGATTTTTTTGACTTTTGAAGGATTTATGCTAATATAAGTAGTTGTGTGTATTGATTTTCCTAGAAAATTGATTCGGAAAATTGGCACAATAATCTTCATAAATAATAACTCGCAATGAGGGACTACCAGGTGTCCCCTCTCCAAAATTTTCCATCTACATCATGGAATGTTGTAGAAATAATTACCATGGAGACTACTCGCTCAGAATCTGCAAGTTCCCTTGGTTCCAATATTATAGAACAGTGCATGGAAGGTGTTTTTGAAGAAGATTTTTTGTAAATCATGTTACACACATACTTTGGTTTTGTTTTTGTTTTTTATTAAATAAATTGGAAAAAAAAATCTAACTTGCCTTTAAACAAGAATTTTTTAGATTTTTCCATATGGCTTGGCAAACTTCTGGTACGGCTTAAGTTAGAAAAGGCTGTGATATAAAAGTCTGGTAGTTTGTGCTTGTATAATATTCAGCTGTCGCTAGAAATTGTATCCCTCATGGGGGTATCTTTTCTAGCAATATCATCGTGTATCAACGACAACAACAACTGGAAAAATTGCTCATTCATCCTTATATAGTTGAAGAACGATGGTTTTGTCATGCTGCTTCAGCTTTTTTGTTAAGAAGCTAAATTAACTTTGCTCCGACCTTATTTTCCTCCATGGTTTAATCCACATTTTCTTCTTCTTGTTTTCGAGCCTGCTAAAACATCCTTGAAAAGCTCAACTAAATCCTAAACAATTTTTTCGTCGCAGTTCCTATCGGTATCCATTTGCTCGATACACTTTTTGATACACTCCAAAAGATTGTCCAGAAAGCCGAATACAGATGCAGATAGGATGCATGCATATATATCCGCAGAGCTGTCCCTAACACAGTTACTTTTTGACTTTAAAGCCAAAATCAGATGTACAGTTGTTCTCAGGTGTTTTTGACATTTATGTATTGCTGTATTAATGACAAAATGCAGCGTTACCACTGTGTTGCAAAAAATTGTTATACTGCAGAAAAAATGTCACATAAAAATAATGTAAATAAAATCAAATTTGTTTGAACACATTGAATTTAGAAAAATTTAGAAAATTCCAACAGACAAAGTAAAATCTTCATTGGTTGATATTATCGGGTATTTTTTTAAGAGCTTGGGAACATTAAATAATAATACAAGACAGAATCTGATAATCTTGTAGATAATTATGTGGCATATTTATTTTAAATATAATTTCTGTTATATATCCGTCGCGGCTACGAGTTACATAGATCATTTGATCAGTCCAAATGTTCACTACTTTTTCCAATAATTCTGGCCGTATGGCGTCAATGGGGTTTGAATATTGGCTTTGAATGCTTAAAGAGTTGTTGGTTGGCAAAAACCATTGACTTAACATAGTCCCATAAAAAGTAATCAAAAGGTGTTAAGTAGCACTAACCGGGGGGCCAGTTCAGAAGACCACTTCTGGTAATAAAGTTGTCACCAAGTGTTAAGCACCCTATATGGCAAGTTGCGTCGTCTTGTTGGAACGAAATGTCGTAGATGTATAGGTGATACATTTTTGAAAACCTTACTGAACAGAAATGTCAACACAATTTGACAGTCAAATTGTAGATAACAACCATAGAAACTTCTCATGCAGCTAAAAAAAAACACCCTTTGTAATACCCAAATGAAAAGGACTAATTGCTCACAAATGCTAAATAAAAAAAAAAAATACAAACACAATTCTGATTTGTTAACGCAAAATCAAAGGGAAATCCACGGATGTATTAAATGTAATCGGACTGCTAGTTGCCTGCTTTAATTCATATTAATAATTATTATTAATTGAAGAACCAGGTAGTGAATGTTCTGTAATAATTCTGAATAAATAGGAAGCATCTACATCAACGAGTCCTCTGCTAACGTATGATGCCAAAAAACTATTTCAATTTTCTATTTTGTGTGTTTATTTTACTTAAAACTCCAAAAAAAATATTCATTGCAACAGCTAAGAACTTTGCAAATGTAAATTAACCACCAGAGAACGAGAGCAAAAGTGCGGCTAATACTAATTTAAAGAAACTTTAGAGGATGAGTTAAGCAACACTATTGCGCATACACTTTTTTCCAACGAATGTTAATACAGCCAGTTGAAAAAGCACTGAAAAAGCAAGTAAATTATGTTATTTGAGAATTATTCTTTTTATATATTTTGAAATGGAATACACATTAAAGGATAGTAAATAGAAGTGCTGTCTTTGCAGTCTTCAATGGATTTTTGTCTGCGTATCCTTAATCCTTAAACTTGCTGCATACGACAGACAAGCCATTAGCCCTTCTGTTGCTTCATGAGCTGACATTTCTCGGACTTCGGTCATTTTGTTGAATATTATTGTGATTTTTTTTTTGGTACGTCAGATCAATTTTTTTGATCTGAGATCAATCTTTTTTTTTGATCTGACAGCGAAATCTGAAATCTCGTTTTCAATCGAGATTTAACACATATTTGCACACACACTACAATAAAGTTGACATTTCTCGAACGTCAAAGTTGAAGTTTTGTTCTCTCCTCTCTCTTCTGGACCCTCTGTGCCTTCAACTTTTGTTGGACCTTCCAAACCAATCTGTTTCAATTTCGTTTGGGCAGGCAAAATCCGAAATCTGAGATCAAAATCCGTCTTTACCAAAAGAAAATCACATATATCTTTTCGATTGGCAATCTGCGAGCGTCCGGAAGCATTCTCAAACCGTTCCATTGGTACGAAAAAACTCTTCTGGACGCTTCTTAGAAAAGAATTTTGCGTCTCTATTTGAACTCAAAATCCACTTAAGAAGCACAAACACATACAAATCAAATGTTAAACGAAACGTCAACTTGAAAAAAAAACCCAAGGGTTTATTTTCATTTTTGTCGTGGTTGATTTTGTTTGGAATACATATTTTTTGTTCGTCTATGAAGTAGTTTACACACCAACATTACACAAAAATGTCAAAATAGAACGTAAACATTTTTGCTGTTCCATTGAAATCAGAATGAGTGGATCCCCGAGTGAAATCAATCGAAAAGGCCTTTGCTGTGTGAAATCCCGATTCATCGCTTTATGTGCCGAAAATAGTTCAAGATGTTCGTATTGGAATGTATGTTAGAATACTCAAGGATAATCAGAAAGATTTGTATGTCACAAGAATTTTAGTTTGGAATTTTTGAATAACTTTTTGACTTACAAGCGATCCTTGTGTTGCGTAGTGGTTCTCATCTTCGTTTACTTCATCAATGGATTAGAAAATCAGCTCAGAGAACAACACCAGCGCTTAAAGTCAAACGAAGAATAACTCTTTATAGTCAGTCCTTTGTCTTGCTTCTTCGGACTAAGGCAATTGAGTAACAAAGCAAACCAAATAAACCTGAAAATTTAAAACAGATTTCATATATTAATGTTTATAATATTTAATAATAATAGCCCAAAACTTTAAAGATTTAATACCGACTTTAAATCCCTTTAATATCAGAGTCGACTCTAAAAAAATATTATGTATTATATAATATGGAAGTCGACTTTTTGATGATTTTAGTAGACTTAATGTATACTTTTTCGCTAATTGACTCTTCTAATAGCAAGAAAAGTCCATATTATCTTTTTAATGTATGCTTTATCTAGTGACTGTTTGACATATAATGATAAAAATAATTCAAAATTCATATGGAAGAAACGTATTCAGAGAAGATTTTGGAGTTTGTCGAAACTCAAAAACGTTTAAATCTCGCCTTCCTCACACGGTTGGTTCAGCTATCAGCATTCTGTGATTGAATTGTTTTTTTATGTTTGACATTTATCCAATTTCCCCATAGTTGGTTAATTTTACCACGTAGGTGAATTATCCTCTAGGTGGGCGTTCTTGTTTCTTTTTTATATGAACTGAGAAAAATTAATTTTTTTTGTTAGCTGCTAGTTGCCTAACTCAAGTTGGTTCCATTTTAGTCTCAGTTATTTTGGGCGACACTAGCCCTCCTGAGTACACTAGCGGGAAAAAAAATTAAACCACAATTTTGACATTTCATCTAGGAATCCCAGACTTTGGCAGCAGGTTTTCCCACGTTGGCATGTTAAAATTTCCTTTTTTCTCCCCGTGTTATTTAGAATATCCCACAATTAATCCACCAAGCAATAAACACAAACAAACACTCATGGATTTATTGAAATAATTTTTTTATAGCTTTGTAAATTACAAGTTCGTAAAATCTTTTTTTCCTTCTGAAATGTTTTTTAAATGTTTCTGAAATGTTTATTTAAGTCTGGACGTTTCGCGAAACATTTCTGAAATGCCTATTTGTTTCCCCTTCCGAACGAAAATCTGACAAAACGCGACGCTATGATTGCTCCTTTTTACATCATGAAGTACAGAACTGGATACATAAAATGGGAAGCATAAACATTTCAGAAATGTTTCAGAAATTTCTGAAATGTTTCTGAAATGTTATTTAAGCAAAGGGGAAAAATTTCAGAAATATTTTTTAAACAAATGTTTTTTTTTATTTGGTTTCGACACACCTTTATAGTCGTCACAAGAAATAGGTCTCAACCTCTGTCCACTTTGTCAGGATTTTTATTAACTTTGTCTTTTATCATTATTAATGAACAAATAGAAGAAAGAAATAAAAATGAATGTTGGTCTTAAAAGACACATTGCCTTTTAGAACGCAACGCAATAGGAAAAAAAATGTCAAAACATTTTATCTACTGCCTCAGTAGTGTTTTATTTGATCATAATTCATTAGTTTCTTTTAAAATCTTAATAAAATAAGCAATATTTGAAGAGATTTGAACATAAACTAAAACCCCTTTTTTCAACGAAATTTTAAAAAATCCCTTTTTTCCTTCCAGCCTTGTATATAGATACCTATAGTACTAATATCAGGGTTCTAAAACTAGCGCCATCTAGTGCGTGTACATCTTCCTAACGTTTTTCTCTGAGTGGAGACTGCAAGGTAGACTTTTAGTCAGGGAAATGTACTCAACACATATGCAATGTTAGAAAAAGACAGAACGACAAAGATGTATATAAAGTATTAGCAGTCAGAAGGAAAAAAACCATGAACACTTTTTCATGTTATTTCATTATCATTTTCTTTAGAATAAGCGATAATGAGAGATTGAAAGATAGAAATTTAGACAGGGATGTGAGAAGATATCATTTCTGCCTTGCAAATACACTGTCTTTGGGAAATTTTTTTGTATATACCGCCACTCGATTTCTTTGCAGTAAGAAATTAACCGTTTTAAAGATTTTTTGATGAAATTTTTGGCGCGCCTATTGGTTTGGTTGGTATTTGCATTCTTAGAATGTGTTTTTTTAGAATTTTATTGTTAATTGTGTTTTTTTTAAACAAAGTTTTCAAATTTAATTATAACATAACATAATTTAAATTATAATTTCATACGATTTTATAATAGCCTGTACCTGTGTAAAAAAGTTCTTTATCGAATAAACCATTTTAATAATAAGCCCCATATGTCCCTTGTGTTTTTTAGTGTTTTCATTTATATTATATAATTTTTAAAAAAAATTCAGCCTTTGTTGGAGTAATTTTTTTTAATTTTAAATTGATTTATATTTTTAATTTTAATACATTTTTATTTTTATAAAATAATTTTTATTACATTTTTCCACCATGGTTCTCAAGTGCATTTATATTGGCTGCACTGAGAAACAAAATCCAGGTTCAAAATTTTCTTTTTTTCGGATACCATCTGACCGAAGAAGGTTAATTTGGCTAAAACAGAGAAATGTTTCACTAACAAACGTTTTGCCTAAAGCAGCTATATAAAGAGTCGGTAAGCAAGGTTTTAAGCAAACTTGCAGTGCCGATATCATCTGGTTCCGTGTGCAATTGCATCGGCCTAAATATTGACCCTTCATGTTTTAGTTTGATGGAAACATGGGTGCCCGAAGAGCAACCGACTTCCACAGGATACGTCCTGTGAGCTCCGTTCCTAAACCTATAACGGTTAAGACATTGGAGTCTCGGAAGGGCCAGTCTACTGCCACTTCAGCAAGTACAAACTCTGCAACAATCACGTACCTGGAACAGCTCCCAACCTTAACGGTAATGCCTCCGGTTTGTGATTTTGAGCCTT
Source organism: Platycheirus rosarum (assembly GCA_963971375.1). NCBI lineage: Eukaryota > Metazoa > Arthropoda > Insecta > Diptera > Syrphidae > Platycheirus > Platycheirus rosarum. Next base: position 92,946,114 of record OZ020510.1, read on the forward strand.
CGCCAACTACTTGCAGCCCAAATACTTCTCTTGTTAATATGGCTGCGAGCACTTCCCGCACATATGTAAGAGATTGTTCTCTACCAGTGTTGCCTTCTTCAGAAATGTCACCTTCGCAATTTCCTTCTCCAAAATTGCGAAGCTACTGTTAAATGCTGCCCTTAGATTTGGATGTCAAACAAAGCCACAATTTTCCCAATTTATATAAATGTCATTTTTAATTTGTTTTCGATGTGTTTCTTTAATTGTATTTGTAATATTGTATAAAATTGCAGTCATGAAGGTTATATGGATGGCAATAAAATAAAGGACTTCACTTGAAGTTTATACTGAAGGTTTGCGGTTGTTTTTTTTTTAGTTGAATTCAGTAGTTACAGAGTGCGTTAAAGATTGTTTTTTTAAAGCTAAGATAGAGCTAAACAATTTGGTCCTTTGATGCCCATTAAAAAGTGAACCATAAATCCATATACTTTATTTATAAAATCAACCCTTATATATAATAAGATTGTGTGCCGACATTTTGTCGTTTCTTTTCGATTTATTAAAAATTAAACATTTTTAAATAAACAATATCGTTAAAGACAGTATTAAATGAACATAAAAATAATTTATTTCAACATTTAATATTAAAAATAACAAATATTGAAAGTTAAAAAAAAAAATCCTTCGAAGACGTCTGTTGTCGTAGAACACAGCAAGGCGGCAGCAGGTCGTATCCAGTACACTGAAGAAAAGAAAATCACAGTGAGTACAATTATTTACTTAATATATTTATTTTGTTTAAATACATATTAAAAATAATATAACAAGATGAGTTCAGCAAAGCTTTTTAAAAATATTCGCAAACAAATTTCAAAAGATTTTGAGAATTTTAAGAAAACTATAAGTCGTGTTGTAAAGAAAGCGCAAGCATTTGCTGGAACATATTAATGTAGACGATGCAAGTTATGAGAAAGCATGGGAGATTTTAAAATCACGATATGACTTTAAGCGAATTTTAGTCAACCACGAGCTTAAGTTGTTTTACGAGTTGCCTGTCGAAGAGAGTGCCAAAGGAATTCGTGAATTGTTAGACAATTCAACAAAAATTTAGACTTGCCAGTCCAGTATTTGGGATGCAATCATAATTTTCTTATTGTTGAAAAAATTACCATCGACAATTCATTCATTATGGGAAAACCATCAAGGAACAAAAAAGGAAATTACCAGTTTTACTGAATTTCCCGAGTTTTTGGAAACCAAATTTCGAACATTGGAGATTGTGGACCAACTACAAAACGTAAACATAAACACATAAACACACAAAAGGCAGCAGAGGAATGTTTTTCACGTAAGCAACGATTCTACGGAAAACGTAACATGCAAAGTATGCCATAAGGGTAAACACTCTTTAAGAACCTGCAGTAATTTTTTAAAAACGGATGTCCAAGCAAGACAACGTGTAGTAAGACAATTTGGAAATTGTTTCAACTGCTAAGCCTACAGCCATCGTACGAATTCCTCCCCAAGCAATAATGTCTGCCATTTTTGCCAAAGACCACACAACTCATTGCTTCATTTTGGTAATAATCACAACAAAAAATTTTACAATTCATAATCACAACCATTTTCTCATTCGAACCCATTACAACACAACACAAACACACAATCGTTTTCTCACTCTAACCAATATCCATCAAATTCAAATAACGCTAACCCATTTTCTCATAATCAAACTTCATCGCACTCACGCACCCATATACACTCAAATACTAACCAAAACTCATTTACTCACCCTAATCAAAATTCACATGACCGCTTTCAAACTCAAACACATCATATAGCCACTCAAGTAAACTAGAGATGAGCATAATTGTGATTTACCAATCACAGTTATAACTGTGGCTGTGATTTTAGAATCACAGTGATTTTAAACTGTGATTTTAAACTGTGATTTTTGACAATCAACGGTGATATTAAAACCAACTTTACTTTTTGAAACTTGGTTACCGTCAGCTGAATTTTAGAAGTAAAGCTTACATGTTTATTTCTTAATCTTAGCAATCTTATTTGCTAAGAAAAAAAATTAAAATACCTTTCATCTCTCCTCCAGACTCCTGACTATGACATATCTTTTTATCCACAAGTCGGAAATTATTTTATATAGATTTTTGTGTATCGAACATAATATGAAAAGGATGAATATTTTGTTCAGCTTTTCTACTTTTCTAATTGAGTTTGGGTGGGTCTCTTACCATTTCTTTCGTGGACCGACTGCTTTAAAATTTGTTGGCATCATTTATTTGAAGATTAATTTTTTTTAAAGATAGAATCAATACAAGTCTATACACTTCTTTCTTGAAGTCTTTCCACGTTACCCATGAGGTAGACTTTTAACGCGTTTTTTTAGAGGTGTCCCCGGTAGGCCTAATCCTCTTTGTTAAATGGAAGAATTGGTTTTCTAGCCCTTTCTTTTCTAAACAAGTTCGCTGGTAAGATACCGCACATTTTCTTTTTTCGTTTATTGCTTTTAAGTTCGTTTCTAGTGTTTTTATTTTTCACCAAAATTTCTTTGTACATTCCATATTAATTCCTTTTTCTTTTTTTAATTTGGATTCAGCCATAGGTTTTTTCCTTGGTGTTTTCTGTTAGCTTTACTTCTTACCATATTAAATGCATATTCCTTCAAATGCATTTTCTTATACCTCTTGCTTTGGAAATGGTACTTCAATGCTGTTCTAAACTAACTAACATATAATATATAATATAATTTACCTAATATAATATAATAAATACATTACAACCTTATGAAGTATAATATAATAAAAGCTATTAAAAATAAAAATACAATATATAACAATGTTATATAATATACTAAAATAAAATAAAATATAATATAATATAATATAAAATAATATAATATAATATAATATAATATAATAAAATATAATATAATATAATATAATATAATATAATATAATATAATATAATATAATATAATATAATATAATATAATATAATATAATATAATATAATATAATTTAATATAATATAATATGATATAATTTAATATAATATAATATAATATAATTTAAACATTTGAATTCGACGTTAAATTTAAATTTGCATTTAAAAACAAGAGCATTTTTGTTTTGGTTGTGCTGAGCCGAGTTCTCCTTTCTGTTACTATCTGCCCTGCCTTTGAAAAAAGTCGCTCACAAGGCACTGACGTAGCGATTGAACTAAGCCTTTCTTGAGCCACAATACCAAGCTTTGGAAACATATATTTATTTTCCTGCCACCATTTCAAAGGATCTTCTGTCCTCGGAAGCCTGTCATACTCTAAGTATCTTTGAACTTCCAAAATTGCTTTGCTATTAGATGTTCCGACTGGTTGATAAAGTTCAGCTTCCCTATCAAACACCGCCCAAATGTCATCGTCGTCACGGTCAATATCCATGTTAGATGCTGATGGTATGGCATCAACTTCAGTGGATGTATTTCTAATTTCATGGGCTGAAAACTTTGCCGCTACTAACGAAATCAAATTTTTTTTTGCGCTTTCAGCGTGGATCTTTTCTTTAAAGGCTATCTGTTTGAAACGAGGGTCTAAATATGTAGCCAATGCTAGAGTTTTGCTTGCCTCTAATTTGGCAAGTCTTATATTTATCGACTGGTATATTTTATCAGCCACTTTTTTTACACAAGGGGTCAGTGATTTTTTCTTAAACCCTTCGTATACTGCATTAAGCCCGTTGGATAACGAAATTACTAGGGAAGCTGTCAAATACTTTTCCCCAGATATGGTCTTCGTCAATTTCTCGAGTGGTTTTAAAATTTGACAAAGCTGCCTAATTATTGACCACTCGTCGACCGATAAATAACTTTTGGCTTCCATGTCGGTAAGAGCCATTGTTGTCTTTACTGCTTCTTCCAATTCAATTAGCCTTTCTAACATATAAAATGTGGAGTTCCAGCGAGTTGAAACATCTTGCAGTAGCTTAAGTGGACTTTCAGTGCCTTGGTTTTTTTGATACGCCATTAACTTTGCGGTGGCTATATGACTTCTCTTGAAGTGTCCCACAATAAGCTTAACCTTTTGTAATATATGGCTAGCTTCCTCTTCTTTTAAGCCATCATTGGCAATTAAATTGACTGTATGAGCGAAGCAGCCAAAATGCTTCAATTTAAGCTCATTTAATACCGCTGCTTTAATATTTGCAGCATTATCGGACACAACCATTAATAGTTTATCCCTGATCTTCCATTTTGTTAGGACTCTATCGAGTTCAAAAGCAAGATTAGAGGCGGTATGATGCACAGGTAAGGTTCCGTATTCTAAAAGAAGCGAAATTAATTTAAAATTGTCATTCAAAAAGTGCACAGTCACAGCCATATAGCTTTCCATGTTCAACGAAGTCCAGCAATCTGTAGTCACACATGCTTTTTTTGCAGATTTAATTGTTTGTTCCGTTTCAACAACACACTGCTCATATAATGCAGGTATGAGGGTACGTGATATAGTGTGTCTGTTTGGTAGCTCATATGTAGGATTGAGAGCAGCAACAAACTCGCGAAATGCAGCTTCCTCGACAATTCTAAAGGGCTGAAAAAAGTCAGTAAAAAGCCGGAGCAATTTTGAGTTTATGTGTTGTTGGCTTTTTGGGGTCACCCGTTTGTGGAGATATGACGTCATTGGTATTTGTCGTGGCCGTGGAGCAAGATTATTTTCTGGTGGCGGCACATTTTCTAAAGTTGTTTCTGCTGATGTTAATATTTCCGGCTCATGTGTTGAAGTTGAGCGACCTGAAAAAAATTTTACTGCAGCTGCAGTACTTCCGCTTGTAGAAGCCTGCGGCTGATTATCCTGTTAAAATAAATATAATTTTACAATAACCGAAGGCAGACTATAAATTTAAAATAAATTGTATATTTTTTTTAAAATTTTTATTTACATGTTTATAAATAAATAAATTAAAAATACTATTAAGTGTGCCTTCGAAACATTAAACATGTTTGATAGCCACTTATGTGATTTTCTTTTATATTCTTGTTCAAAAAATCTTCCCAATGAAGACCTTATTTAAGAACATATCCTTGAGTGTCAATTCTCGTGCTCTACTAGATGAGAGTTTTCTCACAAAAACTTCCCTTAAAGCCACTTCAGCTAAGGAATTTTTGATTTTCCAAACCTAAAAGTCCTCTCACGCAATAAGTATTTAGTTTACCAACCTCACTGATACATCCTTGACCTGCAATTTTAGTCCTTTCAAAAATGCAGTGCATTTTGCAAACCAACAAAGACTTACCAAAACTTCCCTAATGATCACTTCGGCGAAGAAATGCGGAAATTTGAATCCTTTAAGTCCTCCTACACATAAAGTATTAAGCAACATCAGTCATACATCCTTGAGTTGCAATTTCAGTCCCTTCCAAAATAATGCAGGCCATTTTGCAAACCAACAAAGATTTACAAAAAATTCCCTTATAGCCACTTTGGCGAAGAAATTTGAAAAATTCGAATCCTTTAAGTCCTCCCACGCAAAAAGTATTTAGTTTACCAACATCATTGATACATCCTTGAGTTGCAATTTCAGTCCCTTCCAAAACAATGCAAACCATTTTGCAAACCAACAAAGATTTCCAAAAAATCCCCTTATAGCCACTTCGGCGAAGAAATTTGAAAAATTCGATTCCTTTAAATCCTCGCGCGCAAAAAATATTTAGTTTACCAACATCAGTGATACATCCTTGAGTTGCAATTTCAGTCCCTTCCAAAACAATGCAAACCATTTTGCAAACCAACAAAGATTTCCAAAAAATTCCCTTATAGCCACTTCGGCGAAGAAATTTGAAAAATTCGTATCCTTTAAGTCCTCGCACGCAAAAAGTATTTAGTCTACCAACATCAGTGATACATCCTTGAGTTGCAATTTCAGTCCCTTCCAAAACTATGCAAACCATTTTGCAAACCAACAAAGATTTCCAAAAAATTCCCTTATAGCCACTTCGGCGAAGAAATTTGAAAAATTCGTATCCTTTAAGTCCTCCCACGCAAAAAGTATTTAGTTTACCAACATCAGTGATACATCCTTGAGTTGCCATTTCAGTCCCTTCTAAAATAATGCAGGCCTTTTGCAAACCAACAAAGATTTACAAAAAATTCCCTTATAGCCACTTCGGCGAAGAAATTTGAAAAATTCGAATCCTATAAGTCCTCCCACGCAAAAAGTATTTAGTTTACCGACATCAGTGATACATCCTTGAGTTGCAATTTCAGTCCCTTCTAAAATAATGCAGACCATTTTGCAAACGAACAAAGATTTTCAAAAAATCTCCTTATAGCCACTTCGGCGAAGAAATTTGAAAAATTCGAATCCTTTAAGTCCTCCCACGCAAAAAGTATTTAGTTAACCAACATCAGTAATACATCCTTGAGTTGCAATTTCAGTCCCTTCCAAAATAATGCAGGCCATTTTGCAAACCAACAAAGATTTACAAAAAATCCAATAGGGGCTCGTATGAGAGAAACCCTTTGGCTTGGAGATTTATCCGAAATCTCAAGCAAATAATGTTTCAGCATTTCAATTCTGCAGCACATTCTGGATATGAAGATGCTCGAGCAGAACCATTGCTAGAAAACGCGGATAATGAAAAAGACGATGTAATGGAATACACGTTTGAAGAGCCCATAGGCGATAATGTATTGCAATTAAAACCTCAAATACTGTTCGAAGCAGAAATTGAGAATGTCGAAGTAGATGTCAACATGGAGAATGATAATGAAAATGGACAAAACATGAGTGTTGACATGATCACATGTTCTGAGGAGCTTCAAGGAGCAGCTGCAGTATATTACGCTGGATTCACAGCACGCAAACTGAAGACAAACCTCAACTGTGACGCATGCTCTCAATTCACGATTGACTCCGAAAACAAGGCAAGACAACAAACCTTGCTGATACAACTAAGGGCTTATGAATCAATCACCACACCCTCTGAATTCGGAAAGAAAAATTCAAGAAATGTTTGAGGCAAACTTTCTGCGAATAATGCAACACGACAAAATAGTGCAAACATGGTTAACTGATATCATGAAAGAAGAACAACATAGCATGACGCTAAGCTGCACGAATACAAAACATAAGGAAACGATTGTAAAATTCCTCTTGATTGGACTGATCATTTTTGCAGTTAAAAAAATCAACAAGGACATCAAAAAGAAAAACAAGGACACCACTATAAACTATAAGTTAATTTAATTCAATTTAGTTTTTATTAGTAATAACCCCCTCCCGCCCCCGCCAAAAAAAAAACAGTGAGAGGCATAGGGAACTCACACTAAACAAGCACCCTTAGATTAAGTTTAGTTTAAAATAATTGTTTTTTTAAAATATATTATTAGGTAAGAAAAGTATTATTGTAAAACGAGGAATAGCCTACCGGGGAAGACCTCTATAAAAAAATGTATCTAGTATTCTACCCCTTGGGTGATGTGGAAAAGAATACCTAGCTGAAAAGAAGTTAGCAAGGTATTGATTTTCCAAAAAAATGATTTAAAAAAATATTAAAATAAACAAAAAACTTTTCAAAAATGTTTTAAAGTGAAATTACTTAAGCTATCGACATCTTCTTGAATATCAATTTTGATAGTTTTCGAGAAGAAAAAAATACCGGTCCTATGAGAGGTAACTTTTTTAGCCCATTTATATTAATATAATTTTTTTTATCACCAAAATATAATGCATACCTACAATAGTACACTGTTTTTTTTTTTATAAAAATTCTTGGAGCGGTTTTTGAGAAAAATAAGCTTTTACATTACGGTTATATGACAGGTACCGTTAATTTTTGAGCTAAAAAAATTGAAAAAACTCCTCTGTAGAATGTCAAAATAACATAAAGTTCTTAATTTGAAGACGATTGGCCCAACCGTTTAGGCTACAGTCCAAAATACATTCGAACAGACGGACATAATTTTGCCAGTAACTCAAATATGTTTCTCTATCATCGTAATGTCATGTTTGATTGTTATCTAAACCAACTGCTGCTCCACAAATATAGTACTTGCTACTGCTTTGAAAAGGAAACTGAAAAGAAGAGGTCAATTATTTGACTACTACACTCTCAATAGGCGTCAATTATTTGACAGTTCAGCACTACTACACTCTCAATCAACGTCAATTTTTTGACAGTTCGGCACTACTACATTCTCAATCGGCGTCAATTTTTTGATAGTTCTACACCAATACTTATTTGACCAGCTTGTAGGCTATGTCAAAAGAAGGCAGTAGATTTCCCTCTTTATAGTATAATTACTCTATGACCTTCCCGTTAGGTATGTGGATTAAAATTTATCGCATTTGTTACACTTTTAACGCCCGTTTTAATGATGATAGGGGTATTCACGATTCGGTGCAACAAATCTTGTGCAGATCGTGAACGCATTTTTTCATTCAATTCAATTAATTTTATTGAGTCTTTCTTTCCCATGTACATTGTGTACATTTGTCTTCTACTTACTCTAGTGGTATATGGAGAACTACCACGTATGGCTCTCTTCTCTTTTGATCTCTTGTTTTAATGATATTTTATTCTTACATTTATTGGGCCTGCACACACGAGATGAATTCATCCGGGGGAAAACCGGATGTCTTTTTCTTTTGCTTTTTCCTTTTATCATTACGCATTTTTTTCCAATATACAATAACACCACTATTGGCTGCGTTCACATTAGTTACGCTCACATTTGTATCCTTCAGATTGGGTTTTTTACTTTTGTTGTAAGTAGCATGGTTAAAACAGCTGATAGACAGCTGATTGTTGAACATGGAAACAAAGAGAAAATCCAAAGGTATCCTTAAAATTGTTGAATACTTTTCCTTCTGAAGAAACATGTGATGAACAACTGATTGTGTTTCTCTCTTGCTTTGAATTTTGAGATGTAACTTATGTGGTTGGCGTTGTTCATTCAAAATTTGGGAATCTACAAATGAAAATCTGGGTAGGAATCAGCTAAGGTGATGTATGATAAGTGATTGTCACAATCAAAAATTCAGTCTGTGTAAGGTGATTGTGATAGGTGATAGTAACATTGTTGTGACTTTTTCTTTTGATTGCTTTTTAGGTATCCTTTTTAAATTGAACACCAAGGGAAATGGAAAACACAAAATATTGAATTGTACAACAAAGAAAACGACTGCCTCTTCACAAAAGATCGAATTTTTATTTTAGGATCTTCATTCCTTTTTTTATTATTTTTTCTTCACAGCGTAGCTCATGTAATAATTTCTCTTGTTTCGAGGCGAAATCTGTGAATTTTTGTTGGTGCTATGTTTTTTTTATTTCAATTATCCATTGTATATATATTATCTATAGTACAATCAAGATTTTTAGTCGGGGAGATGAATTCAACAAATATGCAACGTTAGAAAATGACAAAACGGGAAAGATGTAAATAAAGTGTTAGCAGTCAGAAGAGGGTAGCAAATTATCATCTTTATCTTTGTCATTTTCTGATAATGAGAGAATGTAAGATAGAAATTTAGACAAGGGTGTGAGGAGTTTTCATTTCTGCCTTGAAAATACACTGTTTTTACATTTACCATTTTAACGATTTTTTTTGCTGAAATTTGATCATTGGTTTGGTTTTTTTATACAATTTTTAATGGTTAGCATGTTTGATTATTACATTAATTTTGTTAGTCTGCAAAAATCTAATTTGAGTTGAAGTATGTACCTACCTCGTTTCTTATTTTAGAAATAAAACATTGTTTGCAGATGTTTGTACCTATGTTATTGCTTTTGAGTATCTTCACTATCACTTAAAAAAACTACTACCAACATAGTACCAATCGGCACCAGTTTTATATATAACTAGCGTTCTTAATTGAACAATATACATTAAAACTTTAAACAGTCAAATCCAATGCAAAATTTGGAATTGATTTCGGTATAAGAAATACAGACAATACAGAAATAACAAAATTTCTTAAGAAAGGCAAAATCCAAAAAAAAAATAATTGAATACGTACAATCTTGATGAATCCACTAATTTTTTTTCCCTTACTCTTCCATACCATATGGTCTAGTGTCACTTTTTGAACCTTCCACTCGTACTTATTATTCATTATTCCTGCAAATGCTTTTATTCATTCTAACTGATATTTTCCTAAAAAAAAATAACATACAACATACTCTTTCATCACCTTCTTTCTTTCTACTCTTCAAATCCCATACAAATGTATATCAAGAACTACTGCAGCACTACTACGGCAGCATCTCGCTATACTAGAAGCTGCCTCATAGTAGTACTATAGATTTCATATACAATGAATTATCTATAAATTTATGTATGTTAGTTTTTTCTTTTAGATACAGCGAATGATGGCAAAGCGACGGCGGTATAAATGGTAACAGAGCGCAATAATTTAATTCTTTTTTTTCTATTGGCGATTACGTGCGTTCTTAAAAATAAATAAACACATAAAATTATTTCTACTAATTTTATATGTTTATTTATTTCTAAGCAGTAATTTTTTAGCAGTAAATTGTATTGAGGTTTTCCTAACAGCAAGTATCTCAATTCATATTTCACAATAAAATTCTTTCCTATCTTTCTAATTCTTCTAACTAGTGTCGTGCAACGTCATGTTGCATTCTAAAAGGCAATGTGCCTTAAAGACACTTAGTTAAAATATTATAAAATAAAAAAAAATTACATTTAATGATCTTAAGACTTAATTTTTCAGTAGCCGACTTAGAATTGGTCAGTCTAATGTTAAACGAGATTTATTTTGCTTTTCTTTAGACTCAGAATAATAAATACACGTCCATCCAACACGACCACATCTTAAAACTAAATTAGCAAACAAAATAGCAATCTAACCTCAAATGTCTAATGCGCGAAACAGATTGAACCTGCAACAGCAACAGCACTAGAAACATCGGCCGCCATTATTTTAGAACCAATGTATTTCAATTGCTCAAGTTAGATTAGACCAGCAACGGCAACGTCAGCAGCGTCGTTAGACCAAAGTCCTAAATTTGCTGTTGCTGTTCCATTCCATTGCTACCAACCTTACACAAGTGATAATCAGGGGCATAAAAATAAAAACTGGCAGTGTTATTGACCCCCGTATAGTTAGCAGCACTATGTCGGGAATTTTGATTTTTTTGGTGCCCCGAATTTGGAAAACATTTGGAAAAATTTGGAAAACCATTTTTAGAATTCGGAAAACTATAGTTTAAAAGTTATTAACAATTAAAGGTTTGGCGTTTAGTTAGCAGCACATAGAAACAAAATTAGACTTTTTTGGTGTCAATCGATGGGGAACAGTTTGGACAAATTTGGAAAACCATTTTTAGAATTTGGAAAAGTGTAATTTAATAATAAACAACAAAAATGTAAAAGTATTGACAGAATCTATAAACAAATACTTGTAACGTAACGCATTAGGACACGTTGAGACATAAAAACGGGCTTACATCTGCCAGTAAAAACGAGTTTTGTTTTTTTATAATTCGTAAGGTATTCGCTTAAAAAATATCAACGCGAAAATAATTGTTTATGTATAATTAATTTATAATTTTCAAATTCTTAAGAGTAATTGCAAGATTTTGAAATCAATTTTAATACTCTTTATGAGTTTTTATAATTCAAAAAACCTTAATATATTAGCTAATCTTCATTATATATATGTTAAAAATTTTCTCAAAGTATCAAATTAATGAAATTATTTCATTTAAATAATTTTCAATATTTACAAATCTTGTGACTGAGCTCGTTAGAAGTTTTCAGATTTTGAAAACCTTAATAAATTAGTTATTAATGAATATTTAAATGTTGAACATTTTCAAGAAACAATGCAGATAAAAATTAAATTATCAAAAACTTTAAACATAAACTTTTCCAAATAGTAAAAATGAATTTTCAAATTTTAAAATTAATTAAATAAACTCCTCCCAAATTTTCAGAGTTTGGAAAACCTTAATTAATTAGTTATAAACAAATGTTTAAAATTTTAAGAACTACCCATACGAAAAATTCTCAAAAATATCTCTGTTAAACAAATGTTCTTAACTTTTTAAATATGCTTTTCCAAATTCTGAAAAAGGTTTTCCAAATTTAAGAATTATTTCAGTAAACTTCTTACAAATTTCCAGAATTTGGAAAACCTTAATTAATTAGTTATAAACAATTGTATAAAATTTTAAGAATTACCCATACGAAAAATTCTCAAAAATATCTCTGTGGAACAAATGTCCATAACTTTTTAAATATGCTTTTCCAAATTCTGAGAAAGGTTTTCCAAATTTAAGAATTATTTCAATAAACTTACAAATTTCCAGAATTTGGAAAACCTTAATTAATTAGTTATTAACATTTGTTTAAATATCGTACATATATTCAAGTTTACAGTTCATCAAAGTGCAAAACGGATTTATATCAAATTATCTATATGCTATCGATATGAAAAATGAACGCGAGTATATTGGGACTTCCTGTCCCGAATTGCGCGATCACGATTTTGACAATCTTATGTCAGTTTCTATTTTTATTTTTTATTTTGAAGCTTTCATTTTAGAAATCGGAAAATAAAATGCCTTATGTCGAATTCGTTTTTAATTTTCAGATTTGATCTCAGATTTTTCTTATAAAAACGAACATAAAACGAGGTTGATTTTTTTTGGAGTTGTGTGAGCGCTTTTTGACAACTTTCTGTCGTGTGTCGTGTCTTTTGCCAGTCTAAACAGAATTGTAAGCAAACAGATAACAAGTCCTTTTGTACCTTGTACTTGTGTTATGTCTGCTTACAATGCCCTTGCAAATTACTGTGAAGTGTAAAAAGTACGACAGCAAGTTTGTTAACTAGTACTCACAATCTCACAAAATTTATAAAAGAAAATCAAACTCGTTTCATGTTCGTTTTTGCAAGAAAAATCTGAAATCTGAGATCAAATATGAAAATTAAAAACGAATTCGACATAAGTCGACATAAGTTCACTCTTTATCGGAAGAGGATTTTGATATTAATACTTCTTTCTTTTAGAGCATTTTCAATTGGTCGTCTGAATCTTTCTGCAATCGTTCCACTGCTACAAAAACTTCTGGACGATTCTGAGAAGGAAATTTTGCTTCTCAACTTGAAGTCAGAATCTACTCAAGAAGCGACAGCTTATAAAAAAAGTGCAGCCTAAATTCAAATTCAAATACTAAAAACTACAACATTTGGCCTTCTTACATTTAAATGTTCTGAAAATAAAAAAAAAATTTACAAACAAATGGAATTCAAAATAAATTTATTTGAAATCTATATTCTATGTATGTATATATAAGACCGATTTCGGACCACCAAACAAAAAACACACTAAGCCACAATAGGATTTTGAGTCGATTTTTTTTAAATACATACATTGTTCAATTTACACATTTACTTCCTATAAAAGAATTAATTTTTTAATAAGCGTCTCTAGAATATGAACAAGGAGTGTAACTGAATTTCATTATGATGTGATTTTTTTCCAAACTTTTTAAATTAAATAATATAAGCAAAAGTATAAAGTTTTGCAATAAAAAAAATAGTTATATAAAATTTGGTACAAGTAAACCTTAGTTATCATTTATTATTTAATATATTGTTGATATATACTTTTTTTGGATAAAGCGTGAAACGGATTGAACCAGCGACAGCACCAGCACCGTCAACAGCAAACAGCACGCTGACCAGCAAAATAAATTGAAACACATTGCTACCAGCACCAGCATCGTCTTCTTACTTACTTCTGTTTGACACTTTGTGTCATAAAAAAATATACGAAGTTTTCTTTGCCCCTGAATTTCACTTGCTCAAAGTTGATAGCAATGGAACAGCAACAGCAAATTTGGGACTTTGGTCTAACGACGCTGGTGACGTTGCTGGTGCTGGTCTAATCTAATTTGAGCCATTGAAATACATTGGTTCTAAATTAATTGCGGCCGTTGTTGCTGGTGCTGTTGCTGTTGCTGGTTCAATCTGTTTCATCCATAAGAGGGACTAGTTGCCCTTCTGCCTCCTACCGATGTAGGTACGCTTCTTCATTGAAATTTTGACAACCAGTTTGATTCAAGCGCTGTAAGAAACCAACGTGAGGTTGTCTCCTGCAAGTCCATATATATTAGGTCAATGTTTGTAATATTTTGAAGAGCTATTTTTTCAAGTTATGGAATCGTGAAAATGAAAAAAATCGGAATAACAATCAAACATGTTACATGTCATTACTATGATATAACAGTGTAAACAATTAGGTAGTTATCTGTCTGCTTGAATATATTCGTATGTACATGTGAATTTATGGTTTTTTGGCCTTAATGGCTAAACAGATTCTCTTCAATGTTTGTACCTAAATTATAACTAAGACTTCTAGGTTCGGAGATATCCTTATTCTTATTTTTTTTAATTTTCTCACTATCTTTGCATTTGGTTTTTAAAAGACCATTTTTTTTGAGACTGCATTCTAAATAGAAATCTTTGAATGCAGTTTCTTGCCGGATGCAAACCTGATTCTGGAAATGTATTTATCTTCTTTCTAGGACTTCTAGGTTCGGAGATATCCTTATTCTTATTTTTTAATTTTCTCACTATCTTTGCATTTGGTTTTCAAAAGACACTTTTTTGAGAATGCATTCTAAATAGAAATCTTTGAATGCAGTTTTTTGCCGGAAGCAAACCTGATTTTGGAAATGTATTTATCTTCTTTCTAGGACTTCTAGGTTCGGAGATATCCTTATTCTTATTTTTGAATTTTCTCACTATCCTTGCATTTGGTTTTCAAAAGACACTTTTCTGAGACTGCATTCTAAATAGAAATCTTTGGATGCAGTTTCTTGCCGGATGCAAACCTGTTTCTGGAAATGTATTTATCTTCTTTCTAAAACTTCTAGGTTCGGAGATATCCTTATTCTTATTTTTGAATTTTCTCACTATCTTTGCATTTGGTTTTCAAAAGACACTTTTTTGAGACTGCATTCTAAATAGAAATCTTTGAATGCAGTTTCTTGCCGGATGCAAACCTGATTGAAGCTTAATGAAACGAAAATTCGTCACGACAAAGAGACAAACACATAAATATGTATATAGGACTGTTAACTTTTCCAGTTGTATAGTATATTACCTTTCCACTTGTTTCCTGTTTATAATAATATAATATTTGAAAATAAAAAGATATAAAGGTTTTTTTCAGTTTGGTTTGTATTTTAGTATGGACAAATTTGAACAACTGGCATAAAGATTCCTAAGAATCAGCAAATAAATTAAAATAGCTTAATTATGTTTGATGGAACGAAAAACTTATGATGTTTTTTCATATAAGCATTTCTTCAGTAATAATTATAATTTTGTTTCACGGTTTCTGTTGTTGAAATTCCAATATTTAAATATGTACATACACTATTTATGGACTCTGTTATTGCATGTTGTTGTTGTTAGTTTTTCAATTTTTTTTCTGAATTTTCTCGCGCATTGTAGATGAAGAAAATTGTGGTTGAATATTGTTGTTAAGAGGTTAAATATTGTATGTGCCGTCGGAAATATGTGCTGAATTTGGAATGAATTGAAATGTACTATCGTCAGCCGTTGGAGCCAAGTTGCTTTTATCTATAAGAATTAGTAAAATATAATGAATTGACTGAACAAAAAAAAGATTTTTATTTTACCTCTTTTTGGCAGAATCTGCGATAATGGATCGCAGGGATTCGCCCCCGAATGGATTTGTTTTTTTACCCAATTGGTGGGTTTTGTTGCTGCAACTGGCTTCTATTCATTGCCTGACCTTCGGAGAGTCCACTTAGATCGGATAAATCAGAGTCGTCCGATGTGTGTTTAGAGTGTTGGAGGATCGAACGTACGAAATATTTTCCTCCTTATAATATATTTACTTTATCAAACAGGTCAAAATCTCATCAAGCATGGGAGATTGCGTTTGTGAAAATATCACATGTATATGTTGTGTGTCTGCTTGAAGCAATATCAAAACTTTTTGATTTTTGTTTAATCAAGTAGCAAGCATTGATGTGTTTATATTCAGGACAGAGACGAGGCAACTTACTTGAACTAAACAAAATACAAAGCGAACGATAAGAAACTCTACGTCCTTTCAATTCATAATGTACGTAAAATGAATGATTGAAGATTTATGCTTGAAGTGTGTATGCAATGTAAGGCAGAATTTACTTACACTCCTCCTCCTCAAATGCTTGATGAGATGTTGACGTGTGTATATGCCGCTTTAGGGTGATGGTATAAGTGCTTGGCCTTGTCTTTGACGTCTAGATTGTATTTAGTAGCCTTCGGTACGGGCACAGCCGGTCGGATGTTTCGTCATGTCACACAGTGATCCTCCCAATGATTGTTGTTCAACCAGTAACCAAAGTAATCTTCTTGTAGATGTTACTCGCAGCTTCTTCGAATGTAGTCAATTCCACGCGTGAGAAATTCATAAAGTAAAATCATTTCTTGGGCAGAACAAGAGAACAGGCCTTTTTTCATCCTTTTTCTTTTGTGCCTGAATTAAACCCTTTCTTGGTCGACCTGGACCATATTTCACTGGAGCACTAGAATTGAAAACTTCTGGTTACGGAACATCTGCCTTAACAGCTGGCCGCGATGTATATCCGTAATCGTGAACCAGATAGTAATTTTGTTTAATGGAGTCTGTCGACGTTATGGATTTGATGTCGCTGCCGTCAAACTTATAGGCGGTAGCAAATAAGTTTGCTACAATGCAACTTGACTTGCTTGACTGGCTTGATGTTGAAGATGTTGACGACATCTTGACCTCATCCGGAATACTATTGTCTTCATCCGCATCTCAGACAATTTCGACCACAAATAAGTTGAGTCTTTTTTCGACGGGTGGCAATTCCGGAGGTACTGTTTGTAGCGATGGTTCTTCAAATGCAGACTTAGGCGAAACCACTGATTGTGCTTTCTTAGCCTTCCGCTCTTTTGCTTTTATATTCTCGTCTGCTTCTTGGCAACCTGGTGTTTGTTGGGAATCCGGTATCGAGTTTTTTATTTCCTCTAAATCCGATGAGAATGCCAGCCGATTGATAGCGGCAGTTGTGCTAGATAAACTCGGTTGCACTTTTTATCTTCTAAATCTGAATAGATCTTAAATTTCCACTTGCGTGGCTACCCGTATCCCTAGACTTTTGTAGTTGGAAGTGGCTTTTCTTCGAGTTTGCCATTGTGAGAAGACAGGCAAGATAGCGACATTTGACCATCAACTTTAGTCGGTTGAATCGGACTACTACATTCCTTATATCCGCACATCGTCATCGCTGGATGAAATAGCGCTAGAAAAAAAATATTTTGCGTTACGGAAAATTATTACAAAATAAAATAACAAAGGAATTTTAAAATCTATCTACCTTGAAAATGAAATTGAATTTTTTGTTTTGATTTTCGCTTTCAATTGCTTGCGACAGAATTTTGGACAAGAAAACTGGGTTTACATGTGCAAGTGTTTCTTAATTTAATAACAATATAGCCACGTAACGTTACGAATAGTTTATTTACAATTTGTTAAATAATTAATAAACTAAGGTTATCCAAATTCTAAAAATGGTTTTCCAAATTTGTCCAAACAATTCCCCATCGATTGAAACCAAAAAAGTCCACTTTTTTTTCTATGTGCTGCTAACTATACGCCAAATCTTTAATTGTTAATAACTTTTAAACTATAGTTTTCCAAATTCTAAAAATGGTTTTCCAAATTTTTCCAAATTTTTTCCAAATTCGGGGCACCAAAAAAATCAAAATTATCCGTATAGTTAGTGCTGCTAACTATACGGAGGTCAATTTTAAAGATCTGAATTCTCTGAGCGAAAAAAGAAATACAACCATTGTATATACACTGCCTATAGTACTATCATGAAGCATAATTTTTTTTGTTCTGAATCAAGTCGCAATGAGGCGTGCTGAAATTGCCAATTGGTGTGAATATAGAATAAGCACAGACAACAAAAATGTATTTAATATTGGTAAAATACCGGTTAAGGTTCTCGTCTTCACTATTTAGAGTTAGTTTCGAATCAACCAGGAAGATGGCCAGACGAAAAATGACCACCATGAGAGTACTATAGAAAATGTATATACAATGATACAACTTCTTTTTTGACAACTCAGACTCTGCTCTGAACGAATCAAGAAAAACGCCTAATAATAACCTTTGATGATGAGCTAATCAATGAAAATCGCAGCGAATTCTTCGAGAGCGCTTATATTGAAAACGTCAAATCCAACGTTGTGTTTTATTTTCTTGGAATTTGGCATGACGACACGAATACAAAATTTGCAAGTAAAATAAATTTCGTTCATTCGTCGGTCATTCTGGAACCTGATATGGTTGACTTCAGATCTTATTACTCTCTTTGTATTCTGTCTCCGGTTGAAAAGAACTCATTTTATCTTTTCAAACTGAAAATACAGATGTCGCTATTATTCCAATACAAAAAGATTCGTTGAGTAAAAATTCAACGATTTTCTATTATACTTTCCTGTTCGATGTTTCGCATATTTTTGCATAGTCGAAAGGCGTCCGTCTTTTAAGTCGGAACTCGGAAAACCAAAACTTAACTAGTATACTAACATTTTCTTACCTACCCGTGGCCGTTGTTGTTTGCGTCTTGTAAAAGTTGCAAAAAGTTGCATTAGAACTGAATTTTGTTCTTCGCGTGGAAAAAAGGTAAGAAAGTGTTCAAAGTTGATAATAGGTTGGAAAAAATCTTAAATCAAAATGGCGCAATAGAAAGGATAGTTTTTTAATTACTTAACTCTAAATTATGGTATAGAAACTAAAACATAAAAATGACCACTTTGTTTCATTAGGTTAGATTAGTTTGTCTTATTTTTTTTTATTGCAAAAAAATTGTTTTTGAATAGATTCTAACAATTTGATATCTATACCTATAATTAATTATATTATAACCTATGCTAAAACAATCTGTATTGCGCGGGGCTTGCCGGCGTCCAAGCATGTTTTATGTTTAGAAAACTAATGCTCATGGCTTCTTTTATGTATATTAAAAAACAATGGAAACAAGTAAAAGGTAAAATTTATGTACATACATATGTATATGCTTCAATTTTGTATCCTTGTTCAGACAAGGAAGCGACTACAGAAATAGAATGTAATCAACACAATCTTGTGTTTTTGTAAGTTGCTGTACATCGAGAGAGCATATTTTCCGATTTTGTTCAGTAAGAACGTACATAATACTAAAAGACCAAAACCATTCAAAGGTTAAAAAAAAAAATTATCAACTTTTGGATGTTTATAGACTAGTGTTGATGGCAATCAGCCGGTGGGTGCTAGGTTTTTTTTTAATTAGTTCTTTAGTTTCATAGAGATTCTCCGTTGTGCATAGAAGCAAGTAGAATATTTCAGCAGCGACTAACCGCTTGAAAAAGGCGACTCAAGGAGAAATGTAGCAGCCTACATCTAAACACTCGGAACCATTCCCACAAGTGTATACAAATCCCTGGTCGTCAGCTTTAACCATGTCGACGGTTGAAGATGAATGGCGTCTTTTCAAAAGATCAAACACAAAAAAAGCGGAGCATGCATTTGTAGAAAATTAAAAAAATGCGAAACCCGCAAGTGCAGCGTTATGTTGAAGAAGTGAAGTAGGACTTCTGGTTAAGTCAGGATGGAAAACCTTCTTTTTAAAGAAGAATTTTTTTTTCAAACATAGTTGCCACTCGACGGAAAAGTCAGGGAATTTCAAAACCGGTCAGGGAAAATGTTTTCAAAATTGATCTTTTTCATATTAAACTAGTTTAATCCTTCGTTATACTCTGTTCATACTTTCGCGTTTTTGGCATATTCTTATAACTCCTTTCTGGTGTATTTTAACGCATAATGACTTAATATGCCAACTTGTAGCAAATAAAATTTCCTATAGTTTTGGGCTGTAAAGCTTTTTTGTCAAACCAGTATAGCGACGGAGCTATTAAATAGCCAAAAATTCCCACATTTTCTTTTCAAGTTTTCGGTTTCTTTTGCTTTTAAAGCGCGATAACATCGTACCCGTAGAATTAGGCGGAAAATTTTCTCATAATCAATCATGTTGGAAATTTAATTACCTACATATTTCAAACCACTTTTTATTTTATTTATGTGACCGTTACAAGGGAATGAAGGCTTATTGAACAAATCTAATTAAACAAAATTTAAATTTAATGAAGTGCCTTTATAGTCTAGTCGGCTGGTAGTTTTAGATGGAAAACAATCGGAACTTAATAAAACTTTAAAACGTTATCTAGTTTTGGAAAACTGCAAAATTTTCGAGAGTTCTTAGGTTTTTCATCAATAACTTTTTCTTCTCACGTCCTACGGCAAAAGTATCTATTTATTTATTTATGTATGTAGAGCGTCAAAAAATCCCGAAAAAAGGTATAATTTTTTTCTTAAATTTCACAAAAACGCAAAAAAAACAAAAATGCAGTTTTACCTTATTTCTCCTGTTATACCTAAAATATGATGAAATGTTGTTGCAATTAAGAATTCTGGTTAAAATCGCCAAGTTTTGACCCCCTCAAAATCCCCCCCTACCCCCACCTTCATAGACCCAACAATTTGGAGGATGTCACCCGGTGCAGCATTTCTTGTTGTGGGGAGTGATAGTACTCCTCGTAAGGCTCCAACCCCCAAACTGATAGGAGAAGTTCATTGCCAAGCTTACCTATAAAATTTCTGGTTGATGGACCCGCTAGATGAATTCCATTTCTACTTGACAGTGCAAGAACCACTCAGCTAGAACTTCTTAATAACGAGATAAAGGCGTATGAAGGTTTAAGTGAGGAGCGAAATTTCACGGGAACTTCAAGCTTCTTTATGTGCGCTCACAAGGAAATGTATTGTTAAAAAATGCAAAATTGATAACTTTTCCTTAAAAAAACCCTGAGTAAAAAAACTACTTTGCTTTTTAAATTTGATAAGCAGAATACCAAAAAAAAAAAGGAAGAATTGTATTGGGTGTATTTGCCTCACAAAAATTCTACCTAAAACTTCATATTAAATTACATTTTTAGATGTGCTCTACTACTTTGCTTTTTAAATTTGATAAACAGAATACCAAAAAAAAGGAAGAATTGTATTGGGTGTAAGTGCCTCACAAAAATTCTACCTAAAACTTCATATTAAATTACATTTTTAGATGTGCTCTAGGTTAGGTTGAGCGGGGTATTAATTCGAGTCAAATCATCTCACTCGGATCTGAAGGATCCATTGCGGTCCCCAGGAATAGGAGGAATAGGTGAGCAATTTGGGGAGAGTTGGTTATGGAATGCCTCCTTAAACCATCCTGAGATTTTGATGAATTTCAGTATGTTTTTAAGTGTTTTTTTTTTGAAACGTCGTCGCCCACATCGTCGAAAAAAAAATGCTGGGGCATTCACAAAGGAATGATATAAGCCCTCTTCTGCATCAACGTCTCGACACCCTCTGCATAGGTTTGATCTGCCAAGGCTCATTCTACTCATGTGGGCCTCCATTGAGTTGTGACCCATCAAGACACCAACCAAAAGGGACAGTTGAGGTCTACATAGCTTTTGATTGTATTCTGTATTTTTCTTTGAGATGTTTGGCCAAAGACTTCTTGAGACCTGGCAGTTATCAAGTTTTCACCATCTTTCGTTTGCTGCTTTGAAGCAATATTCGTGAATTTATTTTTTCTATTTTCTAATGGTTCAGGGAACAGTTTGGCTTGGTTCCATTGATGAACCGTTTTTTTCGTTTCTGTTAATTTTGCAGTGTCCGGGAACCCATCGGAGGGTAACCAGGTTAGTTTCACTGATTTGCCCCAGATTATTGCCACATTCGTCGATCAGTTTAGACCTGGAAACGATTGCCAGTTAAAATATCAATGTTTTTTTCTCCAGGTTAAAAGACAAAAGTTGTTTTGCTGCTTCGCCTACTGCGAGCGATTGTACCTGAAAAACTCTTCTGAGGCTTGGCAACCTTACATATATATTTATTGGTAGGTTTATCGAGAAGATACCAGACCCTACCCTGCTTGCATTTTCTGTATAGACCGAGATATGATTTTTATTTATGACCCGGTTTTCCCTCCAGCTAGGGCTGCAGTTGGAGTAGTTCTTAAAGTACTTGTAGTACGAATGCAAATGCACGCTAGTCTTTAAATTTTTGTCATAGATTCGAGATTGGTTGCCTTGTCAAGGGCAGGCCCCCAAACCAAACATGCGTATGTCAGAATTGGCCTGACGATGGCAGTGTACATCCAATGAATGGTTTTTGGGCTAGGATCTCATCTCTCTAAGATGATAAGTGATTATACATTTTTTTTTATTTAGGTTTCATTAAAGACCGAAATAAACCTAAATTTGGATCGTTATTATTCAAAATTTAGAAGTTTTGTCAAATGGCGCAACAGTATCATATAGTGAATTCGCCTTATATTATGTAATATAGGTAGTTTGATTTTTTAGACTACTTTACAGAATTAAACAAAAAAAAAAAGATTGTAATGATTTTTTTAATACTTATTGTGTTGTGTTATGTTATTTGAATTACGTCTCAGTGAGTTTGCAAATCCTTACGTAAAATTTTAATTTTCTCTTGAGAATTTGAGGTCCATTTTTTTTAAGTTAAAATATTTTGTTTAACTAATTTACAATCGAAAACTTTTTATTTCATTGAAATATTCCGAAATTAATTAACTCAACGCGAAGCTCTAAACTATTTTTTGTTTTTTCCTGAAAGAATAATGGAACATTTCGTTCCAATGTTTGTGGTCCATTTTTTTAATGTTCCAACCCATCAGTAAAAAGTTTACTGAAGCATTTTGCATCATTAAAACAAATTTGAGGTTATGGCTGGTGTGGTTGGCCTTTAAATTCTGACATAACTTTAATGATTGCTATAACCGTACGTAAAAAATTCCAGTTTCCAGATGTTTCAACTTTTAATGAAGGATTTTTAATGATCGCTCTAACTGGCGCCTTAAGTACCTCAATTTCATGTGATTTATTTCAAGCATAAAAAAATTAAATGCAGTTAATTATTATTTTTACTGGTCAAGGAAAATTCGATAATTGGTCAGGGAAAGTCAAGGAAAAGTCAGGGAATTTTATTTTGAAAATTGTGGCAACTATGTAGGTACTAATTGACACATAAATAATGTAGACTATCTATTGCAATACAAAAATTATTGTTATTGACTGCATGATAGACCGATGGTTTGAGATAATTTTGCCGATAATTTTCTATAATTATTATTCCTAAAATTGCATTGTTGAAGAATAAGTACCTAAACATTCCACAGGCAAAAATTTAAAAACTACACGTACACATTAGGTCAGTATCGTTACTTTTTGGCCAAATTTGGGGAAGGCTTTGTAAATTTGAAGAGTGGGCATACAAATCTCTGAGAATGTTGAAACTGCAAAAAGTAAACTAACGCGTTAAAAAACAGTTTTACCCACTTTTTTAAACTTAAAAACATATATATAAAAGAAAACAAAATTGTCCCATTTGTGATGTTGTGAAGTGATTTCTTAAAACTAAAATTCAATATTCTTTCGTTCCATTGTTATTTTTGTATTTTTGTTGAATTTTTCGAAACTTTTTAGAAATATGTGCATAAGGGGTTGAGCCAACACAAAATAAAATAGATTTGTTGGAGTTATATTTCACGGGGCCCAACCCGGCCATCACATTCTTTAAGGGGTGCTTTATCGCTTGATGGTAAATTTTATCGAAAAACCTTTTTGGTCCCGAGCTGGGTTTGAACAAGCAAAATCTAAAATCACCTACTTTCAATTCATTCAACATATCAGATATATGGCTTCAACTACCACATTCTTAAAAGAAAATAAACACACAACATTAAAACAAATTAATATTTTCTTTTCCTCAATATAAACAAGATTATCTGCAAAAAATGAAAATTTTGGAGTCTTTAAAAAGGATCACTCCTAGAATGGTTTCTTGCGGAAATCCTAATTTAAATTCTTTTGTATCTGAATAATGTTCATCCAATTTAACAAACCCATTTTAGCTCTTGTCGGATTCCATATTTAAATAGCTTTCTTAGAAAAATGTCTGCACATTCTCAAATGCCCGTTTCAAGTTCCACTCGTTTAAAACCCTTGTTAGAGTTGTTTCTGTTAAGTGTCCTCTACGAAAACAAGATTGCTCCTTGCAATGAATTCCATATTGAGTGAGGTAAGTTTCTGCAAACTACTTTCTCCAAA
Organism: Platycheirus rosarum; assembly: GCA_963971375.1. Lineage (NCBI taxonomy): Eukaryota > Metazoa > Arthropoda > Insecta > Diptera > Syrphidae > Platycheirus > Platycheirus rosarum. The sequence continues at coordinate 92,970,350 of OZ020510.1, forward strand.
ATCTTTTCATAAATAGGCATCACGTTTATAGGACAAAAATGGTCCAACTTGTTTTTTCTGGAAAGATGTCGTTCTCGCAGTCCAATATGATTTTTGTATTAGGTCCGTTGAAATTATTTGTATTATTTATACTTTTGATTATTTGCTCCAATTCTATTTAATTTATTTGACAAAGTTTAAATGTACGTGAAGATTTTTGTATACCATCACTATACCAAAAATTAGGTATGCTTTCATTTATTTCGGTCACACTATTTACAAAGTATTCATTTAATTTGTTTACCATAGCATTTTTGTTATTTATTTTAATATTGTTTACTAAAAATTCACAAAGCACTCGTCTTTATTCAACACATATTTTTTTTGTAGTTTTTCACATATCTTTTGGATTTACCGCTTTTTCTTCAATGTTCCTTTCAATATAATTATTTTTTAACTTTAATACAACTATCTTTAAAATTATTTCGAGCTTTTCTGTATTTTCAAAACTTTCTTTAGTTTTCAATGCACAATATACTTGAAATAATGCTAATTTATTCTGTAATCTAGTTTTGTCGTATCTCACAAGTTTAACAATTTGGGGATTCTTATTTTCTTTGTTGTAGATCGATTTAAATAGTTTCATGACCAGATGTTATAATTTTTTTTTTTAAATGTAACCCTTACTCCTGAAACATGGACACTTAGAACATAGTCGATAAGTGTAAATGATGAATTTGTGTTTCTTGTTATATATATGTAGATCGATTTTAATAGTTTCATGATATTATAATTTTTTTTTATCACCTTTACTCCTGAAACATGGACAGTTAGAACATAGTCGATAAGTGTAGATGATAAATTTTGGTTTCTTTTTATATATACATTAACTAGTTGATTTAAACCATATCTAACTAGTATCTCTGTATCAAACCTTCGGTTTTCCAAACTTTCAGACTTATAATCTATATTGAAATCTCCTGCAACAGACATTTTCGTTAAAACTAAAATTTCTTTCAATAAATTCACTAATAGCGAGTTTCTTTCAAATTTCAAAGATAATTTGTGTTTATTTTTTTATTATCTCTTTCAAATAAACAATCAGAATGTCATAAATTGAATAAAGAAATCACATTTCATGATTTTGAATTTTAAACTGCGTCCACGAGTGTGTTTTTCTGGTTTTAATTGTCGAACGAACACTCAGAAGCATTTGAAGTGCTTCTGGGCGGTTCTGGATGACCAAACAAAAATGATAAAGCAACAATGTAATTATAAGTAAAAACCTACACAGACAATATCAACAAAATAACACATATGTACAAATACAATACTCAGCTAGTTACCGATACTCATAATCAATACCTTTACCTTAAACTGGAACTATCATAGCTTTTACTTGATAACACAAAACTGGTTTCGCATGAAATGTCCCTAACTAAATTTGAGAGATTGTATGTTGCATCCCTATTGACATTTACATATATGTGTGCATTCAGATCAAATGTTCCACTTCATCAGAGATCAAATCTTTCGTGCTGAGATTTGATCTAGATTTGCTCTTTTTCTTGCAATGAAACTCTCAAAATTCAAAAAGATCAAATCTTTTGGCAGAAAGAGCAAATCTTTTCTTGAAATGAAACTCGCTATAAATGACGTATTAATTTCTGATACACTCATTTCATCTGATCTATATACTCCCGTTATATTCCAAACTTCATTTTCACATTTTATGTTTATCATTAAAATCCACAATTTGTAATCAATTGCTTTTGATCTGATTTTAACTGACTTCATTTTATTATTTACATATCTAGTAACTCCACCGGTATGTCTTGTGTTCGATAAACAACTCAAAGCTTTGAAATTATCTAGTCTATATTCTGATTCATTTATATCCTCTGTTATATGCGTTTCACTCAATACTACAAAATCAAAGTTATTCTTTTGCACAAATTCCTCAAGGACATCAAAGTTACCAGTGAGACCTTGAATTTTTAAATAAACTCCACTTATTTTGCTTAGTTGCTGGTACCCAATTCTCTTTATTTTTACTTCGAGTTTGTTCAAGTATACTGGATACTGTCAAAAAACCAATCCCTTTTTTTTTGGATTTGCTTGCTCAATTTTAGTTTGTCAAAGAGAACTCTGTTAGAAGGAGAGAGATACAAAGCGTTAAAAATGTATGTGGGCACAATTTCTCAGCAAACGCCAACAAAAACTGTGTATCTCTTTCCTTCTAACAGAGTTCTCTTTGACAAACTAAAATTGACCAAGCAAATCCAAAAAAAAGGGATTGGTTTTTTGACATCAATGTTAAAATATTTTTTCTGAGAAATTGTGTTCACATACGTTAACTCCATCAAAAGTGTTTGAGGAAATTTATTTTTTATTTTGACATAGTTCCTCAACGAGACTTAAAATGGTTTGTTAAATAATAACTCCTTATCGACTTGTTCAATTATATTATTATTTTTTGACAACGCGTTTTCGTCTTAGTTAAGAATATAGATCATGGTTTTACCCTCCTTTAAAAAAACTTCTTTTTTGGCAAAATTTAGAAGGAAACCTTTTTGACAAAATTGAGATTACCATACATTTCGATAAATTATCGATTGTATAATTTCTATTGGAAGTAGTTTATTATATGGTAAATTCATAAACGCAACCTGCAGTAATGATGCTCAATCCATAAAGTCAAACCTTCACAAACGCAAAAAGTTGGCATCGCCTTACACGTCAAGTGTTTGTTATTGCAAAGTTATTAGAATAAATGAAACTCAAAACGTTTAAACAAGGAAATGTATTTTAATATTTTCTCTTTGAGGTACAATGAATGAATAATTATGAATGAAAGGAACAAAAATTATTTTAAGATGAAAAATATATAAGTGGGGATACCCCATATAATAATACATTGAATTCAAATTCTCTAAGTTAACTAGATAGAAAATATTTATATTTTGAATGTTAGGGTTAGTTTGCAATATAATACTAGGATAATATTAATATTAAGGTGGTAACTCAATAGCCGCCCTCAAAATATAAATAGTTTTAAGTTTTACAAAAGTACGTATACTAACTTTACATAAGTTAACTTAAATCTAGTTCATTAAACAAAAATTTGGTGTATAGGTTTTAAATTATTAAAAAAAAACAAAAGTATTGTTAAAAAATTAAGTAATAAAAATTAAAAAAATAGTTTAATAACATTTATAAAGTATCATGTTAATTATTTTTCTTCTAACGCAAGGTTAAGAATTATTTCCCGAAACTTGGGTGCTGGTAATTGTTTGGTGAATACATCTCCAAGTTGGTTATCTGTTGAAATATATTTTATAGTTATAGTATTGTTGTCTATTTGCTCTCTCGTAAAATGGTACTTTATGTCAATATGTTTGGAACGCATATGGGATACTGGGTTGTTAGCAAGTGAAATGCAACTTTGATTGTCTTCAAACAGAGTAATTGAATCTTTAAGTTGAAGATCAATGCTCTTCAGTAAGGACTTGATCTATAATGCTTCTCTGACGCTTTCAAATAGCGCCATATATTCAGCTTCAGTCTATGAAGCTGCCACTGTCGTTTGCCGTTTTGTATTCCAGCAAATTAAACTATCACCGAGTAATTTCAACAAGTAACCTTCTGTCGGTTTCGCTTCCACCCCAATCAGCGTCCACATATCCCACTAATAATTCTTTGTATGTAATTTTAAGTTAATCGTACCTTTCACATATCTTAACACTTCAAATTCTGCCACAAATCCTTATTATTTTTATTTTGGTATCTACTTAGAAAATTAATTGCCGTACACAGATCAGGACGAGTACACTGCATTGCAAACATTAAACAACCAATAAGGTTTCGACGGAGCCTTGAATTCTTCATCTGAATTCAAAGCTTCAGAGTTTAATTTAACCGGAAGTTGTGTACTTATTGGATTACAGTCAGACATGTTGAATTTATTTAATATTGTTTTCAAATAATTTATTTGATTAATTGAAATTTCAGTTCCGTTTCTTTCTACATGTATGCCTAAAAACAACTTTACTTCATTCATGTCGACCATATCGAACTGCTGTTTTAAATATAGTTTGAAATTTGACATTGTATCTATATTTCCTGTAACAATTGAAAGATCATCTACATAAAGAACAACATAAATGTTTTTATTTGGGTTTCCCTTATCTAAAAAATATAGACAATGGTCATTTGGAGAGTTTATAAAACCATGCATTTTTAATACACCATCGAAACGTTCAAACCTTGCTTATTGCTTCAATCCATATATCGATTTATTTAATTTGCAAACCATATTATCATTTTTATTTAAAACGCCATCTGGAATGCGCATATAAATTTCTTCCTTCAAACAACCGTTTAAGAATGCTGTTTTAACATCCATTTGATGGATCAATAACTTGAATTGGTTTGCGAAAGCTAAGATTATTCGAAATGTGATTCGTACCACTGGTGCGAAAGTTTCGCTATAATCTTCTTAATATTTCTGGCTGAAACCCTTGGCCACTAATTTGGCTTTGTATCTGCATGGATTTCCAGTTACACTGTTTTTTAATACTAAAAACCCATTTACAGTCAATAATATTTTTATCAAATGGTCTTTCTACAATTGACCAAGTATTATACACTTCTAGTGAATTTATCTCCTCTTTTATGGCTTCTTCCCATTGACGTCTATCTTCACTGTTTTCAATGTCTTGGAAGTCTTTTGGAACTGAGTTTATTACAGATTCTGTATGTAATAAATAATTTTCGGTACCTCCTTCGTCCTCATTATATGAGACTTTTGGAAGTTTTTTTAATTCTTTCACTTTTCCTGCAGTTTCCCTCTGCAGTTTTTGAGTTTTTTGAATGAACTTGTTCATTATCCGTTTCATTAACAGATATTTCTGTTTCACCGGATTTACCTGCTTTGTTGCTATCAACAGGTTTACTGATATCAGTTTGAGTAAATTTACTCAAAGATGGCCTTGATGTATTGAAATTACATTCGTCAAAAATGACATCACGGGCTGTGATAAATTTATTAGTTGTAGGATTAACAAATTTAAAACCATTAGGTTCATAACCAACAAATATGCCTTTAAATGATTTTTCATGGAATTTACATTTTCGGTTTTTATTATGTATAAAAACGGTAGAACCAAAAACTCTCAAATTGTATATCTTTGGTTTTTTACTGTGCCACATTTTATAAGGAGTTTTATTTGTTGTTAATGCTTTTGTTGGGGATATATTCAATAAATATGCAGCAGTTAAAATTGATTCGCCCCAAAAACACTTGCAAGCTTGCACTATTGATCATAGAGCGAGCCTTTTCAGTTAATGTTCTATTCATTCTTTCTGCAACCGAGTTCTGTTGTGTAGTATATGGTACAGTTAAATGATATGATATACCCTTTTCCTTAAAAAAGGTTTTCATGTTACTTACCTGAGATATATTCACCTCCATTATCACAGTACACATTTTCGATTTTAAGATTAAAATGAACTTCAAAAGACTTCAAACAGTTCTGATTTATATTAGATAAAGTTTTTTATTTTCGGAACTTACCGCGTTATAAGAAATATTTTCTTATTTATTTCTACCCGACGTTTCGAAGAAGTTTCATACTTCGTGGTCACGGGATGAGACTGACGTTTGATTGCTGTTGTTTAAGTTATTGGTTTTTAGCTCTCGCTCTCAAGTAGTACCGGTGCGTAGATGTTGATGCACTTGGATTGCTTGTGGGTGGTGGTGGTGTACTCGTTCTAGGTTGTTGTTGCGTTGAGTCGATGTATTTTTGGACACATGCAAAGCTCACGACATCGGCTATAGGTTTTTTGATTTGCTTTACTATGGTTTTGCTTATGAGAGGATCCCACGTTGGCGATAATTTAAAGCTAGAATCTCTATTGAAATTTGTATGTTTCTTAATTTCAATTGCTTCTCTGACGATTCTTGGTACATAAAATCTTTCATTTGCGATTGATCTAGCTTGATCAAAACGTATAAAGTGATCTTCGTTGTAGGCCAGATGTTCACATATTGCCGATTTTGTGACAGCGTTGTTTTGGATAGCTTTGATATGTTCGTTTAAACGTGTTTTAATACCTCTTTTCGTTTCACCAATATAAAAAGATCCACAGCTACAGGGAACAGAGTATACACCAGGATTTTGTAGTGGAATTTTGTCCTTAGGCGATCTTAAAAATTGACGAACCTTAGTTGGCGGTTTAAAGATGGTTTTAACATCATATTTTTGTAAGATTCGCCCAATTCCATCCGTTATGCCTTTGATATAGGGTAAAAAGGCCCTTTTATCAAATGCTGGAGGTAGCGAATGTTTCTGTGAGCTGGGTTTGGGTTTCCAGGTTCTCTGTTTAGAGTTGTAGCCATTCTTTTTAAGTGCAATGTCTATATACTTCAACTCTTGCTTGAGGTGTTCGGGGTCACAAATTTTGTGAGCACGGTTCACAAGAGCATCAACATCTACGCACCGGTACTACTTGAGAGCGAGAGCTAAAAACCAATAACTTAAACAACAGCAATCAAACGTCAGTCTCATCCCGTGACCACGAAGTATGAAACTTCTTCGAAACGTCGGGTAGAAATAAATAAGAAAATATTTCTTATAACGCGGTAAGTTCCGAAAATAAAAAACTTTATCTAATATGAATATCGTCCGCGAAAATAAAAACCTAAAATCTCATATTGTAAGCCTATACGGAGAGGCAATCCACAAACAAATACGACGGTTTGAAAAGTTACGCGCTAAACGAGCGCGACTGCTTAGCTCTATCGTTTTCCTAAAAAGATGTCGAAATCACAATATAATACCCAAATGTGTGAAAATAAGTGATAAGAAGCATATAAATGGTTCAACCCTAATTTTGGATAAAGCCAGTGTATTATTGTTGAGAAAATTAATCTCCAATAATTATTTTGATGTAAATTGTGTATCCAAACAAATATACCAATTGCATTTAGTGTTATCACAACGTATGAGTGCAAAAGACTTTCAATTATGTGATGCAATAATATTCCAACAAACGGAAAGAATTGCCGAAAATTGTGCACAAAAACAAACAAAAAAGTTTAATTCACTCTCAGCCAAGGTTAAAAACAACAACAACAAATCCCAGTCTGCTGATGCAAAATGTGTGGTGAATTTCTCCAGCAAAATACTTGATGAAAATATGATTTCAATTTTATCAAAAGGTATGAATTTTACCCCATCACCTTTAAGTGTCCCTATTGAAAATATTATAAGTAATATTGAAGAATCAATACGCAGAAACAAAATAGATAGGATTTCAGCTGAAACTATAAGACAGGATGTATCGGTGTTGCTTAGGAAAGGCAAAAAGATTGAACAAAACATTACTCTCCTTGAAAGAAAAGCCCTTGTAAAACTTAGAAAGGACAAAGAAATTATTGTTTTACCTGCAGATAAAGGAAACTGTACAGTTATTCTTAACTCCAAAGAATATGATGCTAAAATCCTTTCTCTGCTAAGTGACAAACTTACTTACAAAGAAGTAACGTATGATCCAACATCAAGAGTGCTTAAAAAAGTTCGACAGATTGTAAATGACAGTAAATCTGTTTTAAAAAATCAGAATTTAATACCGTCATGTCCACAAGCACCAAGAGTTTACGGCCTTCCTAAGGTACATAAAGAAAATGTACCGTTAAGACCCATCGTCAGCCAAATAGATTCACCAACATACTTGTTGGCTAAAGAATTAACCTTTAAGCTTAAGCCACTTATTGAAAACTCAAACTCAATAGTAAGAAACTCGGAACATTTCGTGTCCATGATCAAAGACTTTCACATTAAACATGATGAAATTATGGTTAGTTTTGATGTTACCTCCTTATTCACCAATGTTCCAATTGAAGAAACCCTCAATGTTATAAAATCGAAATTGTCTAATTCTCAAAACAACTCTAAGTTATTAGAGTTAATTGATATATGCCTTACATCAGGATATTTCTTATACAATGGGAAATATTATTTACAAATTGATGGTGTTGCAATGGGTTCACCTGTTGCACCAATAATTGCAGACATATGGATGCAACATTTTGAGGAATTGGCATTAGGAACATCCTTAACGAAACCAACAATTTGGGTAAGGTACGTGGATGACACCTTCTGCGTACTCAAAGAGAATCAGGTAGAAAGTTTTCTGATTCATCTTAATTCCATCCACGAAAAAGTTAAATTTACAATGGAAAGAGAACAAGAAAACTCTTTGGCTTTCCTAGACGTTAAAGTCATAAGAAAGCAAGATGGTTCGATCGGCCACACGGTGTTCCGGAAAGACACTCATACGGACAGATATTTACATGCTACATCACATCATCACCCAGCCAACTTGACATCGGTTGTATCGGCTCTTGTGAACCGTGCTCACAAAATTTGTGACCCCGAACACCTCAAGCAAGAGTTGAAGTATATAGACATTGCACTTAAAAAGAATGGCTACAACTCTAAACAGAGAACCTGGAAACCCAAACCCAGCTCACAGAAACATTCGCTACCTCCAGCATTTGATAAAAGGGCCTTTTTACCCTATATCAAAGGCATAACGGATGGAATTGGGCGAATCTTACAAAAATATGATGTTAAAACCATCTTTAAACCGCCAACTAAGGTTCGTCAATTTTTAAGATCGCCTAAGGACAAAATTCCACTACAAAATCCTGGTGTATACTCTGTTCCCTGTAGCTGTGGATCTTTTTATATTGGTGAAACGAAAAGAGGTATTAAAACACGTTTAAACGAACATATCAAAGCTATCCAAAACAACGCTGTCACAAAATCGGCAATATGTGAACATCTGGCCTACAACGAAGATCACTTTATACGTTTTGATCAAGCTAGATCAATCGCAAATGAAAGATTTTATGTACCAAGAATCGTCAGAGAAGCAATTGAAATTAAGAAACATACAAATTTCAATAGAGATTCTAGCTTTAAATTATCGCCAACGTGGGATCCTCTCATAAGCAAAACCATAGTAAAGCAAATCAAAAAACCTATAGCCGATGTCGTGAGCTTTGCATGTGTCCAAAAATACATCGACTCAACGCAACAACAACCTAGAACGAGTACACCACCACCACCCACAAGCAATCCAAGTGCATCAACATCTACGCACCGGTACTACTTGAGAGCGAGAGCTAAAAACCAATAACTTAAACAACAGCAATCAAACGTCAGTCTCATCCCGTGACCACGAAGTATGAAACTTCTTCGAAACGTCGGGTAGAAATAAATAAGAAAATATTTCTTATAACGCGGTAAGTTCCGAAAATAAAAAACTTTATCTAATATGAATATCGTCCGCGAAAATAAAAACCTAAAAGTTCTGATTTATGTTCTGATTTATGTGTCATTAAATACACCGCTACATAATGAGTAAATTCATCAATGAATGTTACAAAATAGTTTTTATTATTAATTGTTAGTGGGCTTATTGGCCCACAAATATCGCAATCGATAATAAATAGAGGACGTTTTACATGCGACTTATCTTTCTTTTTGGAAAAGGGTAAGCATGACTGCTTGCCATAAATGCATGATTCACAAAATAAATTTGTAGGTATGTTCAAATGTTGTAAAGTATTCACGTTTGTTTGCGAAATGATCAGTTGCTCCAGAATCCAGTATAAATTTGACTTAATTTTTTTCAGTTTTATTATGTGTTTGATTATAATATTGCTTTTGGCCAATCATAAAAGCAAATTTTTTGTTATTTGGTTCTAATGTATTAAGAGTTTGAATCGACCCTGTTTTCTGTCCTTTAGTGTAGACTCGATTTTTGTTATTATCTCTTATAAAAATAGCAATTAGCTTTAATATGATTAGTACGACCACAGTGATCACATTTCATACGATTTGTTTTATTGTTAAATTTATTTCTGTTATAATTATTATTAAACATTTTCCGATCACTCTTGAATTTGTTCTTCGGTTTAAAATTTGAATTTTGTTCAATTTGAAGCACTTTTGTAGACGTATCGCGATATTCTTGTTTTATTTTTATTTCATGAAATAATTTCAAAATTATTTTAAGATGAAAAATATATAAGTGGGGATTCCCCATATAATAATACATTGAATTCAAATTCTCTAAGTTAACTAGATAGAAAATATTTATATTTTGAATGTTAGGGTTAGTTTGGAATATAATACTAGGATAATATTAATATTAAGGTGGTAACTCAATAAAAGTTTCGTAAACTGATGCGGAAAAATTAAAAAAAATGCATTGTGAAACCAATTCATGCTTGAAAAAGTTGATCAATTAAAACAGAAATCATTTCTGGTACACCCGAGCAACGCCGGGAGGGTCAGGTAGTATTTTATGAAATATGCTTGTTTTGTTAGCTAAGATAGATAAAGTTTCCTCCAAAACAAAATTATAACAAATATTGGATCAAGAATATTTGAAAAATTATTTTTTAAACAACCATGGTCATTAAAAAAAATCAATAACACAAGACTGCTGTTGTTAAAATATTAACCGGATCGAAAATGGAGTCGTTGTCATCGCAGGGCAACCAGTCTAGCCCAGAAAGATTGAAGTTACCAAAGAAGAAAAACTCATCGGATTCATCGAGTGTTGATTAGATATCCGAGCCACGATTCATTGCAGCTTGCGGAGTTGCTTCTGCACTGTCATTGGAACTGAACGAAATTGGAATTCAAATGAGTGGAACGATTTTTTTGTGTCAAGAAATAATCAGCTGACATGAAAAATGAATTTGCGTTAGGAAAACAGATAAATACATTTTCAACGAAAAATATTTTAATAAAATTTCTTACCGAAAAAAATTCTTCGTATCATTTGGTATCATTGTTATATCATTTGTGTTTCTAATCAGAGAAAAACATAAAAAATCGTTGTAAAGTTTTTTCCTGGTGCAATGATAGCTATAACTGGCTCTTAAGAAACATCTATCACATAGTTGATGACTTCACTGTCAAGAACAACTAACGACAACCTAAAGCGGGGCATCCACGCTCAGCAAGTTTGTGCAAAACTATGCTTGCGCACGCAAAACTAACTGCGGGTGTCGAAGCCTGTAAGCTTGCGCAGGCATGCCTGCGAGAATTAAAAAAAATTAAACTTCGCAAGCATGAATGTGAGTTTCACCAGCATGCCTGCCTTTGGATTTAAATAAATGCGCAAATTATAGTACTTCTATCGATTGACATTTCTTATAAACGATGAGATACCTGCACTAGGAGTAGATTAACCACCTTAGACTTTGAAGATGAAAACAGAAACCCTTGTCGGCCTTAATTCTCTCAACAAATTTGTATGTGAAAATGCATTCCGTTTTAAAAAATAATTCATATGTAAAATAAATATTTGGCTAAGTTAAGGCACGTTTGCTGAATAGAATTTAACTGCTTAATTGTACTTTTTTGGCGGTATATAAAGGATTCGTGATTATACGATTTTGATGAATTTTTTAAACAATTTTGGCTTGGTATGGTCTATCATACAATTTTAATATTCAACTTTCTCATTTGATTTTCACGAATGTTATATTTGAACAGAGTTAAGCAAGAATGCGCAAATTTTGAGTTTGCGCAAATTAATTTCGACATCCACGAGCAGACACGCTTGCACATTTATTATTCAGAAATAAATTTTAACGAGTGAAGTTGTTAGGGTTTCAAGGACTTCTCACATGAGAGCGACCATCGAATGAACGTACATTTGTCCATTTTGACAAGGTGTTATTTTGTTTGTAACGACCAACCTCCAAGAAATCAAAACCAATGGTGAATGGTCATTTTGAGGTTATTTCGCGAACGAAAAATTTGTTCGTTGAAGTGTGGAATGGGCCCTCTACACGATGGGCCATTAATGCCTCCTCAGATGATCGATTCACCTCTACACGATGGCTATGTTCATTTTTGATTTTGCAGTCAAAGAAGGTGGATGAAAAAGCCATCGCTGCTGCAGCGATTTCTGATTGAAGTTCAGTCAAATAATGATTAGTGGGCCACTTGTGGACGCGTACCGCCATCAATGGCCAACTATCCTTTAATGTGCGGTTGAAAACTTGAAAATTCGACCACCGGCGGCCAACGCTCTGTGTTATAAGCCATCTGACGTCATTCACATTTCTACCCGATGGCCCATAGAGAAGCTTGAAGGCGAATAGAGTTGGGAGTTCGTAACAATCAGATTGCAATTCGCGACGACCAATTGTTTTCTCAAATTTATCTTCAAGAAATTGGTTGCTGGTTAAAGCAATGACTATAAAACGGAATGCATTTTCATATACAAATTTGTTGGGAGAATTAAGGCCGACAAGGGTTTCTGTTTTCATCTTCAAAGTCTAAGGTGGTTAATCTACTCCTAGTGCAGGTATCTCATCGTTTATAAGAAATGTCAATCGATAGAAGTACTATAATTTGCGCATTCATTTAAATCCAAAGGCAGGCATGCTGGTGAAACTCACATTCATGCTTGCGAAGTTTAATTTTTTTTTTATTCTCGCAGGCATGCCTGCGCAAGCTTACAGGCTTCGACACCCGCAGTCAGTTTCGCGTGCGCAAGCATAGTTTTGCACAAACTTGCTGAGCGTGGATGCCCCGCTTTAGGTTGTCGTTAGTTGTTCTTGACAGTGAAGTCATCAACTATGTGATAGATGTTTCTTAAGAGCCAGTTATATCTATCATTGCACCAGGAAAAAACTTTACAACGATTTTTTATATGTTTTTCTCTGATTAGAAACACAAATGATATAACAATGATACCAAATGATACGAAGAATTTTTTTCGGCAATAAAATTTATACAAATATTTTTCGTTGAAAATGTATTTATCTGTTTTCCTAACGCAAATTCATTTTTCATGTCAGCTGATTATTTCTTGACACAAAAAAATCGTTCCACTCATTTGAATTCCAATTTCGTTCAGTTCCAATGACAGTGCAGAAGCAACTCCGATATCTAATCAACACTCGATGAATCCGATGAGTTTTTCTTCTTTGGTAACTTCAATCTTTCTGGGCTAGACTGGTTGCCCTGCGATGACAACGACTCCATTTTCGATCCGGTTAATATTTTAACAACAGCAGTCTTGTGTTATTGATTTTTTTTAATGACCATGGTTGTTTAAAAAATAATTTTTCAAATATTCTTGATTCAATATTTGTGATAATTTTGTTTTGGAGGAAACTTTATCTATCTTAGCTAACAAAACAAGCATATTTCATAAAATACTACCTGACCCTCCCGGCGTTGCTCGGGTGTACCAGAAATGATTTCTGTTTTAATTGATCAACTTTTTCAAGCATGAATTGGTTTCACAATGCATTTTTTTTAATTTTTCCGCATCAGTTTACGAAACTTTTATTGAGTTACCACCTTAATATTAATATTATCCTAGTATTATATTCCAAACTAACCCTAACATTCAAAATATAAATATTTTCTATCTAGTTAACTTAGAGAATTTGAATTCAATGTATTATTATATGGGGAATCCCCACTTATATATTTTTCATCTTAAAATAATTTTTGTTCCTTTCATTCATAATTGTACCTCAAAGAGAAAACATTAAAATACATTTCCTTGTTTAAACGTTTTGAGTTTCATTTATTCTAATAGGTTATGGGCCCAGATGCTTTTATTTAAATAATAGAAATAATTTGTTTTAAAGTAATAAGTGAATACATAATTAAAAAAAAAAAAGAATATTCAAAAAAATGCAAAGTTCTAAAACGAAGAGGAACATCACCCCCTTCAACGGGGAAAACTATAGCATCTGGAAATTTCGTTTAAGAGCTCTTGTTGCTGAAGAAAACTGTCTCCAGGCACTGGAGGAGGCTGCAAGTGTGAACAGGAACACAGGAGAATGGCGAAGGATGGAAAGAGTGGCAAAAGGATGCATCATAGAGCACGAGCGACACTATGATTGGAATGATCACTGAGGAAAATACAGCTTTGGAAATAATCCAAAAATTGGATGAAATCTATGAGAGGAAGAGTCTAGCCACGCAATTGTCAGTGCAGAAAAGACTTTTGAGTTTCAAATTTAATGGCGACATATCACTTATGGAACATTTCATTAAATTTGATGAAATGATAACAGAACTACATGCTGCTGAGTTCAAGTCAATGAAATGAATAAAGTAGCGCAATTGTTGCTAATGTTGCCTTCTTCTTACGATGGGATTGTAACAGCTATTCAAACTCTAGCTGAAAAGGATTTGACATTGGCATTTGTGAAGACAAGGTTGCTGGATTATGAAATAAAAATAAAACAAGAATATCGCGATACGTCTACAAAAGTGCTTCAAATTGAACAAAATTCAAATTTTAAACCGAAGAACAAATTCAAGAGTGATCGGAAAATGTTTAATAATAATTATAACAGAAATAAATTTAACAATAAAACAAATCGTATGAAATGTGATCACTGTGGCCGTACTAATCATATTAAAGCTAATTGCTATTTTTATAAGAGGTCAATTTCTAATAATAACAAAAATCGAGTCTACACTAAAGGACAGAAAACAGGGTCGATTCAAACTCTTAATACATTAGAACCAAATAACAAAAAATTTGCTTTTATGATTGGCCAAAAGCAATATTATAATCAAACACATAATAAAACTGAAAAAAATTAAGTCAAATTTATACTGGATTCTGGAGCAACTGATCATTTCGCAAACAAACGTGAATACTTTACAACATTTGAACATCTGGATCAGCCCTTGGAAATTGGTGTAGCTAAGGAAAATATAACGCTGGAAGTAAACGCAAAGGGATCAATCAACATGATGACTAAAGGAGGCGTTCAAGGAGTGATCGCAAACGTTTTAAATTCACCAGACATCTCATACAACATTCTTTCTGTACGTCGTATTCAAGAAGCAGGAATGTCTGTTCATTTTGAAGAAAATGGGGAAGTGGTAATTAAGAAAAACAACGAAGTATTGGTGAAGGGTGAGTCCGTTAACAAATTAATGATAATTAAATTTTATTATTTAAATCTGACAATGAAATCAGAAGTAAACACCTGTAACAATACTTAAGACGACAACTATAGGCTTTGGCATGAAAGACTAGGTCACATTAGTAAAAATATTTTTTTAGAAATAAAAGTAGGGAATATGTCTGAAGTCATAGAAAAACTTATACCTACAAATTTATTTTGTGAATCATGCATTTATGGCAAGCAGTCATGCTTACCCTTTTCCAAAAAGAAAGATAAGTCGCATGTAAAACGTCCTCTATTTATTATCCATTGCGATATTTGTGGGCCAATAAGCCCACTAACAATTAATAATAAAAACTATTTTGTAACATTCATTGATGAATTTACTCATTATGTAGCGGTGTATTTAATGACACATAAATCAGAACATAAATCAGAACTGTTTGAAGTCTTTTGAGGTTCATTTTAATCTTAAAATCGAAAATGTGTACTGTGATAATGGAGGTGAATATATCTCAGGTAAGTAACATGAAAACCTTTTTTAAGGAAAAGGGTATATCATATCATTTAACTGTACCATATACTACACAACAGAACTCGGTTGCAGAAAGAATGAATAGAACATTAACTGAAAAGGCTCGCTCTATGATTAATAGTGCAAGCTTGCAAGTGTTTTTGGGGCGAATCAATTTTAACTGCTGCATATTTATTGAATATATCCCCAACAAAAGCATTAACAACAAATAAAACTCCTTATAAAATGTGGCACAGTAAAAAACCAAAGATATACAATTTGAGAGTTTTTGGTTCTACCGTTTTTATACATAATAAAAACCGAAAATGTAAATTCCATGAAAAATCATTTAAAGGCATATTTGTTGGTTATGAACCTAATGGTTTTAAATTTGTTAATCCTACAACTAATAAATTTATCACAGCCCGTGATGTCATTTTTGACGAATGTAATTTCAATACATCAAGGCCATCTTTGAGTAAATTTACTCAAACTGATATCAGTAAACCTGTTGATAGCAACAAAGCAGGTAAATCCGGTGAAACAGAAATATCTGTTAATGAAACGGATAATGAACAAGTTCATTCAAAAAACTCAAAAACTGCAGAGGGAAACTGCAGGAAAAGTGAAAGAATTAAAAAAACTTCCAAAAGTCTCATATAATGAGGACGAAGGAGGTACCGAAAATTATTTATTACATACAGAATCTGTAATAAACTCAGTTCCAAAAGACTTCCAAGACATTGAAAACAGTGAAGATAGACGTCAATGGGAAGAAGCCATAAAAGAGGAGATAAATTCACTAGAAGTGTATAATACTTGGTCAATTGTAGAAAGACCATTTGATAAAAATATTATTGACTGTAAATGGGTTTTTAGTATTAAAAAACAGTGTAACTGGAAATCCATGCAGATACAAAGCCAAATTAGTGGCCAAGGGTTTCAGCCAGAAATATTAAGAAGATTATAGCGAAACTTTCGCACCAGTGGTACGAATCACATTTCGAATAATCTTAGCTTTCGCAAACCAATTCAAGTTATTGATCCATCAAATGGATGTTAAAACAGCATTCTTAAACGGTTGTTTGAAGGAAGAAATTTATATGCGCATTCCAGATGGCGTTTTAAATAAAAATGATAATATGGTTTGCAAATTAAATAAATCGATATATGGATTGAAGCAATAAGCAAGGTTTGAACGTTTCGATGGTGTATTAAAAATGCATGGTTTTATAAACTCTCCAAATGACAATTGTCTATATTTTTTAGATAAGGGAAACCCAAATAAAAACATTTATGTTGTTCTTTATGTAGATGATCTTTCAGTTGTTACAGGAAATATAGATACAATGTCAAATTTCAAACTATATTTAAAACAGCAGTTCGATATGGTCGACATGAATGAAGTAAAGTTGTTTTTAGGCATACATGTAGAAAGAAACGGAACTGAAATTTCAATTAATCAAATAAATTATTTGAAAACAATATTAAATAAATTCAACATGTCTGACTGTAATCCAATAAGTACACAACTTCCGGTTAAATTAAACTCTGAAGCTTTGAATTCAGATGAAGAATTCAAGGCTCCCTGTCGAAACCTTATTGGTTGTTTAATGTTTGCAATGCAGTGTACTCGTCCTGATCTGTGTACGGCAATTAATTTTCTAAGTAGATACCAAAATAAAAATAATAAGGATTTGTGGCAGAATTTGAAGTGTTAAGATATGTGAAAGGTACAATTAACTTAAAATTGACATATAGAAAATTACCATACAAAGAATTATTAGTGGGATATGTGGACGCTGATTGGGGTGGAAGCGAAACCGATAGAAGAAGTACCACAGGTTACTTGTTGAAATTACTCGGTGATAGTTTAATTTGCTGGAATACAAAACCGCAAACGTCAGTGGCAGCATCATAGACTTAAGCTGAATATATGGCGCTATTTGAAAGCGTCAGAGAAGCATTATAGATCAAGTCCTTACTCTGTTTGAAGACAATCAAAGTTGCATTTCACTTGCTAACAACCCAGTATCCCTTATGCGTTCCAAACATATTGACATAAAGTACCATTTTACGAGAGAGCAAATAGACAACAATACTATAACTATAAAATATATTTCAACAGATAACCAACTTGGAGATGTATTCACCAAACAATTACCAGCACCCAAGTTTCGGGAAGTAATTCTTAACCTTGCGTTAGAAGAAAAATAATTAACATGATACTTTATAAATGTTATTAAACTATTTTTTTAATTTTTATTACTTAATTTTCTAACAATACTTTTGTTTTTTAATAATTTAAAACCTATACACCAAATTTTTGTTTAATGAACTAAATTTAAGTTAACTTATGTAAAGTTAGCATACGTACTTTTGTAAAACTTAAAACTATTTATATTTTGAGGGCGGCTATTGAGTTACCACCTTAATATTAATATTATCCTAGTATTATATTGCGAACTAACCCTAACATTCAAAATATAAATATTTTCTATCTAGTTAACTTAGAGAATTTGAATTCAATGTATATGGAGTATCCCCACTTATATATTTTTCATCTTAAAATAATTTTTGTTCCTTTCATTCATAATTATTCATTCATTGTACCTCAAAGAGAAAATATTAAAATACATTTCCTTGTTTAAACGTTTTGAGTTGAGATGCAGTACCCCAGAAAAAAAGGTGGCTATGAGCTGGATTTGAACCCAGGTTCTTTCGCTTAGCAGTCCGACACACTAACCACTAAGCCACGGGGCACTATTTACACATTTATTCTAATAACTTTGCAATAACAAACACTTGACGTGTAAGGCGATGCCAACTTTTTGCGTTTGTGAAGGTTTGACTTTATGGATTGAGCATCATTACTGCAGGTTGCGTTTATGAATTTACCTTATAATAAACTACTTCCAATAGAAATTATACAATCGATAATTTATCGAAATGTATGGTAATCTCAATTTTGTCAAAAAGGTTTCCTTCTAAATTTTGCCAAAAAAGAAGTTTTTTTATATTCTTAACTAAGACGAAAACGCGTTGTCAAAAAAATAATAATATAATTGAACAAGTCGATAAGGAGTTATTATTTAACAACCAATTTTAAGTCTCGTTGAGGAACTATGTCAAAATAGAAAAATAGAAAATAGAAAATAGAAAATAAGTTTCCTCAAACACTTTTGATGGAGTTAACGTATGTGAACACAATTTCTCAGAAAAAATATTTTAACATTGATGTCAAAAAACCAATCCCTTTTTTTTGGATTTGCTTGGTCAATTTTAGTTTGTCAAAGAGAACTCTGTTAGAAGGAAAGAGATACACAGTTTTTGTTGGCGTTTGCTGAGAAATTGTGCCCACATACATTTTTAACGCTTTGTATCTCTTTCCTTCTAACAGAGTTCTCTTTGACAAATTAAAACTAAGCAAGCAAATCCAAAAAAATATTAGGATTCATTTTTTGACAGCAAAGTTGAGATTTTTTTCTAAGAAATTGTGATCATGTTAATGAGAAAACGGAGATCTATGAGCTCTGAGGGCACATAACTGGCTAAATATTAACGATTACCTGAAAAACTAATTATTAATGAGTCACAGTTATAACAAAGTTATAACAAAGAAAGACGCATATAAACTGATGCACAAAATTTCACTAATTCAAATTTAAGTTTGGAACAGTTAGGTGTATTCGTAATTTGAAGTTGTCTAGGTGGAAGGAGGACAAAAAATCATTTTTTATTTATATGGACATGAACAGAATGACGGACACAAATTGTTAATTAAGCATTTAAATTCTATTCAGCAAACGTGCCTTAACTTAGCCAAATATTTATTTTACATATGAATTATTTTTTATTTTCAGTTAACATCAGCAATGCAAAACGGAAGCAGCGCAAAGAGCCCTGGGGGCGCTAAACAAATCTCTATTGAGAAGATGTACCAGAAAAAGTCTCAGTTGGAACATATCCTTCTTCGTCCTGATACTTATATTGGTTCCGTCGAACATACCAAGGAGATAATGTGGATTTTTTCTACAGAAACAAACAAAATGATACAAAAAGAGATTTCTTTTGTTCCGGGTCTATATAAAATTTTCGATGAAATTCTTGTCAATGCTGCGGATAACAAGCAACGTGATAAGAGTATGTCTTGCATAAAAATTGACATTGATCAAGAAAAAAACATTATATCTATTTGGAACAATGGCCAAGGTATACCTGTAACAATGCACAAGGAACAAAAAATGTATGTACCAACAATGATTTTTGGTCACTTGTTAACATCTTCCAACTACAATGATGAGGAAAAGAAGGTAACAGGTGGTCGCAATGGTTATGGAGCTAAATTGTGCAACATATTTAGTACTTCATTTACACTTGAAACTGCAACCAAGCAATACAAGCGTAGCTTTAAGCAAACATGGGGTGCCAACATGACAAAAGCTTCGGAACCTAAAATTAAAGATTTTATGGGCACTGATTACACCAAGGTTATTTTTTCTCCCGATCTGAGTAAGTTTAAAATGGATAAATTGGATGATGATATTGTAGCGTTAATGTCTCGTCGAGCATACGATATTGCTGCTACTACTAAAGGAGTATCTGTTTTTTTAAACGGAAACAAGTTACCGGTGAAAAACTTCAAGGACTACATTGACTTCTACATCTCCACCGGGACCGATGAAATGGGTGCTCCTGTGAAAGTTGTGCATGAGACTTGTGGGGATCGTTGGGAAGTTGCTGTTTGTCCATCCGACAGAGGATTCCAACAAGTATCGTTCGTCAATTCAATTGCAACGACTAAAGGCGGTCGTCATGTAGATCATGTTGTTGAGAATGTAATCAAACAATTAATAGATACTCTGAAAAAGAAGAACAAAGGTGGAATTAATATAAAGCCATTCCAAGTGCGATCTCACCTTTGGGTTTTTGTTAACTGCTTGATTGAGAATCCAACATTTGATTCCCAAACTAAAGAGAACATGACGTTGCAAGCTAAGAGCTTCGGATCGAAATGCGTTTTGTCTGATAAATTTGTAACTAATATTTCTAAGTCGGGAATTATTGAATCGGTTCTTACATGGGCAAAGTTTAAAGCGCAAACTGATCTTGCCAAAACTAGTGGTAGAAAGAATACAAAGATAAAGGGAATACCTAAACTGGAAGATGCCAACGAAGCCGCCACCAAGAATGCCCATCTTTGCACCCTCATCTTGACGGAGGGAGACTCGGCCAAATCGTTGGCTGTGTCTGGCCTTGGTGTTATTGGCAGAGATTTATATGGAGTTTTTCCTTTGCGGGGTAAGCTGCTTAATGTTCGCGAAGCTACTTATAAACAAATATTGGAAAATGCAGAAATTAATAATTTGATTAAGATTGTCGGCTTGCAGTACAAAAAGAAATATCTTACAGTGGATGATCTTAAATCATTGCGGTATGGTAAAATTATGATTATGACAGATCAGGATCAAGATGGTTCGCATATTAAAGGTCTATTAATTAATTTTATTCACACCAATTGGCCTGAGTTACTCCGCCTTCCATTTCTTGAGGAGTTCATTACACCAATTGTAAAGGCTACAAAGAAAGACCAAGAGTTTAGTTTTTATTCGTTGCCAGAGTTCGAAGAATGGAAAAACGATACGCCCAATAATAATACGTACAATATAAAGTATTACAAAGGTTTGGGTACTTCGACTTCTAAAGAGGCAAAAGAATATTTCCAAGATATGGAAAAACATCGAATATTGTTTAAGTATGACGGAAGTCAAGATGACGACAGCATTGTGATGGCGTTCTCCAGAAAATGTATTGAAAACCGTAAAGATTGGCTTCGCAACCATATGGACGAATGCAAACGGAGAAAGCTATTAGGACTTCCAGAAAAATACCTATACACAAAAGGAACAAAAAGTGTAACTTATGCAGAGTTTATAAATTTGGAATTAATTCTTTTCTCCAATGCTGATAATGTTCGATCAATTCCTTCCATGGTAGATGGCTTTAAGCCAGGACAGAGAAAAGTGATGTTTACTTGTTTTAAACGTAACGATAAGAGAGAGGTTAAAGTTGCACAGTTATCTGGTTCGGTTGCTGAAATGTCGGCTTATCACCACGGAGAGGTGTCCTTACAAATGACCATTGTTAATTTAGCACAAAACTATGTTGGTTCGAACAACATAAACCTTTTAGAGCCCCGTGGGCAATTTGGTACGAGATTGACTGGCGGAAAAGATAGCGCCAGTGCCCGTTATATTTTCACAATAATGTCACCATTAGCACGACTTATATTTCATCCTGCCGATGATCCTCTTTTACAGTATGAAATAGATGACAGTCAAAAGATTGAGCCAGTTTGGTATATTCCTATTATACCGATGGTTTTGGTGAATGGGGCTGATGGTATTGGCACGGGTTGGTCAACCAAAATTCCCAATTATAACCCCCGAGATTTGATTGCAAATATTAGGCGTTTAATAAACAAGGATGAACCATATGCAATGCACCCATTTTATAAGAATTTTAAAGGCGTTATTGATTACGTCTCCGATAATCGTTATGTAGTCGCTGGAAATGTTCAAGTTGTTCAAGGTAACAAAATAGAAATAACTGAACTACCCGTCGGGACATGGACCCAGGCGTATAAGGAAAATACCTTGGAACCTCTTCTTCACGGGACGGATAAAATTAAAGCAATTATTACTGACTATAAAGAATATCACACTGACACAACAGTGAAGTTTGTCATTTCCTTTGCACCCGGGGAATTCGATCGCATTTATAATGAGGATGGTGGATTTCATCGTGTTTTTAAGTTGACAACCAGTTTGTCTTGCAATCAGATGCATGCGTTTGATCAAGTCAATTGCCTCAGAAGATTTAATACTGCTGTGGATATTCTAAAAGAATATTTTCCTCTTCGCCTTGAGTATTATGTTAAGCGTAAGGAATATCTTGTTGGTCAACTGACTGCCCAGGCCGACCGCTTATCCGATCAAGCTCGTTTCATTCTTGAGAAGTGTGAGAGAACTATTGTAGTTGAAAATAAGAAGCGTAAGGTGATGATAGATGAACTTATCAAACGCGGGTATAGACCTGATCCAGTAAAAGAATGGCAAGAACGTATTAAGTTAGATCAAGATGAAGACCAAGATGAGGATGACGAAGAAGTTGCTGATGAAGCTTCTAGTTCTGTAAAGAAAGAAAAAAAACCTGTAGATCCAGAAAAGGCATTCCAGAAATTGACAGATGTGAAGAAGTTTGATTATTTGTTAGGTATGTCCATGTGGATGCTAACAGATGAGCGAAAGAATGAATTGCTAAAACAACGTGATCAGAAGCTATCTGAATTAGCCACACTTAAGGCAAAAACCGTAGAAATGCTTTGGCTTGATGACCTTGACGATTTAGAGAAAAAGTTGGATGAAGTGGAAGAAAAAGAACGCCTTGACGAACTTGGTCTTAATAAGAAAACGGCAAAAGCTATCGCAAACAAGGCAAAAACGGCAATAGTATTAAAAAAACGCGGAAACGCTGCAAAGGCCGGCAAAGAAGATTTGTTCCCCGATCCAACTGGCATCAAGGTCGAATTCAAGATGACAGCTGAAATTTTAAAGAAATACGAAAAGGCCACAATAGCCGCATCTGGAATAAAAAAAGTTAAGAAAGAAAAAGTCGTAGGAGACACTGGTGCAGAGGAAGAGGCGGATGAATTTGATGCGTTAATTGAAGGTGGAAAAGTAGAAGATGTTAAACTTAAAAAAGAACGTATTAAAAAAGAGCCCTCAGCTGCACCCAAAAAAGTTGGGCGAAAGAAAAAATCTGATGGATTGAAGCAGTCCACTTTAAATTTTGACAAGCCAAAGAGAGGTGTAAGTAATGCAAGCAGGCTCAAAATCAGCGATTACTCATATTTCTAAAACAATTGTTTTTTTTTTTAGCGCAAGAAGAATATTTCATCCGAAGATGAAGGCAGTGACGGTGCAGTTATATCGGTTGAGCCAAGGGCAGATAGACCTGGTCGTCGAGCAGCCGCACAAGTAAGAAACAAATAATCAAAACTGAAATCGATTTTATGTGAACTCTTACAGAAAATAAATTATTCCGGACTACTTGATTCTGATGAACCACAAAGTGATGATGATGGGGAACCAGTTCTATTCGACAATAAAGCTGTAACGGAAGAAAGTCTTGCAATGGAATCAATGTCGGATGATGAGAAAAATATGGATTCAGAATCCGAAGAGAACCCACCATTGAAAAAATCTGCTAAAAGACCAAGGAAGAAAAATAAAGAAGATAGCGAAGAGGAATCGAAAATTGTAAGTTGATAGAAAACACTTAATTTTGTTATTATCTGTTCTGTGTAGAGTTTTAGTATTAAAAAAAAACAATTTTATAAGTAAATGAATACCTACGAAAAAGTTCTTAGAAGAGATTTCATTGTTAAGGGCTATGTAAGGAAAAACGGAAAATTAACATTCCATCAACGAATTAACAATTTCTTATTGCAAGATTATAAAAAACGGGATTTTGTAGTTACGAGATTTAGAGTGCGAGATCTTAATTTGCAAGATTTCGTAACTAAAATGGCACTTGCATCGAAGAAACCGAAAAGCTCTCACTACTCGGTATGTGTGTCAATGGAAATGAAATGAAATGGCTACTTCCAGGTGCGTATTTCCCCTTAAAAGTTTTTCCCGTAATACTCGACTCGCAAGAAATGCTCACCAGTTCACCCTTGAGCATTATTTCGGACGTGCCGTGAAATACAGGGATTCTTTTTTTAGCCGAACAACACGAATTTGGTATAGTTTACCCGACGATATTTTCCCTTGCCATTTGATTTGCAAGCATTCAAAACCAATGGACACCTTCTGTTCTTCCCTTCCCTATTATCCTAATGCTCGCGCAGTGTACTTAAATACATTAAAAGGGAAACAAATAGTCCTTGTGCGCGCGTTAATTATAAAAAAACGGAGAATTTGCTATATTTAAATCATGCCGATTGTTATTGAAAACATAAAAAGGCTAACCTAAAGCTAAGACGTTATCTGAACTGGAAAGATTCTTAGGACTTATGACTTTCAATAGTCCCATTCCGATAGAGTTTCACATTCTAATGTGTTGGCCTCTGGCATTCCTTATATCTTTAACTGTGCCCTCTCGTATAACTTTTATAGAAGCTATAATTGTTAGTAATCATTTTACATAATTCGACTGTCAGAAGGCATTTTCGACTGTCAGACGGCATTACAATAATGGGCTTATGAACTGTGCTTGAGAACCACTTACATTTTAATCTTTTAAGTTATCTTGACCTCAACCATTTGCATTAGCAATGGCATTCCGCACTTGCCATCAGAATGTTTTATATTTCAAAAGCAATGTTTGGCAACGGATTTTTGTTTGTACACATTTACTTTCTCCCGCTCGTTAAGCTGCCGTAAGGTCTAGATGCAGATAAATGCCCGTATTTTGTTAAATTGAAGCTTTTAAAAAGTTCAACATCCTCATTTTGCGCAACTTGCTGATGAAGTTGCTTTTTTGTTTTTATTTAAATTCAAATCGAATTGATTTAATTTGTTGCTTTCAAGTCCTATCAAGTACGAGATAGAACGGTGCAAAATAACATTATTTGCATTCCACTTCCAGTGTTAAACACTTATGAAATATATATATATATAATCAATATATATATATCTTTAATCAATATTCAGATCCGTCACTTCCTCTGCAGGTGCAATTTCAATATAATGCCTTTTTTTGTGATATAATGCGTCTGCATTTTTTTTATTAAAAGTCAAATCAAGTGAATTGCAATGTTAATCACATTTACTTACAAGTACACAAATTTATAATCTATTTATTTATAAACTTTAAAATTTAATTGTTGTCTTGGGTGCTACTCAGTACTCTCTCTCTCTCGGTCGGGAGTTCGAAGCTCAAATAAACTGTTTTGCGTTATTTTGTCTTTAATAAGATCAATATTTTGAATATAAGTTAATAGTTCGTGGTTTGTTACTGAGTTATCGTTAATTTGTTTTGGTCGATTTCTAACAAAACCAATTTTCTTCAGCACGGAGCCCGCCGTTAAAAAAATTCTTTTATTTTGTTGGCTCAAAAAAAAGCAACCTTGCAAAGCATTTTAAAATTTAATATTATACAGGAACTTGAGTTTAATTTAGTTTTTTTCTAGGCTTAAATTCACTAATAATCGAATCACTAAGTTGAGTTCGAATTTTACCCCAAATTTCCCATAATTTTAATAATTTGTAGTACTTTTTTTAAATGTCAGATTAAGATATAATATTCATTTGTTTTCTATTTTTAAATTTCCTGTTTCCCATAATTTTAACAATTTGTAGTACTTTTTTAAATGTCAAATTAAGATATAATATTCATTTGTTTTCCATTCTGTAATTTCCTGTTTGTTCTTTAATTACAGACAAATAAAAAAAGGAAGAGAGCGATTTGCATTTCCGAGGATGACACTGGTGATTCAGACTTTGAATAGTGTGAAAAAAAATAATATTTATTTTGAAATATTTATTAAGAAATCATACATATTCCGGGGCAACTGATATTGTCTTTGATCGTTCACTATATAATTAGTGTTTAAGTTAAATCTAAAAAAATTACCGACAGGGTCTGATAAAAGGGTTTGAATAATATTGCAATCATTGAACTTATAACCGGGGTACCCTACATACAACTTGTATGCGTTAATATAAAAATCAAGCTCATCGCGTATAATTTGTTTTTACATCTGTTTTTGTATTTATTGAATGTTTCACTGTAATGTAAATCAGATTGTAATGAGAACTCAATGTTATTTTATTATGTGAAGTATTTTAATTTGTGTTTCAATTTCCTCAAACCATGTTTTTTTTTTAAGATGTCTCAAAGCAGGAAACAATAGAAAATAAACATCGATACATAAAAATTACAAAACAAAACTGTTATCTGCGTTTTTACGGTTATGTAGACAATTATAATTTTATAATTGCAGACATTTGTGTTGTTTGCTCGGATATTCTTTGTACATAACATTTAAATAGTTATTAAACAAACAAAAAAATACAGTAAACTAGAAAAATAAATAAAAAAGATTAATCATCTTTATTTAAAATTATTTTTTTTTACAAAGCAATGAGATTGCCTGCTTCTTTGATGAAAGGCCGAAGTAGAATATAGAAAATATGTTGGTGATTAAAATAAACTCAAGGGGAAAAGATATCGGAAAAGATATTTGATCAAAATACCACATATTATTCTAAAACCGATTATTAAAATTTTTTATTTGAGTGTCGATCTGAAGCTCGCCGGTACCGTCGCTTTTGTCGTTGATGGGCGCACGAAACGATAATACAAACAAAGTTCCCGTGTGTTTTTCCTTCGAGTGCGCCGGAAAAAAAATTACCGCTGTGGGTGCGTCCACAAAAATAAATACATAGGCAATACAAAAAAAAAAATGTGCATTATCACTCTCGCGCATGTTAATAAATTTATTTACCGCTCGCGAAGCAAAGCCCTCTATCCTTATCACCTTGTGCATAACTGTCATTAACTATACACTGCAGGCATGGTATGAGTATGATGATTTGTAGTGCGTAGCTGAATGTCATCTGATATGTCTTATTGTGATATTTTTGAATAAATTTTTTGTATGAATGTAAACTATCTTATGGACTGGACTTATAGCCCAGGAAACAAAAATATGGCTCCATATAAAATTGTAAATAATTATAGTAGACTTTTAATTTATATAATGTTCCTTATACTTCGGTACAAGTTTTCAGAAAAATCCCCTCCTCTGTGTTGATTTTTTTGAATTTTTAAGATTTTTAAACAAGCTTCTCCAGCCAGCTCGGTCCCTAGGTAGCTGTCTCCATTTTCGCACGTGGAGTCGGTTGAGGTCCTCTTTCACTTGTGTGCGCCACCTGACTCGGTCTTCCTCTACTGCGCCGTCCCTCTACGGTGGATTCGAAGATTTTCGGGGCCGGAGCATTGATGTCCATCCGCTCTATATGACCCAGCCATCTGAGACGTTGAATTTTTACTCTTTTGGCTAGGTCTGTGTCGCTGTACAGCCGGTAAAGTTCTTCATTGTATCTTCTTCTCCACTCTCAGTTTATGCATATGGGACCAAAAATCACCCGGAGAATCTTTCTCTCGAAACAGCCTAAAGTGTCCTCATCCGCTTTTGACAGCGTCCATGCGTCTGCACCATAGAGCAGGACTGGGATGATGAGGGTCTTATAAAGGGACAGTTTAGTTGCCCGAGAGAGGGCTTTGCTACGAAGAAGCAGCGATTGGCAAGAGTTATTCTTCGTTTGATTTCAGCGCTGGTGTTGTTGTCTGAGTCAATAGCGGAGCCTAGGTAGACAAAGTCCCTAACTACTTCCAAGTTATAGCTGTCTATGGTGATGTTTTGTCCAAGACGTCGATGTTGGGTCTCTTCTTGATGACAGCATATACTTGGTTTTGCCCTCATTGACTGCTAAACCCATCTTTGCCGCTTCCGTCTCAATACTCACAAAAGCGCTACTGACATTACGCTGCGTTCTTCCGATTATGTCAATATCGTCGGCGTATGCGAGTAATTGGACGGACTTTTGAAAGATGGTGCCCCTGGTGTTGGTGAGAGTTCTGCACTATTCTTTCAAGTATGATGTTGAAAAAGTCGCTTGAAAGCGCATCGCCTTGTCTAAAACCTTTTACCGACCTTGACGGAACAGCGTGCGTTTTTCATCATCATTTTACACAGGTGGACGAGTTTGGCAGGGATGTTAAAACTGCACATATATATAGATAGTACTTTCCTGGCACTGATATGGGCCTATCAGGTTGTTGACGAATGGCTTTAGGCGTTCACACAATACAGCAGAAAAGATCTTGTAGGCGATGTTGAGGAGACTGATACCCCTATAGTTGGTGCAGCTCAGAGGGTCTCCTTTTTTAAGGATCGGACAAATTATGCTGAGATTCCATTCATCGGGCATGCTTTCTTCTAACCATATCTTGCTTATGAGTTGGTGCATACTTATAGCCAAGTCATCGCCTGCAGCTTTGGAGAGCTCGGCAGCTAGGCCATCGGCTCAGGCGGCTTTGTTGCTCTTAAGTTTAGATATAGGTATCTTTATTTCATCCAGATTTGGTGGTCGGAATTGTTAGTCTACTCCGCCCAGATAAAGTGGGCCATTTTGCCTGACAGGGGAATTCGTTTTGTCATAGCCGTTATACAGGCTGCAGAAATGGTTTTTCCATATTCTCAGCATCGACTGCGATTCCACTACGATGTTTCCTTGATCGTCTTTGCAAGTTTCAGTTCGAGCTCTGTACTTTTGACAGTTTCTTTGTACCTTTTGGTAAAACTTTCGAACTTCATTCCTGCATTAACAGCTCTCTATTTCCTCGATCGTGCGCTTCTCATGTTCCCTTTTTTTCTTTCTGAGAAGGCGGTGTTCCTCTTTCCTCTTCTGCTCGTAGAGTGCAAGGGTAGTTCTGGTCCTTCTTTGCAGCGCCGCCTTGTATGCTTCTTGCTTAGCTGCGTGTGCTTGCCGACACTCATCATCAAACCAGGGTTTTCGTTGTGGTGGCCGTGTAAAACCCAGCACTTCAGTCGCGGCTTCCCTGATGGCATTTTGAAAATGTTGCCACTGGTTCTTGATGCTGGCGGTAAAGGACTCCTTTGGAGGTTATTTGAGACTCGATCGGAAAAGGATCTGGAGATTTCTTGCGATTGCAGCCGACGTTAAACTTCCTCACAGTATTACCTCTTCTTGGCGTGGGTCGTGATATCCTAAGTCGTACCTTTGCTAAAACGAGATAGTGGTCCGAGTCAATGTTTGCCCCTTGGAAAGTTCGGACATCCATCATACTGGAGTAGTGCCTTGTATCGATCGCAATGTGGTCAATTTGGTTGACAGTGGATTGATCAGGGGATCTCCATGTCCCTTTGTGAATGTTGAGGTATGGAAACTTGGTACTAGCTATTACAATATTTCGCCTCAGCAAAGTCAATTAGCCTGAGTCCGTTATCGGAGGTGGTGTCGTGCAAGCTGTGTTTTCCGATTGTACCACCAAAAACGTCTTCTCTCCCAAGGCAAATTTAGCCTTGATGCGGATTGTCATGCGCTCGTTCACACATTTGTAACTCAAAACCTCCAATGACGAATCCACATCCAAATAAGCGCTGTTTTTGTTCGGATAGCAGTTGCCATAGTAGATATCGCAGTTTTTCATCTTTTTTTCGCCCGGCCCGTCCCATCGCATTTCTTGGATAGCGGTTATGTCTGCCTTACAACAGTCCAGGGCCTCCGCTAGTTGTTCGGTTGCACGTGGTCTGTTAAGGGACCTAACATTCCACATACATATCCGGAATTCGTTGTCCTTATTTCGTTTGCAGGGTTCGTCATCAGTGAATCCGTCCGTATCCGAGGCTTGTTGTTGCTTCGCAACTAGTTTTTGGCATGGCCGGGAAGTTACTATAGTAGTACTATTCCTATAGTACTCTCATGGTGTCATTTTTAGTCTGACCATCTTCCTGGTTAATTCGTAACTAACTCTAAATAGTGGAGACGAGAACATTTACTTAGGGAGGGCTTCAGTTCGGGACGAATCTGGGCCTCAACCAACATGACTTCCAGCCAGCTCGGTCTTTGGCTAGCTGCCTCCAGTTGTGTACTCCAAGTTGGTTGAGGTCCTCCTCCACTTGAGCGCGCCACCTAAGGCGAGGTCTTCCTTGACTGCGTCTATCAGGGATGGAATCGAAGATCCTGCTAGCCGGAGCATTGTTGTCCATTCGCTCTAAATGACCTAGCCATCTTAAACGTGATATGCGTATTTTTTGACCAGGTCAATGTCACTGTACAGCTCGTATAGTTCCTATTTAAACCTTCTCCAAAGCCCGTTAACGCAGGTAGGGCCAAAAATCTTTCGAAGAATCTTACGCCCAAACGATGGATTTACACAAATTTAGTCACAATTCAAATGGTTTTGATATCCCAACGAAGGATATCTTCATCCGCTTTAGATAGAGTCCATGCTTCAGCGCCATAGAGCAGGACTGGGATGATTAGGGTCTTATACAGAGTCTCCTTTGTCTTCCGAGAGAGGGCTTTGCTACTCAATTGCCTTCCTAGCCCATAGAAACAGCGATTGGCAAGAGTAATTCTTCGCTTTATTTCTGACGAGATGTTGTTGTCAGATGTTATAGCGGATCCGAGGTACACAAAGTCCCTAACTACCTCAAAGTTGTACCTGTCTATTGCGATGTTTTATCCAATCCGCCGGTCTTGGCCTTCGGCTTCAGCTTCAATGTTAGCAAACGCTCCAGTGACAGCTCGCCGAGTTCTGCCAATAATGTCTATGTCGTCCGCGTATGCTAGCAATTGCACAGACTTGAAAAAAATTGTCCTACTACAATTGACTTGCGAGTTTCTTATAATTTTTTCAAGTATTAAGTTGAAGAAATCGCTATCGTAAGCGGCCTTAAAATCGATAAAGAGGTGGTCGGTATCGATTTGGAATTCTTGGGTAGTTTCCAGGATCTGCCATAGCGTGAACATTTGATCGATTCTGGACTTTCCTGGTCTGAAACCACAGGCGTTCACATAGTACGGCAGAGAGGATCTTGTAGGCGATATTCAGGAGACTTATTCCTCTATAGTTGGCGCAGTTTCTTGTGGATCGGGCAAACGATGCTGAGGTTCCATTCATTAGGGATACTTTCTGCTGACCAAACTTTGGAGATGAGTTGGTGTACGCACTCCACCAGGTCATCTCCGTCCGCCTTAAAAATTTCGGTGGGTGGTCCGTCGGGTCCAGCAGCTTTGTTGGTTTTTAGTTAAGATATTGCTATCCTCACTTCATTTTGGTCGGGTGGACGAAAGTTTTGTCTGTCATCGTTCCTGTTGAATGGTTCATTCTGCCCGACAGCGGGATTTTGGTCTTCATCGCCGTTTAACAGTCTGCAGAAATGGTCCTTCCATGTACTCAGCACCGACTGTGACTACTACGAGGTTTCCATTCCTATCTCTACAGGCTTCTCTGCGGGTTTTTTCCCTTGGCACGTTCTTTTTACCTGTTGGTAAAACTTACGCACGTTGTTCCTGGAGTAGCATATCTCAATATCTTCGATCGCGTGCTTCTCATGCTCTCTTTTTCTTTTGGAGAAGCCGGTGTTCTTCCCGTCTTTTCTTCTCGTAGAGCTCGCGAGCAGCTCTCGTCCTTTGTGGCGCGTCGCTTCATATGCCACTTGTTTGACTGCATGGGCCTGTCTATATTCGTCATCGAACTAGAGGATTCGTGGTGGCGGTCTGGTAAAACTTAGCACATTGGTTGCGGCATTTCTGATGGCTTGTGGGTGGTGCTGCCACTGGTCTTCGTCACTAGATGCTGGTGGTAATGGATTTCCTGAGAGGTTACGGGATATTCGATCGGCATATGTTCTGGCGGTTTCTTGCGATTGCAGCTTTCCTACGTCATACTTCCTCATAGTATTACTCCGTTGTTGTGGTGTTCGGGTTATTCGCATTCTTACCTTGGCTGCAACAAGGTAGTGATCCGAATCGATGTTAGCTGCTCGGAAGGTGCGAACATCCAAGATACTGGAGGCGTGTCTTGTATCGATCGCAACGTCTACACTGTTCAATACAGGCCAGCTGTTTTGGCATTGAGTGAAACTCAGGTTGGAGTAGATACTGATTTATCAGAATAAGCTCTACATGGGTATAGCTTGGTGCCATTACTCTTTTCCCATCATGGTCTCGTGGTCTATGTTAAGAATGATATTGCTTGCCAGAGCCTTCCCCAATATGGGCAATGTTCCAACACGGACTTTAACTTCTTGTGGCTCAAATTCACTGTCCGCAAGCATGTCACATTATTGTTTTATTTACGGGAGTCCAAATCTGGACAGTAATTCGACTTGTAACGAGTTTGATGCGCTGTCTGATTCCATCTCGAAAATTGTTTCCCTTTGTCCTCGCACTGAAATCGTTATTGCGGGCGATTTTAATGTACACAATTCCAATTGGCTCCGCTATTCTGGTCAGACAACACCCGAAGGAAGGTATGTCGAGCTCTTTGCCGGGTTACATCAACCTTACCCAACTGATCGATGTGCTAATTCGTATACCGGATGTTGCTGGGCAAGCCGCCCATACTCTTGACTTGTTTTATACTTCTCACCCTGATAAATATACCAGTAGTGTAACTTCTTTATTTGGCACTTCAGACCATTGTATCATTTCAGCTAATCTCTCATCCTCCATCCATACAGTTAAAGAAAAACTTCCCACCAGGACCGTTTGGCAATACGAGAAAGCCAACTGGGACGGCCCTAATATTTTTTTCCGAAACTTTAACTGGTCACTATGCTTCCTCGATAGTGACATTGATGCCAGTGCTGAAATGATCACAAATGTGATTCTTCTAGGGATGCGTGCTTTTATTCCTAACAGAGTAAAAAAGCATCAAACTCAAAGAAAAGTCTTGGTTTAATTCTGAGTGTAAAGAAGCTATCAGGCTCAAAGAAGTAAGTTTCCGTTCTTACAAAGCCAGAGGAAAATCGGAAAAAGCACAAACAAGCAAGAAACTCATGCAACTCCGTTATTGAAAGAACCAAATTTTTGCATGACCAAAAATTACACTGGCAAACCCACTGCGTAAGCTTTTCCATCGCTCCTACTCTTCTGGAATCTTTCCTAGAAGATGGAAAACAGCATTTGTCCAGCTTGCCCCTAAAAAAGTGACCCATACTCCCCCTCCTCCTACCGACCCATAGCACTGACATCCCTTCTTTCTAAGGTCATGGAAACACTGATTAACCGTCAGCTTAAGGAATATCTCGAAGATCGAAAGCTTCCATGACCGTCAGTATGGCTTCCGCAGCAACCGTTCCACTGGTGATCTGATGGCATATCTCACCGAACAGTGGAACAAATCTTTACATCGCTTTGGTGAAGGTAGAATTATTGCTCTTGATATCTCCAAGGCATTTGACAGAGTTTGGCATGAAGCTCTCTTATCGAAAATTCGTGCTTTTGGGATCGATGATACTCTTGTTTGTTGGATTAGAAGCTATCTTCTAGACCGTTCAATACAAGTTGTATTGGACGGATTCAAGTCTGATTCTCACAAAATAAATGCTGGTGTTCCCCAGGGTTCTGTTCTGTCTCCGACTCTTTTCCTCATTTTTATAAATGATCTTCTGTCTGTTACTTCTAATCCACTTAACTGTTTTGCTGACGACTCTACCCTCAGCTTTTCATATTCGTTCGATAATTCACATCCTTCGCCTTCGGACTGTACAATTGCAACGGTACCATATGTCAAGCTCATTAAACTCCGATTTATACAGCATTGTCAAATGGGGTAATAGGAATCGTGTGGAGTTTAATGCTTCGAAAACTCAATGCTGTCTTCTGTCGTTAAAGCTAAACATACTCCCAATGCCATTGTCCATGAATGGCACGTACATCGAAGAAACCGAAAAGCTCTCAGTACTCGGTATGTGTGTCAACGACGACCTCCGTTGGAACGACCATATGTTTGAGATTGCTAAGAATGCTGCTAGGTGCTTAGGTTTTCTGTATTGGTGTAAGAAGTATTTTTCCCCATCTGATCTGGCTACAATTTATAAAGCGTTTATACGCCCTAAACTCGAGTATAACTCCCACCTCTGGGCAGGTCCTTCGCAAACATCGCTACACCTGCTTGATATAATACAAAATCGAGCGTTAAGATTGATAGAAAATAGAACTGCCGCTGAAACAATTGCCCCTCTCGAACACCGACGCAATGTTTCATGTCTTTCCTTATTTTATCGTTTCTTTTACAAAAAATGTTCACTCGAAGTAACCAGTTGCATTCCTCCCCTTAATAGTTTCTCCCGTAATACTCGTCTCGCAAGGAATGCTCATCAGTTCACCCTTGAGCCCAATTTCGGACGTACCGTGAAATATAGGGATTCTTTTTTTAGCCGAACAACACGAATTTGGAATGGTTTAGCCGGCGAGATTTTCCCTTGCCATTTTGATCTGCTAACTGTTTTCTGACATTCGTACCAAAGATTTCCTCTTTACCTATTTTGACGTTAAAATCGCCTAGTACAGACTTAAGGTCGTATTTAGGGCATTGCTCATAGGTTTCGTCGAGGAGCTCGAACAAGTCATCCTTGGTGGCGTCATCTTTGTCCTCTCTGGGGGCATGGGTGCATGTTAGGCTAATGTTGGAGAATTTAGCCTTGATACGGATTGTCACAAGTCGCTTACCTACATGTCGAAAGTCCAAGACTTCTTGCCTAATTCTACCGCTTATGAGGAACCCGCACCCAAATAAACTCTGTGGTCAACAACAATCACCGTAGTACACGTCACAGTTTTTCATCCTCTTTTGTCCCGGCCCATCCCATCGCACTTCCTTGATGGCAGTTATTTTTTCTCTGTAGCAGTCTAGGGCCTCCGCTATTTGTTTGGCTGCACTGGGTCTGTTAAGAGTTCTAACATTCCACGTGCGGATCCGAAGGTCGTTGTCCTTAATTCGTTTTTCCGGGTCGTAAACAGTTAATCGGTCCTTTTCCCAGGCTACTAGTCGCTTCGTTACTTTCCTTTTTTTCCAATGCAGGGTTGTTAACCCCACGCACAACCCCCAACCTTTGTTAGTTTCATTGGACAAAACAAACCGGAGAATCCGGAGTCAGTGACCCGCTTCGGGGATACGAGCGCCGCCGTTGGCCAATTAAGGGCTCATCCGCCACCATCTCTATTTCAATGCCCTGACTTTCATTGAATTGTCCCAATGACCTTATCTCCAAATACTTCGAAGTAGCTCATTATGGCATCCACTTCGTTGACTGTTGACGCCACCGTTGGTTCAAATGGCTGGGTTCATCCCCCGTTCGTACTCTTTCTGAGGGGCTCGTGCAAGACTTCTGCGAATCGATCAGAACAGTCATTAAAGCAGAGCATTTAAGTGTTGCTTTTTTTCTGTGTTTAACACTCGTGCTTATAAGTTAAGCAGGAATGTCTGGATGGACAGACCAGTACCCGGCGGTTAGCGCGGAGAGGTAAAATAAGCACAATTGATGCGTATGAGATAGTTACAACACTGTGCATCGCCTGATTGACGCCTTTCAGCGCCTACCCTATTCATACAGACCCAACCACCATAATAAAAAAAATAGTAATATAAAGTTTGCCACAAGTTTGCCACAAACCTTAATTATCAGTTATATTTTATGTATGGGAAATTCACTGACTGCAAGCAAATTTTCTGTATTTGGACGAATACCACCAGAGTTTACTGTATATCCCAAAAACTGTATTTCCTCCAAAGCAAATTTGCATTTATCCAACCGAAGCTCTAGCTGGTGCTTTAACCCCCAACTGCATTACCATTCCAATTATATTTTCAGGCGCACAAATCAAACACTATATACATTAAACAGACAAGACTAACATAAGTATGTAAGCATAGAAAATTGGCATTATATAACTATAAGGTCACTCACCTTTTTTTTTACGACGGTATGAGCTGGCGATGGAGTGGCCACAGCATCCAGGCTGTATATATGTATATTATGACTTTCGTCGTGTTCTCTTGTTGCTTATGCTGCTGATATTAATGATTATGCCTAAATAATATATGTACATATATATACATGCGTTATGCAAATCATAAATATTAATTAAAAAATAAATAAAATATAAATAATAACAAAAAAATGGGCACGACTGGGTCGCACGTACTTGCTCTTATGTGCATAATTACATTGGAAAGCAAGATCTTTGACAGAAACAAGTAACATTTGCGTTGAAAATAACACAGTTTGAACTTATAAAAAGTATTAAAACCACAATACTTAACGGTTTTTAGTAAAAATGAAGTGTGCCATCATACGTCTTAAATAACAAGGAATTTATGAAAAAATTTGTTTCGAAAATTGTAGGACCGGTTTTGACAAAATCCTGTTTTTTATTTTTAGTTTTTTGAAAAAAATTTATTTTTTAAATTTTGGTATGCACTTTCTTAGAATTTATTAAAATACATGTGATTATAAAATTTAAAATATTTTTTGATTAGTTTTTAAAATATTGATTTTTGAAAAAAAAAAAATCAAAAATTTATTTTAATTAGAAAAAAGAAGTTATTCAAAATTTTGATATGCAGAATAAATTAAGCTACCTAGGTCTTCTCAAATATAAAATTTGACAAAAATCCAAAGAGCCGTTACCGAGAAAGCCCAAAAATAAAAAAACCGTTATATGAAAGTTACCGTTAATAGACTTTTCCCGTAAATTTGGTTCTATATAAATAATAGCCAATACGAACAAGAAAATTCTCAAAAATTTTCAACGAAATCGTTGGAGCCTTTTTCGAAAAAATAAGATATTCTTAAACGGTCATATGGCAGGTACCGTTATTTTTCTGCCTAAAAATAAAATTTCAATTTCCCCTCTGGGGAATGCCAACATATGTCACCAAGTTTGAAGATAATCACTTAAGCCGTTTAGGCCGTAGCTCGTGCCACAAGCGGGTGCTCTATTTCCAGGTTACGGGTTTTTAATGTTTCTGTGCGTCTTTATAGTAATATAATTTGCAAGGCATATCTACAATACAATTATTACTTGAAATAAAAAAAGTAATTCAATTTCCTTTACCTATTAATTGCCTTGCAAATTAAGTTATTCTGATTTGGCACAGACAAATCACGTCAGCCTTTATTTCTTAAATAAAAAAAATCTCTATATATACATTTATATTATGTACATCAACTACATTTTATTTACCTTGTTCTTTCCCCGATTTGTCTAATCTTTGCTCTGACTTGTCTACCCTTTCAGGATATCTTGTCTTCTTCGAAGAAAAGGTAATTTTGCGTGCGCGTTCTCTACACAATTTGATTTATTTATTTTAAGTTTAATTTGGAAAAATTTCACGACACAACTTAGAAGTTTGAACTTATGCACTTTTTTGCTTTAACTTGCTATTTAGTTTTTACTTCAAAACGGCATTGACTTTTCCTTTTTGTTCCAATCTAAGCTCTAAGCCATGGGTATTGCAACAAATTTTGTTTGGAACTCTTAAGAGTCAACAAAATTGCAAATGAACCCACGGGACTTATTTTTGTGCAAAGTTAGTCTAGGTGGAAGAAATAATTATAAAACGTGGGGCCAAACCCACTTAATCATATTCCGTCCAAACATTGCAAAATATGGTTGACAACCGAGTGAATCATGAGAATCCGATCTCAAAGCACAAGCTATGCCTGAAAGATGGGAATCCCAATGATTTTGCTCGTCTCGAACAAAAACTCTAAGCTTGTTTAAAACACTTCGATTCACCCTCCGATATATTTGCCTGTGGTTCGGATGTGTTGCACTCTATAATTGTTCAAAAACTTGCCAAACTCAGACGATGTAATTTTTTTTACCGTTATCAGAATGCAGGAACTCTGGTGTTCTAAATGCATGGAAAACATCTGATTCTAAAAACGTGATAATTTTCAATGAGGTTGCTTTCGGAAGCGCCTTCAGGAAAACATACTTCGAAAAATGATCAACAGCGATAAAAATGCAAACATTTCCCTGTTTTGTGCGCGGATATGGTCCTAACAAATCAACGTTCAAACGCTGCATCGGTCGCTCAGAGATGATCTGCTTAGTAATTGGAGGACGAAGCATCTTAGTAGGCGCTTTAATGGTTTTACATACCTCACATTGACTCACATAGGTTTTTTGTCTGTAGCCCATTTTGGCCAATAATACTTCTCACGAATTCGAACATATGTCTTGGAGAAGCCACTATGACAACAAAGTTTCGAATCGTGAGCCATTTCAATGACTTGATGAGTTAATGTGTTTGGTATCCATAAGTGCCACAAAGAGTCTTCGCTTTCAAGTTCTTCACTTCTAAATATAACTCTTCTGTATATGTATTTGTCGGATACAACTAGATCTGGAAGTGAAGATTGATTCTTTTCGACTTGCTCTCTCAATGCTGTTGTGGACGTCTGGGCATTGCTTCGTCCAGGTGAGTGCTGTTGCTGAGATCGTCCTTGTTGGATGGGGTTTGCGCGTGCAGCTGCTGGGGCTGCGACAGCTACACTACCATTGTTCGATGACGGTCGGCTGGACGCTTCGGTGTTGCAGATTTTCTGGGCGCTTGGCTTGTCGGAGCTCGAGTCCTCGGAGCAGTGTTGGCTAACGGCAGTCGTTGTTATCGTCGGTCCTCCAGAGGCTGGTAGATGGTTCCCAGACGAGGTCTGTTCCAGGTTTACAGGAAGTGTGTGGAATTCCGCACAGTGAAATGTGTTTGTGTCGTATATGGGACATCGTATTTGGTTTGTGGCTGTTTCCGTGCCCATAAATTTCCCCAAACATGCCCAAAAACTGAAGCTTTGGGGATAGCACTGAAATTAGTAATAAAGAATGCGGTTTAGACTCGGAATGATATTTTTTTTGGGTATCAACTAGAGCACAGGGGAAAACCATTTTTTTTTTAAGACTTTCTACTCAGTCATTGTGGACGGGACTTAAGCTTTTTTTTTAGTTCGAAGAGAGCTCACTGGAAGGAGTACAGTTTAATTACTACGTCAAGGGTATAGCGGAGGTTGCATCGGGTGATATTACGGGTTTCATTCGAAAAGTAACAGGGTAATGCATTTGAGTGTGTTTTTTTTGACAGCTGGCCTTGTTCGTCTTTCGGTAGTTTTACGGGAATAGAAGAGGAAGAATATTGTACCTTTTTTTTGACATCTCGAGGGTTTC
Organism: Platycheirus rosarum; assembly: GCA_963971375.1. Lineage (NCBI taxonomy): Eukaryota > Metazoa > Arthropoda > Insecta > Diptera > Syrphidae > Platycheirus > Platycheirus rosarum. Next base: position 93,009,603 of record OZ020510.1, read on the forward strand.
GGCCATGATTGAAGACATCATATTGTAATTAACAACCGAATGATCGGGATCCAATCGTGCGATCGTGCCTATTCCGTGTAGAGAATAAAAGTTAATACTTGGTGCGTTTAATTTTGGTTCTTTTTATTTTTTTTTGTGTAATTAGTAATAACTCTTTGTCTCTAGTGAAAGCCTACAGTGAGTAATAGAAACTTCGTGTATTATTAATTTATTCAGCCTTAAAATTATTGTCAATCTAAACTGAAGGGTGTTGGAACTGTTAGTGGCTCCTGCGGAAAATTCACTGCTAGGTCACTGGACAGGGTGACAGGTGCTCCACAGCCCAATCTCTAACAGTGCGAGATCCAAAAATTAAATTTGGATGGATTTGGTGGATCCTACAGGACGAGAGAAAAAAAACATAACAGGTTTTCTTTGAATTTCGAACAAGAAGCTATCATTTTTTATCAAACGATAAATTATAAAAGAATCAACGAAAAAAAAAGTAATATAGTGCCTTTATGTGTTTGTGTTTGTTTTATTGTTAAATAGTTATAAATAATTGTTTTTTTGCTACACATAATTAATTGTTGTTTATTGATTTTTTTTTTCTATGTATTACCTCTTTTTTTTGATATTTTTTTTGTTTTTAACATCAATTGCTTTCGAATCAAGTGTAAGTGTCAGGAGAGTTTCCTAAACGTATTAATTTCAGCGTTTCGTCCAACGTTATCTCCAAAGAGCTCGATAGGGGTATTCAACCGGTTCGGGTGTAGTTTTTTTAGGGAGTTAAATAGGGAGTTAATTTGTTGGTATCTTGGGAAACTGATCGTTTTCACAATTAATTTCCTGGGAATTTGTTAGTTTGTATAGGTTTTTCTGTAAGAAAATAATGTGATGAAATACAAGGTTCTATGATTGAAAAAAAAGGTTATATTGTCTTTCTTGTTTCGCTAAAAGAAACATGAGATTGTGAGTTTTAAGTTTCAGAGGTGCGGACGGTAGCCGACTTTTAACGATGGTGTTTACCTGATTTTCAGCTGGACGAAATCTCCCTTGGGAGAATCCATATGAGGCAGTCGGATTCTCATGGTTGGGAGGGTAAAAGCCACACTGCCACAACATCTGCAGTGTCCTAGGGGTGGTGAACGTCCGTCCAAGTTATTTTTGTTTGTGTTTAACTGGCCTGATTTGTGTTTTTGGCTGCAGGTGAAGTTTGCTTCCGGGAATAAGATCCCCCCATCCGACGAGCTGATGCCGTGCGTAGCAAGCAGGCCACATTCTCGGGAGTAGACACTCTTTCCCTATTCCGCGGTGATCCTCTTCCTTTTACTAGATATACCTGTCACAGTATGGTAATTTTGTTGCCTTGCTGACTCTTCCCTATCCACCATCCTATCCTCTCCGCTCGCCCTCAACAATGCACTGTACTCAGCAGAAACAAACTCGGGCGAGTCGATATCTATTTCCATTCCTATCGCCGTGATGGAAAGTTCCTCCATATCTCCTCTCGAAAGCGCATCCGGAACAACATTTAACGAACCCTTACGATGCTCAACTTAGAGCCTTGAAGCTCTTAACTCCATCTTGCGAGCCGCCCACTCAAATCCTTTAAGGACATATGCCATTTCAGACTTGAATAGTCAGAAGGCAAACCTTCGATATAGGTGCGAAACTTTCTGATGCTAAGAACCGCTGCCAGACATTCCAGCTCTGTCACCGTATAATTTTTCTGTGCCTTGTTCAAATTTTTTGACATGAAAGCTAAAGGTTTTTCATTGCCATCTGCATCCAGCTGGAAAAGCACTCCTCTGACCCGCTCAGACGAAGCATCACACTGAATGGTGAACTCTTTGCTAAAGTCTGGCTGAGTCAATATAGGGACGGAGACTAGCGCTTCTTTCAATTTGTCAAATTCTTCCTTGTCTGCAGATGTCAACTCGAAACCTTTTTGCTTTTTAAGGCAATCGGTTAATGGAGCTGCAATGTCTGAATAATTCTTGATAAAACGCCTGTACCAATCTGTCATACCAATAAATCTTCGCACCTGTCTTGCCGTTTTATGAAGCGGTAAGTTTACCATCGCGTCTACCTTTTCAGGGTTGGTTTTTAGCGTGTCCTGACCAACGATGTAACCAAGGAACTTTATTTCACGCATGCAGAAATTGGACTTATTGAGGTTGATGGTTAAGTTCGCTTTGCGAAGGCAGGTTGCCACGTCCGTCAATACTTGAATATGAGTTTCGAAATCCGGTGTACATATCAAAAGATCATCTAAATAAGTGAAAACATGTTATCTGAGCCGAGCAGGAATTACTCGGTCAATTAGACGACACATTCTCTGTGCGGCGTTGCATAACCCGAACGGCATCACATTGAAGTGATACAGCGGCCTTCCGGGAACTGCGAATGCGGTTTTTTGCTTTGACTCTTCATCTAAGGGGATCTGCAAAAATGCATCTTTAAGATCAACCCGTTATGAAGTGAGTGTCTTCTTATCTACTTATGATACCTTCTATATGTGACAACGGATATGCATCATTAATCGTTTTGCTGTTAAGCTTACGACTATTCAAGCAAAGACGTACTTTTCCTGGTTTCCGAACCAACACAATAGGCGAACACCAAGGTGAATTACTCTCCTCAATCACCCCAAGCTCCAACATGCGATCCAATTCCTTGTAAACCTCCGCTTGCTTCACCGGAGACAGTGGATAGTGCTTAGATTTAATCGGCACTGCATCACCCGTGTCGATAATATGGGTTTCTATATGCGTCCTACCAAGACCTAGCTCAGCAAAGTTTGGAAAAAGCCGCTTTACCGAATCCAACTTGATTCGCTGAATCGTCGTTAAACCGATAAATTCGACTTCCTCTGCAATATTGCTATTTCCCTCAAACACGTCATCACTGTCTATCTGGCTCACTTGTGGAGTTAGGTGAAATTCGGTCCAGAAGTTCATACCAAGATAAACCTTTTGCGTCAAGTTAGGAATTACATAGAAAGTAATGGTCCCCGCTATACTGCCAAGTGTTGTTGGGATCTCACAATAACCCACGATATCATGAGATTTCCCATCAGCCGTCCGCACGATATTCTTGTACGGTAGTAATTGAATTCCATTTCTCTCTAAGAATTCAAAACAAGCGTCTCCCAAAACAGAGATAGAAGCACCACTGTCCAATAAACCTGAAACAAGTTCATCTTTCAGCCTTTCTTGTGCATACATTCTACCATCAGACTATGGGCCTCTGAAAGTCCTTTTGCTTCTGAACTCTACACTTTTTAATTTGCGTACTTACAATTGGCTGACTAATAATTTCAGCGTGCCTCCTGTAATATTTTTGCTTTCTCTCGTGAAGAGATTTCAAAGCAAAAACTTTTACAGGATGACTCTGAAATTGGAACTTCTCGTTGGAGAATCTTGAAAGGGCCTTCTACTTCTAAACCCTTACCGACCCTATCATTTGAACCTTCCACAGACACATCCCCAGAACAATGACCTGATACACTAACATTCTGATCATTCCTCCCTTCAATCACGTCTTCTTTTTCTACTTCCTCTGGTCGGGGTAGCTGTTTTGGAACCGAATCTCTCCGACTTTGTCGTTCCCTTCGCGGTTTCCCTGGTGTTGAAAGCTGTTTTCCTAGCTAAGAAATGTTCCGCTTCTCGGGCTTTATTCCTTAGCTGCTCCAAACTGGTAACACTCGCTGCCAACAAAATCTCTCGGATTTTGTCCCGGGCATTACTTTTGATGATTTCCATCAGCTTTAATGAATCGAATGGTTCATCTAAACGGTCATTCAGACCAACGATAGAGCTGTAGAAATCATCAAAAGATTCCTTAAATCCCTGTTTTCGAGTAAGCAGGCGCATGTATACCTCGACATCATTTTCTTTGCGGCCGAATTCTCTCTTCAAGGCTGACTTCATTTGTTGCAAGCTAGCGGCTGGATTTTTCTTTAAAAATGCCCAAAACCATTTGTCGGCTTTTTCAGCGAGCAAAGTATGAAAATTAGAGCAAATTTGCTCTTCGCTATAATTTGAAGCAGCTTGCAACCTTTCGATCTTGAACAGAACATCGGAAATGTTGTCGCTTCCGTCATACTTTATGTTCCACCTATCCAAACGGCATTTGTCGGGTGCAGTCACAACACTTTGTGCCCTTGAGGCCACAGAAGGTGCACCGCGTACCGTATCCGGATTCACAGGTGTAAACATATTAGGTAATACGTTGCCTGGACCATTCGAAACATGAGGATTACCAAGCCGGTAAAAATCATTGAAATTCTGTTCGGAGCGGGGATTACTTAAGCGTTCCAGCTTACCATTAACCTCGCTCATGACACGTTCTATTTTTTGGAAGAGACGTTCCTGATTTGACATCATCAATACGTTTTGCCAAGTCTTCCATCGTTTGCACGTTAGCAGTTCCGGACGGTGCAGTGATTTTCTCTATATCACTGACGTCCTGGTCAGAAAGGACATTCTCGTGAGGCATGTCTACGGAATATAAAAACTCCGAATCGTATGAATCCTCAAAATTCAAACGGTTTATAAGGTCAAAGAACCTTTCAAAATTCTCTTGCAATATTCCTTCGTTCATATTGCTATCACTCGATTGGACACTACTGGGACTATCACTCGTATATCTCGAAACAATTCAAAAAAACAAAAACCCGAGACTTCCACTCCAAACAAAAAAAAGGAATAAAAAAACCTCTCACGACTAAGAAAACACTAAAACAAAAAAATTAAATCCAGAAGGGCAAAGTAAAACAAAAAGAAAATCAAAAAAAAAAAAAACAAAAAAAAATATTAAAAATACAAAAAAAAGTTTTCGAAAAAAATTAATGCGATATTACTAAGGCTACCTACATCTTCTTGATTATCATTTTTGGTAGTAATCGGATCACCATTTTTCGAGAAAATCGAAGAAAAAAAACCGGACCAGTCGTGAGGTACCGTTTTTAGCCCATCATATTATTTTTTTTTTTACCAAAATATAATGCTTACCTACAGTAGTACACTGATTTTTTTTCATAAAAATTCTTGGAGCCGTTTTCGAGAAAAAATAAGCTTTTAAATAACGATTGTATGACAGGTTCCGTTAATTTTTGAGCTAAACAAAAATTGAAAAAAAAACTCCTGTAGAATGTCAAAATAACTTTAGGTTCTAAATTTGAAGACGATTGGCCCAACCGTTTAGGATACAGTCCAAAATGCACCCACAGCCAGACGGCACGTACAGACAGACAGACAGACGGACAGAATTTTGCCAGTAACTAAAATATGTTTCTCTATCATCGCATTGCATTACAGTACCCATAATCATAAGCAAAAATAATGGATACATATACATACACCCATTCTTCAAATTAAAGTTCGTCTAACCAGCTACAAATGCATTTCTAAACGCTCTGTGAACAAAATTATCTTTCAATAATTAAAATAAAGTCATTTATTTTTTTGAACTTATAAAAAGTATTAAAACCACACTACTTAACGGTTTTTAGTAAAAATGAAGTATGCCATCATACGTCTTAAATAACAAAGAATTTATGAAAAATTTATTTCGAAAATTGTAAGACCGGTTTTGATAAAATCCTGTTTTTTATTTTTAGTTTAAAAAAAAAAAATTATTTTTTAAATTTTGGTATGTACTTTTTTAGAATTTATTAAAATACATGTGATTATAAAATTTAAATTAATTTATTTTAATTAGAAAAAAAAAGTTATTCAAAATTTTGATACGCAGAATAAATTAAGCTACCTAGGTCTTCTCAAATATAAAATTTGATAAAATTCCAAAGAGCCGTTACCGAGAAAGCCCAAAAATAAAAAAACCGTTATATGAAAGGTACCGTTAATAGACTTTTCCCGTAAATTTGGTTCTATACAAATGATAGCCAATACGAACAAAAAAACTCAAAAATGTTCAACGAAATCGTTGGAGTCGTTTTTGAGAAAAATAAAATATTCCTAAACGGTCATATGACAGGTACCGTCATTTTTCTGCCTAAAAATAAAATTTCAATTTCCCCTCTGGGGAATGCCAAAATAATCACAGTCACCAAGTTTGAAGATAATCGCTTAAGCCGTTTAGGCTGTAGCTCGTTATACATACTAACAGACAGATAGACAGACAGACAGACAGACATTTTTTCTCGATCACTTTTTTGGACTTCTCTATGATCGTAATGTCATGTTTCATTGTTATCTCAATGTTTTTAATATTCACGAATCCTAAACTTGCCTCATAGTTCCTATAATCGCAAGTAAAAAATCTATATAAAAAAAAAAAATATTTCAATCTCGGGTGCGAACCGACATCATTAAGTGCCCGTGTTGCGTTAATATTTAATATACGTTTATTTGATGCTACAACACGAAGTCATCACTTAAATTAAAAAAGAATACCCACTAACGGAAAAAATACTCGCAGTAAGCATTCCTTGAAACTTTCTTTCCTTATCTCACCCACAAACGATTTTACTTGAACATTGCGGTAAATCCAAATGAACAAGTATAATCGTTATCGGATAGATTAATTATTGCTCCCTAAATTACCAGGGGCGGATCAAAAACATTTTATTATCAAGGTAAAACACTCAATAATTTGTATTGTGAAGCTCAAATTGGGATTTAGTGGTGTATTGATTATAGATAATTTTTCGTCTTAGTTTTTTTTAGTTCTGTGTTTTTAAAACACAGGTAGGTAATTTCATAGTTGACTATGCAAACATTCGTGGACTTAGGAACAATTTCTATGCTGCCTATGTCCACTCTGTGAACAGACCAGCTGTATTGGCATTTAGTGAAACACAAGTTGGGGAAAATACCGATCATTCGGAATATGTTTTCTTTATAGAAGCCCAAGTTTAGACAGAGTTTCAACTTCTAACGAATTTGATGCTTTGTCTGACTCCATTCAAGGAATTGTTTCCCTTTACCCCCTCACTGAAATCGTTATTACGGGCGATTTCAATGTACACAATTCCAGTTGGCTTCGCTTTTCTGGCCAGACAACACCCGAAGGAAGGTATGTTGAGATTTTCGCTGAGTTAAACCATCTTACTCAGCTCGTTGATGAGCCAACCCGAATTCCTGACAACACTCTAGACTTGTTTCTTACCTCCGATCCTGATAAATGCACAATTCGTGTACTATCGCCTCTAGGCACATCTGAACATTGTGTCATCTCTGCAAATTTCTCGTGCCAACTCAATTTAGTTAAAGAAAAAAACCCAAGGAGAACCGTTTGGCAATACCAGAAAGCCAACTGGGACGGCCTCAATAACTATTTGAGGACCTTTAACTGGTCACTATGCTTCCTCGATAGTGACATTGATTCCAGCGCAGACATGGTTACAAATTTAATTCTTTTAGGAATGAGAAATTTTATCCCAAACAGGTCGAAGAGTATCAAACATTAGGAAAACTCATGGTTTGATTCGAGCTGTAGAGAGGCTATCAGGTTAAGAAATGTAAGTTTCCGTTGTTACAAAGCCAACATCACTGATGAAAACCGGAAACAGTTTCAGCAACCTAGAAAGGCCTGTAATGTTCATATTCGAAAAACCAAATTTTTATATGAGCAAAAAATTCGGCAAAAAATACTGCACTGCAATGTCCCCAAGGCAGTAAAAAATTTTGGTCATTTGTAAAAAAAGTAAAGAATTATTCGTCATCATCAGTTCCTACGCTCGTCTTCAACGATACCCCTGCTGTCAGTTCTCAAGAAAAAGCAGATCTGCTTGCTGCCCACTTCGTGGCAAACTCAACGCTGGCCGCAGGTGTTAGAACTCCTCCTGTACTCGAGAGCGTATATGATTTTATGGGACCAATCTTCTTTCGTACTCGTTCAGTCGCAAGAGTATTGAAAGATCTCAACATAAATAAATCCGCTGGCCCGGACTGTATCCCCGCTTTTGTTCTGAAGAGGTGTTCTTCAACGCTGGCAAAACCTTTGCGTAAGCTTTTCTATCGGTCCTATTCCTCTGGACTCTTTCCGAGTGCATGGAAAACAGCATTTGTCCAGCCTATCCTTAAAAAAGGCGAATCTTCTGCACCCTCAAACTACCGACCAATTGCAGTAACGTCCCTTCTTTCTAAGGTCATGGAAACGCTGATTAATTTTCAGCTTAAGAAATATCTCGAAGAACGAAAGCTTCTTAATGACCGGCAGTACGGCTTTCGTAGCAACAGGTCCACTGGTGATCTGATGGTTTATCTCAACGAAAAGTGGAACCAATCTCTCCATCGTTTTGGTGAAAGCAAAATTATTGTACTTGATATTTCTAAGGCATTTGATAGAGTTTGGCACCAAGCCCTTTTATCGAAAATGCGTGCATTTGGACTCGATGAATCTCATCTTCGTTGGATTAGTAATTACTTTTCGAACCGCTCAATTCAAGTTGTATTGGACCGTTTCAAATCTGATATTCACAAAATAAATGCTGGTGTGCTCCAGGGCTCTGTTTTGTCTCCGACTCTTTAACTTATATATATCAATGACTTATTATCTGAAACAACTAATCCAATCAATTGTTTTGCTGACGACAGTACTCTCAGCTTTTCATATTCGTTTCCAGATTCACATCCATGTTCTTTGGATGTTGAACTGCAACGGCAGCGTATGATAAGTTCATTAAATTCTGATCTTGACAGCGTTGTACAATGGGGAATAAGAAATCGCGTAGAATTTAATGCTTCTAAAACTCAAAGTTGTCTTTTGTCATTAAAGCAAAACATACCTCCAATGCATAGAGTAACTATACTATAAAGAGGGAAATCTACTGCCTTCATTTGACAAGACCTACAAGCTGGTCAAATAAGTATTGGTGTAGAACTGTCAAAAAATAGCCACCGATTGAGAGTGTAGTAGTGCTGAACTGTCAAAAAATAACCACCGATTGAGAGTGTAGTAGTGCTGAACTGTCAAAAAATAGCCACCGATTGAGAGTGTAGTAGTCAAATAATTGACCTCTTCTTTTCAGTTCCCTTTTGTTTCCCACCACGAAATTGGGCGTGTTAGAAGATACTGCTAAAAAAAAGCGCCATCCCGAAATTTGACGTCATCAGTGACTCAAACTGACTAAATTAAATTACCATTTTTGGAAAGAATCCGAAGTGTTAGTGGACTTAAAATGTATATTAAATCAATCAATGTATATTTAATCAATCATTGGACCAAACCTGCATCAATTAAAACTTACTTTTCCGTTTTTTTTCTAAAACGGAAATAAATTTATTCAACAAGGGTCACTAATGACGTAAAATACGAAAGTCGCTATCTTGTTTTCTTGTACCATGAGGAGCCACTAGCAAGTTACTCGAATGCAAGTTGTTATACTTTATTATTTTTCCCTGCCTTTTACATATTGTGTGCTTGAAAACTCTATATAAACGTTTAAAACTGGTTAAACAATATTCAAGAGTTTCAAACATTTTACCTGATACTGATGATAGTGTATTGATTATTCTAAGAATGAATTTAAACAAGCATTCGGTCAGAAGATTACGTACTATGTATATTTGCAAGATCGTATTATACAAAGAACGAATGAAGAAACATCCGAAAAAAGGAATCATGTAAACAAGCTCTAAGAGCTAAGAAAATCACCTTAACCCTTAAGGTATACATTCCGAACACATCCTTCTCGATATGTAGGAGTATGGTGGAGGTGAGTGTCTAAAACGTCAACATCAAATTGTTTAGTGAATATTGTATTGTGTTGTGTAGTGTACTGATAATAAGAACTGATCTTATTATCATCAATAAAACGAATAAGCAGTTTAATTTTGTTAAAAAGACACAATAATTCACGGAGTTCCTTTACTTCGAACAATTTGTGAGAATTACATAAAATACCACCATCGAAAGACGACGACGACGTGCCTGATGAGAATTGTATCTTGTATCAAGTATTCTCATCAGGCACGTCGTCGTCGTTGATGGTATTTTGTGAATTATTGTGTCCTATTTACAAAATTAAACTGCTTATCCGTTTTATTAATTAATTATTAGTGGTCAGCTACCAGACAATCTTCCACAAGTGCAAAATCTTATAAAACGTGATCCGGAATCATACAAGGAAGAATTCTCCCAGCAATATCGCCATTTCTTGAGCAGCTTGGAAGTTTTCGAATTAAATCCCAGCAATGAAAATAAAAGTCTCGATGAATTGATTATGTTTATTGCGCAGGTAATAAAAAAAAAAGAAAGCAAGTGTTGCATTTAATGATGCTTTATAAATATGATGTTTGTTTTGTAGGTCGCTCCATGCTATCCTGATGTTTGCATCCAATTTCCACAGCATTTAGTCGATTTGCTGAAAAATCATGCCACAACTCTGGATCCTACTAGGCGCAACTGTTTTGTTAAGGCACTGATTCTGCTTCGAAATAAGAATCTTATTCCTGCATTGGACTTGTTGCAGCTGTTTTTTTAATTGCTCCGTTGTCCGGACAAGAATTTGAGGACTTTTTTTCAGAATAATAAGTTTGGCTACAAAGACGGCAGGAAGAATGAAAACTGTTCAACGACAAATAGAGAGAAACGCAAGGAAATGAAAGTACGATAGTATGATTTTTTTTAGATAGTCTAGGGTTTGTAAGTTTTTGAAAAATAAAAAAATATTTCTTAATACCGTTTGTGAAGACTTTGTTTTGTGTTGCTTTTATAAGAATTTGTTTGGGGGAAACAAGCTTGATCCTGAAGAGTCCGGTGAAGTTGTATAAGTTCAATATAAATGTTTATTAAAAAAATAAGCCACAGCTTTACAAGGAGATTATTAATTCTATTGATACATGAAGTCTTCTTCTGCGACATTTTTCTGGAACAAGTTTATTCAGAAGGATAGGTATTAGCTTTGGTTCCCATTCATTTATTTAGTACGGCGCCGTTAGAACTTTTTCTAGCGGATACATCTGAAAAGATTAAAATGAAAAAGAACGATAGTGGTGTCTGGGTATAACTGCAAACCTGCATAGAAGCAACCACACTGGTCACCAAGTTCTCTGGCAAATCCTTGTCCTTGAATCTAAAGTGAATTTGATTGATGTCACAACATTCGTCAAAAATCCATTTTTGAGGACCTTCTTCCCTCAGCGTCAGCATTCGAAAATACTAATAATAAATTTTATTTAAAAAAAATGTTTGCAATAATTTTTGTCAACAATTCACTGACAGTTGTTGTCAACAAGAACAAAATGAAATGTCAAAATTAACAAAACTCACCACATCGTTTTTTCTTTGTTTTTTAACGCCGACAATGAATGATATACAAAAGAGAACACGAAACACAATGAATGATATACCAAAGCAACAACGAAAATTGAGGGTTTTGAGGCGTGGAACGTACGAAAGTTTTTCCTCTATATAATATATTTACTCTATGCTCCAATGCCACTATCCATGAGCGGCACTTGCATTGAAGAAACAGAACACCTCTCAGTTGTCGGTATGTGCATTACAGACCACCTTCTGTGGAATGACCACATATTTGACATCGCCAAGAATGCTGCTAGGTGTTTAGATTTCCTTCGAAGATGCAAGAAGTTCTTCACCCCGTCTGATCTGGCTACAGTATATAAAGCATATATTCGACCGAAACTCGAGTATAATTCCCATATTTGGGCAGGTGCTCCTATAAACCACTTGAGTTTTCTAGATAGAATTAAAAAAAGAGCTTTGAAAGTGATAGGCGACCGAACAATAACGGAAACGTTTACATCTCTTGGGCACCGCCGTAATGTTTCGTGCCTTTCGTTATTTTATCGTTATTTTTACAAACAATGCTCTAGCGAAATAGCCAGCTGCATTCCTCCCCTGAAACGATTCAACCGTAATATACCAAACAAAATTAAATAGACTATTAAAAAAAAATTTAAACTAATTTAAATACTAATCACTAATCAAAATTAAAAAGTTATAAAAAAAATTAAAAAAAAAACTAACTATCAAATCTAAAAAACTAAAAAAAATCAAAATAATTAAAACCGAATCAAAAAATAAAATAAAAAAAATAACGCTTATCTATAAAAACTAAAATATTAATCTAAAAAAATATAAAAAAAAAAGTATTTAATAAAAAAGAAAATAAAAAAAAACTTAACTAAAATGAAAAAAAAATTTACTCATAAAAAAATATTTAAAAAAATACTGAAAACCAAACTTATCCTTTAATACCCTATCCAAAAAAAATGTATGCATGTAACAAAAAAAATAAAAATTATAAAAATTAAAAAAAATCTAAACCGGCTAACTGATGATAATATTAGAAGAAATTAACAAAAAAAGGAAAATGCTTAAAAAATTTTAAAAATGTTAAAAAAAAATATATTTTCATGTATGGATTTGGATGAGAATCAACTACTCTGGAAAGGAAAGAATGAAATGTCGGAAAGAGAAGAGGGCGAAGTTCTACGAGCCAAAAAAAAAATAAAAAAAATAAAACTGGTAAACTACTTTAACTATTGAATCTACTTCACAAAAAAAAATAAAATGTTGCTTTCTTTTCTAGGACAATCTGAAACCAAAACTTGATTCCAAACCGGATCTAGAAAGTTCGCTTTGTAGATGGAAAGATTCTCTTAAAAACTCAACGTGAATCCTCTTTGACTCTTCCATCATTATTTTTCTTTATATGGTGTCTTCACGGATCTGGGCATTGATGCAAGCATAATCTACCAGCTTTACGACTCAGACCGCTAAACACCATGTCTTAACAATTTTTGGAAACTAACTTCCGTCATCGAAACGCAGCACCAAGGACTACCCTCAGCTACTGGGACTTATGACGGAAAGTTAGTTCCATCATGCTATCAAATCAAAAATCAAAGGAAAATAAAAAAGTTAAAAATTACTGAACAACAAAAAAATTAAAAGTTAATGAAAATTAAAATAAAGAAAACTGAATCTAAAAAGGCAAAAAAGAATAAAATTGTAAAAAAAGTTAAAAATTAAATAAAAATAAAAAAAAAAACTAAACTGGACTGGCTCAAAATCTCTAGGACTATCTGAAACCAAAACTTGATTCCAAACCGGATCTAGAAAGTTCACTTTGTAGATGGAAAGATTCTCTTGAAAACTCAACGTGAATCCTCTTTGACTCTTCCATCATTATTTTTCTTTATATGGTGTCTCCACGTATCTGGGCATTGATGCAAGCATAATCTACCAGCTTTACGACTCAGACCGCTAAACACCATGTCTTAACTATTTTTGGAAACTAACTTCCGTCATCGCAACGCAGCACCAAGGTCTACCCTCAGCTACTGGGACTTATGACGGAAAGTTAGTTCCATCATGCTATCAAATCAAAAATCAAAAATCAAAAATCAAAGGAAAATAAAAATGTTAAAAATTACTGAACAACAAAAAAATTAAAAGTTAATGAAAATTTAAATAAAGAAAACTGAATCTAAAAAGGCAAAAAAAAATAAAATTGTAAAAAAAGTTAAAAGTTAAATAAAAATCAAAAAAACTAAAAAAACTAAACTGAACTGTCTCAAAATCTCTATGCTTAGATTCGCTACTTTACAGTAGCGAAGCCAAACACGTTGGGCGCCAATTTTGTTGCGGCTCCTTTGTTGCCGGCGGGGTCGTTGCTGGCTTGACCGGCCTCACGCTCGTCGATAGGCGTAGGATCTTGACCCCTGTCAGAGCTCAACAAAAAAAGATCATGCCAGACTTTTGACGAAGATCTTGCTCGTCTGCGGAACTGCCCCTCTACCCACCCTACCATGGTATCTTATCCGCCTCGATACCCCTTTTGCCCGCCATCTTCTGCCTCCCCCAGTTCACCCTAACATCCTTACACTCAAGAGGAATCTCTTCATTGATTCCCATCCATTATCCTGTAAAATTTAATTAAAACCCATTTCTGTTTTTGATATTAGTTTCATCTATTTATTACGATTTTTTTTAACATTGTGTGTAATAAAAGTATTTATTTTTAAACTATTTAAATTCAATTAAAACCCATTTCTGTTTTTGATATTAGTTTCATCTATTTATTACGATTTTTTTTTAACATTGTGTGTAATAAAAGTATTTATTTTTAAACTATTTTTACTCTATTTAAACTAAGCAATTATCCGCAATATAATTATATAAATTCAAAAGTTAAGTTATTTTAAATTATTTCTTTGCTTTTGTTGGTATGTATATATGTATTCTATAATCCCACATGAGCGAATATTATATTCATATGCACAACACCCTGTATATATTTCCTAATAGTGCATTGCTCCCCAATCGAATTATATTTTCAGGCGCACAAATCAATCACTATATACAATAAACAGACAAGACCTACATATGTAAGCATAGAAAAGTGGCATTATATAACTATAAGGTCACTCACCTCTTTTTTACGACGATATCAGCTAGCGATGGAGTGGCCACAGCATCCAGGCTGTATATATGTATATTATGACTTTCGTCGTGTTCTCTTGTTGCTTGTGCTGCTGATATTAATGATTATTTATGCCTAAATCTATAATACTTAAAAAAAAACCAAATTAATCCCCCCAGTGCTACCTTCCAAGTGCCTATGAGTAGCACTTAATTAGGTAATTAAAATTTTGATATGCAGAATAAATTAAGCTACCTAGGTCTTCTCAAATATAAAATTTGACAAAAATCCAAAGAGCCGTTACCGAGAAAGCCCAAAAATAAAAAAACCGTTATATGAAAGGTACCGTTAATAGACTTTTCCCGTAAATTTGGTTCTATATAAATAATAGCCAATACGAACAAAAAAATTCTCAAAAATTTTCAACGAAATCGTTGGAGCCGTTTTCGAAAAAATAAGATATTCTTAAACGGTCATATGGCAGGTACCGTTATTTTTCTGCCTAAAAATAGAATTTCAATTTCCCCTCTGGGGAATGCCAAAATAATCACAGTCACCAAGTTTGAAGATAATCGCTTAAGCCGTTTAGGCTGTAGCTCGTTATACATACTAACAGACAGACAGACATTTTTTCTCGATCACTTCTCTATGATCGTAATGTCATGTTTCATTGTTATCTAAATTTTGTTAATATTCACGAATCCTTAACATCCCTTATAGTCCCTATAATCGCAAGTAAGAATTAGGCTGGTGCTGGGAATTGAACTCGTGGCCTTCGTGCCACAAGCGGGTGCTCTATTTCCAGGTTACGGGTTTTCAATGTTTCTGTGCGTCTTTATGGTAACATGATTTGCAAGGCATATCTACAATACAATTATTACTTGAAATAAAAAAGTAATTCAATTTCCTTTCCCTATTAATTGCCTTGCAAATTAAGTTATTCTGATTTTGCACAGACAAATCACGTCAGCCTTTATTTCTTAAATAAAAAAAATCTCTATATATACATTTATATTATGTACATCAACTACATTTTATTAACCTTGTTCTTTCCCCGATTTGTCTAATCTTTGCTCTGACTTGTCTTCCCCTTCAGGATATCTTGTCTTCTTCGAAGAATAGGTAATTTTTCGTGCGCGTTCTTTACACAATTTGATTTATTTATTTTAAGTTTAACTTGGAAAAACTTCACGACACAACTTAGAAGTTTAAACTTATGCACTTTTTTTGCTTTAACTTGCTATTTAGTTTTTACTTAAAAACGGCATTGCCTTTTTTCCTTTTTGTTCCAATCTAAGCTCTAAGCCATGGGTATTGCAACAAATTTTGTTTGGAACAAAAAGGTCAGTGCTGTCGCTTTTCGTAACAACAGACAGACAAACAGACAGACGGACAGAATTTTGCCAGTAACTCAAATATGTTTCCCTTTCAACGTAATGTCATGTTTGATTGTTATCTCAAAAATTTTTTTGCACGAATGCAAAACTTGCAAAACTTATAGTACCTATAATCGCAAGTAAAAATTAAAGAAACAGAAATGTTCAGCTTTTGGTTTTACTGAACTCCTTAATCATTGGTTCGTAATTAATTTTAGATGCTATATCTGCTTCAATAGATAAAATTGCCAAAGATGAAAGTCTTTCTTAACCCATAGTATGTTTTTCTTAAATAATTTTCAGTTTCAATTTTGAAAAGCTCCTTTCAGCGGAAGCAGTACTTACAGGTATTGGTGACAAAATTCTAATAGCAATGAAAATATTTGGGTAAATTTCTTTCAAATTCTTCTATATGATATATTAGAGCAGATCTTTCATGTTTTTAATACAGTTGGGTAAATTTGAGATCATATTTTGTAACTCCTCATGAAACTCATAACGTTGGAAGTCACTGCTCTCACCTTCTTGCAGGACGGTGTGTAAGTCCTGGCAGTTTAATATTTGCTCTTTCAGATTTTTTTTTAATTTGTTTAAGTCATAGAGAAAACCAAAATGTTCAAATCTCGATTCTATGTTAATTATCAAAGAATCCATCATGGTGTTGAAAAAATCTGTTTCATATCGGCTTCTAGCAGACTTTGTAGGTTGATTGCTACCTTCATAATCAAACATCATTTTCTTTTTGGCTCCTTTTTTATTTTTAAATCTTATGGGAAATCATAACTGCTTTTCTCAATAAATTGACGAGCATCAGACAAGCATTTTTCGAATCCTGTTTGTCGATATTCTTTGACCCAGTCACAAAATGGACGCAAATGTTCAAGAGTAATGCTTAAATGGACTAGTACATATTGCTAATGGTATTGACACGCGTTAATAACTCATACCATGTGTGTAACGATATAATAAATTCCAAACTGAATATTTCGTTTAAAACGGAATCGCAATCACTGAGTGTATCCGATTCTTCCGTTTGGCGTTTTAAGTTTTCTATGCACTCAACAACATGATTAAATTGCAATAATACGGCCTTCATCGCCTGGATTCTGTTTTCCCACTTTGTGTCTGATAAAGGCTTCATAGTAAGCTTTAAGTTATCTTTGATTATTTTCCAGCGTTTGCTGGAACTTGAAAATAGCAAACAAATCTTCTGAATAAAACCAAACAATGTTTTCGCTCCTACCGAAGAATTAGCTGCGTCTACCAACAACAGATTCCAGCTATGACAACCGCAAGCTGTGAAAAACGCCCTGGGATTTATAAAAATCGTATCCTTGGCCGCGACAATTCTGGATATCTAAGTCATTTTTTTCTAGTTCTCCTAGTATTGCATCAGTCAAATATTCTTCAGTCGTTTCAGTGACAGCAAGAAACCCGTTAAAGTTTACTTCTATAGTTCCAGTTGATGAATTACAATATCTTATGAGAACCGACATTTGTTCAACTCTACTACAGTCTCTAGTGCAGTCGAGTAAAAAAGAATAATATTTTGCTTCTTTTCAGCGCCGGTCCTAGCCAAATGAGCGCCCTGTGCAAGCTCTGCTTTTTGCGCCTAAAAAACATGACAAACATGACATTACGATAACAGAAAAAGGTATTTAAGTTAATGACAACATTCTGTCTGTCTGTCTGTCGTCTTCAAATTTAGAACATAAGGTAATTTTAACATTGTACAGAGTATTTGCTCAATTTGTTTAGCTCAAATATTAGGGGTGCCTGCCATAAAACTGTTAAGTTTTTTTTGGGCGAGATTTTCCCTTGCCATTTTGATCTGTAAGCATTCAAAAGCAATGTTAATCGACACCTCCTATCTTTCCCCTCCCTTCCTTCTAAATGTCCGCGCAGTGTGCTCTACATTAAAAGGGAAACAATTAGTCCCTTGTGCGCGCATTAATTAAAAAAAAAAGTGAAAGCATATTTTTCTTCAAAAGGGACCCACAAATTTGCAAGAAAAAATTGGTGTACTATTAGGTACTATTAATTGTAGGAGTGCATTAATTAATGGGCTAAAAACGGTACCTCCTATAGGACAGTTTTTCTTACTCCTCGACTTTTAAGTGATTTCAATCAAAACTGATATTCAGGAAGATGGATAGCCAAAGAAATTTGACATTGAAATATTTTAGAACACAGTTTTTTATGTATTCTGAATAATTTTTTAAACGTTGTTTTCGAAAAGGGCTAAACGATTTTTTTTAATGTAAGTCTTTTAATGTGCCTTACGCTGCCTCCGGGCTTACACAATAGTTGTTGTTGTTTAAAAAGCATGATACATACATACAATTGTCATACGATGTTTAAAAGTGATATTTAAGCATGTATATAATATACGTATATATACATTCCGTATGGTCTTATTTTACGATATTCTAAATAATATAATGTTACATAATGATACCATGATTCGAGGTGGCTACAAAGAAAGGCTTACACAATAGTTGTTGTTTAAATATATTTTATATTTACAACAATTATAGACACTCGAAAAACTGGACTCATCACACTTTTTAACAGTTCGGTTGGTTCATGAAGAGGAGTTTTGTTCTTTCTGGAAAAAGAAAGTTCTCAAGGAAGTATAAGAAGAATGTCCCCAATTTTCTTTTACACAACAATCTTCTACTTAGGTATAAAACAATAAAACAAAGGAATGAAAAATCTGGACGGGAAGCAACAAGGTGGGAGTATTTCGATATGCTTCATGAAGTATATGGGACAAAGCATTTTGTTAATCCTCCAAAATGCAATTTGATGTCAAGTCTCACTCTCAATGAATCGACATCCGAAGAATTTGAAGGTAGTGATGAAGAAGCTGCAATTGCATCTTGTTCAAAAAGCACCGCCTAAAAAGCAAAAACGTAAGACAATGCAATATGAAGTCTTCGATTTGTTGAAGAAGGAAGCTGAGGAAGAAAAAAAAGACACCAGGAGCAATAACGTGAAGGAATGGGTACCTACGAAGGTTTCGAAACTGGTTGATAATTCGGTTGTACTACACTTGCGTTGAAGGTCATTTTATAAAGAGTTTTTGATGTTTACTGATAAACTGAATCATTTTTGAAACAGACCTAAAAGTAGCTACACTCCTCACACAAAATCTGTCTGAGAGTTCTCTATAAGATCAGCCATTTGCGAGTTTCCAAATCGTTAGAAGCATAGATTTGTGCATTCTTAATTCAGGTCACCCAGTTCTCTTTGTTATCCAAAGAGGTCTTAATTTTAGAGTTTTTTCAAATGTGTTCTTGCATTTGCTTTGCACGTTTTTGCTTTACAAATCTTGCGTTTAGGAATTCCCCCTAACTGCGTCTCCAGGAGCTAATTGAGGGTTGAGGGAAAATATTTTTTTTGTCACTCAAGCCTTCATACGCCTATATTTTGTTATGGAGAAGTCCAAGCTTAGTACTCTTTATATTATCAGATAGGTATTGAATCCAGCTACCCGTTTCATATGTCAATAATTTCCCAGAATTATAATTACCCCTACAGGAGGAGGTGGTAGGATCGCGTGTCAGAAAATATTTTTTTTTCACTCAAGCCTTCACATTTCTTTATACTTTACATTATCATATAAATTTTAAGTCCAGTTCCCTGATTAATACACCACAAATCTCTTGAAAAAATAATTGCGTCTCGAGGAGCGGATTGAAATCAAGTTACAGAAAATAGTTTTTGTTTACTCTGGCCTTTAAACGCCTTTATCTTGTTAGGAAAAGGTCTTACGGTAAGTGATGCATGCACTTGCGCTTACAGGATCAGCTTAAAGGGTAAATTGTCAGAAAATACCTTTTCACTCAAGCCTTCACACGCCTATATCTCGATATTTAGAATTCCTAGGTGAGTTATTCTTTAATTTTTAAATAGTTCTTGAATCCATCGACCTAATTTTAGCATTATAAATCTGTTGAAAAAACAACTGCGTGTCCAGAAGCGGATTAAAGGATCGCGTTTGAAAATGATTTTTTTCACTCAAGCTTTTTATACGCCTATATCTCTTTATTCAGTGGTCCTAACTGAGTGGTCCTTGCATTGTCAGATAGACATAAAATCCAGCTACCCATCCATACAAAAGAGATTTCCTAATGAATAATTGCGCCTACAGGAGCGGGCTGAAGGGTCACGTGTCAGGAAACACATTTTTCACTCAATTATTAACACGTCTATATTATTTAGTTATTTAGAGACCAAGCTGAGTTGTTACGGTAAATTTTACCGCAACAAAAACTACCCTTCGGTCGTTCTTTTCCTTTTTCTTTTTTTTCGTTGCGGCTGCAAAATATTGGCGAAGTTGAGGGCAACCATGGTCTCATCAACCACTGGTGTACCTAGCCATTATTTTGCAAAAGTAACAAACGCAGGTGTTCGAGTTCCAGCACGGTTCTGAAGCGAGAAGAAAGCCTTAAAAATAACGAGTCAGGTGGACTCTTACCAATATAAATTTAAATTTAAAGTAACGTAATCTAAAAATTAGTTTAAAATGACGTAAATTTAGTAATGTACAAAATAGGTTTTCAACGCGTGTAAGGTTAGGTTAAAAAAAACAGTTGAACATTATTTAAAAGTAACGCTCCTCCGTTAAAACCATAAAAACAGTTTTGGTAAATTAATTCACGTTTCGAATTCCGCGTATTAATAGTAGAGTAGTAGGAAAAAGCCTAGTTGAGACTTCTTCTCGATTTTATATCTTTTCAATTTTTCTCGAAAATAGATAGTTGGGAAGGGTTCTGAACTCATCCATTATGTTTCGGCAAGTTTTGGAAACACATCCAACCATTTTCGGAAACCACGTTTGTGTGTGTGAGAGTAAAGTTTCGTTAGATCTCACAACGGTGGCTCTCTTGGTTAGCGTCAAGCTTCCAGGAAGCCAGAATGCCGTGTTGAGGATATCGAAAACGAATGGTTGTGTTGTATGTATGAGTGAATGACTGGAATGGACGAAGGAGGAAGGGAGTAGAAAAAAATGAGCTTGGAGGACACTCTTGCGAGAACCTTAAAAGCAACAACTAATTTGGAAAGGAAAATCGAGGAATTTTGAAGAAAAAAAAACGAGGAGGAGACATTTGTATTTATTTTTGAATGTATATATATATATATATATATATATATATATATATATAAATTATTTATTTTTATTTATATTCGAGTTTCCCATATCATTTTCGGGACGTGCTTTAATTGTATTAAAAACCCTTTTTTTTTTGGTTTTATTTGCTTTCTTTTTTTTTATCTGATTTTAATTACATTTCTTTTTGTAATTATCTTAATATCAAACGGCCATTTTGGATTGTTCAAACCACCCCTTTTTTTGAAAACATTTTTGGGTTTTAATCCAGGGGTCTTCTATCCCAAGGTTTCCCAAAATAAAAATCACTAAGCAATCAAAACTCTCTTTCTTTTATTTCAATAAATTACGGTCTTCATATTGTATATTTAGTTTTGGAATTTTCTAATTCGGTTAAAAAAAAATTCCTGGCGCCCACTTTATCTGCACTCTACTGTGCAACAATATATGTACACATATATTTTTCTTTTAATAAACTATTTTGATTCGATAAATTAATCAAGTTTATTAAATGAAATCCAAAACTCTTGCACTTAACCCATCCCAGCTGAGCAGTCGTGGTCACAGCTTTTATAATCAAGCTGTTGTTACACTTTTTTGCATTCTTTTTGTGTGTATTCGTTCGTGGTCGTGTTAACAAATAGTAATATAGTTGCGTGCGTCATCGTCGTCGTCGTTGTAATCAGTGCGCCTACGCGTTGATTAAAAACTAAAATTTTTTTTTTTGGTACTAAATTGTTCGCGGCAAAAAGTGTAATAGAGTATATTTAGAATTATTAAATAGGTATTAAGTCTCTCTGATCCATATCTCAAAAATCTGCTGCCGGAAATATAACTGCCTCCAGAAGCAGATAGAAGGGATCATCAGATTTTTTTTCCACTCAAGTCTTCACATCCTTATATTTCGTTATGTAGAGGTCCTAGCTGAGTACACTTTGCTATATCAGAAAGGTACTGAATCCAGCTACCCGATCCATATACCAATGATTTCCTGTCACGCTGTTAAGCGTGCATAATATCAAATTTGTAATTAGTTTTAAACAAAATAATGACATAATTGTCACTGAACTGACTGAAAGATAATAACACATCTGCACTATTTATTTTTATATATTTTTTTATAATTAACGCACGCACAAGGGACTATTTGTTTCCCTTTTTATGTAGAGCACACTGCGCGGGCTTTAAGAAGATAGGGAGGGAAAAGATAGGAGGTGTCGATTAACATTGGTTTTGAATGCTTGCAGATCAAAATGGCAAGGGAAAATCTCGCCGTTTAACCTATTCCAACTTCGTGTTGTTCGGCAAAAAAAAAGAATTTCTATATTTCACGGTACGTCCAAAATTGGGCTCAGGGTTGAACTGCGATACGAGTATTACGGTAGAAACTTTCAAGGGGAGGAATGCAACTGGCTACCTCGAGTGCACATTTTTTATAAAAGAAACGATAAAATAAGGAAAGTCATGAAAGATTGCGTCGGTGTTCGAGAGGGGCAATTGTTTCAGCGGCAGTTCTATTTCCTATTAATTTTAACGCTCGATTTTGTATTCTATCAAGTAGGTGAAGTGATGTTTGCGAAGCACCTGAACAGAGGTGGGAGTTATACTCGAGTTTAGGGACTATAAACGCTTTATAAATTGTAGATCAGTAAGGGAAATATACTTCTTACACCGATACAGAAAACTTAAACACTTAGCAACACTTTAGCGATCTCAAATATATGGTCTTTTCAACGGAGGTCGTCGTTGACACACATACTGACTACTGAGAGCTTTTCGGTTTCTTCGATGTAAGTTTCATTCATGGACAATGGCATTGGGGGTATGTTAAGCTTAAACGACAAAAAAAACCAGAAACAGAACAGAGCCTTGGGCACACCAGCATTTGTTTTGTGGGAATCAGACTTGAATATTTCCAATACAACTAGTATTGAACTGTCCAGAAGATAGCTTCTAATCCAACGAACAAGAGTATCATCGACCCCAAAAGCACGCATTTTCGATCAGAGAGAGCTTCATGCCAAACTCTATCAAATGCCTTGGAGATATTAAGAGCAATAATCTTACTTTCACCAAAGCGATTTACAGATTTGTTCCACCATTCGGTGAGATATGCCATCAGATCACCAGTACAGCAGCTTGCTTCGGAAGCCATACTGACGGTCATGGAGAAGCTTTCGATTTTCGAGATATTCCTTGAGCTGACGGTTAATCAGCGTTTCCATGACCTTAGAAAGAAGGAATGTTAGTGCTATGGGTCGGTAGGAGATGGGGGAGGATGGGTCACTTTTCCTAGGGACAGGCTGGAAAAATGCTGTTTTCCATCTTCTAGGAAAGATTCCAGAAGAGTAGGAGTGAGGGAATAGCTTACGCAGTGGCTTTGTCAGTGTGGAAGAACACCTCTTTATAAGAATCGGGGGTACGCCATCCGGTCTAACGGATTTGTGTATATCGAGATCTTTGAGAACTCTTGCTACTGTACGAGTGCGGAAAAAAATCTGTCCCATGGAAAAATTTACATTCTCAAGTACAGGAGGGGCAACGTTGCAGTGAAACAGCTGGTAGCGAAAATGGGCGGTGAGCAAGTTTGCCTTCTCTGAAGAGTAAACAATTGGTTTGTTATTGTTGGAATCATCCTTAGTTTTAGGAGTACGGAATACCCATTGTATTTATATTATCTATAGTACTATCAAGATGGGTGTTTCACCAAGCGCCATCTAGTTTCGCTATCTCGCTATTTCGCAATGTAGACTTTTAGTCGGCGAAATGTATTCAACACATATGCAGTGTTAGAAAAAGGCAGAACGAGGAAGATGTATATAAAGTATTAGCAGTCAGAGGGAAGCAAATCAGACTTTTTCGTGTTATTTCTTTGTCATTTTCTTTAGAATAACTGATAATGAGAGAATGAAAGATAGAAATTTAGACAGGGATGTGAGGAGTTTTCATTTCTGTCTTAAAAAATACAAAGTTTTTGGGTGGGTTTTTTTATAGATAGGGCAACAGGACGAAATTTTACGTTTTAAAGATTTTTGGTGAAATTTAATTATTGGTTTGATTTTTTTTTGTACAATTATGGTCAAAATTGAAATTTTAGGTTTTTATTTTCGCGGACGATATTCATATTAGATAAAGTTTTGTATTTTCGGAACTTACCGCGTTATAAGAAATATTTTCTTATTTCTTTCTACCCGACGTTTCGAAGAAGTTTCATACTTCGTGGTCACGGGATGAGACTGACGTTTGATTGATGTTGTCTAAGTTATTTTTTTAGCTCTCGCTCTCAAGTAGTACCGGTGCGTAGATGTTGATGCACTTGGATTACTTGTGGGTGGTGGTGGTGTACTCATTCTAGGTTGTTGTTGCGTTTAGTTAATGTATTTTTGGACACATGCAAAGCTCACGACATCGGCTATAGGTTTTTTGATTTGCTTTACTATGGTTTTGCTAATGAGAGGATCCCACGTTGGCGATAATTTAAAGCTAGAATCTCTATTGAAATTTTTATGTTTCTTAATTTCAATTGCTTCTCTGACGATTCTTGGTACATAAAATCTTTCATTTGCGATTGATCTAGCTTGATCAAAACGTATAAAGTGATCTTCGTTGTAGGCCAGATGTTCACATATTGCCGATTTTTTGACAGCGTTGTTTTGGATAGCTTTGATATGTTCGTTTAAACGCGTTTTATTACCTCTTTTCGTTTCACCAATATAAAAAGAGCCACAGCTACAGGGAACAGAGTATACACCAGGATTTTGGAGTGGAATTTTGTCCTTAGGCGATCTTAAAAAATTGACGAACCTTAGTTGGCGGTTTAAATTAACCTATGTAGTTACTTATTTTACAAATAAAACACATTGTTTGCAGATGTTTGTACCTACGTTATTGCTTTAGAGTACATATCTTCACTTATCACGACCAAAAAAATCTAGTACGAAATATATTACTAACTACTAAATTTAGTATTAAATATACTACTAAGTAATAAATATAGTACTAAATATAGTACCAAAACTACAGTAGTACTAAATTCTAGTACTAAGTACTAAAAATCTAGTACCAAAAATACTATTGTATCAATAACCTAGTACCATTCGGCACGTGTAGCCTTTCATCGTTTTATAAGACGTTAACACGTCAAAAAATCAGTTCGTTATTACGTTCGATATTGAACAATATACATTAACACTTTTAACAGTTAAATCCGAATATGGCAACATTGGTATGTGAAATAACAGAAACAGAAATAACAAAACTTCTTGAAAAATGCAAAATCCGAAAAATAATTAAAAACACACAATCTTGGTTTGTTTACGAAAAATCAAAGGGAAATTCTTACCATACCATATGGTCTAGTCCTAGTCTTACTTTTCAAACCTTTCACTCGTACTTATTATTCATTATTCCTGCAAATGCTTGTAACCATTCTAACTCATACGATTCTGAAAACATAACATACATCCTATTCTTTCATCACTATATTTCTTTCTACTATCCGAAATCCATACAAATGTATATCAAAAACTACTGCTATTAACTATTACGGCAGTATCTCGCTAAACTAAAAGCTGCCTCATAATAGTACTATAGATTTCATATAGAATGGATTACCTTTATAAAAACATGGATAAACAACAAGAGCTATATGTGTTTTCGTTTCTTACTTACTATAAATAAATTTACTGGCGCGACAGCTCCTTAAGGAGCCAAGGTCTAGTGACTTAAACTCTCAACTATTCATGTGTGTGTGTTGTTAATCTACAAGAATGAAAGGGACCTACAGTTTACCGCCGAGTCCGAACGGCTACATGAGATGCACTTTTTCGAGACAAATTTTTTTCTTGGCAGTTTTGTCAGTCCTTCGCAAAAGGCAGTACCCCGGAAAAGAAGGTGGCTTTGAGATGGATTGGAACCCAGGCTCATTCGCTTAGGAGCCCGACACACTAATCACATGCCACGGGACAATACGCAAAACCTGCGGACTCTAAAGATATTTTAGATAGTATTATTAATTATTATGAAGTAAATAATGCGTTGAAGAAATTGAAGGACGGAAAGCACCAAGAGCTGATAGAATACCAATGGAGTTTCTAAAATATGGAACGGAAAGTCTCACCTTAAAACTAACTTCGGCTTTTAATATAATTTTGGATACTGGAGTACTACCAGAACAGTTTAAAAAATCTTTTATTTTTCCCATACATAAGAAAGGTAATATTATGATACAATTACGTGGTACTTCCTTCCTAAACGTTTTATACAAAACATTTGCAACATTATTGAATGATCGATGGACTAGTTGGATATAAGATAAAAAGTTACTTGGGGAATTTTAAGCAGGATTTCGAAGTGGTTACTCTACCATAGATAATATTTTAGCACTGCAACGCATATCAGCAACGTTTATAGAACAAAAAAGAAGCTATCTTTTTTATCTAAAAGCAGCTTTTGACACGGTTTAAACGAAGAGCATTGTTTTTCAACCTCTATAACTTTGGGATGTCACAAGTTTGGACAAGTTCTTGAAAATATCTATGATGGAAATATGGCAGCTGTATGGAATGGGTTTAAAAAATCGGAGTGGTTTGAATCAAAAATGGGAGTTAAACAAGGATTTATCTTCTTTAAGTCCAAATCTTTTTGGTTTGTTTATAGATGATATATTGAGAAGCATTTTCTTAAGGACTGTGCTGAAAATAATAATAAGTTTCTGTTTTAAGATTAATTTAAATAAAGTGAAGTAAACAAAAGCTTCTTTCTTCTTTCCCGAAACATAACTGAGGAGCTTTAAATGAACCAATGTGAGATGGGGGAGGAGATTGCATATTAGATTAACTTGCTCGTCTTAAATGGCCTAAAAATGGGAAGCAGGCGGTCGTGCTGAATAATTTCGACCCCAAAGAGGTAGACATTTGTTCCGAGACCTTGGAGAAAAAAATTAAGTTTAAAACTACAAGAATCAAATGAAGGATTCTTTTACCTTTGCTTTGGCGTTCACTGTTTGTAATTGTTTTCGCTGCTTCCCATGGTGTTTGATAAACAACCTCTTGTCTTCTTTGGCCGAGTAGTGACTGGCCAAGAATGCAGTAATCCAGAGGTACTTCCCGTCTTATGGCAGTTCCAACGGATTAAGCCAGTTCAAGTTTCTTGAGATTTCGGATTGCTGAAGAAATTTTCTCAGTCATTTTCAATGGATCTGAGAAAAACGAGATCTCGGAGCGATCAAGCACTTCCACTATCTGTCCTTTAATTTGTTCTTTTCCATTTAGCTCTTTTGGCGTTCTCGATCTTTTTAAGATCAAGATCCAGCTTCTCTTCCTCTATCTGTTTGTTCGAATGTATCACATTATTTTGGTTCGGTTTTGGTCCTTGCGAGCTCCGATGTTCGACAGTGGTTGCCCTTTGAGATTTCGTAGTCTCCGGTCCATCTCCGCATACTTTGGAGTTATCGTTTTTATCCATTTTTTGGTTTATCGTCGTCACTG
Source organism: Platycheirus rosarum (assembly GCA_963971375.1). Classification (NCBI taxonomy): domain Eukaryota; kingdom Metazoa; phylum Arthropoda; class Insecta; order Diptera; family Syrphidae; genus Platycheirus; species Platycheirus rosarum. The sequence continues at coordinate 93,036,927 of OZ020510.1, forward strand.
GCGACTTATCTTCTTTTCGAAGCCAAGCCATCGCCGACAGCCGTGATTTCTGGTTTACTTGGTGTTTTTAGCATGTAGCTGGATTGCTGCATGTTAGAACTTAAGCCTCCCTACGACGACAAGTTGAAACCCAAATGGTGAGTTACGTCCTGAAGATTGCAAGGAGGCATATGTAAGTGATCAATGTACGATAAAATGTATATACAATGGTACCAAATTAAAAATGATCGATAAAAGACTACGCCGTAGTTTTTTTTTGTAAAGCTATTACGTAGACAGAGAGTTTGTGAATTACGCAAAATATTTAGTTAGGATATTAAGCCGCGTCCATATTATGCCGAATGATGTCGATTAGCCAAACCGAATAAGTATGGACATCCCGTTTGGCCTTTGGTTCGTGCCGTCATCGAAACGAATTCAAACCAAATCAAATTGATCCGATGACAGAAACCCGAACCGAATTATAAAGTGTGGACGTGCCGAACAGACTCTTTCACTTTTTCATTGACAGTTCGTGTGTGTTTTGTCGTTAACATTTACCGTTTTGATTTGTTTTTCTGTCTGATAGTGCATATTCACTGAATTGTTAGAAATTGGTACGTGTGGTTGTGTTGTTCTCTATTGTTTTTATTTTGTAGGTAAAGTAACTTTTTTCTAAAAATTCAGTTTTCAAATAATGTGAAAGTATTTGTGCAATTGAAATTGAGTTTTATTGACTCTTAATCGCAAAATTAATAGCTGACAATAAACAATGAAAAAAAACGGCAAAATCAAAGCAAATATCTACTTTGATTCGGCACCGTCATTCACCAGCCATTAAAAATGTGACACAAAAAAAGTGAACAAAACGAAAAAAAATTCAAATTTCGAAACGACGATGGCAGCAGAAGAGGAAGATGTGAAGAGAGAAAAACCCTGCAAAACGATGATGGCACCAGAGTAGACAAACACAACAAGGAAAATAAAAAGGTTTTTTTTTTCTTACACAAAACATTATGTGAGTAGGAAATATTTTCTTTCTGATTTACAAGTAACTGTTTTGATGCATTTTACATCTAGTTTTTTGTCGAAGCTAATTTTTCAGTTTTGGCTTTAGTCATTTAATTATTGTATTGTATTTTACTTGATTAAAATTTTGAATTTGTGAAGGTGATGGACGCTGAACTTGATATTGTGTCGAAAGATGAGCTGCGGGTAGGGTTGAGGGTTGCAGGTTTGCCTATGTCAGGCGAGAAGAAGGAGCTGCAGGATAGGCTGAGCGTGCATTTGAAATCACTTAGCACCAACGATGTTGAGGGAGAAGCTGTCTAGTCGCCTACATCGGTACAAATTGCAGTTGCAGATTTTGTTACCACCGAGGGTAGAGGTAGTATGCCTGTCGTCCACTGCGTGCGCAACAAAGTCGACCAACTGTGCCTAACTGTTTGTTCAATTCTATAATTGAATAATTAAAATTAGACCCTCGTGCACTAACGAACAAACTCAAGTTGCTCGTGATGAGCAAAGCAATTAGAATATTTTTGTGTTGAACAAGTTGGCCGGCCGGTACACCTAGTTGACAAACTCATTAAATTTGTTGCTCATGTTGGTCAACTGCGTTTTCGGTGTGGTTGCACAACAAGTTGATGCATGCGTTGATACCCTCGTACACTTAACGAAGTTGGAGTCGTTGAGCAAGAAGGTTGACGCACTATGGATAGCTGTCAGGTATCCATATAAAATATTCGTATTCAGTTTGTAGTAGGCTTTTCCTTTTCCTACGTCATTTTATATTGGTATTTTTATTATTATAAAGGCCCAATGCACACGGAGCAACTGAATAAAAACTTAACCGGTTGGCAACTCGGGTTACAGACCAGTTACGGACTCAGAAGTGACTTGACTCCACACACGAGAAAACTCATCACCAATCGAAATCTCTAGTTCTTTCAGTGTCATCATGGATACCGGGCGTGATAGCCGAAGGTAGACTGTTTTTTTTTTGTAAATTGTGGCGCCGCAGTGGTGCAATAGATAAGGAGCCTGCTTGCTAAGTCAGAGATCGTCAATTTGATACTCAGTTTTCTACCACGCCCAAAAAAAAATCTATCCTATCTTTCTAATTCTTCTAACTAGTGGCTTGCAACGTTCAGTTGCATTAAACGGCAATATGCCGTACAAACACATAGTTAAAAATATTATTATTACTATAAAAAAAATTTGTAGGTGCATTCTGCAAGAGTTTCATTTGAATTAAATCCGAACATCGAAAAACAGTTCAATAAATAAATGTATAAAGTAAAGTTAAATAATATAAAACTGACACAAAATTGCTGACGCTAAAGACTTCATTTATTATTTGCTTCATCTTTCGTCACTTTAATTCGGGATTCAACTTCAGCCCATGCCAATTCGCTGATATTGCGGTTTTTGTAGCCTGGTTCAAATGTATGGTCATTTGCTGTTACCCACACTTTTTTATTATCGTAAGAAAAACCAAAAAAAAAAAACAATAAAATATAAACACAAAGCATTTGCAATAATAAAATTGATCAAAACACATCATATACGAAACCAAAACGATTGAGAAGCGTAAAAGCAAGCTAAGGTTCTATGAATGAATAAGAGGCCAGTCAACTTGCTTGACACAACTCGAGACGGCACATTCTTTTGGGTGCAGTTGAACAAGTTAGACCAGGATGCTTGATCAAATGTGAAGTTAGGACTGAAAACAACACACCTTTTGAAGGACGTAAAAGTAGACAACTTCGGAGAGGCCTTATTAGGCAAGATTTTCTGATATAGATGAATAGGGCGAGCGTTTTTGCGCAATTGATCGTATTGTCTATCTTGGGAAACCATCAAGTGCTCACCCAGGGCTACATCGGAACAAATGTGTTGGTTGATAACATTGAGTTTGATTTTTGATGCCAAGTTATATGTCGTGAGAGAAGCCAGTCACATTTTACTCTAGTTCTAGGTAACGAGTTACTGAAGGAGGTGATTGCCACAATCGACCGCATCTATGTTTGCTTTAGGAGGAAAACAACATAAGGATAAAATGATCCGTATGGTGAGCAGGAATAAGCGCGGCGTTGCCTAAACAATCTTGCCGATGGGGCAAACAATATCAATAACACAAATCCTAACAATGTAAGCAATTGGGTTAAGATTCAGAGAAATCCAAAACCAAAAAAAACATAATAAGAAGGTTATTGGTACAGGATGTAGCTCAATAAATGCATTAACTCCTTCTAGATGGCTACACGTTACGAAATTTAAAGTTGACACGCTACCTGGCGACGTTATCATCTCATTCCGATATAATATACTTTTCAATGTTTTTAAATGCTTTAAACTAGTAAAAAAAGGCATTTCTTGATCCGATAGTAAATACAGATTGTTTTGACCAAACATTGTAACTTTTAATGGTAGTTGGATTAGGAACAGAAATTTTTACTTCCTTTTAATATTTCAACTGAATTAAAATCACTCGTAATTGATTTTTTGGTCAATAAAATTGAATTAAAATTAATAATCTTAACTTGATGTTCTTGGACAATCAGTTTCTCATTTGTCTTGATAGGTCCAACTTCCCGATTATTGAAAATTTGATTCATCCTATTGAAGTAAACATTAGTTTTTATCACTTTCTAAAAAAAGAACAATCTATTCATATGTCTGTAAAGTAATAATTGATTATTTAATGTCTTAATCGTGGAATAATATTATTAATTCATTGGACTTAGAAAACATGTATTCTTATTTTACTATCATTTAAAAAGATGAAATTGATATCTATGTACCTACAAAAATGAGGTGCTGCTGTGTCATGGGCACGGTCGTATCTTATACGTGAAAAGGTCTAGTAATTGCTGATATTTTCTATATAAAATATTATTATTTACGTATTCTACGTCAAAATCATGTTTGAACATTAAGAAAATAGTTCTCCCCGTTTCCGTTTATAGGGTATAGGCTGACATTACATATTTTGTTATGGTTTTTTTTATATTTTAACACCATAGCCACAGTAACAATAATACACTAATGTTTTAACTATAATCAATAGATTTTGTCTAACCATTTTGGCTAACGATTGACACTCCTCGGAATCAAAAGTTATACTAAATACAAATCTCGATACTCAAAATGACCTCAAAATAACGGCGCTCCACCCCTTACATAACGTAATAAAGGTTTTGATTCCTTAGCTATCCAGTGGTGTAATTGAAATTTGGATAGTAATGATAGATATGAAGCTGAAACACCAAACTATATCCCCGGATTTTGTTATCATTGGTTTTTTTATTGCCTACATATAAAAGCAATTTTAAAGACGTATTCACGTCATTTCTAGTCCACCCTGGTATGAAAAGAGGTTGAATAATCTAAAAAATAAAAAAAGCATACAAATCATATACAAAATCGAGTGTGCTTCGGACCACACAACCGAACACATTCATTAGATTTTTTTTTTAAGTATTGTGCTTTACTCATACTTATCCGAAAAGGTAAATGAATTGACAAGTCAGCACTAATACTTATCCGCAAATGTCAATAAGTTGACAGTTCAGCTTGTAGACATTGTCAAAAGAAAGCAGTAGATTTCACTCTTTATAATATTGATGCTGTATTTGATTGTGATTGTAATCCCCACTACACTTCTCAACTCTTTCGCCTAGATACTAACTCACGCTGCGGCAAATGTATATGGGAATAAAAAGGGACTTAAGTTCCATTTATATGTTTATATATAATCAGCCTTATTTATAAACTCATATTAACGATTGAGTAAAGTTACGCAGCCTTTAATATGCCTCTAATCAAGAAATCCTTATTTATAAAAAAATACGTTGTTTAGAGGCTGAGTAAGTTAAAATGAGTGTTGAACCAACGATGACCACCAATTCGTTAACCTCGTCACCAGATACCATCTGGTCGAAATAGCTTTATTAATTATTGTATTCATTTATATTTACGCACGATCAGCACTTCTTGCTGATTCATGCAATTATTTGCCTTATTTTTTCACCTTTATTTCATTTTTGTTAATTATGCAAAAATGTTCAATTTATTATTGTGTATTGATTTATGCTAGAATAAGCAAAATATGTTGTATAAATACGTCGATAATAAAGATTACTTTTCACTGTTTAATTAACAGCCAACCTTAAAACTTCTTTTTTTCTTCCAAGTGAGTCTGCTTGAACAGCCAAATTTCGATCTACAAGTGTGATATTCTAGTACTTTACTAGCATTATCAACCATCGTCAGGGTATAAAAACCTTTGTCGATAAAGCAGTTGTTATGTACAGTAAAAGCACTGTAAACATTTTGGTGACCCCGACGTGATTGCTTCCCCCACCAGCGGTAAGGGGCAATTCACAAAACAATATATATAATAACAGCGTTTGTCAGGGCTATACACTGACATAGTTATTCAGATATTTTTTCATTTAGTGCCGGAGATATACATATATAAACGTCACCAGGGCTAAAACACTGGGAAAGAGTCTTTACTATTTAATAAATCAAACAAATTAAACATACAAAGATGTCATTGACGGATGAGGAATCCCAGGCTTTTGTCATCATCGCACGCTAGAAGATAATAGCAGAAGAGCGGGGGAAAACTCAAAACAAATATTTCAAAGGACAGCGCATCAAGGAAAACTGCGCAATATATATTGGACAGAATTCAACGCGTCGAAACCCTTTGGAACCAATTTCAAGACAACCAAAAGCAAGTAAAGGGAGTAATGAAACATGACACACCATATGTTGCAGGAAAAACCTTTGAAAAGGTTCAAGACCTCTACAACGAGTTGATGACAATTCTTCAAAGCATTAAACCAACAACGAATCAAGATATAGAAGGTCATAATGTAGAAGATAAAACAGGAGGCCAGTCCAACCAAGACGCCTCAGTATCCAAACAAAAACCAGCATCTCGCAGGTCAATACAAAATACAGACATTTCAGGCCTAATCACAAGGCAACAGGCTGCAATCGAAGGCTTGCAAAGAGCATTCAATAGGACAGAAACTCAGTTGGTAAAAGTCATTGGAATTTTACCAAATAAAAATAAAAACCATTGAGCGTCATTGGGATGAAATTCTACACATTAACAATCAAGTATATGAGCAGAAAGAGGATTCAGCACAGAACATCAAACAATTGCTCATGTTTGAAAGGCAAACCGAAGAGAAACCCATCAAATTATATGAGTTTACAAACCAAGCTCAAGAGCCACTCTCAAGTAATAGAATTAACACAAGTTCATCTACTCATTTACCACTGCCAAAGGTTGTATTGCCCAAAGTCGATGGCGACTATACGAAGTGAAGATAATTCCACGATCTTTTACTGGAGTTGGTACAGGCAATCGATCTCAAACTGTCAAAAGATATACTTTTTGAAGACGAGTTTGATTGGCAAAGCAGATCAACTGATACGCCACATAGCATCCACAGAGGCAAATTACGAAGCAGTATGGAAAATAATTTAGGACCGATTCGAGACTGAACGTTTATTAGTGAATTCGGTATTAAACAAACTAATGTACAGCTTATGGCATCAATTGAAAGCGCGTTATCTATACGTGCATTGCACGACACCACTCAGGAATGTCTTCTCGCATTGGATGGCTTGGGAGTCGACACAAGCTCTTGGGATCCAATAATCATGTACATTCTTGTGAACAAGCTTGATAAGAATACACATATTATGGGAGCAATCATTAAAAACTCCAAGAAATTAAAAGAATTTCTTGTATACTTGGAAACGCGCTTCCATTAGAAGCGATTGGAACAAGGACTCATAAAACAAATATGCCTGAGTCACAAAAAACAAGGCATTTCACGAGCATTGACAGCAACCACATCTATATCCCATGCATGTGTAGCTTGCAAGGGCAATCATCAGCTTTACAACTGTCAAAAATTTCTGGAGTTAAGCCCTAAAGATCGAATTACCTTGATTAAATCTACAAAACCATGCATGAATTGCTTCAAGAGTGTTCATTTTTCCCTTAAATGCACATCCGGAAGTTGCAGGCACTGCAGAATGAAACACAATACACTACTACACTTGGAATACGACAATAATGCAGTAGCTACTAAATCTATTAACATCAGGTACGTCTACAGTTCCCGACGTCACGAAAAACAATCAACCAATATCGCTAACCACACAAGGCAATCAAGAATCTGGAGGATATGTTTTTTTGTCCACTGCCATGGTCCTTCTAACGAATCAGAAACAAATCAAAACAATCAAATGTAGGGCAATACTAGATTCTGGATCCCAGTTAAACTTTATCACGGAAAGAACTATGAAAAACTTCAATTAACGCCAATATCTCAAGTACTTCAATTACAAGGTATTGGAAGAGCTACTCAACAAGCAAAGAGAAGAATAAACATCCAATTAAGATCTCCTCTCAACGCATTTTCAATAAATATAGAAGCCCATGTTCTGCCAAGCATAATGTCACATAAACCCAGCAGATTGTTTGACACATTATCCTGGAGAATTCCAGCTGATCGCACTTTCAACAAACCAGGCCTGATCGATGTTTTTATTGGAGCCGAGCTGTACTACTCACTTCTATCTGTGGGACAAATCCGTTTGGGAAAATCGTTGCCAATATTGCAAAACACAATATTAGGGTGGACGGTCGCTGGAAAGATTGATGATGACGACAATTCAAACATCGTGTTCGGTATATGCAGTTCAGACGAAACACTTGACCATAAAAGCGAGAAATTTTGGCAGTTAGAGGACCATCCATCAAATGAGAAGCAGTTAACAGCGGCTGAAAAACAATGTGAGTTATATTTTCGTCAAACAACAACAAGGAACAATAAGGGTCGATTCGTAGTAAGACTCCCATTTTAAGAAGATGCTAAGAATCTAGGAGAGTCAAAAGATGTGGCCTTTCGAAGATTTATATCCCTAGAATAAAGGCTTGCTAACTCTCAGGACTTGAAGGCCCAATACATTGAGTTCATGGGTGAATATTAACGATTAGGCCACATGGAAGACAAACCGTACTTCTTCTTGCCACATCACTACGAAGTCAAAGCAGATAGCAGCACAACAAAACTTAGAAGAGTTTTCGATGGGTCAGCAAAATCCTCGACCCACATATCTCTAAATGACATTTTATCAATTGGGCCAACAATTGAGGACGATGTTTTTTCAACGCTCATCAGATTTCGAATGCCGAGATATGTATTCATATTGAAAAGATGTATCGACAAATACTGGTGCATAACGAAGACTTAAAATATCAGCTCATTTGGTGGAGAAACTCCCCTAATGATCCACTTAAATGTTTTAAGTTTAACACCGTGACTTATGGAACTATAGCCATATTGGGCTATAAAATGTCTCCAACAATTAGCAGACGAATATCGATAACAATTCCCATTAGCATTTAACACAATCCAAAGCAATTTTTAGGTTGATGACGTCATGACGGGATCGGAAAGCCTTACTACAGCAATTGCAATCAAGGAAGAATTTTAAGAATTGTTACATACTGCCGGATTTAAACTAAGAAAATGGTGCGCAAATCACCAGTCCCTCTTTCAAAACATACATGTAGAAGATCGTGAAACTGAATTAAATTTCGACAATAGCATAGAAGAACACGTGAAAACAGTTGGACTTACGTGGTTGCCGAAATCTGACGATTTATCTATCAGAAGCAATTGGGTCGGAAAGGAAAGAATAACAAAAAGATCAGCATACTCCGACATAGCTCATCTCTTTGATCCTCTTGAATAAATGGCTCCAGTTATAGTCACTGCAAAACTGTTTCTTCAACAACTATAGCTTGAATGGGATGCCGCTCTCCCACAAGAAATGCAAACCACATGGAGTCGCTTTCGGGAAGGGTTTAAAATACTCCACAATATCAAAATACCCAGGCACGTATTTTCTCACAGTATACCTAAGGACGTACAATTCCATGTTTTTGCGGATGCGTCTGAAAAAGCTTATGGAGGAGCAGCTTATGTAAGAGCCCAGGGGAAGAATAATGTGAACACAGTTCGACTACTATGTACCAAATCCAGAGTAGCTCCGTCAAAGAACACAAAAATATCCCATCAAACCACAATTTCTCGGCTTAAAATGTGTGCCGCAAAACTTGCTGCAGAATTGATTCATCGATTACAAAAAGACCTAGGTATTCAAAGGGAAAGAATTAATTTATGGAGTGATTCTGAGATCGTGCTCAATTGGATAAACGCATTATCATCATCAACACTTCCAATCTTCATAGCTAATCGAATCTCAACCTTTAAGGAATATACAGTTCCACAGCAATGGCAGCATGTTAGCTCGAAGGAGAACCTATCAGAAGGGTTTGTGACGTGGAATAGCAATAGAACGCTTGCAAAACCACACACTTTGGTTTTATGGTCCACGATTTTTACATGGGATGGAATCGATTTGGCCACCCAAATTTGTCAAAAATCCTGAACTCTGCCATGAAAACATTGTACTATCCACCAGAGAAAACACAACAGAACAAAAATTTTTGGATCTACTCCAACATGGAAATTCGTTCAAGAAGGCACAGAGAATTATAGCTTTTATGTTCCATTATAGAAACCTCATTCGGTCCCAAGAAGTTTTTATCAATACGAATATCTTCCTAAATTGTGTTGATCTTGAGCAATCATGGAAGGCTTTGATCAAGCTAATACAGAAAGATGAATTACATGAAGACATACATTATTTAACAAGGCATAATGAAGTGTCAAAGAAAAGTTAACTTTCGAGTCACACTCCATTCCTCGATAAAGAAGGAATCATTAGAGTTGGTGGAAGGCTAGAGTCCTCTGTGTTATCGTATGATGCCAAAAATCCAGTCTTAATGCCTTACTCACATCCATACACAAAGCTACTACTGTTCGATATCCATAAAGAGAACAATCACGCAGGTCCTCAAGCCATATTAGCATTCGCCATTGGCCCATTAAAGGAAAGACCATTGCCCGATCCATTGTACAAGGATGTGTTGAATGTGCCAGAGCAAGGCCGAATCTCTTAACCCAACTAATGGGAAATCTCTCCGATGACAGGGTCCAACCAGCAAGACCATTTCTTAATACAGGTATAGACTTTTGCGGGCCCATATGGACTCACTATAAGATCAGAGGAAAACGACCACAAAAGTCATACATCTAGAGCTCGTCAGTGACCTTTCTTCAGAAGGCTTCGTTGGGGCATTGAAGAGATGCATGGCAAGACGAGGGCACTGTAAAAACATTTAAAATGGACACTGTGGAGGCCGCTGTCAAATCCGCTAAACCCCTTCTACAACACACACTTGCAGCAGCATCTCTTACTTACGAAGAACTCGAAACTGCTGTAGTTGAAGATGATGGTTATATTAAGGCAAGATAACCAACCAAAATGACCTATAGGCAGAATTATTAACGCCGTTTAAGGCCATGATAGTTTAGAAAGAGTGGCAGATGTACAGACGGCATCTGGTGTCTTTCGACGGGCCATACATCGAATAGCACCACTACCTATACAACAGCAAGTCCCAACTGATGAGCCATCCAGCAATGAATATGAAATGGCACAGCAACAAAGCAAGGAAACTGCAGCACCATTAATTGGAACTAGCCAAACATTATCTAAAGCTCCGACAGAAAGTTCTTCCTCAGAACGAAAGCGGAAACATGATGATCAAGAAGATATTAATGAGCCCTCGTCAACCAAGACATTGAACGAACGAACAAGACAAGGTACACATTCAATTAGGCCTTCATTATCCACCTTGGTACTCATAAGCCTTCTACTTCCGATAATATTAGCAAATGATATGATATAAAGGTCACACATTTCAACACATCGGCACAAGGAATTCATTTCCAAAGACAAGCAACGATAAGCTTGATTCACAACAAATGGAAGTTGGTAGGCTATTACGACTTACAGCCATATCAGAAAGAATTCCAGGCATTAGAAAACAGTTCTATTATACTAGAACATCTCTGCAACCAATTCTCCGTCAAAGGTCTATGCACGCAAGTGATTCAACAGTTGCAGTACATCAAGCATGAAAAAACGGAAGACAACATAGTTCCACCACACAAGCCTATGGCGAAAAAGGTTAGACGAGGGGTAATCGACATTGTTGAGAATGTTGCGAATTCAATCTTTGGAGTCCTTGACTCAAAATATGCCGAAGAAGTATCTCAGCGATTAGAAGGAATTCATTCAAATGAAGAGCATTTATTGAACCTTCTTAAGAATCACACGTCAATTCTAGATTCAACGATAAATATCTTGAAGAGAACTCAAGACGATGTATTCAAGAAGCATCGTATACTTGAAACCCAATTAAATCAGATTACCAATCGAATAAACAATGTTACAGACGATCTAAACTAAAGTAAAATCAGAGAATTATTTTCATCATGGTCGATTTACACTACTTTATAATTTTGAACATCCAACGAACACAGACCTCAATAGCTGATGTCTTACCGATACTCATCAAGGACGAGTTAGTCATGTGTTGATCTCACCACAACAACTAAAACATGAAATTGTAAAAATGAAAGATCATCTTCTACCCGGCCTTCGTATTCCTGTCGAGTCCGAACAAATGCTGCAGTTGTATAAACTCATGACAATTCAAGGAAAAATTACTTCAAACCACATCATTTTCAAATTGAACTGCCTCTCATCGGATCAGAAGAATTCAGGATGTTCAAGCTAATCCGTATTCCGGCAGTAATAAAAATTACGATTATTGCTATAAAACCTTCAATAGAGTTCTTGGCAGTCAGTGCCCATCATGATCAATACTATCATGTGATTGAAAGTGAACTTTCTTCATGTACCATAATAAATGGAGATCACTATTTATGCAGCCAATCGCACCCAGTATATCGACCTGGGGCTAATATTAGCATGTGTGAAATTAATCTACTTAACAATATTTCTAATCTGTTATCATGCGAATTTAAAATAATTACGTCAAATTCAGTGTGGGCAAAACTGCCCGACCTAAACCAGTGAATGTTCGCAGTCATTGACGAAACATCGCTGAATGCCGTTTGTGACCATCAAACCTCTTTTATTATACTGAAAGGAAATGACGTGTTGAAACTTCCGTCTAATTGTGTGGCAAAGCACAGGCTTTTAACGTTACAAGGCCAACATATTTACTCAACCAATGTTGGAGCATCATATACTTAGCAACGATATGTCGTCTGAAAATATGATTCGGCTAGCAGCACTTCAAAGCTACTCTTATATAGCAGTTCTTATAAGGAAGATTTACAGGAAATTCAACAACAACTAAAATTTCAGCAATTGGAGCTACTAAATCAAATTCACAACTATAACATTCAGCACACAATAATAAGTTCCCTTGGATTATTAATCGCAGTTGCAGTCATTATTTTTCTAACATGCAACCACTTCATAACCAAATATCATCGAAGTACATCACAACCTATTTCAGCTCCAAGAATGTGTCCAGAAATATCCAACGCACATCAATTCTTCAACCAAAATATTGAACAGAGTTCAATTGGGGCAGGATGTTGCACCAACGATGACCACCAACTCGTTAACCTCGTCACCACAGCACTTCATGCTGATTCATGCAATTATTTGCCTTATTTGTTGACCTTTATTTTATTTTTGTTAATTATGCAAAAATGTTCAATTTATTATTGTGTATTGATTTATGCTAGAATAAGCAAAATATATTGTATAAATACGTCGATAATAAAGATTACTTTTCACTGTTTAATTAACAGCCAACTTTAAGACTTCGTTTTTTCTTCCAAGTCTGCTTGGACAACAAATTTTACAATTGTGTGATATTCTAGTTCTGTACTAGCATTATCAACCATCGTCAGGGTAAAAGAACCTTTGTCGAATGTCGATAAATCAGTTGTTATTTACAGTAAAAGCCCTGTAAGCAATGAGTGTATAGGTTGATTAGAGCTTGCATAAGGACATATTAGCATTTTAATGTCAGTCAATCAGTCAGACAATCGAAACATCATTTGAAATAAAAATTCCAAAACATTAAAAGATTTCTTTTGCTTTAAAACGAAATTTCTTAAAATTATTCATATTTTTTAAATGACTTCAATGGTATAAATGAGTTAAAGCACAAGAAGACAGAAGCATTATAAAAATCGTATTGATCATATGACGCTCAGAAATGAAGATTTTTTTTTGTTTCCATTTGTCGAATTTGTTTGATTTTGCCAGATTGATTTACATAAATTGATGTTTGTCATAACCCGAGTTTTGTAGGACGGGATCTTGCTCCCGTGACTAGACCTCAACTCCAACAAAATTCAAATCATGCCACTTCATAAATCCTTCTCATGTCCCCATCCCACACCGAGGGTGCTACTGGTGTGTTGGTAGCGTTGGCCTATTCCCTCCCTTCCTGGAACTCGGACGGCCTTCATTTTCGAGTTCCCCACTCACGAATTTCTTTGATTTCCTTTTATTGGTTCATCTGGTCACCGGAGTCTTCAACCGCCTTCCCACACCCCCTAAAAAAAAGCTCAGTCCGCCATGGATCTTAAAACGATCTCTTGTAAGACATAAAACGACCAAACTTGGCGTTTATTTAAGCCTGAAGGCTCTCTTTAAAATACTGTATAAACGAAAAATACCTGGCATTATGGTTGAAACAAAAAAAACAACAACTTCAAATTAATAATAAATATGAAATCATTAAAAGTAACCAATAAAAATCAACTTAAAAGAAGTACAAAAGCACAAGTATATATAAACCATGTAATATAAAAAAAATAAGGTACCAAAGGAAAAATAAACAATAGGTATTATTACCGGTAGGTTATTTCAGATGTTTCTTTTGTTTTTTATATCTATTTCGTAGAGCACTGAAAATAAACGGAGTTGGAAAAAAGGAAAAAGGAAAAAAGGAGCCCCAAATTGTCTCTCTCTTTATTGTTCCTTTGCAGAACTTACCCTATATAAATCGAGCTCAGTTTAGGCGGTGGAACACTATACACAAAACCACCGGAGAGGGACTCGTTTGTTTTTCTTTCCCTGGGCATCTACTCTACGGGTTTGTTTTTTTTCCAAAATTTTCAAAAATTGCCGGTATCAGTATTTATTTTTTTTTATACTCGATATAAACTAAATTTACAATTTCCACACACAAAACAAATCACGCCAAAAAACAATTAACAATACTATAGGTAAAAAAAACATAAATTTTCCTCCTATGGATGAGTTTTCCCTCGCGAAGGGACTTCCTGCAGCCACCTGGGCGATATTTGCCGTCCCGAAGAATATCACTTTACCATCAATGGCCTTAGCTGTTCTTAATTCTTTTTTTTTTTTTTTTTTTTTATTATTATTATTATTTGTTTAGAGGGGTTTCCTATTATATTTTATCGAACTATTAGAGATACTTTTTGGTCGTTTCGACCCCCAATTTACTTGGTGGTTCGGAGAGTCCCACGAACCAAATACTCGTTGTAGCTTGTCACCACTGTCCAACTCATAAAAGAGGGTCTTGGAGGCTCGTAATGTCCTTTTATAATTTCTTTTTTTATATATATTTTATAAGTTTTTTAAATACCCATCACATTTGCACTGCCTTTTTTTTTCTTTCTCAAAGGACTTTATAAAGATGATTTTATATTATAATTCACTTTACTAGCGGATAGAGGATCTGCTCCACTCGACGGTTGGCTAACAATCAACTAGCGTGACTTTGAAATTGTTGGCTTCAAGCGGCGTTTTCCTGACTGGCTTAGCGGTGCTTGCCAAAACCATCTTTTAGGGAAAATCATCCGATCTACACACCTACCATCCGACATGCGTGGCAGTTGTATCTTTGGCCAAGATTCTTTGCCTATCTTCGTGTGTTTCACTGGCCTTATTACATCCTCAAACCTTATTCATTTTCTCCACCACGCTGTATAACAGTTTTCCGATATCTATCAACTTATCTCTCATGATATCCCGGGGTGTCATGGCCGTCTCGCTGCTATCGTCTATCAAGAAAAGAACGCCAACCGCTTTGACAGACGATAGCAAAACATCATTTTGTTCAATTTGTTGTGCCCCTCGTTTTTCTTAAATAATTAAAAATTATTGATTTCCAATTGGGTTTCCTCATTTCAAGTTATCCATGATCGATTCGCGGATCCTCGAAGTTGTTGTGATAATTTATTTTCAAGGGTTTTGTTTTGTGGCCTCACTTCGGTTGCTATCCCGGCCTTAGTTGCTGCCTCAGGATTTACCTCCAGACGGACGATCTCGCTTCCTCCTCTTTTCGGGTCCTTACCAAGTCCGATGAAATCAGCGGATCTAGTGTGACGATGTTCGATGAAGAGTCCACTCCCGAAAATCATCCATGTTGATGTTCGGGAGCAGGCTACCCCAGAGAGCATCATTCTCGACAGCCCCAGACCCAATCAGGTAAGCCTCAGGATTCCTTGACGACGGTTGGTGGAAATTCCCTTACCGAGAATCACCGATGGCGATTATCCGAAGAGACTATTCCAGCAAGCGTCATCGTCAACCAGGAACCTTTGTTGAACCTTCCCTTGGCCACTCGCTGTGCACGTGCAAAGTACATCCAGAGAAGCCAACAATCCCGTTAAGATTGGTCACCAAAAGCTTCCCTTCTACGAACCTAAGCCGCAGATAGCCAGCCGACCCCATCAAACCTTAGAAATGCCTCCGCAAGAGGAGAACAGGTCGTCCGAGCACCCAAGGCCGCTTAGTCCTGGCAGCATCCGAAGCAATCCTGAATCCTGCTAACAAGGTCGCCTCTAGCTAAAGGCTAATGAGCGATTTGTTTTCAGCCATTTCCATTAAATGACGTTATTTAGGTTGTAGGTAGCCGCAACAAATCTCCGGATCTGAGGATGGACCTGTCCAAGTCAGAGACAGTGAACACGGGTACCTATGGAAATACAATTTTTTTTGCTGTGGGGAGTTACCCACGCCCTAAAGTCGGCCACATAAGGTTTATACCTATTGTAAGGCAACTATCGGGTTCGGTAAGCCTTTCTATGGTTTAATATATAAGATACTAGATTCGTGATCGGACTCGAAGATTCCCCTTATTGTTTTTTTTGTAGAGTCTGCTAGTTGGCTTTGATTTATTTACCTCTTATTGTGGACCTCTGACGAAAACTTTATACCTAAATATGTATATACTTAGTGGCGATGACTAACATGTATATATAATGAAATAATAAATAAAATAAATAAATAAAAAAATAAAATAAATAAACTAACAAATAAACATATAAACAACTATATAAATACAAAAATAAATAAACCCCTAATTAAATAAATAAATAAATAAATAACTTAATAATAGATAATAAATAAATAAATAATTCTTTGAACACCAAATAAAAAAGAGGACATACATAAAAATAGTATCTTAAATCATGAATTAAACATAAAAAGTTTCCTTATTTAAGCAAAATCCGGTACTACTAGAAATAAGGTTTCGTATATTCAGTTTATTTTCCTACTGTTTCATGTCCTTGGCGTGAAAGATACCCATTATTTTTCCTGACAGATTTTCCACCTCGAACATATTTTTACCTACGGACCGTGTTATCCTACACTTTATCCATTTTGGACAAAGCTTGGCAGAGAGATGCTTAGACGAGTCGCTAAGAACGAAGTTACGTCTGAACACCTCTTGTCCGGGGATAAAATGCACCTTTCGAGTTCTTAAGTTATAAGACCTCATCCCTTTTTCATTCGCTTTGTGTAGGTTTTCTTTTAACTGTTCGCGTAAACACTGCAACCGACTTTGCCTCGGAAGGGTCAGAAAGTCGACGTCTTCTATCGCGAGTAACTTTTGAGCAAGCTCGTAGCCGCTGCCATGCATCATCATGTTGGTTCCGAATAGAGCAAAGTATGGCGTCATTCCTATTGCAGAATGCACGGAACTCCCTAACGCACAAGCTATATCACTAAGATGCGTATCCCATTCCCGTTGATCTTCCTTAAGATAGGACCGAATGGCTGCCAGTAGTGTCCTATTAACCCTTTCGGACGCATTGGACTGCGGAGCATAGTTGGCTGTGCTGAAGTGTCGGACTCCGTACTTCTGTAGCAGTAGCTGAAAATCTTTGGCCACGAACTCCTTCCCATTGTCCGAATGGATAATCTGCGGCACGTCAAACGAGTTAAAGATCTCATTACGTAAAAATTGAACTATGCTACTTGTATTCGCAGACCTGAACGGTCAAAAAGACATATTTAGACAGGTGGTCTAATACTACAAATACATACGAGTTTCCAGACTAAGATCTTGGATACGGGCCAATAAATCTATATATAATTTCTGAAAAGGACGTTCTGCACTATAACTACTGCTGATAGGAGGGCAGAGAACTTGATTCGAGGATTAGCACTGCTTGCATATGCCACACTTCGATATATACTCCCGGATTTAAACTGACATGTTGGGCCAGTAAAAGAACTGTCTTACTCGCTCCAATGTCCTTGCAATTCTTCCATGAGCAGCTTGAGGAGGATCGTGAGCTTTGGCTATCACGCTCTCCGTGATACCAGAAGGTATCCACAACCGCCAGGTGTACTCTAAACTCGACACTTCGTTGTTTAAAGGGAGCGCTCTCTTATACACATATCCGTCAGCAATTTTTAAGTCTGGTAGTTCTTCCTGGTGGTTTTTAATTGTGGCAATCAAGCTTTTGTATTCGTCCGAGTTGAATTCTTCCGAATCCAAATCTACCAGCGGTGCTATATCCCCGATGTCGAAGCTATCCAGATGAAAGAGAAAGCGTGTCCGGCACGACGTTTAGCGTCCCCTTCCAGTGTTCTATGTCGAAGTTAAAGGATTGCAAGGCCAGACTCCACCTGGCCAGACGACCGTTCAGTTCTTTCATTCCCATCAGCCATTTCAGGCTGGAATGGTCGGTTATGACCGTGAATTCCATTCCTTCGACATAGGGCCAGAACTTCTTGATTGCCATTACCGCCGCCATACATTCCTTCTCGGTCACGCTGTAGTTTCTCTGGCAAGTATTTAATTTCTGGGAGAAGAACGCGATCGGATATTCTTCCTCAAGGTTGTTCTTTTGAAATAGAACGGCTTGAAAAATCTTGAATGAATCGGCGATACCACCCTGCTAGACCAAGCAGCCTGCGCACTTGTCTTGCATTCTTTGGCATAGGAAAATCGGTGATAGCTTCCACCTTTGTCGGATCGGTCTTCAATTTCCCCTACCAACTATGAAACCCAAATACTTTAGTTCTTTAAAACAAAATTTTGATTTTTTCACGTTGATAGTGAGATTGGCTTTCATAAGGTACTCAGCTACTTCACCCGGCAGAGCGACATGAGTCTCGAAATCCGGTGCGATAATCAGCAGGTCATCTAAATACACAAAGACTCGGTCCCTGAGTCGTGCAGGAATCACCTTGTCCATTAGACGGCATAACCTTTGAGCTACATTACACAACCCGAAAGGCATAACCGTGAACTGGTACAGGGGTCTTCCCGGTACCGCAAACGCAGTTTTCTCTCTGCTCTCCTTCGCCAGCGGTATTTGCTAAAATGTTTCCTTGAGATCCACACTACTAATGTAGTGTGTCTCATGTTGACGACTGAGAAGCCCGTCGATATGAGGAAGTGGGTTAGCGTCCTTCTTACTCAATGCGTTAACCTTCCTCGAATCCAAGCAAAAGCGATACTTTTTGGTATTACCCTCACCTTGCTTCCGTATCAGGACAACCGGCGAGCACCAAGGACTCTCACTTTCCTCTATAACGCCGAGCTCCAGCATTCGATCGACTTCCTGGTACAAGAGGGTTTGTACTGCTGGAGAAACAGGGTAGTGACGCTGCTTAACAGGCACCGCGTCTCCAGTATCGATGACATGCTCCATTATCGACGTTTTCCCAAGACCATGCCGATCACAGTCAATAAATTTCAGCTTGACCGCTTCCAACTTGGACTGTTGTGCTGGCGTTAAGCGGTGGGCGTTTCCCAGTTCAGCATCGTCTTCTGCCATCGAGATCGAACTTATTAAGTTGGGAGCAACTTGAAAAGCTTTCCAAAAATCTATATATATAATATAATTCTTGGTCAAGACTGGGAACCAGAAAGAAGGTCATCAGGTGTTATTCACTTTTGTACCTAGCCATTGTCTTAACCTTACTGACTATGTCTTGATTTTTCCCGTCTGCTGTTTTTACCCCGGATTTGTAGGGCAAAATTCAAACAGTCTTTTCCAAGTATGCAATCCGAGAACTTCCTGATCCATCAAGGTGATTTTCGCATACGGTCTTGGATCAGAATAAACATCAACCAGAGTCGACAGGATTTGCTTCTTCACTTCCTTTCTTAGCGCGTATCGCTTTTTGGCTTTTAATACTCTTTTACTCACTGAACTAACTTTGTTCTGAAAAATTCTCTCTCGCGCCAGCTGGTACTCTCGCATTCTTTGATGCAAGGGCTTCCCGACTACCTTAGCTTTCCTGTCTTCTAACTCATGGTCTCTATTTCTTGTTAACAATTTTATCTGTCTGTCTTCTGTTTGTGCTGCGGATTGTTTTAATTCTACTATTCGGGGGTTTGAGTCAAACGCGACTCCCCCTTCAATTTCGCGTTCCTGATTCCGTTTTCCGGGTTGCAATTCCGGCAATTGAGAGTTATAACTCCGGCCTGACCACACCTGTAGCAAAACAGGTTCCTGATTTTGGATGAACAATCCATGAATGAATGCCCTAAGGCCTTACAGCTCCAGCACGTCAATTGCCTAGACTCTCCATACCCCCAGACTTCACGGAGCCCCTTACGCTGAAAAGCAGCTAGTTGCTCGTGCGGTATGTGGATTCCGTCAAACTTTGTCTCTCGAATTGATTGGTTGTGTTTTCTGACTTGCTCTAATTTAAATTAATAAAAAGTGATTTTTAATAGTCCTCAAATCTATATTTCTGACATTTAACCTTTTATTATTGACTTTAATAAAATCATAAACTCCTTGATCTTTTTTAATTAAAACCATTAAAAAAAATTTTAAAAAATATTTCCCCCACAAAATAAATTACATTTGGTAAATTCATATTTAATTTATATATACATATAAACTCTTTGTCACAACACATACATTGGAAACCATTTGTTCCCCTTCGCAATTATGGATTTGTGCAATGAATGTTCTTCTGATCTCCCCCCTTATTGGGATTATGTCACCTGCTTTGGATGTGATGGAAGAGTGCACTTTAAATGCACTACTATCTCAGAAAAATCATATAGAACATTGGGTGCAACGAGAAAAAAAGAATGGCGGTGTCCAGCATGCCGAAAAGAGTCAGCAAACCTGAATTTACAACACAATGCGAACTCGCCAGCGACAACTTCAAACCAACTGGCATCAAAACGCACAAGAAGTACTTCTAGTCCAGAAACTGTCCTAAGACCAGGCGAAGGAGGAAACTACAACGTAGCCATTCTTCAAGAGATGAAAGCAATGAGGAGGGAGATGTTCGATATTAAAACCAGCTGTGACTTTGTTGCCAACAAATACGAAGAAATAAACAAAAACATAACACTAAACAATGACTTAATTAAAAAACTATCAGATGAAATAAAAGAACTAAAAGAAAACAATTTAAAAAAAGACGAAATCATACATGGAATGGAAACAAAAATTAACACACTTGAACAACATCTATTAAAATCAAATGTTGAAATTAAAAACATTCAACCCACAACAAATGAAAACCTAATTGAAATAGTGCAAAACCTTGGAGAGACCACCAACTGCCCTATTCAGCCACATGACATAACAGATGTTTATAGAACGAGAGCAAAAAATCCGCAAAGATCAGCTATCATTGTGTCTTTTGCAAGTTACACACATAAAACCAATTTCATCAAAAATGCAAAAGTCGCTCAGAGAGATCAACAGAAAAGTAATGTGCATACCACCAACACCAACAATCCTGTTTTTGTAAACAACCACCTTACACCAACAAATAAACACTTGCTTTGGCTTGCCAAAAACAAAGCTAGAGAGTGCAATTGGAAATTTGTATGGGAAGCTGCAGGAAAAATATTTGCTCGTAAATACGAGAATGAAGAAATTATACATATATGCACGGTAAATGATATTGACAAAATACATAACTAATCTATCGATATTATGAGAAAATGTGAAGAGCGAATGATAACAGCTGATATGATGGAAGAACAAGATAATGTAATAGAAGTTGAATGTAGGGTAGTGCAGGGTATCATGGGTATGAATGAAATTGAACTAAAAGAATTAAATTATTGTTGTGTAAGTTTTAATATTCAATCGCTTCGAAAAAAACTGGAACTGTTTTATTGCCGAAATCGAAAGTTTTCTTTGTTATTTAAATATTATTGTTTTAACTGAAATAAACATACATGAAGAAGAAAATTGCCTTTACCACATTGAAGGTTTTAATGCTGAATTTATGCATAGGACAAAATCTGGGAAAGGAGGAATTGCAGTGTTCATAAAAAAAGGCATACATTTTGAAAGATGTTCGTAGGAGACGTTAAGCTACGATAGTCTTAGTATAAAAACAAAAGACAAATGGGGAATTAAATATATTCTTGCAATTTATAGACCACCATCACGAAGTAAAATATTATTTATCGATGAATTTGACCAACATACTAAAAACGAAAAAGACTTAATAGTTCTTGGAGACATTAATATTGACACTAAAGATCTGGACAATAATAACACCAAAAAATATATTGAGATGATGTCATCAAAAGGTGTAATGAACAATGAAAAGTAAATCGACTTATTCAGCAAACAAATTGACAAGAAATGTATGAAAATGAACATGACGTCGAACGGCTTTATAATCAATTTGTTAAGAAAATGATGGACATATATGCAAACTCAACCAAAACTCAAAAACCAAGAAAACGACAAAACAAAAATTGGATAACGAAAACATTATTGAACTGTGCAAAAAAAGAGACGTGTTTTATAAAAGGTGGAAAAATAACCCAAGAAACAAAGTTTACAAATCTGACTACAAAAAGCTACGAAATTACGTTAACATAAATATACAAATAAAAAAGGCAAACTTTTACAAAACAAAACTGACAAATGCAAAACATGACCCGAGGAAAACTTGGAGTATTGTAAATGAACTATTGGGTAGAAAAAAACTATCAATTGATGAAACAATAGAAAACAATCTTTGTACTCAATCGAATGTTTGTGACATAGCTGAAGAATTTGCCGAGTTTTTTTTCCACACAAGCATCTAAAATTATACATAATTGTACTTACAAAACGTCCAATCAGACAAGTCAACATATCGCTCAGTCTATATTTATTGAAGAGGCTGATGAAATTGAAACCCGAAACATACTGTATAATTTAAAAACGAGAAAAAGCCCAGGAGCTGATGGGATAAGAGCGTGTGATATCAAACTGAATGCTGATTTTCTGACACCAATCTTGCAAGTAATTATCAAACAAAGTCTGATGCAAGGATGTATTCCAAAAGTTTTAAAAACATCACTTATACGACCCATTTATAAAGGAGGAAAGAAAAACGAAATACAAAACTATAGGCCTATTTCTATTTTGCCCGCTTTTGAAAAATGCTTGGAAGAAGTCGTTTTAAAACGCTTGAACAAGTTTATTGAAAAAACACTGCCTAGTGCAAAGCAATCAGTATGGTTTTCAAAGAGGAAAAAGTACGGGAAAACTACTTGGGGAGTTTTGTAACGTTGTCAACATGAGCCTAAATAAAAATCATCATATTTTAGTTATGTTCGTGGACTTCAGCAAAGCATTTGACACGCTTAGTCATGAAAAACTACTTGAGGTTCTATACAAAATTGGCATAAGAGGAACATTATGGAAATGAATGGAGAATTATTTAAAAGATAGGACTTTCAAAGTTAAAATTTGTAATTCATGCAGTGAAGAAAAAATATGTACATATGGCGTACCACAAGGGTCAAAACTTGGTCCGGTTCTATTCCTTCTTTTTACGAACGCACTTCTTGGAGTTTTAAAAAAAAGTACCGTTTTTGCCTACGCAGATGACATAGCAATTGTTGTTAAACACAAGTGCCTTAAAACAGCTATTAACGTTATGCAACAAGAGTTTGATGAAGTCTCTAAATGGTGTCATGATTTTGGGTTGGTCATTAATGCCAACAAAACGAAACTCATGCATATTCGCTCACCACACCAAAAAGAGCAAGGAATAAGGATCTTCTTTCAAAACGAAAAATGTCCACATGCTCAAAAAAGTGATACAATTGAAGTAGTTACATCTACAAAATATCTTGGAGTCACAATCGATGATTATTTGCTTTGGCGCCAACACATTGAGAGCATAAGGAGTAGCATGAGAAGTTCTATGTTTGCTCTCTTTTATCTGGAAAAGTATTCAACAAAAGATGTCCTAAAACAAGTTTACTACTCGCTTGTTGAATCTCGATTGAGGTATGGAATTTTGGCCTGGGGAAACGCATCAAATACTCACATGAATAATAGCGTCAATCTACAGCATAGAATCTTTAAAATAATTGATAAAAATCATGAGTTCAAGTTTTTGAATGTTAAAAATATTTACAAAATGTCAGCTTTAATAGAATACTACGACGATGTAAGGTTTCAGCAACCTATCTCACACAAAATTTACACCAGAAGACGAGCGCAAGGTCTACTCGAGATTCCAGCGGTATACAATAACTACGGAAGAAGACAACTGAGTTATGCGATACCATCAATTATGAACCACCTACCAGTCAACTTAAAAAACATTCAAAATTTCAAAAAACGTAAAAAATGTATAAAATTGTTCTTTTTAAACTAGTTTTTTCAATTTTTGATCTATTATTTTGTTAAAAAAAAAAACAGAAAAAAAAAACAATTTCTTAATTAAAAGCATTATTTTGTATTTGTATATAAAAAATTAAATTTCATACTTTTGTATTAAACATTAAACTTCATTTTACATGTAATCAATTAATAATAATAATTATCACTTCAAATCAATTCGAATATTTTTTGAAAATTCAACCACCCACAGATAAGCATAAAGCTTCGTGGGTAACATAAATATTTGTAAAAACTTTTGAAATTAATAATAAAAAATCTAAATCTAAAAAATCTAAAAAAAAAACCTTCCTGTTCATGATCGAGTTCGTTTTCCACGTATCTTGTGGGCATCCTCGAATGCTTGGACCCTTCCTGGTCCTGGCTCGAAAACGCTGTTTCTGCATCCTTGCACGCCATTCTCAGCTGGTCCATGGTGAAGATGGATTGAGGGTACACTAAGTGCTTGATCTTCTCCTTCAAATTCCGTTTCAGGATCCGCACCAATTCTGCTTCCGGAATGGCTATCCTGAGCTGAGGTCTAAGCCTGTTCACTGCGGTGAAGAATTCATCGCTGTTCTCCTAGGCGCCTTGCCTCCGATCCATGAGCTCTCTCATAATCTCAAAGTCTGACCTCGCATTTCTGAATTGGCGCATCAAAGCGTCTCTTAGCACTGGCCAATCCGGACGATAAATGGATCTTAGAAATTGCCAATACCAGTCTTGGGCGACACCTGAGAGCAAAAGATGGAAATCTCTCAAGATCTCAGCCCAGGGTATTTCATATTGGCTTTGCAGCATCTCCAACCTAAAGACGAAGTCCTCCACGGTGAGTACTTCCCTTCAAACTTTAACCCCCATTTGTCGATCTTTATTGGGGTCCTCACGGCGGGGTGCGAAGAGTAGAATGGATGTGGCTGTCGCTGGGGGTTATACCCACCGGGAATGTTTCCCGCATTCCGAAGCAGATCATTACTTGCAATCCCCTGGGGTACCCTGTTTTCGTGACTTTCATCCCTAACTGGCCTTGGAGTTGGATTGCCACGAGGATTCTCTCCTAACGTGAACGACCTTGATAGGGGATCCAGCCGAGTATGGACCTGCAAGTTGGAAGTGGACTGATTGACGATACCCTGCAGCTGATTTCCCCGCATACTCTTCTCCCTCTCCTCAAGTAGTGGAACTTCGTGCAGATTTTGTTGCATGTCTGAAAGCTGCTTCCTGAGATCCGCAAGGTTTTCTTTCAGTAACTCGTTTTGTACTTTGCAGGCGTCACTTACTGCTGAAACGATGATCGAGCGTAGTTCAGCTGAAAGGATGCTACCATCTCCGTGTCGCCCGTCGTTCGCTACCTCGTTCGGACTAGTACCTAACCCTACCTGTCCACTAGTGACGTTGGTTTTCGACGGTACTCCTCTGTTTAAATTCGTTACTCCTCTCTCGATTTCGCGATTATGGTGCTTAGGAGCATTGGTCTCCGTGTTTATCTTTTGGCATTCCTCAGAGGGCAAAGGCCGGGTAGGGTAGAATGTCTAGCATTGGCATGCTGGCATCGCGCGGCTTAACTCGTCGGATGTAGGGCGGGATCTTGCTCCCGTGACTAGACCTCACCTCCAACATAATTCAAATCATGCCACTTCATAAATCCTTCTCATGTCCCCATCCCACACCGAAGGTGCTACTGGTGTTTTTGTAGCGTTGGCCTATTCCCTCCCTGCCTGGAACTCGGACGGCCTTCATTTTCGAGTTCCCCACTCACTAATTTCTTTGATTTCCTTTTATTGGTTCATCTGGTCACCGGAGTCTTAAACCGCCTTCCCACACCCCCTAAAAAAAAGCTCAGTCCGCCATGGATTTTAAAACGATCCCTTGTAAGAAATAAAAACGACCAAACTTAGCGTGACTTACAATTTCTTTTATTTAAGCCTGAAGGCTCTCTTTAAAATACTGTACAAACGAAAAATACCTGGCATTATGGTTGAAACAAAAAAACAACAACTTCAAATTAATAATAAATTTGAAATAATTAAAAGTAACCAATAAAAATCAACCTAAAAGGAGTACAAAAGCACAAGTATATATAAAACATGTAATATAAAAAAAATAAGGTACCAAAGGAAAAATAAACAATAGGTATTATTACCGGTAGGTTATTTCAGATGTTTCTTTTGTTTTTTATATCTATTTCGTAGAGCACTGAAAATAAACGGAGTTGGAAAACTACTGCCCCGACCCGGGTTATTCGTTATAAGGAGCCCCAAATTCTCTCTCTCTTTATTGTTCCTTTGCAGAACTTACCCTATATAAATCGAGCTCAGTTTAGGCGGCGGAACACTATACACAAAACTACCAGAGAGGGACTCGTTTGTTTTTCTTTCCCTGGGCATCTACTCTATGGGTTTGTTTTTTTTCCAAAATTTTCAAAAATTACCGGTATCAATACTTATTTTTTTTTTATACTCGATATAAACTAAATTTACAATTTCCACACACAAACCAAATGATCACGCCAAAAAAATTAGAAGTTTACAATTAACAATACTATAGGTAAAAAAAACATAAATTTTCCTCTTATGGATGAGTTTCCCTCGCGAAGGGAATTCCTGCAGCCACCTGGGTGATATTTGCCGTCCCAAAGATTTTATATTATAATTCACTTTACAAGAGGATAGAGGATCTGCTCCACTCGACGGTTAGCTAACAATCAACTAGCGTGACTTTGAAATTGTTGGCTTCAAGCGGCGTTTTCCTGACTGGCTTAGCGGTGCTTGCCAAAACCAGTTTTTAGGGAAAATCATCCGATCTACACACTAGTATGTAGTTAATCCTACCATCCGACATGCCTGGCAGTTGTATCTTTGTCCAACAATTTTTGCCTATCTTCGTGTGTTTCACTGGCCTTATTACATCCTCAAACCTTATTCATTTTCTCCACCACTCTGTATAACAGTTTTCCGATATCTATCAGCTTATCTCTCATGATATCCCGGGGTGTCATGGCCGTCTCGCTGCTATCGTCTATCAAGAAAAGAACGCCAACCGCTTTGACAGACGATAGCAAAACATCATTTTGTTCAATTTGTTGTGCCCCTCGTTTTTCTTAAATAATTAAAAATTATTGATTTCCAATTGGGTTTCCTCATTTCAAGTTACCCATTATCGATTCGCGGATCCTCGAAGTTGTTGTGATAATTTATTTTCAAGGGTTTTGTTTTGTGGCCTCACTTCGGTTGCTATCCCTGCCTCAGGATTTACCTCCAGACGGAAGATCTCGCTTCCTCCTCTTTTCGGGTCCTTACCAAGTCCGATGAAATCAGTGGATCTAGTGTGACGATGTTCGAAGAAGAGTCCACTCCCGAAAATCATCCATGTTGATGATCGGGAGCAGGCTACCCCAGAGAGCATCATTCTCGACAGCTCCAGACCCAATCAGGTAAGCCTCAGGATTCCTTGACGACGGTTGGTGGAAAATCCCTTACCGAGAATCACCGCAGGCGATTATCGGAAGAGATTATTCCAGCAAGCGTCATCGTTAACCAGGAACCTTTGTTGCACCTTCCCTTGGCCACTCACTGTGCTCGTGCAAAGTACATCAAGAGAAGCCAACAATCCCGGTTAAGATTGGTCACCAAAAGCTTCCCTTCTACGAACCTAAGCCCCAGATAGCCAGCCGACCCCATCAAACCTTAGAAATGCCTCCGGAGGAGGAGAAGAGATCGTGCGAGCACCCAAGGCCGCTTAGTCCTGGCAGCATCCGAAGCAATCCTGAATCCTTCTAACAAGGTCGCCTCTGGCTAAAGGGTAATGAGCGATTTGTTTTCAGCCATTTCCATTAAATGACTTTTTATTTAGGTTGTAGGTAGCCGCAACAGTCTCATTCAAAACTCTGGTTATGATAAACATCAATTATTGTAAATCAATCTGGCAAAATCAAATAAATAAAATAAATAAAAAAAGATATAAGCCCAAAAATTTAACTTATATCGAAATGACTACGTAACTGCCAAAGAAAAGTTAGTGATGACCCTGCGGTAAGAAATTTAACTGAACAAGTTAATTTAAGTGCAAGCAGATAATTTTTTTTTTATTCTTGGCTACTGGAGCAAGTTTTGCTGATTTATCCTATCGATTTTTAATGGGTAAAACAACTGTGAGGAAATGCATTATACAAAGTATCCGAGCCATTAACCAATCGCTGCAAAATTTAGTAATGCCGGTCCCAACAAGCTCGGAAGACTGGGAAAGATATCTTGTGCTTTCTTTAACAATTAAAATTTCCCCAACTGTCTTTGCCCTGTTGATGGGAATTAATTTTAACAATAAAAAATGTTTTTCAACTGTGCTAATGGCTGTTGTGGATGCAGAATACAAATTCTTAATGATAAGCATAGGGGCGCATTGTTCAAACGCAGACCCGACCGTCTTTTCATCCTCTAACTTTGCAAAAGCTTGGCTAAACAATCCGCAAAAGCTCTTTGTACCTGCTGATGTGCCATTACCCGACACGGTTACACCTTTGCCTAATGTTCTTGTTGGAGACGAAGCCTTCGGTCTAAAGTACAACATCATGGCTCCATTCCCAGGTGCTCACTTAAAACCCAAGCAGAGAATATATAACTACAGGTTAATCATAAATATATTTAGCATATTTAAGAACACATAATTGGGTGCTGTATGAATAGGGTAGGCACTGAAAGGCATCAAACTGGTGATGCACAGTCGCTGCAACTATATCGTACACATCAATTGTGCTTATTTTACCTCCCTGCGGTAACCACCGGGTACTGGTCTGTCCATCCGGACATTCCTGCTAAACTTATAAGCGCGAGTGTTGAACACAGAAAAAATAGCAACACTATAATGCTCTGCTTTAATGACTGTTCTGATCGATTCGCAGAAGTCTTGCACGAGCCCCTCAGAAAGAGGACGTACGGCGGATGAGCCCAACCAATTGGACCAACGGTGGCGTCAACAGTCAACGAAGCAGACGCCCTAATGAGCTACTTCGACGTATTTGGAGATAAGGTCATTAGGACAATTCAATGCAAGTCAGGGCATTGAAATAGAGATGGTGGCGGATGAACCCTTAATAGGCCAACGGCAGCGCTCATATCCCCGAAGTGGGTTACTGACTCCGGATTCTCCGGTTCCTTTTGTCCAAGGAATCCAACAAAGGACCTGGCCCTCCATGTTGGGGGTTGTGCGTGGGGTTAACAACCCTGCCACGGAAAAAAGAAAAAGTTGCGAAGCGACCAAAAGCCTCGGAAAAGGACGGATTTACTGTTGACGACCCGGAAAAACGAATCAAGGACAACGACCTTCGGATCTGCACGTGGAAAGTTAGAACTCTTAACAGACCACGTGCATCCAAACAACTAGCGGAGGCTAAATTCGCCAACATTAGCCTAATATGCGCTCATGCCCCCACAGAGGACAAAGATGACGCCACCAAGGATGACTTCTATGAGCTCCTCGACAAAACCTATGAGCAATGCCCTAAATACGACGTTAAGATCGTACTAGGCGATTTTAATACCAAAATAGGTAAAGAGGAAATCTTTGATAGGACTGTCGGAAAACATAGCCTACACGACACAACGTCTGAAAACGGACTTAGGCTAATTGACTTCACAGCGGCACATAACGTCACCATTGCAAGCAAACGGTTTCCTCATCATGATATACACAAAGGGACTTCGCGACACCCAGATCAAATAACCGTCAATCAGATTGATCACGTTGCGATCGATGCAAGACACGCCTCCAGTATCTTGGATGTTCGCACCTTCCGAGCAGTTAACATCGACTCGGATCACTACCTTGTTGCAGCAAAGGTAAGAATGCGAATAACCCGAACTCCACAACAACGGAGTAATACTGTGAGGAAGTATGACGTCGGAAAGCTGCAATCGCAAGAAACCGCCAGAACCTATGCCGATCGAATATCCCGTAACCTCTCAAGAAATCCAGTACCGCCAGCATCAAGTGCTGAAGACCAGTGGCAACACTGCCAACAAGCCATCAGAGATGCCGCAACTGATGTGCTAGGTTTCACCAGACCACCACCACGAAACCTCTGGTTTGATGACGAATACAGGCAGGCCCATGCAGCCAAACAAGAGGCATATAAAGCGACGCTGCAAAGAAAGACGAGAGCTGCTCGCGAGCTTTACGAGCAGAAAAGACGGGAAGAACACCGGCTTCTCCAAAAGAAAAAGAGAGAGCATGAGAAGCGCGCGATCGAAGATATTGAGAGATGCTACTCCAGGAACAAGGTGCGGAAGTTTTACGAACAGGTAAAAAGAACATGCCAAGGAAAAAAATCCCGCACAGAAGCCTGTAGAGATAGGAATGGAATAGAGTCACAGTCGGTGCTGAGTACATGGTAGGACCATTTCTGCAGACTGTAAAACGGCGATGAAAGCCAAAATCCCGCTGTCAGGCAGAATGAACCATTCAACATGGATGATGACAGACAAAACTTCCGTCCACCTGACCAAAATGAAGTAAGGATAGCAATATCTAAACTCAAAAACAACAAAGCTGCTGGACCCGACGGACTACCCGCCGAACTTTTTAAAGCGGCCGGAGATGACCTGGTGGAGTGCATACACCAACTCATCTCTAAAGTTTGGTCAGAAGAAAGTATGCCTGGTGAATGAAACCTCAGCATCGTTTGCCCGATCCACAAGAAAGAGGAATTAGTCTCCTGAATATCGCCTACAAGATCCTCTCTGCCGTACTATGTGAACGCCTGAAACCTTTCGTCAGCAACCTGATTGGCCCCTATCAGTGTGGTTTCAGACCAGGAAAGTCCACAATCGATCAAATGTTCACGCTACGGCAGATCCTGGAAACCACCCAAGAATTCCAAATCGATACCCACCACCTCTTTATCGATTTTAAGGCCGCGTACGATAGCATTTATAGAGACGAGCTATACAGAGCCATGTCAGGCTTTGGCATTCCCACAAAACTCGTCCGACTGTGCAGGATGACGATGGAGAACTCTCGCTGCTCCGTCAAGGTTAGTTCTGACCTCACAGAAGCTTTTGACGTCAAAAAAGGATTTCGACAAGGTGATGCGCTATCGTGCGATTTCTTGAACTTAATACTTGAAAAAATATAAGAAACTCGCAAGTCAATTGTAGTGGGACAATTTTTTTCAAGTCTGTGCAATTGCTAGCATATGCTGACGACAGACATCATTGGCAGAACTCGGCGAGCTGTCACTGGAACGTTTGCTAGCATAGAAGCTGAAGCGGCTAAGATGGGACTAGCAGTCAATGAGGCCAAAACGAAGTACCTGCTGTCCACAAAAAGGGACACACAACACCGGCGGATTGGACAAAACATCACAATAGACAGGTACAACTTTGAGGAAGTTAGGGACTTTGTGTACCTCGGATCCGCTATAACATCTGACAACATCTCGTCAGAAATAAAGCGAAGAATTACTCTTGCCAATCGCTGTTTCTATGGGCTAGGAAGGCAATTGAGTAGCAAAGCCCTTTCTCGAAAGACAAAGGAGACTCTGTATCAGACCCTAATCATCCCAGTCCTACTCTATGGCGCCGAGGCATGGACTCTATCTAAAGCGGATGAAGATATCCTAAGTCGTTTCGAGCGTAAGATTCTTCGGAAGATTTTTGGCCCTATCTGCGTTAACGGGCTTTGGAGGAGAAGGTTCATCCAAGAACTATACGAGCTGTACAGCGACATTGACCTGGTCAAAAAAATACGCATATCACGTTTAAGATGGCTAGGTCATGTAGAGCGAATGGACAACAATGCTCCGGCTCGCAGGATCTTCGATTCCATCCCAGAGGGTAGACGCAGTCAAGGAAGACCTCGCCTTAGGTGGCGCGCTCAAGTGGAGGACGACCTGAACCAACTTGGAGTGCAAAACTGGAGGCAGCTAGCCAAAGACCGAGTTGACTGGAGAGGCATGTTGGTTGAGGCCCAGGTTCGTCCCGAACTGTAGCGCCACCTAAGTAAGTAAGTAAGAACACATATTAACATAAAATTCAAATTTACAGACTTTTAAGAACGAGGCGAATGGTGGAGAGCACATTTGGAATACTTACACATACTTGGAGGATTTTATTAAAGTCCCTCGAAGTCCAAATGGAACTTGCAAAGCCTTTAATACTATTCTGCTGCATTTTAAACAATTTCCTCCAAAGCACAAAGGAAAATGTACTGGTGACAACAACTGCAAACAATAACTCAGTAAACAGCATAGTGGACCACCAGCGTCTAACGCAATTAATATAAGAAGCTCGAATTTCAATGGAATAAATAAAACTATTAAATCTGATTTATAATCGCTTTTATTTCAACGAGCATGACAAAAAAACTAATTTAAACAACAAAATTAGGTCATAGTTCAGTTTTCACATCTTAACTTAAAATTCACAGCATTAATAAAGTAACTATTTAAACATAAAAACAGAACAAAATATATATACAGAATAAAAACACAGAACTTCATCTATAAAAAAAACATCACAATTTAAAGTTAAACATAATATAAAGAACAAAAAAAAAACGAGAACTTCATCTATAAAAAAAACATCACAATTTAAACTTAAACATAATATAATGCTCCACTTGTTGGCAAATGCCCTCGAAGACAGATTTCATTGGTCTTTTTTTGGTGCAGTTTTCAATTGCGTGAAGTACTCTCTCAAAGGATCCATCTTCGTTCGATTTTCTTTTCCTACTGTTTGGTCGGTTCGTTGATGACATTTGAGGACTATTTTTCTCACGGACATCCAAAATGGGTTCCACATGGCTAATGCCGATTGAGGGACTCTCTTCCATAAAGGAGTTAATCTATCTCCTCGCTGAAGTTTCCAGCGTCACTAAAATCCAAGTGGAAAAAATTACTATTATAGCTTGAATTAAATTTAAAGTACTAACATTTTACTCTGCTGGAACTCTAACATATGGTATCAAAAACTGTAGGCTCTGAAAATGAACCCACTTCCACTACGTTCCAATTCTTCAATTATGGTCAAAACAGTTGCGCAGCCTATTCCCATGTAATGAAACGCTCGACGGTATCTTTAGAACTGAGTTTACTTGGCATTGACTAAGCATACATTTTCTAACCGAGGCAAAATGCTAGATCAGCAGTCACGCGCGCATGCAGCAGTGTGTTTAATATGATACACTTGGAGAACCATAAGTAGGAATGGTTCCCAAGATGAAATATGATAAAGCTTTTGCATACTACACCTTCCTCCTTTTAAAGAATAATTTTATAACAATAAAATTATACTTAATCAATACTAGTACTCTTCTTTATTTATTATTTATTTGTATATATATTGTGTGTAAATAATATGTTTTTTATAGACATTAGTTTTTAAATATTTTTTGTTTTTAACTTCAAAAAAATTTCAGTTTTGATTTAAATTTTATTCTTAAAGATAAAAGTAATTTATTTATTTTTTTACTAAGATACCTACACCTACATATTATTATTACTATACTTTGTTTATGGCGCCATGTGTAAATCTACATGATATATTCTTAATACATATAAAAACTAAAGGAAAAAGTATTTGAGAAAAAAAATTACATTTCTTCATATTCTTTTCTTTTTGATTTTATTTATTTATTCTATTTTTTGTATGTATTTATATATATATACCAAATTAATTTTTTAATTCTAAATACTTATATTAATTTCGTGTATGTAAAAATAATAAAAAAATGATTAAGTTCTTTCTGTATATTGCTAAGTCTATTTTTGTGCACTTTATATTGCTTCAGATTGTTATCTTCTATTGTACAGTTATGGTTTTCATTCACCTCTATTACTCTATAAGGTCCTTTAAAAGCATTATCTAATTTATGTCCAGCAGTGTTTTCTAGTAACACCAAATCTCCTGCCTTAATTACTAGTCCTCTTTCTTCTTTATCGTAGCTCAACTTTTGTTTTATTTTCGCTGTTGCTCCAAGCACAAATGAACAATCCAACTTATAAAAATAAGCAGCAAACAAAGAACTCAAAAAAAGAACATTTTTTCCAGAGTTTCAATCTTATTTTTATTTCCTAATATTAAATTTTTAATATAAAATAAAGGTAAATACAATTCTTACAATTGGTTTAGTTCTTAGAAAGAAAGCTAAAAAATTTGCTTTGAGCAACGAGAATCCAACTTTAATTTATAATTTTTAATTCTAAATTTAAGACTTTACAAAATGGCGGTGTCAAATCAACATGCCCTTTCTACCAAAAGTTGAGGGATGAGAGCCATGCGCGCGCAAATATGCAACCAATAGTTGTCTCTTTCTTTAGAAAGAAAGAAGTCTATTTTTCTAACTTGACAGCCCATTTTGTTAAGGGCTCGATGACATTCCGGGGGCCGTCTGAGGGGTAACCGAATACTCTAAGTCTAACACAGCGAGCCTTCCAATAGATATTTTCTTCTTTATAGAACCGTTTGATAGCTTTACATCGGCCATTCGAACGACTCCATCTGCGCCAGGGTTAACTTGGATGACATGTCCCAAATGCCAGGCTGAGCGTATCTCGTTGGGTTCAATAACAATAACGATGTCATCCACTTCAACTGTTTTTGTTTTCGAAAACCATTTTGATCTTTTCTTTGTACCATCGTTTTGTAAGTTCGGCCATCATATGTTGAGATCGGCGGCTATAGAGTTTACTACAATAATCGCTTTCTGAAAATACTCCTGGGGCTGTAACATCTCGATCTTCCTCTCCGAAGAGCATTGAATTAGGACTTAAAGGCTTGGGATCTTCAGGGTCAACCGGGATGTGAGTGAGGGGGCGTCTATTTATTTGGCCCTGTGCCTCTGTAAGGGCATTCCTTAAAACATCCTCCGTAGGTACGAGACCTTTAAGTACGAAGTCGATGCTCCTTTTAATGGATTGGATGAGACGCTCCCAAGCTCCTCCCATCCAAGGAGAGTAAGCAGGTATAAAGCGCCATAAGATGCCCTCTTGCCTTGACGAAAATTCGCCGCGGGAGTTTTACAACTCTTTAACATCCTTCTCCCATAAATTTTTTGTTCCAACGAAGTTAAGTCCATTGTCACTGCAGAAACATCTTGTCACCACACGATAAATTATGAAACGCCTGACAGCCATAGTGCAATGGTCGAAACTTAAATCGTTCAACAGCTCTATTTGCACTGCTCTGACGTTAGGCACGTAAATATCATTCCATACCGTTTAACTGTGCATCGACCAGATTTCACCATCATAGGCCCAAAATAATCAACTCCAACATGAGTAAAAGGTCTGCAATCAAAGGCCAAGCGACATTTTGGAAGTTGACCCATTTTCGGCATAATCGGTTTAGCCTTGCAATATTTGCAGACAAAACAGCCTTTTCGTACTCTCTCAACAGCTCCAGGTATGCTAACTATCCAGGCGGATTCACGAATGTCAGAGATTACCGTAGCAGTTTCTATGTGAGAATTCTTCTGATGATGGTAATCGATGAATAGATCAACCAAAGGATGTTTGTTGGGCAGTATCGCTGGATGAGTAGGAATAATTGGCCTTTTGTACTCTCGAACTTAGCCGCAACGTTCCGTCTCCATCAATGAACGGTGAAAGGCTCAGGATTGAACTCGACGAACTGAGCATACCGCTGGATCTCAAAGAAGCCATATCGGATGAAAAAGACTTCCTGAATCTTTCGAAACATCCAATCTTCGGCTTTGCTGAACTCGAAAGGTGTAATGTAAATCTCTTTATCGGTGGGCCTTTTCAGAAGAATGTTTTTAAATCGAAGCAATAACTCGGACAGATGAAGACCATCTTGCTTGAAATCTGGCAGATAAGAACTCGAACGCACCATAATAACGCTTCTGCTTTTGATAGTCATGAAGAAAAATTGTACAAGTCTTATCTTCCTTTTCTAAGACTTTAGAACTAATACAAGGAGTAACGGGCCAATCCTCAAAAGGACGTTTTAAAAATTGCGGGCCTTTGAACCAACGTGTGTATTGATCACCCATCGATATGTCGAATCGCTTTGTTCCATCATCAGCCACATTATCGAGGGAGCCAACGTGAAACCATTCACGAGGTGAAGAAGTGTCTAAAATTTCACCTATTCTTGAAGCCACGAAAGAGGGTATTTTATAATTAGAGGAATTGATCCAAGCCAGCACTGTTTTCGAGTCCGACAAAAAACGAGAGTCATCAATTCTGATAGTGTGCGACGCCTTAATTGTAGCTGCCAATCGAACACGTAGTACAGCAGCTTGCAACTCCAAGCGGGGTATGGATAATTGCTTGACAGGCGCGACCCTAGCCTTGGCCATAACTTGCGTAACTTCAACCTCATCGTTGCCATCAAAACGAAAATACGCGACAGCAACAAAAGCCTTTTCCGACGCATCCACAAAAACAATCAAACTTACTTTGCAGTCGTCCGGGTTTCTCAACGAATAACGGCGAGGAATTTTGATATTTTCCACTTGCTTCAACGCTTTGATAAAGTGCAGCCACGCATTACTTAAGTGAGATGATATCGGCTCATCCCAATCGTACCCTTCTCTCCATAGCTCTTGTAGTATCATATGTTCACGAATAATGAACTGTGAGATCAGTCCTAGAGGATCAAAAATCTTCATAATTGTTTTGAGCATCTTTCTTTTGGTAATAATTGCATCCTCGACCAACATTTCTCTTAGAACTTCATCATATGAAATCTTGAACGCAAAGTTATCAGCGATCGGGTGCCAATACATTCCTAGCATTTTGGAAACCAAACTATCGCTTTCATTAGGATTTATACATACCAGCTTAGAGTTGACATTAGCCTCCGGCATCTGATGCATAAATTCACGGCTGTTTGATTGTATTCCCACCAGATCAAAGTTCATCGAATGACAAATTTGGAGAGCATCTCTCGTTACCCTGATGGCGTCTTCGATTGAGTTGTGGCTGTTGAAATAGTCATCAACATAGGTCCGCTTCGTTAAACCATCTACAGCTTCAGGGCACTTATCTTTGAAGAGGTTGGCATGATGATTCTTCACGTACTGCGCGCATGATGGAGAGCACCTTGGCCCAAACATCATAACTTGCATTATGTGCACCGTTGGCTGCCTAGTTGTGACTCCATCCCTCCATAGAATGCGTTGGCATTGCTGATCTTCAGCCCTAATGCGAATCCTGTGAAACATCTCTCTGACATTACCATTCACAGCTACTTGGCGCTCTCGGAACTTGAACAGACCTGCATGTAGTGGAACTAGATTGTCCGGCCCCTTCAGTAAAAAAGTATTCAAAGAGACCCCATTGACTTCCGCCGCCACATCTGTCACACAGCTTGGTTTCGGAGGAAACTTGTTTGGGTTAACAATAATAAAGGTTGGTGCATACCAAACCCTTGGCCAAACTCTTTCTAACTCGTCTTGCGACGCGATTCTGGCATAGCCTTTCGTGATCATATCCTGAATATAGTTGTTTTGCCACTCCAAAAGAAGAGGATTCCTCTTTAAAGACTTCTTTAAGGCAATAAGGCGTTTGAAAGCCGTACTAAAACTGTCGGAAAGCTTGACGTCATCTGCAGACCACAACAGACCAATCTCATATTGTCTACCCACTAGTTGTAATGTCCGTTCCATAATGTGGAAGGAGCGACTGACTTCTCGGCTAACAAGTTCACTTCTTGGAGGCATAACACCAAATTCCTCTGTGGTGAAATGACGTCGAGCTAGCTCATGGAGGTCTACCTCCTCCCTTATGGCTTCTTGGAACATCAGCTTCATAGAAGCCTTCGATACCGGTTCCGAACAGGACATATTCATAGACGGAGCTGATTTGCCATACACTATCCAGCCTAAAAGTGTCTTCAACGCATGAGGTTCCTCATCCTTGCCATGTCGTTGGTTATGGCCTAAAAGAAATTTCGCTTGATCCAATCCAAGCAGGATTTTTGGTCGAGCGTCCACCAAATCCACAAGTGGGAGACCTCGGAGATAAGGGTTCAAACATTTCAAATTCTTGACATCGACAGACTGGCTAGCCAACCCTAAATTCTTGATGGTGTATATATTCTGCAAAACATACCTGTTGCGAGTGTTTTTACCGGAAATGGAAAAGGTAGTTTTCTTGCAATGCTCGGCACAAGAAACGCCTTTTGTCCATTGCAATGTGAGTTTTTCAGATTGCCCATACAATCCAAGTTCATGAAACAATTCTTAATCAATCATCGAAAGCGAAGATCTGTCGTCCAAGAAAGCATAAGTGTCCGCAAACAAGTTGCCATTGCCGTAAATCCGGATCGGAACCATTTTAAACAGTATAGAGACGTCGACCCCGACGTGAGAAGAGTGAATATGTGGTTGCGGCATGAACGGCACTGCTGATGACTTCAATTCTGACCTGTTGGTATTTACTGACGTGTGCAACAACGGATGATGACGTCTACTGCAACCATCGGTACCACATGAAAGTTTTTTAGCAAACGCTTTCCACTGATGTCGTGACGGGTCCAGACAAGTAAAACAAATAGACCTCTCTTGAGTAAACGATTGCCTTTGAACTGGTGTCAACGCCAAAAACTCCTCGCAATTAAATAAGGCATGTCTATTTTTATTGTACTTGCAGCATAAATCGTTTGTAGAAACGGCAACAGGTTGATGTAAGAGCACTCGAGAGGTTTTGTTGACACCACCTGCTTGCTTCTTCTGTTCATAGCCAAGTTTTAACAAATCAGGTGGTAGTTCAATAACCTTCTCTGTAAGAAACTCGGCAAACTGTTGCAAACTAACTTTCGACAAACCCGACTTCCTTTTTTGCCACCCTTGGTAGAGGCCTGCACCTATTCTGGAAGTTAAATTAGTTTATAATTATATAATATTATAATTTAACATAACCATTGTCAAGTCCTCTTCCTTGTTCATTGATTTTAAATCTGCTACAAATCCATTAATTTTTACCGCCCACGTACGGAGCTTCGGGTCACATTTTGACGAGAGTTTTGGAAGGCTTAACAACTCTGAGGTCAAGTCGTGAACAAGAACGTGTGAACTCCCAAACATTATTCGAAGCGCATCCATAATCGCACCGTCGTCGGAAGAGTATTTCAAGCGATCACTCACCATATAATACGCCTCTCCCTTTAAGGCTTTTCGTAAACGGGCGACATTTTCCTCATCGCTGTACCTTCCCTAAATTGTGGTTGATTTATACACCTCTTCAAAATAAGGCCATTCCCTCTTCTTCTCGCCCGAGAAATAAAGTAATTCTTGTACGTTGTTGCGATTAATGTTGTGATGTTGCGTTAGAAGCGCTGCCATATCTTGGTCTCGGAAAGAACAAACACAAGCCTCTGTATCTTTATCGGGAAACTCTCGAAAGGGTGTAGACTGACTTGGACGTTGATCATTTTATTTCAGTGTACTGCTCAAGAGTGCTTGATGATTGGCTTGAATTTTCTTTATTATTTCCAGCTTAGTTGAATTCATAGCGTTTGAAATTCGTGGCGGACCTTTTGTGCAGGAGGGAAGTGACTGTTTCATATCAATAGAAACCTTTGACGGTTTCAACTTCATCTCCGAAAGTTCAGCTCGCAGATCTATCAGCTCCTTATCTCTTTGGGCTACAGCAGCTTGTGCCACTGCAGCAGCTTCGATCAATGCAAAATTCTGATCAATATTTTGATCAGCATCATCTTCTGCTGCCAACGCCGCCAAAGACTTTACGTCTTGAATGCTCATCTGGAGAAACGCTTCTTCCCGAAAAACACAATCTGCCTCCTCACAAAATCATGGAGTTAACGTATTGTAATTTTCAGCATCAAAACTATGACAATCGAAATGCCCACAGCGTTTGCATTTGTCGCAACCTACCATATAATCATCATCTGGCATGGTACATTTCGACGAAGTGCAATGACGAACTTTTCCTGGTTCCATGTTGATTGACAAGAAATAATTCGTAAATTAAAATCGAACAATTGAAATAAAATAATGTTGCTCCAAGCACAAATGAACAATCCAACTTATAAAACTAAGCAGCAAACAAAGAACTCAAAAAAAGAACATTTCTTCCAGACTTATTTTTATTTTAATATATATTATATTAAATTTTTAATATAAAATAAAAGTAAATACAATTCTTACAAGTGGTTAAGTTCTTAGCTAAAAATTTGCTTTGAGCAACGAGAATCCAACTTTAATTTATAATTTTTAATTCTAAATTTAAGACTTTACAAAATGGCGGTGCCGAATCAACATGCCCTTTCTACCAAAAGTTGAGGGATGAGAGCCATGCGCGCGCAAATATGCAACCAATAGTTGTCTCTTTCTTTAGAAAGAAAGAAGTCTATTTTTCTAACTTGACAGCCCATTTTGTTAAGGGCTCGATGACATTCGCCCTATTAAGAAATTCCTGAGCTTTCAAATTGGCCGTTTGCAACCTAAATTTAACTTCTTTTTCATAAGCTTCGAGATTATAAACTGGGTCTATTGTATTTCTTTCTAAAAGCTGCAAAGAGTTTGGAATCTTTCCAAACACTAATTCAAACGGACAATACCCGTGCAACGCCGAAGGAGTTGTATTATAGCAGTATGCGAAAAACTGTAACCAGTCATCCCAATCATTTATTTTACTAGACAGATATGAACGTATATACTCATTAAATGTTCTATGATTTCGTTCTATTGTACCTAAGGATTGGTGATGGTAAGCGGTCGATGTTGTTTTATCAATTTGCAGAAGAGAGCAGAGTTCCAAAAGGATTTGATTTTTATACTCGGTACCCATGTCTGTTATGACTTTTTTCATAGGGCCGTATATAAAAATGAAATTTTCAGTAATAGCTTTCGCTACAGTTTTTGCACTTTTGTTTTTGATTGGTATCGTTACTACGTATTTTGTAAGGTCGCATGCAATTGTAACTGCGTATTCATTACCTTTTTCAGATAAAGGAAACGGTCCAATTGTATCTAGTAATACTATATCGAATGCTTTTTTTCAGGTGTTGGTGTTATAACCATTTGTTCTTTGGTTTCGGTTAATTTTTGTTTAGTTGACAGAGTTCGCATGACTTAACGTTTGCTTTAATACTTTTAGTCATGTTACGCCGATAATCTCTTCTGATTTTGTTTAATAGTCTCGTTATCCCTGGGTGACCACCCCATATTGGATTATCATGATATTTTTTCAGTACTGTTTTTATCTCCTCATCACTGTATATCGTTATCACTTTCGGCGTCAGCGCTATGTTAATTGTGTTTAATAATTTACTGCCGATTTCTTTAATTTCATTAACCATGGTATTTTCAAATATTATTTCATTGAGTGATAACCGCAATTTTGTTGGATTTTTGATATTGGCTTCTCTCTGAAGCTTTGGAAAAAAATTGTCTAAGCAAAGTTTTCCATTAATATCAAAGTTTTCTAATTCTAGTGCGCCTAAGATTTTTTTTCCACGGTTAAAAAAACATTTTTGTTGATTAAATTTAAGTTGGGTATATTTCTTAACATCTTTGAAGTTAATTACCTCATAAACTCTGGGTTCATTAGTGGTACAATCGATGCTGGTGGTATTTGAGGTTTATTTATTTTTTTACTTTTTTGTTTCTTGGCGAGTTGTTACTTTGTTTATCGAATTTTCTATTCGAATAGATTAAATCTCACTAAAATCTATTGTATTTTAAATCTACATAATTTTCTTTTCCCCTGAGATATTCAATTTCAAAATCATACTCTTCTAAATCTAATCTCATGCGGCTAAGCTTGGACGTTGGGTTTTTCATTGAAAATAGATAAGTTACAGGTCTGTGATCTGTTTTAATCAAAAACTTTTTTCCGTAAATGTAAGGCCGGAAATGTGTTATTGCCCAATGAATTGCGGCGAGCTCTTGCTCAATCGTAAAAGCTCTAGAAGCAAAAGATATGGGAATATACTTTTCATTAATTTTTTGAGTTAGTACTGCCCCACAAGCAAATTTGCTGGCATCAGTTATTATGCAAAATTTCTTTTGAAAGTCTGGATACCGTAACACGAAAAGGCTGAATAGACAATTTTTTAAATGGTTAAATGCTTTTTGACAATCTTCAGTCCATTCAAATTTAACATTCTTCTTGCTCAAATGGGTTAAGTGACGTGCATGATCTGCAAAATTTGGAATAAAACGCCGATAATAGTTGCAAAAAGCTACAAATCTTTTCGCTTCATCACAATTTTTTGGGGTGGGGTAGTTGAGAATTATATCGAATTTAGATTCGTGCGGCATTATTCCTTCACTTGTGCACTTGTGGCCCAAAAAGGTTACCTCATGACTGAAGAATGAGCATTTGTCTGGGTGCAACTTCAGATTGTATTTCCTACAAATTTGGAAAACATTTGTAAGATTTTGAAGCATATGATTTTTAGAGCAGCCTATTACAACTAAATCGTCCATATAGAGAAATGCCTGTGATGGATCTAGATCTGAAAATGCTAGTGACATCATTCTCTGAAAAGAATTTGGGGCTATTTTTAAACCGTAGGGCAACCTGTTAAAACGGAAAGATCCTTTTTCCGTCGAAAATGATGTGATATCCCTTGAGTTTTCTTCTAACTCAATTTGATGAAAACCAGACATTAGATGGAGACATGAAAAATATTTTGCTCGTCCAAATTGGTCCAAGATATCATTGATACGGGGGATAGGATATTTATCGGCTGCCAGTTTTTTATTGACTTGTCTATAATCGATTACAAGTCGCCAACGTTTTTCTGTGTTACCTGGTAAACTCTTCTTTGGAACTAATAATATTGGGATATTGTATTCAGATACTGAAGGTTCTATTATCTTATCGTTTACTAATTTTTCAACCTGCTTATTTATTTCTTCCTTTTGGCTGTGTAGTGTTCGGTAATTTTTTATGTAAACTGGTGTGTCGTCTTTTAATCTTAGCTTTTGCTTGTAAAAGTTATTAGTTGATATATTATCCGATTCAAGCGCAAATATATCAACGAAATTTGAACATAGTTTTATTAATTCATAGTTTGCGAAAGCTGGAAAGTTTTTTTTGTTATTTTTTGAATAATATGTTCTTGTCTTATTGGGTCAGTTTTATTGAGTGACATTATGTCATAATCAGAAAGACTTTCTGTTTTTATTTTTACATCTTTAATGAAAACATCATTTTGGTTTACCA
Source organism: Platycheirus rosarum (assembly GCA_963971375.1). NCBI lineage: Eukaryota > Metazoa > Arthropoda > Insecta > Diptera > Syrphidae > Platycheirus > Platycheirus rosarum. The sequence goes on from OZ020510.1 coordinate 93,079,941, forward strand.
GACGGACATAGGGATTATTTTTGAAACTATTGTGTTCGCAACAAAAACATCATTTTCCAATTCTTGAATCGGAATTAAAAATTCGTTTTCTGACGATATTATACTTATTTTTCTTATAACTTCTGCCCTAGCGGGTATAATTAAGAAATTTTTGTATGGTGCATTTCGCATTGGTATTCCAATGTCTTCCGGAAAATTAGTAGGGCGTATTATTAAGAAATCATTTTCCTATTGGTAATCCAATACGCAGTTATATTTCTTTAAGAAGTCTAATCCCAATATACCATCACATGGTATCGGAAAATTGTTAGGGACCACATGAAATTCATGTGCTATTAAAAAAATTTGTATAACAAGGTCTGCCTCTATAACACCTATTGAATCAATATTTCCCTGCCCGATTCCACACAACTGTATAGTTGTGTTATGTATTACAGCATTTTTAACTACTTTATTATATTTAAGTACTGATACATCTGCACCGGTGTCAATTAAAAATAAATTTTTGTCGTTGCTAATATTTGTACTTATTTGAACATAACTATTTAGATTTAGGTTGAATGTAAAAATGTTTGAATTGTTTAAATTTGTATTTGAATATCTACAGGGTTCTCCACGTTTCCCTGGTCTAGTTCGGTAACTAGGCGCACTTGTCTCTGAGGTCTATTTAGGTTGTTATTTTTGTTGTTAGAATTGTAATTATTTCTATTTTGGTTATTGTTATAATTATGATAATAACCACGTCCTCCCCGTCTGTTACTAATATGGCTGCCCCATCGTTTTCTGTTTTGACCCCTATAGCTGTTATTGTCGTTATTGGAGTAGCGTCTGCCAAAGTTTGGTCGTGATTGACCACCGCGGTAGTGTCTTATATCGGCTTGTTTTTGAACTATATCTGTATGAGTTTGTACATATTTCATTATGGCTTCACTTGCATTTGCAAATGTTCCAGAACGCATGGTGATTCTCAATTCTGTATTACTCGCGTTATCTATTAATGTTTTTACAGCTACTTTTGTGGAAGCTTTTTTTGCTGCTTCACAAGTAAAGCCTTCAGCTATGTACGCTGAATTTAACATTTTGGTTAATTCATCTATTTTTAAAGTGAAATCTTCAGTATTGTGTTGACCATGCGTTAGGCCAGTTAGCTTTGCTGCTATAATTTCTGATGAATTTCTGATTTATTTCTGATTTTATTTTGGTTGCAATCGCTTGCAGGGTAGTTTCTGTTATTATAAGGTCACGTGCAGTTCCTTTTAATTTAGTTTTAACCAAAGTTACTGCAATGTCTTCGTGGGTTCCTTTGACTGATTCTACCAGTGAAATTGCGTCCAGAAAACCTTTTAAGCTGTTAGGATTCCCATCGAACTCAGGCAATATTTTTGACACAGAGTCCATAAACTGAAGTGGTGTAGTCGACACTGTGCTAGATAAAATTATTAAGTCTTCGGAGGTAGATTCTTCTTCGATATATTTAAATTTCTTATCGATCTTCAGTGGTATTTCTAATTCTATTCCATGCTTGCTTGAAACCTGTAATAATTTATCTCGGATTTTGTGGAATATTCCTGAAGCCGTTTCCTTTGCTCTTTAGTAAACCTACTATAATTCACATTTAAAATAGCTCTTATTTGATTATAATTTTGAACCAATGTAATTATATGGTTCTTCACAGTTTTAGACGAAATAGGTGTATTATTTTTGTTAATACACTTATGAGACCTCAGGAATTCTACTTTAAATGGTTCGATTTCTTTTCATATTTCGGACCATTTGTCCATTTGTTGAATTACTGAAAAATTCCTTATAAATTAAAAAATTCTAAACTGAGCTCAATTTTTGATGACCAGTGAAAGAAACAAAAAGAAAAAAAATTTATATATTTTAAATTTCCGTTTAGGATTTTGAGCGCACTGGTTCTTTTAATAAGGACAAAATAAACATATATATTTTAAATTACCGTTCAGACACTGATCCTCCTATAAATTCAACAAAAGCATAACTTAAACAAATATGACGTGAGCTAGAAAAAAGAAAATAAAACTATTTTTCTTTCTTTTGAACTTTAATTTGAGGTAAGTATATAAAAAAAAATTTATATTCAAAGGCGAGTAATAGAAGTTGTTAAGAATAATAGTAGTAAATGAAAATTATAACTTACAATATATTTATTAGTTCTACATATAAAAACATAATTCCGTTGCGTTGTTCAGGAACTTAGTTAATTTAACTCTTTCTTTCCTCCTCGGACAGTTGTAAAGTTGAGTCAGATCTTCTTAAATGTTCGGTAATAGAGATAGATATACCATACACTGGTATATGGTTTCCTTTCTTTTTGTTAATCGTTACAGTGGTAACATTAAAATTCTTTAATTTTTTTTTTTTAGATTTTATCCATTGATACCGCGCGATTGAGATATTTTCGCTTAATATTCGCTAGATCTGTCACGCGCGCATGCAGCAGTGTGTTCAATATGATACACCTGGAGAACCATAAGTAGAAATGGTTCCCAAGATGAATTGAATGCTGATGAGGAGGTTTCATATTCGTAACGTAGGAATCATGATTGACCTTGATTCTCACGACGAAATATGATAAAGCTTTTGCATACTACACCCATAAAACCAAAATAAATTACACAGGTTCTTATGAGAGAACTCACATTCCAAGGGCTCCATGCAGCCCGCTCTACACGATGTCTCTATTCCTTAAATAGATGACTTTTTTCATTGCAGCCACAACCACAAACGAAAAAAATGTAAATAAATTATATCTGACAATACTGATACCACCACCACTCTTGTCAATCTGCGTTACCGCTGTGACACTTTTGCTACCACTTTTCTTTCTGTGCTACTTTTTTAAAAAATTTCTGAAACACAATTCATTATAGTTTTTATGGTGATGTTATGCTTTTCGTTCACTTACATGAATATGATACAAAAAAATAAATACATTTTTTCCGTTTCATTCAAGATATCATACACATTCACAATACAAAATTTGTTAACAGTGTTTGTCGTACACAAGTTGCATAATATTAACAACCCTAAACAGAACCTTAATAAAAATTAAAGTTAAAACACAGGTTAATAATTGTAACCTGTCTACTGAAAACTGAAATTATTGTTTAAAATATTAAAAATTTTAATTTCTGAGTGTTAAGTCTTCAATTAAAATAATATCTGTCGGATTCGTTGGAATTTTTACTCTCCAAATTTTATATTCATACAAATTTGATTTTATTTACATTAGCGCAAAACTATAGAAGCTTTAATACCAAACTAAAAGAAATAAAGTTTGGCTTTAACATTAAAAGTGTAGTTTTTCAATAATAGACGATTAAAAAATTGATTTTATTTTAGTGTGAAACTAATTTTTTAATAACAGGAATCCCCTGCATTATCTCTTTAGTGTGTAACTAAAAACTTCCAGAGAGAATGACGGCTCTCACAAAACCCTATTTTGAATATAAAAATACACACAAACCCTACCTAAATCCAAAAACAACAAAATTCCCTAAGGTTCTCAAACTTTCAAATTTGATTTTAACTAGTGCAAGGGGTATTTTTGTTTATAATTCAGAATAGTGCAGAACTAAGCATTTTAAGTAGTGTGAAGTTAATATTTTAAAAATAGGTGGTCTATAATTTTGCCCCATTATTTTTTAAGGAACCTTTTTTTTCTTGAATGTCACGTTTTTTTGCAAATTTTAAAAAAATTTCAGCGGTAACGCTGCAATTTGACATTAATACAGCAATATTTAAATGCCAAACAGTATGCACATCTGTTTTAGGGACAGCACTGCATGTAAGATGCACTTCTGCACTTATGTTTTCGGCTTTATGGTTGGGTTTTCAATTTCAACCTAGTTTCATTTATGCCACAAAAAAAACTAAATAAAAGACATTTATGTTTTATCGTTCTAAAATGAAATTGTTACAATTCATTCAAAGTCTAACAATGACACTTTAACCAATTTTTTTGAAATAACAGCAATAGCCAACCATAGTCAATAAAAAAACGCTCACGGATATACCAGACATTTTTGCATTACATTTTTTTAATTTCGTTTTTGACAGTCCTGAAGCTATTGAATTGCATATCGTTTCTTTTAGAACACGAGGAAATGAAAAAATAAAGCTGCAACCTGCATTCATTTTCGTTTTGCTTCAGAGGAAAATCGTGATACTACTACTTTTTACTTGTATCATGGTGGAAATGCTCCCTCTCTGTTTATTGTTATTTATCCATTGCTTACACCTATTTTCTTGGGAATTCGTTTTCACAATTTCGAAAGAGACAACACCGATGCATTTTTTAGTTGTTGTCAAACTTAAAAATCTTTCAATTTTCCCATTATCTTGTTCGCTATTCGCATTGACAGAAGGGCATTAGAAGTATTTCCACATTTACTATAAATGAAGTATAGGTGAAATTTTGCAAAAAAGAAAACTGCGTGGAGTTCAAAGTGATATGTATATAAATTTATGAAATAATAATTTAACTAGACATATCGATCTTGTACTTAATTTCACTTATATAATATTTCAGTTTGGTGCTTTGTATGTTCTTTGTAAAAGTTTTACCTAAAGACAAGCGTGTCAGCCTTTAAAGTTTTCAATAAATAACATCCGCTTCTAATTTTGCCTTTGTCCTTGCCACAATCTGCTATAAAAACAACTTAAGATTGTAAAACAAATACAATCTACTACGAAACACAACCATGGACCGAAACAACGGGTGAGTTATGCACATTAATTTGTTTTTATTTTAGGGAACTTGAATCGATCGAGGTTCTGACGAGGCGCTTAAATGATTGATTACAAATTTAATTATGTACTTACAATACATATGTGAAAAAAGAAATAAGACAAAAAATAAAACTGAAGTATTAATTGAGCCTTCCTTCTTAAAACTTCGTTAGTTATTAATTATTTACCCTTCTTTCTTAATCTTAAGAACATATGATTATGTATTAAAAAAAAAAAAGAAATCGTTTAGATTTTTAGTGAAAGTTCAGGGCCTTGCTTCTTAATTACCTACCTTCCAGCTCCATGCCTGAAGAAGCAGCGATCTGCAAGAGTTGTTATACGTTCGATATCAGCACTTTTGTGTAGCTTTCTATGGACTGTTCTAGATATTTATGAATGCATGTACTATATATTTTTTTTGCTTGCATTGGCTATTTAATTCTTCATTGTTTTTTGTCTGCGGGCGGTATTAGGGCTAACGGCAAACACCTTGGTACATATTGCTACTGTAAGGTACTTGCGTTAGAGCTATTTTGTTTTCACAGGCCATGGGAATGTACGTTCAGAGGTCGAGAATTCACAATGTTTTCCACCTCAAGGAGCATAATGAATGTACATCAACTCGTCTGAAAGATGGAGCAATTCGATTGATCACAGTTTTTATGGAACGCTCCCACCTTCCGCCAATGTGAGGTGATTTTGAAGTAATAAAGGTCTTAGGTTTTTTTTTCGCGGACGATATTCATATTAGATAAATTTTTATATTTTCGGAACTTACCGCGTTATAAGAAATATTTTCTTATTTCTTTCTACCCGACGTTTCGAAGAAGTTTCATACTTCGTGGTCAGTCTCACGTGACCACGAAGTATGGAATTAATTAGAATCGTCCTCCCTTGCACACGGGGCCGTAAGTCTTAATTTTTCTCTCGAACACGGACACGAGATTGGAGTGCCTTTTAGTAAGCATTCGAGTCTGGTATCCGTATGTATGTACCGGTAGGACCATAGTCTTGTACAACAGAAGCTTAGTTTAAATGGTAAGGTTTCTGGATTTAGAGAGCCTCAACAGATAAGAGTAAGTTCTGTTGAATTAAGCAGCCGCCCGCGTATTTCTTCCATATTATTATCGGGTGCTACTTTCGACCCAATGTAGTTAAAGGACTGCACTACTTCAATTCATGCTCCATACCCTTACAGTTGGACCAACACTTCTCGCGCCTTAGCCATAGACTTTTAAATTATGTATGCTTATCAACCAGGCAAATCTATCCGCAGTGCAGTAGGAGTTTACATACTCGACAAATACAACATCCCACCGGATAAAAGCAGAAGTTGGATTCCAGCTGCAGATAGATACCATATTTTCATGTAAATTTTTCATTTGATTTGATTTTATTTCTCACAGAACTAATTTCTGTTCCAGAGAGAGACTGTTTTGAAATGCGTTCGCGTTTGTGTTTATAGGCTATTCGCGAACGAATAATTTGTTCGTCGACGTGTGGATCGTATGTCGAACGCCAATAGAGCTTGGCAGTACGTAGCAATCAGTGGAATTTGTTTCATCAATTTATCATATTTTAGAAACTAAAATGCAAATTTAGGCATCTAAATAATAACTAAAATTATATTTCCATCATTTGGCATTGAGTTTGTGAAGAATTCAGGTTTATAAGTTGTTTTAAATCACATTTATTCATTTATTCGTCGTTCGTTGGTCGCTTTCATGTGAATAGTCCTAACCTAAAACCAATTTTTCTTGTGGCTCAACTATACAGGTGGACGTTCTTCTCTCATTGCAAATTTGTATGTTTGGTAATCTGATTATGTATTGTACCAAGAGTATACAGAACTTTCAAACTTACCATTGGGTTCAAAGGCGCAAATAGAACGGTTGAAGGGGTTAACGGAAGGCGTGCAACTGCCTATTTGACTAGCAGAATACACTGACCGTAGAAAAATAAATAAATAAATGTATTGGCCCGACAGCTCCTTAAGTAGCCAAGGCTACTAGCTTATACTCTCAACCATTCCTGTGTGTGCTACATGAGATGCATTTTTTCGAAATAAATTTTTGTCTTGTAGGTTTTGTCAGTTACTCGCAAGAGGCAGTACCCCGGAAAAGAAGGTACTATGAGCGGTATTCGAACCCAGGCTAATTCGCTTAGCAGTCCGAAACACTAACCACTAAGTCACGATGCACTACACACTGACCGCAGAACTAACGGTAAATTACGGCTGTGTTCAAGGGAAGAAAATGTATAATTTTCAATAAATAATATTGAGTTTATTAATCAAGATAAAAAAAATTATATTTTTTTTTTTTTTTTTTTTTTTTTATAATTAACGCGCGCACAAGGGATTATGTGTTTCCCTTTTAATGTAGAACACACTGCGCGGGCATTACGAAGATAGGGAGGGGAGAGATAGGAGGTGCCGATTAACATTGGTTTTGAATGTTTGCAGATCAAAATGGCAAGGGAAAATCCCGCCGGGTAAACTATTCCAGATTCGTGTCGTTCGGCTAAAAAAAGAATCCCTATATTTCACGGTACGTCCGAAATTAGGCTCAAGGGTGAACTGATGAGCATTCCTTGCGAGACGAGTATTACGGGAGAAACTTTTAAGGGGAGGAATGCAACTGGCTACTTCGAGTGAACATTTTTTGTAAAAGAAACGATAAAATAAGGAAAGACATGAAACATTGCGTCGGTGTTCGAGTGGGGCAATTGTTTCAGCGGCAGTTCTATTACCTATCAATCTTAACGCTCGATTTTGTATTCTATCAAGCAGGTGAAGCGATGTTTGCGAAGCACCTGCCCAGAGGTGGGAGTTATACTCGAGTTTAGGGCGTATAAACGCTTTATAAATTGTAGCCAGATCAGATGGGGAAAAGTACTTCTTACACCGATACAGAAAACCTAAGCACTTTGCAGCATTCTTAGCGATCTCAAATATATGGTCGTTCCAACGGAGGTCGTCGTTGACACACATACCGAGTACTGAGAGCTTTTCGGTTTCTTCGATGTAAGTGCCATTCATGGACAATGGCATTGGGGGAATGTTTAGCTTTAACGACAGAAGACAGCATTGAGTTTTCGAAGCATTAAACTCCACACGATTTCTATTACCCCATTTGACAATGCTGTATAAATCGGAGTTTAATGAGCTTGACATACGGCACCGTTGCAATTGTACGTCCGAAGGCGAAGGACGTGAATTATCGAACGAATATGAAAAGCTGAGTGTAGAGTCGTCAGCAAAACAGTTAAGTGGATTAGAAGTAACAGACAGAAGATCATTTATAAAAATGAGGAAAAGAGTCGGAGACAGAACAGAGCCCTGGGGCACACCAGCATTTATTTTATGGGAATCAGACTTGAATCCGTCCAATACAACTTGTATTGAACGGTCCAGAAGATAGCTTCTAATCCAACGAACAAGAGTATTATCGATCGCAAAAGCACGCATTTTCGATAAGAGAGCTTCATGCCAAACTCTATCAAATGCCTTGGAGATATCAAGAGCAATAATCTTACTTTCACCAAAGCGATGAAAAGATTTGTTCCACTGTTCGGTGAGATATGCCATCAGATCACCAGTGGAACGGTTGCTGCGGAAGCCATACTGACGGTCATGGAGAAGCTTACGATCTTCGAGATATTCCTTAAGCTGACGGTTAATCAGTGTTTCCATGACCTTAGAAAGAAGGGATGTCAGTGCTATGGGTCGGTAGGAGGAGGGGGAGGATGGGTCACCTTTCTTAGGGACAGGCTGGACAAATGCTGTTTTCCATCTTCTAGGAAAGATTCCAGAAGAGTAGGAGCGATGGAAAAGCTTACGCAGTGGCTTTGCCAGTGTGGAAGAACACCTCTTCAGAAGAATCGGGGGTATACCATCCGGGCCAGCGGATTTGTGTATATCGAGATCTTTGAGAACTCTTGCTACTGTACGAGTGCGGAAAAAAATGTGTCCCATGGAAAAATTTACATTCTCAAGTACAGGAGGGGCAACGTTGCTTTGAGGCAGCGTGGAGCTGGCAGCGAAATGGGCGGCGAGCAAGTTTGCCTTCTCTGAAGAGTAAACAATTGGTTTGTTATTGTCGATGAGCGTTGGAACCGAAGATGTCGAGGAGTTTTTTATATTTTTTACAAATGACCAAAAATTTTTACTGCCTTTGGGACACTGCAGAATTTTTTGCCGTAATTTTTGGTCATGCAAAAATTTGGTTCTTTCTATTACGGAGTTGCATGAATTCCTTGCTTGTTTGTGCTTTTTCCGATTTTCCTCTGTAGGGTTGGCTTTGTAAGATCGGAAACTTACTTCTTTGAGCCTGATAGCTTCTTTACACTCAGAATTAAACCAAGACTTTTCTTTAGGTTTGATGCTTTTTACTCTGTTAGGAATAAAAGCACGCATCCCTAGAAGAATCACATTTGTGATCATTTCAGCACTGGCATCAATGTCACTATCGAGGAAGCATAGTGACCAGTTAAAGTTTCGGAAAAAGAAATTCAGGCCGTCCCAGTTGGCTTTCTCGTATTGCCAAACGGTCCTGGTGGGAAGTTTTTCTTTAACTGGATGGGTGGGGGATGAGAAATTAGCTGAAATGATACAATGGTCTGAAGTGCCAAATGGAGAAGTTACACTAATGGTATATTTATCAGGGTGAGAAGTAAGAAACAAGTCAAGAGTATGGGCTGCTTGCCCAGCAACATCCGGTATACGCGTTGGCACATCGATCAGTTGGGTAAGGTGATGTAACCCGGCAAAGAGCTCGACATACCTTCCTTCGGGTGTTGTCTGACCAGAATAGCGGAGCCAGTTGGAATTGTGTACATTGAAATCGCCCGCAATAACGATTTCAGTGCGAGGACAAAGGGAAACAATTTTCGAGATGGAATCAGACAGTGCATCAAACTCGTTACAAGTCGAATTACTGTCAAGATTTGGACTCCTGTAAATAAAACAATAATGAATGACATGCTTGCGGACAGTGAATTTGAGCCATAAGAAGTTAAAGTCCGTGTTGGAACATTGCCCATATTGGGGAAGGCTCTGGCAAGCAATATCATTCCTAACATAGACCACGAGACCATGATGAGAAAAGAGTAATGGCACCAAGCTATACCCATGTAGAGCAAATTCTGATAAATCAGTATTTGCTCCAACCTGAGTTTCACTTAATGCCAAAACAGCTGGCCTGTGTTGAACAGTGTAGACGTACACGTGAAAGAAATTCTTTCTTAAACCACGAACATTTGAATACACGACACAAAAATCACTTACCATTTAAAAATACTTACATACAAAACACAACTCTGATTAAGTCGAACTGCGCAGTGAAAATCAAAATTAACTTCTGTAATAATCAAACTGTCTTAGGTGTTATGCCCATAAGACAGCCTGTTTACAAAAAATCAATCCAAACATTCAGCATTTAGCATATATGCCTAAAGTTGGACCAAATTACACACATAATAGTAAATATCATGAAAATGGGTTCAATACTCTTGCAGTCTATTGGCGACAAACATTGTGACATGAATTTTTTATATATAAAGAGAACAAACCTACCCGGCGTGTCTCGGGTTTAAAATACATTTTCTGGATCCCAACTACATCGGTATTAATCCCAACCAATTAGAAACTACCAGGCTACCAGCTAACCGTGTTAATACACACAAGTCATTTAAATCTAATAATGTATTGTAGTACTCAATAAACTGATAGATTAATTAAAATTAAGAAATCTTTGAATGATTTCTGTATAAAATATATCATTGAGAAAAGTATAAAAAAGAGAATCTGTCCTTCTGGAGTTCATTCTAATCTGGAGTGTGAAGAATCTTTTAAGGGTTTTTTTTAAGGACTTGACGACAACTTTTTTTTTAAATAAAACGCAAGCCATTTGAGATATTTCAAAAACTAATTCGATTTTAAGGTGTGCTGTGTGGCTTATGGCATAATCCTGTTGAAACCACATGTCGTCCAAGTCCATATCTCCCAATTCTGGCGAAAAATAATCGTGGACTCTTCATCGAAAATCGTCACACTAGATTCGCTGATTTCATCGGACCTGGTAAGGACCCGAAAAGAGGAGGAAGCGAGATCGTCCGTCTGGAGGTAAATCCTGAGGCAGCATCGAAGGCCGGGATAGCAACCGAAGTGAGGCCAAAAAACAAAACCATTGAAAATAAATTATCACAACAACTTCAAGGATCCGCGAATCGATAATGGGTAACTTGAAAATAGGAAACCCAATTGGAAATCGATAATTTTTAATTATTTAAGAAAAACGAGGGGCACAACAAATTGAACAAAATGATGTTTTGCTATCGTCTGTCAAAGCGGTTGGCGTTCTTTTCTTGATAGACGTTAGCAGCGAGACGGCCATGACACCCCGGGATATCATGAGAGATAAGCTGATAGATATCGGAAAACTGTTATACAGAGTGATGGAGAAAATGAATAAGGTTTGAGGATGTAATAAGGCCAGTGAAACACACGAAGATAGGCAAAGATTCTTGGCCAAAGATACAATTACCACGCATGTCAGATGGTAGGATTAACACATACTAGTGTGTAGATCGGATGATTTTCCCAAAAAGCTGATTTTGGCAAGCACCGCTAAGCCAGCCATGAAAACGCCGTTTGAAGCCAACAAATTCAGTCACGCTAGTTGATTGTTAGCTAACCGTCGAGTGGAGAAGATCCTCTATCCGCTAGTAAAGTGAATTATATTATAAAATCATCTTTATAAAGACCTTTGAGAAAGAAAAAAAAAGACAGTGCAAGTGTGATGGGTATTAAAAAACTAATAAAATGTATATAAAAAAAAGAAATTATAAAAGGACATAACGAACCTCCAAGATTGACGATTTGTGGGATACAAATCATTTTCAATGAAAAAAGAGGGGTGAGTTTCGGCAAATTTTAATTTTTAAGTGTATAATTGTTATATGTATAATGTGATATTCCACTAAATATTAAGAAAAAAAAAATACAGATTTCCTATAATAAAAAAAGCCAGACAAGATCATAAAGTTATGATTTGGGCGGTGGTGACAAGCTACAACGAGTATTTGGTTCGTGGGACTCTCCGAACCACCAAGTAAATTGGGGTCGAAACGACCAAAAAGTATCTCTAAAAGTTTGATAAAATATAATAGGAAACCCCTCTAAACAAATAATAATAAAAGAAAAAAAAAAAAAATTAAGAACAGCTAAGGCCATTGTTGGTAAAAGTGATAATCGTTGGGACGGCAAATATCGCCCAAGTGGCTGCAGGAAGTCCCTTCGCGCTGGAAAACTCATCCATAAGAGGAAAATTTATGTTTTTTTTACCTATAGCATTGTTAATTGTAAGCTTCTAATTTTTTTGGCGTGATGATTTGTTTTGTGCGTGAAATTTGTAAATTTAGTTTATATCGAGTATAAAAAAAAATAAGTATTGATACCGGTAATTTTTGAAAATTTTGGAAAAATTGTAGAAGCGTGTCCTTGAAGCTCCCTGATGGATCATCAATAGCAGCTAAAAGGAATGCCAAGTACCTTGGGATCAACTTCAAAGAGCTATTTAAATTCAACCCGTACTCCATGGCAGTGTTTAAGAAAGGTTTTTTTTTTATATAATTAACGCGCGCACAAGGGATTATGTGTTTCCCTTTTAATGTAGAACACACTGCGCGGGCATTACTAAGATAGGGAGGGGAGAGATAGGAGGTGCCGATTAACATTGGTTTTGAATGTTAGCAGATCAAAATGGCAAGAGAAAATCTCGCCGGGTAAACCATTCCAAATTCGTGTTGTTCGGCTAAAAAAAGAATCCCTATATTTCACCGTACGTCAGAAATTGGGCTCAAGGGTGAACGATAAAATAAGGAAAGACATGAAACATTGCGTCAGTGTTCGAGTGGGGCAATTGTTTCAGCGGCAGTTCTATTTCCTATCAATCTTAACGCTCGATTTTGTATTCTATCAAGCAGGTGAAGCGATGTATGCGAAGCACCTGCCCAGAGGTGGGAGTTATACTCGAGTTTAGGGCGTATAAACGCTTTATAAATTGTAGCCAGATCAGATGGGGAAAAATACTTCTTACACCGATACAGAAAACCTAAGCACTTAGCAGCATTCTTAGCGATCTCAAATATATGGTCGTTCCAACGGAGGTCGTCATTGACACACTGAGAGCTTTTCGGTTTCTTCGATGTAAGTGCCATTCATGGACAATGTCATTTGGGGTATGTTTAGCTTTAAGGACAGAAGACAGCATTGAGTTTTCGAAGCAATAAACTCCACACGATTCCCATTACCCCATATGACAATGCTGTATAAATCGGAGTTTAATGAGCTTGACATATGGTACCGTTGCAATTGTACGTCCGAAGGCGAAGGACGTGAATTATCGAACGAATATGAAAAGCTGAGGGTAGAGTCGTCAGCAAAACAGTTAAGTGGACTAGAAGAAACAGACAGAAGATCATTTATAAAAATGAGGAAGAGTCGTTTTCCATCTTCTAGGAAAGATTCCAGACAAGAAGGAGCGATGGAAAAGCTTACGCAGTGGCTTTGCCAGTGTGAAGAACACCTCTTCAGAAGAATCGGGGGTATACCATCCGGGCCAGCGGATTTGTGTATATCGAGATCTTTGAGAACTCTTGCTACTGTACGAGTGCGGAAAAAAATCTGTCCCATGGAAAAATTTACATTCTCAAGTACAGGAGGGGCAATGTTGCTTTGAGGCAGCGAAATGGGCGGCGAGCAAGTTTGCCTTCTCTGAAGAGTAAACAATTGGTTTGTTATTGTCGATGAGCGTTGGAACCGAAGATGTCGAGGAGTTTTTTATATTTTTTTTACAAATGACCAAAAAATTTTACTGCCTTTTGGTCACTGCAGAATTTTTTGCCGTAATTTTTCAGTTCTTTCAATAACGGAGTTGCATAAGTTCCTTGCTTGTTTGTGCTTTTTCCGATTTTCCTCTTTGTAAGATCGGAAACTTACTTCTTTGATAGCTGAATTTGCACTTAGAATTAAACCAAGACTTTTCTTTAGGCTTGGTGTTTTTTACTCTGTTAGGAATAAAAGCACGCATCATTTCAGAACTGGCAACAATGTCACTATCAAGGACACATAGTGACCAGTTAAAGTTTCGGAAAAAAAATATTCAGGCCGTCCCAGTTGGAAGTTTTTCTTTAACTGGATGGGTGGAAGATGAGAAATTAGCTGAAATGATACAATGGTCTGAAGTGCCAAAAGGAGAAGTTACACTAATGGTATATTTATCAGGATGAGAAGTAAGAAACAAGTCAAAAGTATGGGCGGCTTGCCCAGCAACATCCGGTATACGCGTTGGCACATCGATCAGTTGGGTAAGGTGATGTAACCCGAGAGATGGAATCAGACAGCGCATCAAACTCGTTACAAGTCGAATTACTGTCGAGATTTGGACTCCTATAAATAAAACAATAATGAATGACATGCTTGCGGACAGTGAATTTGAGCCACAAGAAGTTAAAGTCCGAGCAAATTCTGATAAATCAGTATTTACTCCAACCTGAGTTTCACTTAATGCTGAAACAGCTGTCCTGTATTGAACAGTGTAGACGTACACGTGAAAGAAATTCTTTCTCAAACCACGAACATTAGAATATATGACACAAAAATCACTTACCATTTAAAAATACTTACATACAAAACACAATTCTGACTAAGCCGAACTGCGCAGTGAAAATCCAAATTAATTTCTGTAACAATCAGACTATCTTAGGTGTTATGCTCATAAGATAGCTTGCATACATAAAATCAATTTAAGTATTCAGCACAATATGAGAAATTCTGATGCCCTTATCTATTTACCGCAAGCAACATATGGTCATACGATGCCTACAGTTGATAAGAAAGGGGCAGTTAAGCACAAAGATCTTGGGACAGATAAGAGGATAATTTGCTATGCGAATACGTTTTATTAATTTTTTTTCTTCCTCAGCGCGAGTGGGCATCTTTATCATTTATCCTACGACGCGAGTGAATATTATTATTTTCTTTACAGCACACGCGAGGGTTTTTTTTCCAATTTCTCTAACGAGTGTGTATTATTATTTTTTTTTAAAACACGCGATATCAACGCCCAATAATTATTTTTTTTGACATTTGTTTAATTATTTGTACGCGCACCTCGACGTCCAGCCTCTACGAACTTAAGATCGACACAGCTCTGCGTTCCATCGTGTACACCCATTACTGAAGAAAAGAAAAGGTTTAAGGATGTCAACGAAACTACTAATTTACAAGCAATTACTGAGGCCAATTGTAAGCTACAATTTTTCTGTGTGGTTCAACATCTCCAAGACAGCGATGAACCAACTCCAACTATTCGAAAGGAAGATTCTAAGGATATGCACCGGACTTATATCCAATCACCAACAACAAAAACACTACAGCAACAAACGACTATGATTTATTTTTTTTAATTAGCGGGCCCACAAGGTATTATTTGATTCCCTTTCCCATGAAATTTCGATTAACATTGGTTTTTAATGCTTGCAGATCAAAATGGCAAGGGAAAATCTCGCCGGGTTAACTATTCCAAATTCGTGTTGTTCGGCTAAAAAAAGAATCCCTATATTTCACGGTACGTCCGAAATTGGGCTCAAGGGTGAACTGATGAGAATTCCTTGCGAGACGGGTGTTGCGGGAGAAACTTTTGAAGGGAGGAATGCAACTGGCTATTTCGAGTGAACATTTTTTTTGTAAAAGAAACGGTAAAATATGATGAAGACGAAATCAAGCCACTTGACCAGTTTCTTATAAAGTCAGCGATGAAGCTAATCTCAAAAACCACCATCCACCCTAACCCACTCATGAGAAGGATGACCACCTTGGAACGACATCCCGAACCTAGGTATCTTAGAGCCATGAATATCATAGAAATAATCAATGACAACGAAGAAGCAGTTGCCTTCTACGCTGACACGGGGTCAGCTTTCCATCGCCGCTAAACGTCAATTCAACCCCGAAGCCACAGAAAACCGCTAACTGGACAACCGGGTTGGAATAACCCGAGTAGATCGAAGTCAACCGACTTTCAGTTTAATTTATGTGTAGTTTAGTCAATAATTAAATATTTTTATAATATTTATTATTTTGTATAATCAAATCCATTGTATATCGTTAGGCCCCCTTTGTGCAAACAAACAAAAATCATAATCAATGTATGTATAGTTATAAGTAATTTTAAGTCAAATTGTAGATATTATACATGTTCAATAAAAAAATCCTGAATCTTGAACTATCGAACTTATTGGATGGTATTTTCTGAGCGAACAACAGTAAACGGGCATGGGATGGTCATGATGAAAATTTAAAGATGCCATAAGATTCGCTAATGCTACGGCGGTTTTTTTTCAACGAGCTATTAACAATAGATCTTAAAGGGAACAACAGTTCATGTTTACATAGACGATGTGTTAATGCCACCCAAAACTCGTCAAGGGAGGAATTCAAAATATGGATATAGTTTTAACAGTAT
The DNA here is from genome assembly GCA_963971375.1 of Platycheirus rosarum. Lineage (NCBI taxonomy): Eukaryota > Metazoa > Arthropoda > Insecta > Diptera > Syrphidae > Platycheirus > Platycheirus rosarum. The sequence continues at coordinate 93,096,224 of OZ020510.1, forward strand.
TAACTCAAGGCGGATTTTTTTTGAACATCAAAAAGTGCAAATTTTTGCAAAACAAAATCGACTATCTTAAACGTGAAGCTTGCAGCTAAAACTAGGTCCATAACAACTTTAACCAAAAATTACGTCAAATTAAATTGGACAATCGACTGTGAGAAGGCCCGACAATCAAGCAACTACTGACTAAACGTCCAGTACTAGTGTTTTTTGATTCGAACAGACCCGCAGAAATGACCACCGATGCTAATGTGTTGGCTATGGAGATATACTCTTCCAAAAAATAAATGGATAGTTACATGTCGTAGCTTACTTTAGTCAAAACACGAAGCCTATGAAGAAAAATATCATAGCTATGAGTTGGAAACACTTGGTGTGGTAAATGCAGTGAAATAATTTAGCAATTACTTATTAGGAATTTGATTCACTATTGTTACCGACTGTAATGAATTAAAAGCGATAACAGAGAAGAAGGACCTTTTAACCCGGGTTGCTAGATAATGGGAGAGACAAAGAAGTTGGCGTTACATTTTGACATATGAGGACGATAAAAATAATATGCAATAATGTAAGTTACCTACATACATTTGTTTTTCTCAATGCATAAATTGAACTTAATATTATATCTGCGTAAAATGATGTTGTTAAGGGAATTAAATGTGTTTGTTAGCTGGATCTTGTTTTAGACCAGGCAGTTTATGATGAATACGGGCTTGCGAGCCTTAGTTAATGTTTGTGAAAGTGAGTTTTAAACAAGCGAAAAGGCCTCTGAATTACATTCATTGATTTTGGTAGAAAATTATGGTAAAAGTAAGTTCTAAACAAATTTTAACTTGTGATATACTTATTGATGTTATTGATGTTGATGAAGACAAGTTTATGCCTGAGAGCTGAACCTCTGAGCTAAAATGGTTATCTTTTTGTTTCGAATCAAAGTAGCCATGCTGAAGATTGCCTCTGAACTACGAGAATTTGTTTTTTACAAGAATATTGAGGTGTAGCACCTGCCCAGGGTTGGCAGTTATACTGGAGTCTTTGCCGTATAAACGTTTTATAAATTGTAGCCAGATCAGAAGGGAAAAAAACTTCTTGTATCGATACAGAAAACCTAAGCACTTAACAACATTTTTGGCGATCTTAAATATATGGTCGTTCCAACGGAGGTCGTCATTGACACACATACCGAGTACTGAAAGCTTTTCGATTTCTTCGATGCAAGTGCCATTCATGGAAAATGGCATGAGGGGTATGTTTAGCTTTAACAACAATAGAGGGCATTGAGTTTTCATTTCAAGCATGAAACCACACGATTCCCATAACACCATTTAACAATGCTTTACAAATCGGAGTTCAATGAGCTTAACATACGGTATCGTTGCGATTGTACGTCCGAAGGTGAACGACGTGAATCTTTAAACGAATATAAAAAGCTGAGGCTATACTTGTCAGCAAAACAGTTAACTGGATAAGAAGTAACAGTCAGAAGATCATTTATAAAACTGAGTAAAAGAGTCGTATACAGAACGGAGCCTGGGGCTCACCAGCATTTATTTTGGGGGAATCAGACTTGAAACCGTATTGAACGGTCCAGAACGTAGCTTCTAATCCATTGAACAAGAGTATCATCGATTCCAAAAGCACGCATTTTCGGTAAGCGAGCTTCATGCCAAATTCTTTCAAATGCCTTGGAAATATCAAGCGCAATAATCTTACTTTCACCAAAGCGATGTAAAGACTTGTTCCACTGTTCGTTGAGATATGCCATCAAATCACTAGTGGGACGACTGCTGCGAAAGGTATTCTGTTGGTCATTAAGAAGCTTTCGGTCTTCTAGATAATCCTTCAGCTGATGGTTAATCAGTGTTTCCATGACCTTTGAAAGAAGGGACGTAAGTGCCATGGGTCGGAGGAGGAGGGGCAGGAGGGGTCACCTTTTTTTAGGAACAGGCTTGACAAATATTGTTTTCCATCTTCTAGGAAGATTCTAGAAGAGTAAGAGGGATGGAAAAGCTTACGCAGTGGCTTTGAATGGCGATAAGCCTAGGAACCGAAGATGTTGAAGAGTTTTATATTTTTTACAAATGACCAAGAATTTGTATTGCCTTTGGGACATTGCAGATTTGTTTGCCGCAATTTGTGGTCATGCAAAAATTTGGTTCGTTCAATCCAGGGGGTCTATTTCTGAATACGAGTCGAGTGAGACGTCACTCGAGGACACACAGTCGAGTCGACTAACAATCGGTATTCCACAATTCTAGAGAGAGCCAAAAACATGACATGACTGAAAATGTTGAACACGTCCTTTGAATTGTACGTAAAAGTGCAAAAAAAAATTAATATAAGAAGTTAAGAGAAGTCTTATAAGTGATAATGGTTCTGAAGTACGAAAACTGAAGGTACATTTTTAAAAGTTTAAGAGATGCAAGCAATCCGTTGGAGCTTCCTAACAACGTGTAAGAAATAAAATAAAAAAAAAATATTTTTAAAACTGTTCCGAGTGAATATTTGCTGCGGGTAAATGGAAAAATTGTAGTGCCCCGTGGCTTAGTGGTTAGTGTGTCGGACTGCTAAGCGAAGAATCGGGGTTCGACTCCGCGCCAGAGCCACCTTTTTTCCGGGATACTTCCTCTTGCGAGGAACTGACAAAACCTCCAAAAGTAAAATTTGTCTCGAAAAAGTGCATCTCACATTTGGGCTCGGGGGTAAATTGTGAGAGTATAAGTCACTAAGCCTTGGCTCCTTTAGGAGCTCTGACGCCAATAAATAAGGAAAATGTAAAAAAATTACAACAGCTCTCAGATTTTTTGGCCAAGCCTACTACCAGTCAGGAATAGGACACCATTGGATCCCTTTGTTTTAAAAGATCCAAACACGTTTTGCAAGAAACCAAAGAGTACTTGTTAGAAAAAATTCAAATTCCTGGTGTTATCGGCAATTGCAATTGTTCAGTTATAGGTATGTTTCATTCGAGTGTCATCTTTGTATATACACTGCATGTAGTACTATCATGGAGCATCATTTTTTAGTTCTGAATCAAGTCGCAATGAGGCGTGCTGAAATTGCCAATTGGTGTGAATATAGAATAAGTACAGACAACAAAAGTTTATTAAATACTGGTAAAATATCGGTAAAGGTTCTCGTCTCCACTATTTAGAGCAAGTTCTGAATCTACCAGGAAGATGGCCAGACTAAAAATTACCACCATGAGAGTACTATAAATAAATAAATTTATTGGCGCGACAGCTCCTTAAGGAGCCAAGGCCTAGTGACTTATACTCTCAACCATTCCTGTGTGTGTGTTGTTTCTCTGCAAGAATGGAAGGAACCTACAGTTTACCGCCGAGTCCGAACGGCTACATGAGATGCACTTTTTCGAGACAAATTTTACTCTTGGAGGTTTTGCCAGTTCCTCGCAAGAGGCAGTACCCCAGAAAAAAAGGTGGCTATGAGCTGGACTTGAACCCAGGTTCTTTCGCTTAGCAGTCCGACACACTAACCACTAAGCCACGGGGCACTACATGAGAGTACTATAGAAAATGTATATACAATGGTGTTTTAAATCATAAATTTTGAATACATAAATAATAAGTAACAAGAATTTTGATTTAAAAGGAAAATTAGTACTGCGTCTAAACTTTAACTTTCTTTTTTCCAGATATACTTACATCAGACGTCAAGGGCAAACGATATCTTCTCCTTCAAATGTTGACGGCAGAACAACGTCATCAATTCCAAATAGAGAGCCTCTCACCCAACATGATGAATTGATTCGTTATATCAAGGAAGCATGGCACAAAGTAAGTATCAGAACAAATTAGGTGTGACAAAAAGCTGGAGGTTGGGTTAAGACAATAAAACAATCGTACAAAAGGGGGCAGGAGTGGTAACCTTCCAAAATAAATTGCACGACTGGATCGCACGTACTTCCTCTTATGAGCGATCACAGCGTGGAATAAAATAGTTTTCAGCTGAAAAAATTAAAAGCCATTGATTTTTTTTAAATAGTAGGAACGGTTTTTATTTAACAACTTTAAAAAAAAATAAAAAAAGAATGCAAAATTAGGCACAAAAATAACTTTCATTTAAAAAAACAGAATTAAAAAAAATACACTTATCCGTTTTTAAAATATCAATTTTTCATTAAAAAAATTGTTAAAAATACAAAAAAAAAATATTTCAAAAGTTTTGTATGTTAAAATACTTTGGCTTACATCATCTTCTTGAATAATAATTTTAATTGTAATCGGATTCAGTTCTCGAAAAAGTGAAAAAAAAACCGTTCTATGGGGGTACCTTTTTTAGCCCACCATCTTAATTTTTTTTCCGCCAAACTATGTATATACCACATTTACAAAAGTAATTTTTTTTTTATTCTTCGAGCATTAACTATTTTTTTAATTAAATGAATTTTTTTAGTCACAATTACTTTTTTATTCTTAAACCCATCGCCGCCGCAGCAGTCGTCATAAAATAAATTGCACGACTGGATCGCACGTACTTGCTCTTATGTGCGGTCACATCGTCGAATAAAATTTAAAAAATAAGTAACATTAACGTAGAAAAATAACACTATCTGAACATAAAAAAAGTGTCAAAACCACAACACTTATCGATTTTTAGTAAAAATAGAGTATGCCACGTCATGTATAATAACGAATTTATGAAAAAAAGTATTTCGAAAATTGCAGGATGGATTTTGATAAAATCCTGGGGTGGAATCGGCCAAGGTGATATGTTACAGTCACATTATCTCGCATCAGTTGCAGCTTTCCACTGGAATCCTTGAATTTTGTGTTTTGACATTTAGACATTTGAGGTTAGATTGTCATTTTGTTTGTTTATTTATGTCAATACATATTAAATGCATATGCCAGTAACAAAAAAAAATCCAAATATCAAAATCCACCAAAACAAGTTCTCCAAATAAACAAAAAAAAAGTACCTATATTCCTTCACTTGTTTTTTTCCTGTTCTTTCTTTACAGACGATTTAGTTTAACCATTGCGGTAATCCCAAAGGCAGTCATTTTTATTATATTCGTATTCGTTAGAATATTATGTACAATTGGTCTTAAACTAACTTATAACTAAAATAAATCATGTCGGCTCAACAACAGGGGCCCGACTTACTTCAGCTGACTATACAATGCTATATTTTTATTTATATCATATTGTTGTTTGCATAATCTTTTAATTGAAATTCTTAATTATAATTTACTGTCTTTGGTTTTAAAAAATTGGGGTTAGGATGCTGTGTTGCTTATCCTCTGTTGTGTCCGCTGCTGGTACTCTCGTAGAACGGGGCTCCGTCATTGTTCATTATATCCTCGAATCGATCGTCTGTGATGGCTCGAATGTTTTAGGTAGCGATGGCGATTGCTGGTGAAATGGATGTTGCATATGTTAAGGAGTCATCGGCATATAGCTTCGTTTTCATCCCTGGAATGTTAGTAGGCTGGTCAGCTGTATAAAGGTTGAAAAGTATGGGGCCCAACTTGGAACCTTGTGGAACTCCAACGCTGATCGTCTTTCTTTGTGAATATTCTTTGTTTACCTGTACATAAAAGGATCTATGGGTTAGAAAATTTTTGATTAATCTTACAAAGTGTTGAGGTAGTCCTAGTTTGAATATTAGTCCTTTTATCCAAACTGTGTCGAAGGCCTTTTCGATGTCCAGTAAACAGGCGACTGTAGTCTTTTTCTTGTTGAGTCCGTTTGTCACGTCGGAGTGCAGTCCAAGAAGCGGATGGATGGTTGAGTGTCGTGCTCGGAAACCATACTGACATTCCGGTATGAATTCCCTTTCCCTGAAGAAATGATGAAGCTTTCTCAGGATAATTCCCTCCAGGATTTTGCTGACACAGCATAAAAGCGAAATCGGCCGATATCCATCGACACTAGACCTGTTAGTTTTATTCGAAACGGACACCACTTTTGCCGTTTTCCATGTTTCGGGGAAGTAGCTGTTATTAAGGCAGTTATTGAAGATGATCGTCAGCAGTAGGATGGCGAGATTTGGTAGCTTTTTAAGCACAAAGTTAGAAATTCCATCATTTCCTGCTGACTTCTTAGAATTTTCTCCGTGGATTATGTCAGTTACTTCCTCGATGGAAGTAAAAGCATCTCCAGTTGGTCCGAGTGCAGGACTGTCCTCAAAGTTGGTGACTGAAGTATTAGAGGCTGCAACTTCTTCAAACTTGTTTTCAACTTCTTCGATGAATTCAGGAAGGTGATTGGGAGGGCGATCCTTGAAGGTCTCTTCAAAATGTTTAGCGAGGGCTTCTGCTTTTTCGGTTGGTGTTGTTGCAGTATATTGCCCGTGCATTATTGTGTCTGGCATCGTGCGGATTCAAGTCTGATATTCACAAAATAAATGCTGGTGTGCCCCAAGGCTCTGTTTTGTCTCCGACTCTCTTCCTCATATTTATCAACGACTTATTATCTGAAATAACTAATCCAATAAATTGCTTCGCTGACGACAGTACTCTCAGCTTTTCATATTCGTTTCCAAATTCACATCCATGTTCTTCGGATGTGGAACTGGATCTGGAACGGCGGCGTATGATAAGTTCATTAAATTCTGATCTTGACAGCACAATACAATGGGGAATAAGAAACGGCGTAGAATTTATTGCTTCGAAAACTCAATGTTGTCTTTTGTCGTTAAAGCGAAATATACCCCAATTGCCACTATCTATGAGTGGCACTTGCATCGAAGAAACCGAACACCTCTCAGTTCTCGGTATGTGCATTACAGATTTCTGTCTCCTTCGGAGTTGCAAGAAGTTCTTCACCCCGTCCGATCTGGCTACTGTATGTAAAGCATATATTCACCCAAAACTTGAGTATAATTCCCACATTTGGGTAGGTTTTCCCGTAACCTACTTGAATTTTTTAGATAGAATTCAAAAAAGAGCTTTAAAAATGATAGGTCACCAAACAATATCAGAAACATTTACATCTCTTGAGCACAGACGTAATGTTTCTTGCCTTTCATTATTTTATCGCTACTTCAATAAACAATGCTTTAGCGAAACAGCCATCTGCATTCCTCCCTGAAACGATTCAACCATAATACTCGCACTGCAGGGAATGCCCATCAGTATACCCTTGAGCCCAACTTCGGAAGGACAGGGATTCTTTCTTCAGGCGTACCACGCGAATGTGGAATGCCGTGCCAGACTGTTTTTTCCTCCCACTTTGAAGTACAGAACTTTAAAACAAATGTGCATCGTTACCTCCTTTTACATCCCTCCCTATTTACCTAACGCCCTCGCTGTGTTTAATCAACATAATAAGGGTAGTCAAAATCCCTTTAAGGACGGGCTAACTTTAATAAATCCTTATATATTAGGAGATCCAGATAATTTTATTCCAGCTAATCCATTAGTAACTCCTATTCATATTCAACCTGAATGATATTTTTTATTTGCATATGCTATTTTACGTTCAATTCCTAATAAACTTGTTTTTTTTTTTTTTTTTTTTTTTTTTTTTTTTTTTTTTTATAAAAAAATGTCGAATTTGTTTTTAATTTTCAGATTTGATCTCAGGTTTCAGATTTTTCTTGTAAAAACGAACATGAAACGAGATTGATTTTTTTTTGTAGTTGTGTGAGTGCGTTTTGACAACTTGCTGTCGTGACCTTTGACATTTTAAACGGTAGCTTTTTAAGCACAAAGTTAGAAACTCCATCATTTCCTGCTGACTTCTTAGAATTTCCTCCGTGGATTATGTCAGTTACTTCCTCGATGGAAGTAAAAGCATCTCCAGTTGGTCCGAGTGCAGGACTGTCCTCAAAGTTGGTGACTGAAGTATTAGAGGCTGCAACTTCTTCAAACTTGTTTTCAACTTCTTCGATGAATTCAGGAAGGTGATTGGGAGGGCGATCCTTGAAGGTCTCTTCAAAATGCTTAGCGAGGGCTTCTGCTTTTTCGGTTGGTGTTGTTGCAGTATATTGCCCGTGCATTATTGTGTCTGGCATCGTGCTCTTTTTCCCAACGAGCTGGTAAATTTTCTTGAAGGCATCGGGTCCCGGTTTGATTTTGGCAAGTCTTTTCCTGAATTCATCCTCCTGGTGATGTTTCATTGCCTGGTTGAACATGGTGTTGCTGCATTGATGTTCGGAGTATATGCGTCTATACTCGTCGTTCTCTCTGTTGAACAACCTGTGGTATATTCGCCGCTCGCTCCTTTGTCCTCTCTGTAGGATGTGTAATGGTCTGATTTAAAGTTGTTCTTCGCTGTGATGTTGGTTTCCTGTAAGAAAATAATGTCTGGTTTTTTTTTATTTTAAAAACATAGATAGAGAAATTTGTCTGGCTGTGGAATAAATAGAATAACCGTTATATGTTATAATTGAAAGTTGGGATTTTATATACATAATTTGAATATAAGTTGACCCAATACATTTGTCTTATCTTTATCATGCAAAGAACCGTATGTCCAACGGATTTGGGGGCTGGCCCGACTGCTGCTGCTATGTTGGCGTACGAAAGACCGCTAACAATAGTTCTGGTTGCTGATTGGACTGCAAAATCGTGTTTCTCTTGTTTTTGGGCTGCAGATTTTACCTTCTCGGCAAGTTTCTTCTTTCTCATTGGGCATCTACTGTAGCTTGCTGGGTGCACTGTCTGCTGGCAGTTTACACAGTAAACTTTGTCGTCCGTTATGCCGTTGCTGGTTCTTGTGCATTGGCCTGGCAAATGGCCATCTTTGCACTTGACGCACCTGTACTTCATTTCACAGTTGTTAGCTACATGACCGAATTTTTGGCAATTCTTGCACTGAGATGCTGGTACTTTTGAATTTCTCCCAATAAACCTTTTGGTTCATAAGGAGAGTTTTACAATATATGGAAGGGATATCCGCTGTCTTGTCTACTTCAACCACAAGCTGTTGCATTTTTTTACTGACTTATATGGGCTTACTGCCAAAGCAGATATTCCTTCCTTCGATAGTTCTTCTTTGACTTCATTGGCATCATGGCTTTAATGTATACCTTTAAGAACTAGCAGTTTCTTTTTGTCTTCTTTGGCCGTGTAGGTATTAAACTCTGTGCTTCCCTCTTTCAACATTTTACGAATTTTTTGATGGTTCCTTCGTCTTTGTTGTAATGACAGATTTGTTCATGTTAATCTATGTTAATATGAATCCTAAAAGCAGCTTCTTGTTCTTTTAGGATCTTGTTAGTTTTGGCTACGTTGAGTCCAAAACATACAATTGGTGGCATCAAGGTGGGACGTGGTTCTACAGTGGTTGAGGCGCTGTTGCTGGCAGGTTGAGGGGTTTTATCGTCTTCCTTGTTATTGGTGGCAATGTCCTTGTCCTTAGGGGAATTATTTCCGTCCTTCATGGCTATCTTCTTGGACGAAGGTTCCTTTTTTGGAGATGTTTGGTGGTGAAGGTTTCCTCTTCTTACGTTGTACCAACACAAAATTTTCATAGTCGGAGTTAAGGTCGACCATGTTTTCGACATCTTCTTCTTCGTTGACTTCTTGTAAAGTTGGCTCTTCTTCATTGTCAGTAGCTTCATTTTCTTCATCACTATTAATTTCTTTTTCTTTGATGTCCATCTCCTCTTCTTTTTCGTATAACTGGTCGATGTCGCTCAGCTTAGCGTGCAAAGATACCAGGAATTCCTTCCCGTGAATCTTTATCCCTGCTTATATTTGGCTCTCCAAGGCTTCATAGGCCTTTTTCACATCACTCTTTCTTTTCTCAGATTTAATTTTAAGCAGAGAGAGGGGGTGGAACCCCTCCCTTCGCTAAGAATTTGTTTAACTTTATTAGCTTGTATTAGCAAACACTTAAAAGCTAACTTAAACACTTAAACTAACTTAAAACTTTGGTTAAATGGAAGTCGAAAGAGCTTCGCAAGCTATTTACTAAGCGAAGCATGCGGGACACAGGTTCGTTGGCACACTAGCCAGTACGATGGAAGTTTATTTTAAAGAGTGGGATCGATCGAAGGTTATTGTTGTTAGTTTGGAGACAAATTTTTGGAGAAGGAAAGGATAGTATATATTTCCGTTCAAGAGCTGATGGATAAAGACAATATCAGCTACTTGACGTCTCTGTTCGAGAGTTTGTAAATCAATCAATTGAAGACGGTCTTCATAGGGTGGGATTATGTCGATCATTCCAAGGAAGTGTGCGAAGGGCGAAACCAAGGAATCTACGTTGGACAGCTTCGATACGATGGGAGTGCGAGAGGAAATGAGGTGACCAGACTTGGCTAGCATATTCAAAGAGGGGCCTGACCAAGGTTATAAACAGGGATTTTGTGACATAAGGATCAGAGACTTCCTTGGACCAGCGTTTATAGAATCCGAGAGCAGAGTTAGCTCTCTTGATAGAGGTATCTAAGTGGAAACGAAAGTTTAGTTCTTTATCGCAGATAACTCCAAAATCGCGTAATGAGTCAACCGTGGTTATATGTTTGTTGTTAATAAGATACTTTCTGGAGGGGAGTAAGGTACGTTTACGAGAAAATGTTATAGATTGACACTTACTGATATTTAGTTCAAGGAATTTTTTAAGGCACCAGGTGGAAAATTGGTTTATATCATCTTGGAGGAGTTTAGAGTCCTCAGAGGAGGATATCCGCCGATAAATTTTTTTGTCGTCAGCATAGATGGATATCAAAGAATCTTTGATGATACAATCGACATCGTTGATAGTTAAAATAAAAATCAGAGGGCCGAGATAACTACCCTGTGGGACACCAGACGTTGCATAAATGTTTTCAGACTCAGAGGATCTAAATACAACCTTATAAAAACGATCTTTCAAATAAGATTCAATCCATGCAATAATTGTTGGTTGAAAGCCCAGGGCTTTATGTTTGAAAAGGATCAAAGAATGGGAGAGTTTGTCAAAGGCTTTACTGAGATCAGTAGCAATTACATCAACTTCGTTACCATTCTCAAGAGTGCATAGGGTTCCAGAGACGAATTTGACTAAATTGGTTGTTGTTGATCTACCTTTAAGGAAACCATGTTGGTTTAGGGAGATAATTTGTTTGCAATGGAAAATCATCGAGTCATAAACGATACTCTCGAAAAGCTTAGGGATACAGGAGAGCTTAGCAATAGGACGGTAGTTAGAGATGTCTTTTTTGGGCCTTTTTTCTTTCCAGAAAGAAGGAAAAACACCTTGTGAGATTGAACGTTGAAAAAGAACTGACAAAGGTCTGGCAAGGTGAGCGAAGCATTTTTTAAGTATTATAGCTGGTACTCCATCAGGACCTGCTGAGTAATCATACTTTAATGTATTAATTTTTTCTACCACAATTTCGAATGGGATTAATATGGAAGATAATGAAGTTTTGGCGCAGTTTTTCAAATACGAAAAGTATTCAAAATCAGGATGGGAGGTATTATTAGAAAACGACTGACTAAAGAATTCAGCAAATAAATTAGCAATAATTTGTGGATTATCTGAACTGGAATTCAGATAGGTCAGAGTTGAAGGATAGCTGTCAGATTTTCTTTTGGCTTTTTAATGAAGTGAAAGAAGCTTTTTGGGTCAGATATAATGTTAGATTGCATTAGATTAAGGTATTGGAGGTAAAGAGAATCACAAAGTTCTGAAAACATTGAGCTAGAGTTCTGGTAGTTACGGAGATCAGAGTCCAAACCCGATATGAGATATTTTCGCCATAGTTTATTTCTTTTATTTCTTAAAGACCTTAACTCATTATTGTACCACGGAGGAGATGAGGAAATACTTTTCTGTTGGACAATAGGGACAGATTGAATAATGCAGTTAAAAACTTTAGAGTAAAAGTTAGAAAGGCCAGTGTTAATATCAGGGGCATTTCCGATATCATTAAAATCGGTAGATCTCAACAGCTTGCTTAGTTTAGGAAAGTTAGATTTGCGAAAATTGAATGTCGATTGTCGTAAGATAATTTCAGGAAAAGGGGAGGGTGGTACGAGTCTAGCTTAGATAAAAGATGATTACTTGCTGAAACAACACAGTTATCTGCGTCAGAAGAGAAAACTAAGTCAAGTTGGCGTTTTAGACAATTGTTGACACCACTCAATTGGTACAAATCTAAGTCGGAAAGACAGTCTGTAAAAAGGATCTCTTTATCGGATGTTTGGTTGACAGCGGTATAGAAGGATTCTTCGTCGGAAAGAACCTATTAGAGATTAGGAAAATTGAAATCGCCAACAATTAAAACAATATCAGAAGGGTCAACTGCTTCGAAAATGGAGTCAAATGCATCGACAACTAGCTGGTTGGATTGGATTGGTTGAGTTGGTTTAATGTAGCACCAAACTGTGAAAAGAGTTGTTTTAGAGATTGAAGATTTGACACAAACAAACTGAAAAAAAGTTGGTTTGGGAGGTTTTGAACAGCGGGGAGTCGAATCAATTGTGTATTGCTAATAAGACTCCGCGGCCTGTAGAATTACCATCATTTATAGATCCATCTACCCGAAAAATGTTAAAGTTAGAAGGGAAAAGCTCGCTATCATTTATATCGGGAGATAAGTTTGTTTCTGTCAACGCGAAGATGTCATAAGGAAGCTTTTGAGATTTAAAAATACAGTAGAGGTCTTAGAGCGAAATCCCCGTACATTTTGATAGTACAAGGACACAAATTTGGAGGGTTTATTGAGACAAGGACGAGGTGAGCATCTGAAATTAGGATCGAAAAAAGTTATTGAAATTGTATCTGCTTCTTTGCAAGTGAGAGATTCTATTTGAATTAACATACGAAGCAAAAGAAGAAAGGTCATTTGCGACGTCTGAAGGGGTGAGGTTTAAGGTTTCATGAAATCGAACAAAAATTGAAACAATTAAGTTTGTTCTTATAACACCGTTCACACACACGTGGTCTTGTTTATCGTGAAGATAGGCAAGATAAAGTCGAACATTAGAATATATTCGTTGGTCTCTGAGGCGAGAGAGAACATAACGGCCGTCATTATTCTGGTCGGTAAATTGTTTGGTAAGTCTGACTTTTGGTGGAGATAGAGGGTCTAAAAAGGGAGGAGAAGCAGTGGGGAGAAACTCAGGATGATTTTCATGAGTTGTGAATGAAAGGGATGAAGGGTCTAAAAAGGGACGGGGTCCAGAAGGAAGATTCTCTGAAAGATAGTTGTCGGAAGTAGATGGAGACGATGAAGGCTCAGAATTGAGAACGTGGCAACGGATGAAGTTTGGGTAGTAGGAACTATGAGACGAGTGTTTACAGGAAGTGACATGGGAATTTCTAGGAGAACATGAAGGCGGAAGATTCTGTGATTCTGAGATAGCAAAAGATACTCGTTTATTTGTAGGATTAGGAGAGACACCCTGTAGACCCCCTTCCATAGATTTTGCCACTTGTTATACTTATCACTCTGCACAGTTAATAGTATTGATAATAAAGTTAATTTAATTTTGAAAATTTGCAATTATTCGATGACACTCTGCCACTCCTGTTATCATACAAAGCATATTAATTTCAGCTTGCCGTCAATTTACAATTATACGTTACTTGTACATTGTTGTGAACCGTATGCAAGCGATGAACGCACAGTTGCCTTATAGAACATTCCTTACAGTTAAGGGGACATTTTTCGATTACACAATGATGGCAGAGTTTTCCTGCCACTTCATTCACCTACGCGATGCTTGATGCAATGCATTAATACGGGGAATAAACCTGTATGGATCACGAAATGGGCAGCATAGGTATTCAGTCTTTTTTCCCGCTAATGCGTCTACCTATACATCAAATGCACGTTGCTGAAATGTAGGATCCTTACTTATGACGGCCCATCATCAACAAAGGCTAATTGATTCACTTTCGGGTCCGTCACCTTACCCTGTAACAGTCAAGGATGTAATAAAGAGCAAAGGACACAAGACGCTTTCCTGGTGCACACTAACTTTGATTGGGAACTCTGTTTCTTCAGAAAGCCGTATTAATTTCACAAACGGTAATGCAATACTAACTCAACGATCTTTATTGCGTGTGACACCTTGAGCTTGATTGAAAGGTAGCCATCGCAATTTCGAATTTTGCCCTTCCCTTTGTAGATTGGGATTTGTCTTCTAAAGAACGGTAAAATACTTTCCGAGCTGGTTTCTCTTCGGTCATTCAATATAGGTGCCCAGCCCAACGGAGTCTAACGAGCTTTAGTTTTTACACATCTTCTGCTTCAAGGTTTCAATGTACAATTTATGATTGTATCTTGTCAATAATCGTCCTCCTAGTTTTATTGGTAAGGTTTCTGTATTTGAAGAGTTTCGACAGACTATAGTTGTTGGATTTTAGCAGCTGCCTGCGTATTTCTTCCTTCATATTATTATTGGCTGTTACTTTTGACCCAAGGTAGCTAAAGAATTGCAATACTTTCGGGGTACGGTCCGGTCCTCCTTCCCATCCCAATTGCTAGCCGACGCCATCCAATTGCGCACTCCAAGGCGCCCGAAGCCTTGGTCTACGCCATCCTTCTAACGCAAGCAAAGTCTGCCACGTTGTCTTCTACCATAAAAGGGCTACAAAAGACTCCGAACTGGTTCCTCTTTGTTCATGCGAGATAGGTGTCCTGCTTACCGCAGTATGCCGAGCTTTATTTTTTCCACAACATCTACTTCGAAATAGATTTCATACAATTCATGATGCAATCGGAATCGTCCTCCCTTTTACACGGGTAAAGATCTGATCAATTGTTGATTTGCCTGGTATCAAACCACATTGATATTTACCGGTTATGGTTTTAGAATATGGTAGCCCCATTCTTGCAAAATAGAGGAGAATATGTTATAGGATGTACTCAACAATATTTTACCCCTATAATTGCTGCACTTTGTGTTATCTCCCTTCTTATGTATAGGACATATGATGCCTTTTCGTCAGTCAAAAAAAGAAAATAGTCCAACATCATCATCTTCCGTATGTATGTATGTAAGTGTAAAAAATAGTCAAAAAAAAATAGCCCAACAAAATTAAAAAAAAATGCGCACGTTTTTTAGAGTTTATTATATGCAGCTGATCCTAAAATTTAAAATATTTTTATGGAATAGTTTTAAAAATATTGAATTTTCAAAAAAAAAATGAAAAATTTTAAATACAAAAATTAAATTATTCAAAATATTGCTATGCAAAATCAATTTGGCTACTTTGATCTTTTCAAATATAAAATTTGATTGAAATCCAATGAGCCGTTACCCAGAACGCCGAAAATTAAAAAACCGTTATATGAAAGGCACCGTTAATAAACTTCCCGTAAATTTGGGTTAAAAAAAAAAATCTCAAAAAATGTCATCAAATCGTTGGAGCCGTTTTCGAGAAAAAATAAACTTTTCCTTAATGGTTTATATAAGATATATTTATTATAATTTATTATCTGTGCCGTTTCTATAATAATACAAAAAAATGATATTAAGTGCCCATTTGTGCTCCTAAATTAATATAAAATAAAAGTGAACAAAACCTGCATCTAGCGCTGCACACCACACGACCAGCGCGAGGTGATTTCCTCCTACCATTCCTTTTTTCCATACAGGTGTCTTGGCTTTGCCCTAAAATATGCTATGTGGTTGCAATTTTTTGCACTCGCATGTTGTGTGCTTGGCTGAGTTAAGGCACTAACAGATGTATACAAAAAAAAGGTTGCTCTAATATACAGGGCCGCATCGCTTCACATGTCACTTAGGGCTAACACTAGTGATTGTGTGTTCACATGAAGTTTCTTTCTATAGCAATATTTGTTGTTTTCTTAGTTTTTTCTATTTCTTAGTCTGTTTTGGTTTTTAGGTTTTTGGTCTCATAATCGGTGGTTGGGTGCTGTATGAATAGGGTAGGCACTGAAAGGCATCAAACTGGTGATGCACAGTCGCTGCAACTATATCGTACACATCAATTGTGCTTATTTTACCTTCCCGCGGTAACCACCCGGTACTGGTCTGTCCATCCGGACATTCCTGCTAAACTTATAAGCGCGAGTGTTGAACACAGAAAAAATAGCAACACTATAATGCTCTGCTTTAATGACTGTTCTGATCGATTCGCAGAAGTCTTGCACGAGCCCCTCAGAAAGAGGACGTACTGCGGATGAGCCCAACCAATTGGACCAACGGTGGCGTCAACAGTCAACGAAGCAGACGCCCTAATGAGCTACTTCGACGTATTTGGAGATAAGGTCATTAGGACAATTCAATGCAAGTCAGGGCATTGAAATAGAGATGGTGGCGGATGAACCCTTAATGGGCCAACGGCAGCGCTCATATCCCCGAAGTGGGTTACTGACTCCGGATTCTCCGGTTCCTTTTGGCCCTCCAGGTTGGGGGTTGTGCGTGGGGTTAACAACCCTGCCACGGAAAAAAGAAAAAGTTGCGAAGCGACCAATAGCCTCGGAAAAGGACGGATTTACTGTTGACGACCCGGAAAAACGAATCAAGGACAACGACCTTCGGATCTGCACGTGGAATGAACTCTTAACAGACCACGTGCACCCAAACAACTAGCGGAGGCCCTAGACTGCTACAGAGCAGGAATTACTGCCATCCAGGAAGTGCGATGGAATGGGCCGGGCAAAAGGAGGATGAAAAACTGTGACGTGTACTACGGTGATTGCGCAAGAAGACCACAGCGTTTATTTGGGTGCGGATTCGTCATAAGCGGTAGACTTAGGCAAGAAGTCTTGGGCTTTCGACACGTAAGTGAGCGACTTGTGACAATCCGTATCAAGGCTAAATTCGCCAACATTAGCCTAATATGCGCTCATGCCCCCACAGAGGACAAAGATGACGCCACCAAGGATGACTTCTATGAGCTCCTCGAAAAAACCTATGAGCAATGCCCTAAATACGACGTTAAGATCGTACTAGGCGATTTTAATGCCAAAATAGGTAAAGAGGAAATCTTTGGTAGGACTGTCGGAAAACATAGCCTACACGACACAACGTCTGAAAACGGACTTAGGCTAATTGACTTCGCAGCGGCACATAACGTCACCATTGCAAGCACACGGTTTCCTCATCTCGATATACACAAAGGGACTTGGCGACACCTAGATCAAAGAACCGTCAATCAGATTGATCACGTTGCGATCGATGCAAGACACGCCTCCAGTATCTTGGATGTTCGCACCTTCCGAGCAGCTAACATCGACTCGGATCACTACCTTGTTGCAGCAAAGGTAAGAATGCGAATAACCCGAACTCCACAACAACGGAGTAATACTGTGAGGAAGTATGACGTCGGAAAGCTGCAATCGCAAGAAACCGCCAGAACCTATGCCAATCGAATATCCCGTAACCTCTCAAGAAATCCAGTACCGCCAGCATCAAGTGCCGAAGATCAGTGGCAACACTGCCAACAAGCCATCAGAGATGCCGCAACTGATGTGCTAGGTTTCACCAGACCACCACCACGAAACCTCTGGTTTGATGACGAATGCAGGCAGGTCCATGCAGCCAAACAAGAGGCATATAAAGCGACGCTGCAAAGAAAGACGAGAGCTGCTCGCGAGCTTTACGAGCAGAAAAGACGGGAAGAACACCGGCTTCTCCAAAAGAAAAAAAGAGAGCATGAGAAGCGCGTGATCGAAGATATTGAGAGATGCTACTCTAGGAACAACGTGCGGAAGTTTTACCAACAGGTAAAAAGAACATGCCAAGGAAAAAAATCCCGCACAGAAGCCTGTAGAGATAGGAATGGAAACCTCGTAGTAGAGTCACAGTCGGTGCTGAGTACATGGAAGGACCATTTCTGCAGACTGTTAAACGGCGATGAAGGCCAAAATCCCGCTGTCAGGCAGAATGAACCATTCAACATGGATGATGACAGACAAAACTTTCGTCCACCTGACCAAAATGAAGTAAGGATAGCAATATCTAAACTCAAAAACAACAAAGCTGCAACAAAGAAGCTGAAGCGGCTAAGATGGGACTAGCAGTCAATGAGGCCAAAACGAAGTACCTGCTGTCCACAAAATGGGACACACAACACCGGCGGATTGGACAAAACATCACAATAGACAGGTACAACTTTGAGGTAGTTAGGGACTTTGTGTACCTCGGATCCGCTATAACATCTGACAACAACATCTCGTCAGAAATAAAGCGAAGAATTACTCTTGCCAATCGCTGTTTCTATGGGCTAGGAAGGCAATTGAGTAGCAAAGCCCTCTCTCGAAAGACAAAGGAGACTCTTTATAAGACCCTAATCATCCCAGTCCTGCTCTATGGCGCCGAGGCATGGACTCTATCTAAAGCGGATGAAGATATCCTTAGTCGTTTCGAGCGTAAGATTCTTCGGAAGATTTTTGGCCCTATCTGCGTTAACGGGCTTTGGAGGAGAAGGTTCAACCAAGAACTATACGAGCTGTACAGCGACATTGACCTGGTCAAAAAAATACGCATATCACGTTTAAGATGGCTAGGTCATGTAGAGCGAATGGACAACAATGCTCCGGTTCGCAGGATCTTCGATTCCATCCCAGAGGGTAGACGCAGTCAAGGAAGACCTCGCCTTAGGTGGCGCGCTCAAGTGGAGGACGACCTCAACCAACTTGGAGTGCAAAACTGGAGGCAGCTAGCCAAAGACCGAGTTGGCTGGAGAGGCATGTTGGTTGAGGCCCAGGTTCGTCCCGAACTGTAGCGCCACCTAAGTAAGTAAGTAAGTAATCGGTGGTGAATTTGTGGTTGATTATTCGAATGTTCGAGGGCTAAGATAATTGTCTGCCTGTGTAACACCATACTGTTTTATATCGCTGAGTGAAACTCAGGTAGGGTAAACTTCCTATCCGTCGACATTTATCCTACAAGGGTATAACTTAGTGCCATTATTCTTTTCCAATCACGGTCTAGCTGTCTACGTTAGGAATGATGTTGCGTCCCAATTCCAACCACAATATGGTTCTTGTACTTACTCCTTTTTCAACTTCATGTCGTTTAAATTCACTGTTAATAAGCACATCATCCACTATCGAAGCCCAAATCTTGACAGTTTAACCTGCATATTCAATTCTCTGTCTGACTCCACCCAAAAAATTATTGCCCTGTATCCTCGCACTGAAATCGTTATAACGGGTGATTTCAATGTCCAAAATTCCTCCTGGCTTCGCTATTCTGGCCCGTATGTTTATTGAGATCTTTTCCGAAATAAACCATCTTATACAACTTGTTGACAAGCCTATCCGCATATCGCATGTTGATGGCCAAGCCGAAAACAATCTTGACTTGTTTCTTACCTCTGACCCTGATAAATGCACTACTAGTGTATTGTGCGGGCGGCGGCAGTGGTGCAGTAGATAAGATGTTTGCTTGTTAAGCGAGAGATCCTAAGTTCGACTCTCAGTTTGGAAGCCATTTTTCTAACTCCTAGTGCAAGCTTGAGCCCCGTGGGTTTTAAGTGAGAAAATAGTCACCTAATTCTCGATCTATTGCGCCGAAAAAATTCTTGCTTGCATTCTAAAAGGCATTGTGCCTTACAGACACATAGTTAAAAATATTATTATTATCACCTCTAGGCACTTCTGACCACTGTGTCGTATCTGCGCAATTCTCATGTCAAATTATTGCAGTTAAAGAAAGAGCTCATAAGAGAATCGTTGGCAGTATGAGAAAGCCAACAGGGACGGTCTCAACAATTTCTTCAGAATTTTTTTTTTTCATTTTTTAACCGCTTTAGAAGTCGTTTTTATAGATATGTATATATTTATTACATACAAATAATAAAATTATACACATTAATTTTTTTTTTATTTTTTAATAGGTGAATGAACAAGGACCGCATGGAGCTCCCGTCGTTTATAGAAATGAATCTGATCAATTAAAAAATTTCAAACCTTTCGATTTAGAAGAATATTGGGGACAACGTCTTGTTCAAAATATCCACGTTTCCCATGGACATCAATAATTATCGTTGAAAATGATAAACTTAAAATAACTTAGTAACAATAATAAAACAAATGTTTTTGAAAAGTAGGTACTTTCGAAACTCGGAGAAATTAAAACAATGAATCAGTCGTCATATTAAAAAGGCTGCCCAAGAACTTAACGAATTAATTCCAATCCAACCAAACTTGTTTTTAATTGTTTTTAAAATTGTGCATGAATTGTGTTTTTGGTTTAACGTTTCAAAAATTGGCTGCTGTCCTCGAAAAAACATTTTGTGTTTCTTTTTTAATAGTTACCTCGTCTTTTACTATTGTTCAGTAAATAAATAAGTAGTTTGAAGAATAATAAAACAATAATTTTATTTCCTATGAATAATCATAAGTAATTCGTGTTTATGCAAAAATAATACGCATATATTTTCAAACTTGTATTAAACAACAAAATAATATATATTAAACAATTTGTCCATGGTAATTTTAAGAAAATAAATATAAAAAAAAATATTTTTTTCTTTGAAGTTGAATTTTTTTTTAAATGAAGAAGAAATAAATATTTCGGGTTCAAAGAATTAAACAAAATAATTTGACAATAATAATTACATATTTGCCAAAGGGGCACCCATATGACTTTAATTTTAGATAAAAAATAATACCCTAAAAACACGAGGGAGCAGTGTAACAATAACAACCATTAATAACGTGTTTTGTTCAAATTTACAAGATTTGTTCTCAAAATCGGATACAATGCTCTTTTCAATGAAGCTTGTTTCATCATTTAATCGTAGTATTGGTGATCGACGAGCATGACACACAGATAAACAACAAGGGCTTTTTTTAACTATCATTATAATTTGTCAAAACAATATTAAAAACAAAATTCAACGTAAAATTCTCTTAACTTATACAGATTTTGCCATTGAAAATAATTCAATTTGCATTATCGTTGCATAGGATCATGTTTTAGTGATTTAATTTTTTAAACACCCCAAAAAAATTGTATTTTTGAACGGCAAATAGTTTACCATTTAGCCAGTTCACGTTCAAATTTGCTGTCAAAAAATGAATCCACGATTTTTTTGGATTTGCGTGCTCAATTTTAGTTTGTCAAAGACAACTCTGTTAGAAAAAAAGAGATACAAAGTTTTTTTTTTTTATATATATAATTAACGCGCGAATTATGTTCACTAAGTCGAAAGGTTTATAAAAAAAAATAACTTTATTACTCAACATATAAATTACACGAATGAACTTAAAACTACTTGTTAACCACGGCTTCTATATTGACTCTGTTGACTGTGTATACTGTGTATATTGTTTGCATTCGACGTTCTTTATATCAATCCGTTATTGCTGGGTCAGCTTTTAGTGAACTCTAACGAGTCCAATCGATTGCCAAACCAAAGCTCGTGTTTGGTGTCGTCGTATTGGCAGACGCTGACGTTGGTTTTTTGGTAACTGCAGCGGTGGGAACATCCGTTGCTGGTTGGTTCCCTGAACTTGATATAACCTCTCCCTCCTTAAGATGAAAACTCTCCTGAGTTATATAGAATGTACGTTTGAGTTCTTTTGATTTTATATAAACATAAATTATTAAACTAATAATTAATAGTACAATTATGATACCAACATAAATATTAAACATAACATGGTTCTTATGGTTGAATTTTAATTCGTTAATGTTTTCGATATTTTCTATTTGTTTTATTATCATATCATCGAAACTTAATTGTTCTTTAGTTTTATTAAGGCTTATCTCGTAAGGGATAATAAATCTTTCCTCAAATACATCTTTATTGTTGGTAAAAGTGTTATTCAATATTTTGAGTTTGCAGCTATTAAAGTTTAATAAAAAGTTTCCATTTAAAGGTGTAATTCTTTCATCACAAGTACTTGACAAATTTGTATCTTTAATATTCTTTTACAATAACAAACCATTTTCAATTTCATTAATTTTCATTTGGTAGTTCTTCGTTTTCATACAGACAGTATTGTTTAAACATAAATTTGGTTTCCTTAAATTTTTAAATTCTACATTTGGTTCGTATTTATATATAGTTTCGTTTATCTTAATGATTTCTTCGTCATCTATTACTAATTCTTCAAAATTCATATTTGTTAAGGAGGTAACTAAACTGTCTCTATTAGTTCATTGGGTATTTTAATTATAAAAACAATTTTTTCATTTTTATACAGAGCTGTTCCAATTTTTATATTTTTTAGCTTCTCGAAACTTATCATATTTAATTATTTCTTCTTTACTTAAAATATTGTTTCCCATTATTCCTGTTCTACTTGAAGCAATGTTATTTTGAATGTGTTCGATATTGTCTTTTATTATTCCAATTTTTAATAATGATTCTAAGTAAATGAGTTTGTTATTCCATTTAATAGTTTCTTTTTTAATATTATTGAATTGATTCAAAATTTTAAATCTATCATTCTCAATAGTTTGTTTTAACGTTACAAAAGTTTGATTAAAACTATCATTAATGAATATTTGTTTGTTGTTTTGGGTTATTAGGTTATGGTTATTCTTATCGATGACTTTTAGATGTTCTTAGATGTTTTGCCTATCGTCTTCGTCCATTGTTCCATATAACCATTTCATACCTGTACCTACTATATTGATGAGTCCTCTTTTGTGTCTGTGTGGGATAATTGTATGTAATTTGTATTTTAGTGATTCTAACTCATGAAATAAAATTTCTTTTCCTTTGTCAATTTGAATATTGGAAATATTTTCCTCTAGGCATTCAATTATCTTCAAAATTTCTGTGGGGTTTATAATGTGTAGTATGACATCATAAGTTCTTACTATTTCAACGTTTCCTAGTTTAATTTCTATGAATCCACTGTTTGTATCAATTTTTTCTATGGTCAATTTTGCGTCAATTGTCGTCGCTGTCATTAGTAGAATTACTAATATCCACTTGATCTGAAAATTTAGTTGGTCTTTTAATATTTGAAGGATGTACATTATGTAGTTTAAGTTTTCTATATCTAGGTTCTTCTTTATGTCTAAGTGCTTTATAATTCCTAACTAGTCCTTCTTCTCGTTCCTCTTTATATTCTTCTCTATTTGTGTTTAGTTTATTAATAATTTTGTCCTTTATATCCTGCATGTTTGTTTTAACTTTTTGTTTATCTACTCTACCTTCTAGAACATCTATTGGTTTGAATTTTATTGCTGAATGTACTGATTTGTTATACCATTCTACGCACTTATATATTTTTTCTTTTGTTGTTCATTCTGATTTTTCGGTTGGGAGTACTCTCATTTTCTCACTGATGGTGCTGTGAAGTCTCTCAATGTCTGAGTTACCTGTATGGCTATTCGGTTTGGTGAAGTGAACTTCGATGTTCTCTTGCCTTAAGAAGTCTTGAACGTTTATGCTTTGGAATTCGTTGTCTAAAATAATTTTGCTGGGTTTTCCTTTGATAGAAAAGTATAGTCGCAATTTTTCTTTGATAGTTAAACTATTTCTGTCTTCTAAATAGAACATAGTACAGTGTTTAGAGAATTTGTCAATGAAAGTAAAGAAGTTGTTTTTGCAATTAGTGTAAATATCTGCGTGTACTATTTGATTTATGTCACTTGGTGTTTCGGTGTGATGAAACTTTGGCTTTATTGGTTTTCTATCGTACTTGGCTCGATTGCATGTGTCACAATTGTTAATATATTTTTGTATGATTTCTTTTAAGTTTTTAAAGTATATGAGTTTCTTTAAACCTTCATAATTTTCGTTTATGCCTGCATGACCTGTTTCGTTCTTATGATATCGTGCTATCTGTTTATAGGCTTCTTCTTCAGTTTTTATATTTTTTGCGTGATACATGCATTTATAAAATTTAATATGTTCTATGTCAAATAATTCAATTAGTTTTAGTTGAACCAAATTATATTCATGTTCCGTTAACTCTGAGTATATACCTATTTTACCTCTTCTCTTTATGAACCTTCTGAATATATCTATGAGTCTCCCTTCATGGATATCTTCGGAATTGATATATATTATTCTCTTATTATTTAGTATTTCTATCTCTTTTGTCTTATTGTTTGTTAGAATGAAAAAAAAAACCTATTGACTATTGTGTCTAGTATTGGGAAATGGTCATTCTGTTCTTTTTCTTGGGAATGAATTGTATTGTTATCTACACTCATATTATCAATTTTAAAATTTAAATTTGGGTAGGGTGTAACTTCTCCCTCCTTATGTGTGATTGTCTCAATCGCATTTATTTCTCCTGTTTCGGTATTGATTCGACTTAGAAAATCCGCGGCTTTATTCTCTTTTCCCTTTATATAATCAATATTAATATTATATTCTCCTAGTTGTAGCAACCATCTTTGAAGGCGTTGATTAATATCCTTACCTTTATGTTTGGATTGCAACCATTTAAGGGGCTGATGATCTGTTAATAAATCGAAAGGTCTACCATATATATATGGTCAAAAATAATTTGCCGACCAAACTATTGCTAATAGTTCTTTTTCAGTGACTGAGTAATTTCGCTCGTGATCATTTAAAGTTCGACTAGCATAACACACTGGGTGTCCATCCTGCGTAAGTACAGATCCGATAGCAAAGTCACTTGCATCGGTAGTTAGTTGAATTTTTTATTGAAATCAGGATATTTTAAAACTGGTGAGTTTGTGAGGATTATTTTCAATTTTTCCAAAGAACTTATATAATTTGAGTCGTTCAGGTTTATTCTTGCGTTCTTTTTAAGATAGCTAGTCATTGGTTCCGCAATTTTAGCGTAATCCTTTATAAATTTTCTAAAATAACCCGTAATACCTAAAAATTACTTAATTTGCTTTTTGTTTGGTTTCAATTTTCTTATTGTTTGGTTTTACTCCTTCGGTTGTTAAGACATGACCTAAACATTCGGTTTCATTTGCGAAAAACTTGCATTTGTCTATTTGTATCTTGAGATTGTGTTGTCTCAATTTATCTAACACTTTTTGAACACTGATGATATGTTCTTAGAGGGATGTACTAAAAATCAGAATATCGTCTAAGTAGACGACGCATATTTGATTAATATGTTCCCTAAGTACCGAGTTAATTAACGTCTGAAACGTAGCAGGGGCGTTTTTGAGTTCAAAGGGCATTCTTGTGAACTCAAAATGCCCAAGAGGAGTCGAAAAAGCTGTTTTTTTCTATCTTCTTCTCTAACTAAGACTTGGTGAAAACCCTTAGCTAGATCTAAAGTCGTAAAGTATTGCGACCTTCCTTATTTATCTAATATAGTGTCTATATTAGGAATAGGAAACTTGTCGTCAATTGTTGCTTCATTTAGTTTTCTATAGTCGACAACTATTCTCCATTTTTTTTCGACGGAGTTGTCTAATTTTTTTGGAACAACCCACAATGGGCTGTTATAAGGAGAGTTGCTTTCTTTTATGATTCCCTGTTTCAACATTTCCTTAATCTGTTTGCTAATTTCTTGTTCGTGTACCTGAGGGTACCTGTATGTCTTCGCGTAAATTGGTCTATCCGTAGTTGTGACGATTTCATGTTTTACATCATGAGTGCTAGTGAGTTGCTGTCCCTCATGAAAGAATAAATCTTTAATTCTTTTCAAAATTTTTTCTAGTATTTCCTTTTCTTCGATATTTAAGTGATCTCCGAAAAGGCTCTGTAGTATGTTTTGCTCTTCTATAATACTTTCTAATGCATATACCTCGTTATAATTATGTGGGCAAGCACATAAAAATTTAATTTTATTACCGTGTATTTCTACATAATCTTCTTCTAAATTAATTTTTGCTCCAAGAGGTCTCAATAGATTTTGTCCTATAATGCCAGCAAAATCTTTCTGGTTAAAGGAAGTAAGTTTCCAGTACATTCTAGCTTTCTCTTTAAATTCTTTTGGAAGTTCTGTAAGAATTTCAGTTTATATACATGTTCTTCCATTAAGTGTGTTAAAAACTATTTTGTCTTTTAATGGGATACGTTCGTAATGTTGTAATTTTGTTTGATCTAAAAGGGTTGTGGTTGATCCCGTATCAATTAAACATTTTATTTTAATTTCTCCTACTGTCAATTCTACTATCGGTAGATCCGATCTGGAGGCGTTGAGTGAAAATTTTCTTCCCTACCTTGTTGAACATGGTCACATTCCATGGGTTGAATATAATTGTCATTATTATTATTTGGATTATTCCTAGTTTGGTTGAAAGGGTTCCTGTACTGACCTGAATTATTTCTAAAAGGATTCCTGTACTGACCTGAATTATTTCTATTTTGGTTATGAGGGTTCCTATACTGACCTGAGTCATTGTAATTATTATACTTGTTCCTACTTAGATGCTGTTGGTTGTTTTGAGATCTATTAAAGTTATTATTATTAGTATTAGTAGGTTTATGGGGTGGTATTTGTCTGTTAAATTTTTGTTTATCTGGACTTGTTTGAATCATACCTGTTTCTTCAAGAGTATAATAAGCGTCTCTTAAGTTATTAATTTGCCTACTTATTACAACACTGGCTAGATTCGGATTTAATCCGTTTATAAAAAAATTTAAAATCATATTTTCATTCGCTGAAGGCTGGTCCTTGCACCTTGTTGACCACGTTCCTTTGAAGAAAGTACTGTTCCAGCGTTGTGTTGGCGAAAAAGGGCAGGAAAATTTTCACTTCCCTAATGAACGATGTCAGGGCGTATTCGTTAGAGCCTCAATACTCCTTGATGCTTGCTGACTCCTTCATTAATTCTGTTAAAGTTAATGTAAACAGATTTGGGGTTGGAGGCATGGGAGGAGCCTGAGCCTGAGTTTGTTCTTGTTCTTCTGCGTTCATTTTATGTGAGTTCTTTTTTTTGACGATTAATGTGTAGCACAAATTGATTTTAGTTCTATTTTGTCACTTCACTATTTATGTCACTTTTATTGTCCACCTTTCTTTTATTGATAGCAAGTGTTTTACTTTCACGATTTGATTCTGTGTGGTACAAATTAATTTTAGTTTAATTTGATCACTTCACTTTTCTATCTTATTTAATTCCAATCTTCCGATTGAAATCCTACCGACTGCGCCAATTATGTTCACTAAGTCGAAAGGTTTATAAAAAAAAATAACTTTATTACTCAACATATAAATTACACGAATGAACTTAAAACTACTTGTTAACCACGGCTTCTATATTGACTCTGTTGACTGTGTATACTGTGTATATTGTTTGCATTCGACGTTCTTCATATCAATCCGTTATTGCTGGGTCAGCTTTTAGTGAACTCTAACGAGTCCAATCGATTGCCAAACCAAGGCTCGTGTTTGGTGTCGTCGTATTGGCAGACGCTGACGTTGGTTTTTTGGTAACTGCAGCGGTGGGAACATCCGTGGCTGGTTGGTTCCCTGAACTTGATATAACCTCTCCCTCCTTAAGATGAAAACTCTCCTGAGTTATATAGAATGTACGTTTGAGTTCTTTTGATTTTATATAAACATAAATTATTAAACTAATAATTAATAGTACAATTATGATTCCAACATAAATATTAAACATAACATGGTTCTTATGGTTAAATTTTAATTCGTTAATGTTTTCGATATTTTCTATTTGTTTTATTATTATATCATCGAAACTTAATTGTTCTTTAGTTGTATTAAGGCTTATCTCGTAAGGGATAATAAATCTTTCCTCAAATACATCTTTTTTGTTGGTAAAAGTGTTATTCAATATTTTGAGTTTGCAGCTATTAAAGTTTAATAAAAAGTTTCCATTTAAAGGTGTAATTCTTTCATCACAAGTACTTGACAAATTTGTATCTTTAATATTCTTTTACAATAACAAACCATTTTCAATTTCATTAATTTTCATTTGGTAGTTCTTCGTTTTCATACAGACAGTATTGTTTAAACATAAATTTGGTTTCCTTAAATTTTTAAATTCTACATTTGGTTCGTATTTATATATAGTTTCGTTTATCTTAATGATTTCTTCGTCATCTATTACTAATTCTTCAAAATTCATATTTGTTAAGGAGGTAACTAAACTGTCTCTATTAGTTCATTGGGTATTTTAATTATAAAAACAATTTTTTCATTTTTATACAGAGCTGTTCCAATTTTTATATTTTTTAGCTTCTCGAAACTTATCATATTTAATTATTTCTTCTTTACTTAAAATATTGTTTCCCATTATTCCTGTTCTACTTGAAGCAATGTTATTTTGAATGTGTTCGATATTGTCTTTTATTATTCCAATTTTTAATAATGATTCTAAGTAAATAAGTTTGTTATTCCATTTAATAGTTTCTTTTTTAATATTGTTGAATTGATTAAAAATTTTAAATCTATCATTCTCAATAGTTTGTTTTAACGTTACAAAAGTTTGATTAAAACTATCATTAATGAATATTTGTTGTTTTGGGTTATTAGGTTATGGTTATTCTTATCGATGACTTTTAGATGTTCTTCGATGTTTTGCCTATCGTCTTCGTCCATTGTTCCATATAACCATTTCATACCTGTACCTACTATATTGATGAGTCCTCTTTTGTGTCTGTGTGGGATAATTGTATGTAATTTGTATTTTAGTGATTCTAACTCATGAAATAAAATTTCTTTTCCTTTGTCAATTTGAATATTGGAAATATTTTCCTCTAGGCATTCAATTATCTTCAAAATTTCTGTGGGGTTTATAATGTGTAGTATGACATCATAAGTTCTTACTATTTCAACGTTTCCTAGTTTAATTTCTATGAATCCACTGTTTGTATCAATTTTTTCTATGGTCAATTTTGCGTCAATTGTCGTCGCTGTCATTAGTAGAATTACTAATATCCACTTGATCTGAAAATTTAGTTGGTCTTTTAATATTTGAAGGATGTACATTATGTAGTTTAAGTTTTCTATATCTAGGTTCTTCTTTATGTCTAAGTGCTTTATAATTCCTAACTAGTCCTTCTTCTCGTTCCTCTTTATATTCTTCTCTATTTGTGTTTAGTTTATTAATAATTTTGTCCTTTATATCCTGCATGTTTGTTTTAACTTTTTGTTTATCTACTCTACCTTCTAGAACATCTATTGGTTTGAATTTTATTGCTGAATGTACTGATTTGTTATACCATTCTACGCACTTATATATTTTTTCTTTTGTTGTTAATTCTGATTTTTCGGTTGTGAGTACTCTCATTTTCTCACTGATGGTGCTGTGAAGTCTCACAATGTCTGAGTTACCTGTATGGCTATTTGGTTTGGTGAAGTGAACTTCGATGTTCTCTTGCCTTAAGAAGTCTTGAACGTTTATGCTTTGGAATTCGTTGTCTAAAATAATTTTGCTGGGTTTTCCTTTGATAGAAAAGTATAGTCGCAATTTTTCTTTGATAGTTAAACTATTTCTGTCTTCTAAATAGAACATAGTACAGTGTTTAGAGAATTTGTCAATGAAAGTGAAGAAGTTGTTTTTGGAGTTAGTGTAAATATCTGCGTGTACTATTTGATTTATGTCACTTGGTGTTTCGGTGTGATGAAACTTTGGCTTTATTGGTTTTCTATCGTACTTGGCTCGATTGCATGTGTCACAATTGTTAATATATTTTTGTATGATTTCTTTTATGTTTTTAAAGTATATGAGTTTCTTTAAACCTTCATAATTTTCGTTTATGCCTGCATGACCTGTTTCGTTCTTATGATATCGTGCTATCTGTGTATAGGCTTCTTCTTCAGTTTTTATATTTTTTGCGTGATACATGCATTTATAAAATCTAATATGTTCTATGTCAAATAATTCAATTAGTTTTAGTTGAACCAAATTATATTCATGTTCCGTTAACTCTGAGTATATACCTATTTTACCTCTTCTCTTTATGAACCTTCTGAATATATCTATGAGTCTCCCTTCTTGGATATCTTCGGAATTGATATATATTATTCTCTTATTATTTAGTATTTCTATCTCTTTTGTCTTATTGTTTGTTAGAATGATTTGCGTATAAAACCTATTGACTATTGTGTCTAGTATTGGGAAATGGTCATTCTGTTCTTCTTCTTGGGAATGCATTGTATTGTTATCTACACTCATATTATCAATTTCAAAATTTAAATTTGGGTAGGGTGTAACTTCTCCCTCCTTATGTGTGATTGTCTCAATCGCATTTATTTCTCCTGTTTCGGTATTGATTCGACTTAGAAAATCCGCGGCTTTATTCTCTTTTCCCTTTATATAATCAATATTAATATT
Source organism: Platycheirus rosarum (assembly GCA_963971375.1). Lineage (NCBI taxonomy): Eukaryota > Metazoa > Arthropoda > Insecta > Diptera > Syrphidae > Platycheirus > Platycheirus rosarum. The sequence goes on from OZ020510.1 coordinate 93,126,255, forward strand.
ATATTCTCCTAGTTGTAGCAACCATCTTTGAAGGCGTTGATTAATATCCTTACCTTTATGTTTGGATTGCAACCATTTAAGGGGCTAATGATCTGTTAATAAATCGAAAGGTCTACCATATATATATGGTCTAAAATAATTTACCGACCAAACTATTGCTAATAGTTCTTTTTCAGTGACTGAGTAATTTCGCTCGTGATCATTTAAAGTTCGACTAGCATAACACACTGGGTGTCCATCCTGCGTAAGTACAGATCCGATAGCAAAGTCACTTGCATCGGTAGTTAGTTGAAATTTTTTATTGAAATCAGGATATTTTAAAACTGGTGAGTTTGTGAGGATTATTTTCAATTTTTCCAAAGAACTTTTATAATTTGAGTCGTTCAGGTTTATTCTTGCGTTCTTTTTAAGATATCTAGTCATTGGTTCCGCAATTTTAGCGTAATCCTTTATAAATTTTCTAAAATAACCCGTAATACCTAAAAATGACTTAATTTGCTTTGTAGTTTCTGGTAATTGAAGTTTTTGAATGGTTTCAATTTTCTTATTGTTTGGTTTTACTCCTTCGGTTGTTAAGACATGACCTAAATATTCGGTTTCAGTTGCGAAAAACTTGTATTTGTCTATTTGTATCTTGAGATTGTGTTGTCTCAATTTATCTAACACTTTTTGAACACTGATGATATGTTCTTTGAGGGATGTACTAAAAATCAGAATATCGTCTAAGTAGACGACGCATATTTGATTAATATGTTCCCTAAGTACCGAGTTAATTAACGTCTGAAACGTAGCAGGGGCGTTTTTGAGTTCAAAGGGCATTCTTGTGAACTCATAATTTTTTTTTTTTTTTTTTTTGATTTGATAATATTTATTTAGCATGGTTTTGCTATTTTAAAACAAACATTTACATTTATCTTATAAGATATAACTTAGTTTTAAATTTAATAATTATTCTTACAAAAAGTTATTACATCTCTTTTAAATCTTGTTATATTCGTTTCTGTTTTCAAATGATTTGGGAGTGCATTAAAAATTTGTATTCCTTTATAAAATAACATATTTTGTGATCTTGAATTTCTAAATAATTGCACATTTAAATTATTAACATTTCTTAAATTATATGGTTGTAAACTACCTCTAATTGTCAGTCTTCTACTCAGATAGCTAGGTAACATGTTGTTTTTAATTTTAAAAATAAAGATAAGCGAACTCATAACAATTCTTTGTTTTACTTTTAACCACTTAAGCATTTCTAACATTCTTCGAATGGGTGTATATCTGCTACATTTTAAAATTGAACGCATCGCTCTGTTTTGTAACTTCTGTAATCCATCCAACATACTTGAAGATCCCAACAATAGTATTGTTGGACAATACTCAAAGTGGGGTCTTATTATTGTATTATAAATTTTAATTGCAATTGAAATGCTTAGTTTTTTTCTTATACTACGAAAGAAACCGATTTTCTTAGCAATTTTCTTAGTTACATATTCTAGGTGTTTTTTAAAATTAAGTTTAGAGTCTAATATTATTCCCAAGTATTTAATTTCACAGACACATTCAAATTGTTGTATTTGTTTAATCACATTATTTTCAGGTAACAACATAATTTTAGTTTTATCTACATTTAATTTAAGTTTATTCATATTTAGGTACATTTCAATATTTTCTATTTCTTCATAAAGTTTTCTTATACAATCATCAAATTTATAATCATCAATATATACCAGACCATCATCAGCAAAGAATTTTATACCACTATATTTTATCACTTTTTTAAAATCATTTATGTATAGTAAAAATAAAAGCGGTCCCAGAATTGAACCTTGAGGAACTCCCAGACCAGACTCAACCGCTTCAGACAATTCACCTTTGAAATTCACCACTTGTTTGCGATCCTCCAGATATGATTTGAACCATTCATATTCAACACCTCTTATTCCGTATTCAAAAAGTTTATTCAATAATAACTTCCTGTCTATTGTCTCGAAAGCTCGCTTGAGATCCAAGAAGACAGCTGCTATCTTTTTATTTGCATGTAGTTTCTCTTTCCAGTCGGCTATGACAAAGTTAAGAGCAGATTCGCATGAATGTTTCCGTCTAAATCCCGATTGCTCTTCTATAAGGATATTGTTCTCTTCAATGTATTATTCAAGTTGAATTTGAACTACTTTTTCCAAAATTTTTTCATGTAAGGGAAGCATATTCACCGGTCTAAAGTTTTCACATTTATTAGAATTTTCAATTTTTGGTACGGGAATTATTACCGAAGTTTTCCAATTTTTTGGAAAAATTCCACTCGTTAACGAATAATTTATTATTTTCAAAAGAGCGGGGCCCACCCAATTAAAACTGTCTTTTAACATTTTTTTAGACATCAAATCAAAAAATCACTTTTATCCGGCAACTTGTCCAATATTTTTAACAGTTCTTCTATTGAATTTAAAGGTTTAAACCTAAAACAGTTTTCACTTCTCTCTATACTATTTAACCACGGCTCACTTGGTATACTGTCATTTATATCTTTAACACTTTTTACAAAATATTGATTAAATTTGTTTGCAATAAGTTTGTTACCTTTCGTTTTAGTTCCTTCAAACTCAATAACATTTTGATCTATTGATTCATTTCCTAGCACAAAAGATTTAATGAATTTCCACATTGACTTCTGATCATTCGCTCCTCTTATTTTATTTTGTATATATTCGCGCTCTGTTGTTATTAGTTTTCTTTTGTATTCATTTCTTTTTTTTTTTTTTTATTATAAATTTCCCAGTCTGACTCTTGCCTTGTCATCACAAATTTTAAATGACTCTGAACTTTAAGGGTTTTTTGTCTATTGAGATCATCATTGAACCATTTTTGTTTGCTATTATATACTGGTTTTTCAATTACAAATAATTTTATAACATTTAACATTTCATTTTCAAAAATTTCACTCAAGTGCTCACCATATTGTGTTGATATACTTATTTCATTAATAGCACTTCGTCTTATTGCTTGTGCAAATTGAAAACTGTTATATTTGACGAATTTAAACCTACTTGGTATATAGCACTGATTATCACATTTTAAATTCAATTTAATTAAGATAGTTTCATGATCACTGATTTTCAAAGCATTTTCAACTTTTGCTTCACAATTTTGTATATTCGTTACCACATAATCTAATAGTGAACTCGAAGTCGTAGTTATCCTTGTTGGTTCATTAATTAATTGTTTACAAAGTTTTTCACTAAATAAATTCTCAAGTTCTCTTTTATAAATACTATCTTCAATCTATAATGCCCAAGAGGAGTCGAAAAAGCTGTTTTTTTTCTATCTTCTTCTCTAACTAAGACTTGGTGAAAACCCTTAGCTAGATCTAAAGTCGTAAAGTATTGCGACCTTCCTTATTTATCTAATATAGTGCCTATATTAGGAATAGGAAACTTGTCGTCAATTGTTGCTTCATTTAGTTTTCTATAGTCGACAACTATTCTCCATTTTTTTTCGCCGGAGTTGTCTAATTTTTTTGGAACAACCCACAATGGGCTGTTATAAGGAGAGTTGCTTTCTTTTATGATTCCCTGTTTCAACATTTCCTTAATCTGTTTGCTAATTTCTTGTTCGTGTACCTGAGGGTACCTGTATGTCTTCGCGTAAATTGGTCTATCCGTAGTTGTGACGATTTCATGTTTTACATCATGAGTGCTAGTGAGTTGCTGTCCCTCATGAAAGAATAAATCTTTAATTCTTTTAAAAATTTTTTCTAGTATTTCCTTTTCTTCGATATTTAAGTGATCTCCGAAAAGGCTCTGTAGTATGTTTTGCTCTTCTATAATACTTTCTAATGCATATACCTCGTTATAATTATGTGGGCAAGCACATAAAAATTTAATTTTATTACCGTGTATTTCTACATAATCTTCTTCTAAATTAATTTTTGCTCCAAGAGGTCTCAATAGATTTTGTCCTATAATGCCATCAAAATCTTTCTGGTTAAAGGAAGTAAGTTTCCAGTACATTCTAGCTTTCTCTTTAAATTCTTTTGGAAGTTCTGTAAGAATTTCAGTTTCTATACATGTTCTTCCATTAAGTGTGTTAAAAACTATTTTGTCTTTTAATGGGATACGTTCGTAATGTTGTAATTTTGTTTGATCTAAAAGGGTTGTGGTTGATCCCGTATCAATTAAACATTTTATTTTAATTTCTCCTACTGTCAATTCTACTATCGGTAGATCCGATCTGGAGGCGTTGAGTGAAAATTTTCTTCCCTACCTTGTTGAACATGGTCACATTCCATGGGTTGAATATAATTGTCATTATTATTATTTGGATTATTCCTAGTTTGGTTGAAAGGGTTCCTGTACTGACCTGAATTATTTCTAAAAGGATTCCTGTACTGACCTGAATTATTTCTATTTTGGTTATGAGGGTTCCTATACTGACCTGAGTTATTGTAATTATTATACTTGTTCCGACTTAGATGCTGTTGGTTGTTTTGAGATCTATTAAAGTTATTATTATTAGTATTAGTATGTTTATGGGGTGGTATTTGTCTGTTAAATTTTTGTTTATCTGGACTTGTTTGAATCATACCTGTTTCTTCAAGAGTATAATAAGCGTCTCTTAAGTTATTAATTTGCCTACTTATTACGACACTGGCTAGATTCGGATTTAATCCGTTTATAAAAAAATTTAAAATCATATTTTCATTCGCTGAAGGCGAGAATTCATATGGTTTATTAATATCAAATTCATATTTGATGTTAAGCTTATCCAATATAGACTTAAGATTTTCAAAATATTCACTTACATTATTGTTCTTTAGGCTTAAGGCCTGGTGATGCAGGTTATAGTAAGTTTCTCTGACACCGAAGTTTCCGCTTCTCCGAGAGTTCCGCTTTTATAATTTCCCATGATGCGTTTGTTCCCAGAGTTCTGATGACTTGAAGTGCCTTGCACCTTGTTGACCACGTTCCTTTGAAGAAAGTACTGTTCCAGAGTTGTGTTGGCGAAAAAGGGCAGGAACGATGTCAGGGCGTATTCGTTAGAGCCCCAATACTCCTTGATCCTTGCTGACTCCTTCATTAATTCTGTTAAAGTTAATGTAAACAGATTTGGGGTTGGAGGCATGGGAGGAGCCTGAGCCTGAGTTTGTTCTTGGTCTTCTGCGTTCATTTTATGTGTGTTCTTTGTTTTTTTTTTTGACGATTAATATGTAGCACAAATTGATTTTAGTTCTATTTTGTCACTTCACTATTTATGTCACTTTTATTGTCCACCTTTCTTTTATTGATAGCAAGTGTTTTACTTTCACGATTTGATTCTTGGTGGTACAAATTAATTTTAGTTTAATTTGATCACTTCACTTTTCTATCTTATTTAATTCCAATCTTCCGATTGAAATCCTACCGACTGCACCAATTATGTTCACTAAGTCGAAAGGTTTATAAAAAAAAAATAACTTTATTACTCAACATATAAATTACACGAATGAACTTAAAACTACTTGTTAACCACGGCTTCTATATTGACTCTGTTGACTGTGTATACTGTTTATATTGTTTGCATTCGACGTTCTTTATATCAATCCGTTATTGCTGGGTCAGCTTTTAGTGAACTCTAACGAGTCCAATCGATTGCCAAACCAAGGCTCGTGTTTGGTGTCGTCGTATTGGCAGACGCTGACGTTGGTTTTTTGGTAACTGCAGCGGTGGGAACATCCGTGGCTGGTTGGTTCCCTGAACTTGATATAACCTCTCCCTCCTTAAGATGAAAACTCTCCTGAGTTATATAGAATGTACGTTTGAGTTCTTTTGATTTTATATAAACATAAATTATTAAACTAATAATTAATATTACAATTATGATTCCAACATAAATATTAAACATAACATGGTTCTTATGGTTAAATTTTAATTCGTTAATGTTTTCGATATTTTCTATTTGTTTTATTATTATATCATCGAAACTTAATTGTTCTTTAGTTGTATTAAGGCTTATCTCGTAAGGGATAAAAAATCTTTCCTCAAATACATCTTTATTGTTGGAAAAAGTGTTATTCAATATTTTGAGTTTGCAGCTATTAAAGTTTAATAAAAAGTTTCCATTTAAAGGTGTAATTCTTTCATCACAAGTATTTAACAAATTTGTATCTTTAATATTCTTTAACAATAACAAACCATTTTCAATTTCATTAATTTTCATTTAAACGAAGAACTACCGTTTTCATACAGACAGTATTGTTTAAACATAAATTTGGTTTCCTTAAATTTTTAAATTCTACATTTGGTTCGTATTTATATATAGTTTCGTTTATCTTAATGATTTCTTCGTCATCTATTACTAATTCTTCAAAATTCATATTTGTTAAGGAGGTAACTAAACTGTCTCTATTAGTTCATTGGGTATTTTAATTATAAAAACAATTTTTTCATTTTTATACAGAGCTGTTCCAATTTTTATATTTTTTAGCTTCTCGAAACTTATGTCATATTTAATTATTTATTCTTTACTTAAAATATTGTTTCACATTATTCCTGTTCTACTTGAAGCAATGTTATTTTGAATGTGTTCGATATTGTCTTTTATTATTCCAATTTTTAATAATGATTCTAAGTAAATAAGTTTGTTATTCCATTTAATAGTTTCTTTTCTAATATTATTGAATTGATTCAAAATTTTAAATCTATCATTCTCAATAGTTTGTTTTAACGTTACAAAAGTTTGATTAAAACTATGATTAATGAATATTTGTTTGTTGTTTTGGGTTATTAGGTTATGGTTATTCTTATCGATGACTTTTAGATGTTCTTAGATGTTTTGCCTATCGTCTTCGTCCATTGTTCCATATAACCATTTCATACCTGTACCTACTATATTGATGAGTCCTCTTTTGTGTCTGTGTGGGATAATTGTATGTAATTTGTATTTTAGTGATTCTAACTCATGAAATAAAATTTCTTTTCCTTTGTCAATTTGAATATTGGAAATATTTTCCTCTAGGCATTCAATTATCTTCAAAATTTCTGTGGGGTTTATAATGTGTAGTATGACATCATAAGTTCTTACTATTTCAACGTTTCCTAGTTTAATTTCTATGAATCCACTGTTTGTATCAATTTTTTCTATGGTCAATTTTGCGTCAATTGTCGTCGCTGTCATTAGTAGAATTACTAATATCCACTTGATCTGAAAATTTAGTTGGTCTTTTAATATTTGAAGGATGTACATTATGTAGTTTAAGTTTTCTATATCTAGGTTCTTCTTTATGTCTAAGTGCTTTATAATTCCTAACTAGTCCTTCTTCTCGTTCCTCTTTATATTCTTCTCTATTTGTGTTTAGTTTATTAATAATTTTGTCCTTTATATCCTGCATGTTTGTTTTAACTTTTTGTTTATCTACTCTACCTTCTAGAACATCTATTGGTTTGAATTTTATTGCTGAATGTACTGATTTGTTATACCATTCTACGCACTTATATATTTTTTCTTTTGTTGTTAATTCTGATTTTTCGGTTGTGAGTACTCTCATTTTCTCACTGATGGTGCTGTGAAGTCTCACAATGTCTGAGTTACCTGTATGGCTATTCGGTTTGGTGAAGTGAACTTCGATGTTCTCTTGCCTTAAGAAGTCTTGAACGTTTATGCTTTAGAATTCGTTGTCTAAAATAATTTTGCTGGGTTTTCCTTTGATAGAAAAGTATAGTCGCAATTTTTCTTTGATAGTTAAACTATTTCTGTCTTCTAAATAGAACATAGTACAGTGTTTAGAGAATTTGTCAATGAAAGTAAAGAAGTTGTTTTTGGAGTTAGTGTAAATATCTGCGTGTACTATTTGATTTATGTCACTTGGTGTTTCGGTGTGATGAAACTTTAGCTTTATTGGTTTTCTATCGTACTTGGCTCGATTGCATGTGTCACAATTGTTAATATATGTTTGTATGATTTCTTTTAAGTTTTTAAAGTATATGAGTTTCTTTAAACCTTCATAATTTTCGTTTATGCCTGCATGACCTGTTTCGTTCTTATGATATCGTGCTATCTGTTTATAGGCTTCTTCTTCAGTTTTTATATTTTTTGCGTGATACATGCATTTATATAATTTAATATGTTCTATGTCAAATAATTCAATTAGTTTTAGTTGAACCAAATTATATTCATGTTCCGTTAACTCTGAGTATATACCTATTTTAACTCTTCTCTTTATGAACCTTCTGAATATATCTATGAGTCTCCCTTCTTGGATATCTTCGGAATTGATATATATTATTCTCTTATTATTTAGTATTTCTATCTCTTTTGTCTTATTGTTTGTTAGAATGATTTGCGTATAAAACCTTTGACTATTGTGTCTAGTATTGGGAAATGGTCATTCTGTTCTTCTTCTTGGGAATGCATTGTATTGTTATCTACACTCATATTATCAATTTCAAAATTTAAATTTGGGTAGGGTGTAACTTCTCCCTCCTTATGTGTGATTGTCTCAATCGCATTTAATTCTCCTGTTTCGGTATTGATTCGACATAGAAAATCCGCGGCTTTATTCTCTTTTCCCTTTATATAATCAATATTAATATTATATTCTCCTAGTTGTAGCAACCATCTTTGAAGGCGTTGATTAATATCGTTACCTTTATGTTTGGATTGCAACCATTTAAGGGGCTGATGATCTGTTAATAAATCGAAAGGTCTACCATATATATATGGTCTAAAATAATTTACCGACCAAACTATTGCTAATAGTTCTTTTTCAGTGACTGAGTAATTTCGCTCGTGATCATTTAAAGTTCGACTAGCATAACACACTGGGTGTCCATCCTGCGTAAGTACAGATCCGATAGCAAAGTCACTTGCATCGGTAGTTAGTTGAATTTTTTTGTTGAAATCAGGATATTTTAAAACTGGTGAGTTTGTGAGGATTATTTTCAATTTTTCGAAAGAACTTATATAATTTGAGTCGTTTATCTTTTTAAGATATCTAGTCATTGGTTCCGCAATTTTAGCGTAATCCTTTATAAATTTTCTAAAATAACCCGTAATACCTAAAAATTACTTAATTTGCTTTTTGTTTGGTTTCAATTTTCTTATTGTTTGGTTTTACTCCTTCGGTTGTTAAGACATGACCTAAATATTCGGTTTCATTTGCGAAAAACTTGCATTTGTCTATTTGTATCTTGAGATTGTGTTGTCTCAATTTATCTAACACTTTTTGAACACTGATGATATGTTCTTAGAGGGATGTACTAAAAATCAGAATATCGTCTAAGTAGACGACGCATATTTGATTAATATGTTCCCTAAGTACCGAGTTAATTAACGTCTGAAACGTAGCAGGGGCGTTTTTGAGTTCAAAGGGCATTCTTGTGAACTCAAAATGCCCAAGAGGAGTAAAAAAGCTGTTTTTTTCTATCTTCTTCTCTAACTAAGACTTGGTGAAAACCCTTAGCTAGATCTAAAGTCGTAAAGTATTGCGACCTTCCTTATTTATCTAATATAGTGTCTATATTAGGAATAGGAAACTTGTCGTCAATTGTTGCTTCATTTAGTTTTCTATAGTCGACAACTATTCTCCATTTTTTTTTCGCCGGAGTTGTCTAATTTTTTTGGAACAACCCACAATGGGCTGTTATAAGGAGAGTTGCTTTCTTTTATGATTCCCTGTTTCAACATTTCCTTAATCTGTTTGCTAATTTCTTGTTCGTGTACCTGAGGGTAACTGTATGTCTTCGCGTAAATTGGTCTATCCGTAGTTGTGACGATTTCATGTTTTACATCATGAGTGCTAGTGAGTTGCTGTCCCTCATGAAAGAATAAATCTTTAATTCTTTTCAAATTTTTTTCTAGTATTTCCTTTTCTTCGATATTTAAGTGATCTCCGAAAAGGCTCTGTAGTATGTTTTGCTCTTCTATAATACTTTCTAATGCATATACCTCGTTATAATTATATGGGCAAGTACATAAAAATTTAATTTTATTACCGTGTATTTCTACATAATCTTCTTCTAAATTAATTTTTGCTCCAAGAGATCTCAATAGATTTTGTCCTATAATGCCATCAAAATCTTTCTGGTTAAAGGAAGTAAGTTTCCAGTACATTCTAACTTTCTCTTTAAATTCTTTTGGAAGTTCTGTAAGAATTTCAGTTTATATACATGTTCTTCCATTAAGTGTGTTAAAAACTATTTTGTCTTTTAATGGGATACGTTCGTAATGTTGTAATTTTGTTTGATCTAAAAGGGTTGTGGTTGATCCCGTATCAATTAAACATTTTATTTTAATTTCTCCTACTGTCAATTCTACTATCGGTAGATCCGATCTGGAGGCGTTGAGTGAAAATTTTCTTCCCTGCCTTGTTGAACATGGTCACATTCCATGGGTTGAATATAATTGTCATTATTATTATTTGGATTATTCCTAGTTTGGTTGAAAGGGTTCCTGTACTGACCTGAATTATTTCTAAAAGGATTCCTGTACTGACCTGAATTATTTCTATTTTGGTTATGAGGGTTCCTATACTGACCTGAGTTATTGTAATTATTATACTTGTTCCTACTTAGATGCTGTTGGTTGTTTTGAGATCTATTAAAGTTATTATTATTAGTATTAGTAGGTTTATGGGGTGGTATTTGTCTGTTAAATTTTTGTTTATCTGGACTTGTTTGAATCATACCTGTTTCTTCAAGAGTATAATAAGCGTCTCTTAAGTTATTAATTTGCCTACTTATTACAACACTGGCTAGATTCGGATTTAATCCGTTTATAAAAAAATTTTAAATCATATTTTCATTCGCTGAAGGCGAGAATTCATATGGTTTATTAATATCAAATTCATATTTGATGTTAAGCTTATCCAATATAGACTTAAGATTTTCAAAATATTCACTTACATTATTGTTCTTTAGGCTTAAGGCCTGGTGATGCAGGTTATAGTAAGTTTCTCTGACACCGAAGTTTCGTATGAGTTCCGCTTTTATAATTTCCCATGATGCGTTTGTTCCCAGAGTTCTGATGATTTGAAGTGCCTTGCACCTTGTTGACCACGTTCCTTTGAAGAAAGTACTGTTCCAGAGTTGTGTTGGCGAAAAAGGGCAGGAACGATGTCAGGGCGTATTCGTTAGAGCCCCAATACTCCTTGATCCTTGCTGACTCCTTCATTAATTCTGTTAAAGTTAATGTAAACAGATTTGGGGTTTGGAGGCATGGGAGGAGCCTGAGCCTGAGTTTGTTCTTGTTCTTCTGCGTTCATTTTATGTGAGTTCTTTTTTTTGACGATTAATGTGTAGCACAAATTGATTTTAGTTCTATTTTGTCACTTCACTATTTATGTCACTTTTATTGTCCACCTTTCTTTTATTGATAGCAAGTGTTTTACTTTCACGATTTGATTCTTGGTGGTACAAATTAATTTTAGTTTAATTTGATCACTTCACTTTTCTATCTTATTTAATTCCAATCTTCGGATTGAAATCCTACCGACTGCGCCAATTATGTTCACTAAGTCGAAAGGTTTATAAAAAAAATAACTTTATTACTCAACATATAAATTACACGAATGAACTTAAAACTACTTGTTAACCACGGCTTCTATATTGACTCTGTTGACTGTGTAAACTGTGTATATTGTTTGCATTCGACGTTCTTTATATCAATCCGTTATTGCTGGGTCAGCTTTTAGTGAACTCTAACGAGTCCAATCGATTGCCAAACCAAAGCTCGTGTTTGGTGTCGTCGTATTGGCAGACGCTGACGTTGGTTTTTTGGTAACTGCAGCGGTGGGAACATCCGTTGCTGGTTGGTTCCCTGAACTTGATATAACCTCTCCCTCCTTAAGATGAAAACTCTCCTGAGTTATATAGAATGTACGTTTGAGTTCTTTTGATTTTATATAAACATAAATTATTAAACTAATAATTAATAGTACAATTATGATTCCAACATAAATATTAAACATAACATGGTTCTTATGGTTGAATTTTAATTCGTTAATGTTTTCGATATTTTCTATTTGTTTTATTATTATATCATCGAAACTGAATTGTTCTTTAGTTGTATTAAGGCTTATCTCGTAAGGGATAATAAATCTTTCCTCAAATACATCTTTATTGTTGGTAAAAGTATTATTCAATATTTTGAGTTTGCAGCTATTAAAGCTTAATAAAAAGTTTCCATTTAAAGGTGTAATTCTTTCATCACAAGTACTTGACAAATTTGTATCTTTAATATTCTTTAACAATAACAAACCATTTTCAATTTCATTAATTTTCATTTGGTAGTTCTTCGTTTTCATACAGACAGTATTGTTTAAACATACATTTGGTTTCCTTAAATTTTTAAATTCTACATTTGGTTCGTATTTATATATAGTTTCGTTTATCTTAATGATTTCTTCGTCATCTATTACTAATTCTTCAAAATTCATATTTGTTAAGGAGGAAACTAAACTGTCTCTATTAGTTCATTGGGTATTTTAATTATAAAAACAATTTTTCATTTTTATACAGAGCTGTTCCAATTTTTATATTTTTTAGCTTCTCGAAACTTATGTCATATTTAATTATTTCTTCTTTACTTAAAATATTGTTTCCCATTATTCCTGTTCTACTTGAAGCAATGTTATTTTGAATGTGTTCGATATTGTCTTTTATTATTCCAATTTTTAATAATGATTCTAAGTAAATAAGTTTGTTATTCCATTTAATAGTTTCTTTTCTAATATTATTGAATTGATTCAAAATTTTAAATCTATCATTCTCAATAGTTTGTTTTAACGTTACAAAAGTTTGATTAAAACTATGATTAATGAATATTTGTTTGTTGTTTTGGGTTATTAGGTTATGGTTATTCTTATCGATGACTTTTAGATGTTCTTAGATGTTTTGCCTTTCGTCTTCGTCCATTGTTCCATATAACCATTTCATACCTGTACCTACTATATTGATGAGTCCTCTTTTGTGTCTGTGTGGGATAATTGTATGTAATTTGTATTTTAGTGATTCTAACTCATGAAATAAAATTTCTTTTCCTTTGTCAATTTGAATATTGGAAATATTTTCCTCTAGGCATTCAATTATCTTCAAAATTTCTGTGGGGTTTATAATGTGTAGTATGACATCATAAGTTCTTACTATTTCAACGTTTCCTAGTTTAATTTCTATGAATCCACTGTTTGTATCAATTTTTTCTATGGTCAATTTTGCGTCAATTGTCGTCGCTGTCATTAGTAGAATTACTAATATCCACTTGATCTGAAAATTTAGTTGGTCTTTTAATATTTGAAGGATGTACATTATGTAGTTTAAGTTTTCTATATCTAGGTTCTTCTTTATGTCTAAGTGCTTTATAATTCCTAACTAGTCCTTCTTCTCGTTCCTCTTTATATTCTTCTCTATTTGTGTTTAGTTTATTAATAATTTTGTCCTTTATATCCTGCATGTTTGTTTTAACTTTTTGTTTATCTACTCTACCTTCTAGAACATCTATTGGTTTGAATTTTATTGCTGAATGTACTGATTTGTTATACCATTCTACGCACTTATATATTTTTTCTTTTGTTGTTAATTCTGATTTTTCGGTTGTGAGTACTCTCATTTTCTCACTGATGGTGCTGTGAAGTCTCACAATGTCTGAGTTACCTGTATGGCTATTCGGTTTGGTGAAGTGAACTTCGATGTTCTCTTGCCTTAAGAAGTCTTGAACGTTTATGCTTTAGAATTCGTTGTCTAAAATAATTTTGCTGGGTTTTCCTTTGATAGAAAAGTATAGTCGCAATTTTTCTTTGATAGTTAAACTATTTCTGTCTTCTAAATAGAACATAGTACAGTGTTTAGAGAATTTGTCAATGAAAGTAAAGAAGTTGTTTTTGGAGTTAGTGTAAATATCTGCGTGTACTATTTGATTTATGTCACTTGGTGTTTCGGTGTGATGAAACTTTAGCTTTATTGGTTTTCTATCGTACTTGGCTCGATTGCATGTGTCACAATTGTTAATATATGTTTGTATGATTTCTTTTAAGTTTTTAAAGTATATGAGTTTCTTTAAACCTTCATAATTTTCGTTTATGCCTGCATGACCTGTTTCGTTCTTATGATATCGTGCTATCTGTTTATAGGCTTCTTCTTCAGTTTTTATATTTTTTGCGTGATACATGCATTTATATAATTTAATATGTTCTATGTCAAATAATTCAATTAGTTTTAGTTGAACCAAATTATATTCATGTTCCGTTAACTCTGAGTATATACCTATTTTAACTCTTCTCTTTATGAACCTTCTGAATATATCTATGAGTCTCCCTTCTTGGATATCTTCGGAATTGATATATATTATTCTCTTATTATTTAGTATTTCTATCTCTTTTGTCTTATTGTTTGTTAGAATGATTTGCGTATAAAACCTTTGACTATTGTGTCTAGTATTGGGAAATGGTCATTCTGTTCTTCTTCTTGGGAATGCATTGTATTGTTATCTACACTCATATTATCAATTTCAAAATTTAAATTTGGGTAGGGTGTAACTTCTCCCTCCTTATGTGTGATTGTCTCAATCGCATTTAATTCTCCTGTTTCGGTATTGATTCGACATAGAAAATCCGCGGCTTTATTCTCTTTTCCCTTTATATAATCAATATTAATATTATATTCTCCTAGTTGTAGCAACCATCTTTGAAGGCGTTGATTAATATCGTTACCTTTATGTTTGGATTGCAACCATTTAAGGGGCTGATGATCTGTTAATAAATCGAAAGGTCTACCATATATATATGGTCTAAAATAATTTACCGACCAAACTATTGCTAATAGTTCTTTTTCAGTGACTGAGTAATTTCGCTCGTGATCATTTAAAGTTCGACTAGCATAACACACTGGGTGTCCATCCTGCGTAAGTACAGATCCGATAGCAAAGTCACTTGCATCGGTAGTTAGTTGAATTTTTTTGTTGAAATCAGGATATTTTAAAACTGGTGAGTTTGTGAGGATTATTTTCAATTTTTCGAAAGAACTTATATAATTTGAGTCGTTTATCTTTTTAAGATATCTAGTCATTGGTTCCGCAATTTTAGCGTAATCCTTTATAAATTTTCTAAAATAACCCGTAATACCTAAAAATTACTTAATTTGCTTTTTGTTTGGTTTCAATTTTCTTATTGTTTGGTTTTACTCCTTCGGTTGTTAAGACATGACCTAAATATTCGGTTTCATTTGCGAAAAACTTGCATTTGTCTATTTGTATCTTGAGATTGTGTTGTCTCAATTTATCTAACACTTTTTGAACACTGATGATATGTTCTTAGAGGGATGTACTAAAAATCAGAATATCGTCTAAGTAGACGACGCATATTTGATCAATATGTTCCCTAAGTACCGAGTTAATTAACGTCTGAAACATAGCAGGGGCGTTTTTGAGTTCAAAGGGCATTCTTGTGAACTCAAAATGCCCAAGAGGAGTCGAAAAAGCTGTTTTTTTCTATCTTCTTCTCTAACTAAGACTTGGTGAAAACCCTTAGCTAGATCTAAAGTCGTAAAGTATTGCGACCTTCCTTATTTATCTAATATAGTGTCTATATTAGGAATAGGAAACTTGTCGTCAATTGTTGCTTCATTTAGTTTTCTATAGTCGACAACTATTCTCCATTTTTTTTCGCCGGAGTTGTCTAATTTTTTTTGGAACAACCCACAATGGGCTGTTATAAGGAGAGTTGCTTTCTTTTATGATTCCCTGTTTCAACATTTCCTTAATCTGTTTGCTAATTTCTTGTTCGTGTACCTGAGGGTACCTGTATGTCTTCGCGTAAATTGGTCTATCCGTAGTTGTGACGATTTCATGTTTTACATCATGAGTGCTAGTGAGTTGCTGTCCCTCATGAAAGAATAAATCTTTAATTCTTTTAAAATTTTTTTCTAGTATTTCCTTTTCTTCAATATTTAAGTGATCTCCGAAAAGGCTCTGTAGTATGTTTTGCTCTTCTATAATACTTTCTAATGCATATACCTCGTTATAATTATATGGGCAAGCACATAAAAATTTAATTTTATTACCGTGTATTTCTACATAATCTTCTTCTAAATTAATTTTTGCTCCAAGAGGTCTCAATAGATTTTGTCCTATAATGCCATCAAAATCTTTCTGCTCAAAGGAAGTAAGTTTCCAGTACATTCTAGCTTTCTCTTTAAATTCTTTTGGAAGTTCTGTAAGAATTTCAGTTTCTATACATGTTCTTCCATTAAGTGTGTTAAAAACTATTTTGTCTTTTAATGGGATACGTTCGTAATGTTGTAATTTTGCTTGATCTAAAAGGGTTGTGGTTGATCCCGTATCAATTAAACATTTTATTTTAATTTCTCCTACTGTCAATTCTACTATCGGTAGATCCGATCTGAAGGCGTTGAGTGAAAATTTTCTTCCCTGCCTTGTTGAACATGGTCACATTCCATGGGTTGAATATAATTGTCATTATTATTATTTGGATTATTCCTAGTTTGGTTGAAAGGGTTCCTGTACTGACCTGAATTATTTCTAAAAGGATTCCTGTACTGACCTGAATTATTTCTATTTTGGTTATGAGGGTTCCTATACTGACCTGAGTTATTGTAATTATTATACTTGTTCCTACTTAGATGCTGTTGGTTGTTTTGAGATCTATTAAAGTTATTATTATTAGTATTAGTAGGTTTATGGGGTGGTATTTGTCTGTTAAATTTTTGTTTATCTGGACTTGTTTGAATCATACCTGTTTCTTCAAGAGTATAATAAGCGTCTCTTAAGTTATTAATTTGCCTACTTATTACAACACTGGCTAGATTCGGATTTAATCCGTTTATAAAAAAATTTAAAATCATATTTTCATTCGCTGAAGGCGAGAATTCATATGGTTTATTAATATCAAATTCATATGTTATTTTTTTTATTGTTATTTGATGTTAAGCTTATCCAATATAGACTTAAGATTTTCAAAATATTCACTTACATTATTGTTCTTTAGGCTTAAGGCCTGGTGATGCAGGTTATAGTAAGTTTCTCTGACACCGAAGTTTCGTATGAGTTCCGCTTTTATAATTTCCCATGATGCGTTTGTTCCCAGAGTTCTGATGATTTGAAGTGCCTTGCACCTTGTTGACCACGTTCCTTTGAAGAAAGTACTGTTCCAGAGTTGTGTTGGCGAAAAAGGGCAGGAACGATGTCAGGGCGTATTCGTTAGAGCCCCAATACTCCTTGATCCTTGCTGACTCCTTCATTAATTCTGTTAAAGTTAATGTAAACAGATTTGGGGTTGGAGGCATGGGAGGAGCCTGAGCCTGAGTTTGTTCTTGGTCTTCTGCGTTCATTTTATGTGTGTTCTTTGTTTTTTTTTTTTTGACGATTAATGTGTAGCACAAATTGATTTTAGTTCTATTTTGTCACTTCACTATTTATGTCACTTTTATTGTCCACCTTTCTTTTATTGATAGCAAGTGTTTTACTTTCACGATTTGATTCTGTGTGGTACAAATTAATTTTAGTTTAATTTGATCACTTCACTTTTCTATCTTATTTAATTCCAATCTTCCGATTGAAATCCTACCGACTGCGCCAATTATGTTCACTAAGTCGAAAGGTTTATAAAAAAAAATAACTTTATTACTCAACATATAAATTACACGAATGAACTTAAAACTACTTGTTAACCACGGCTTCTATATTGACTCTGTTGACTGTGTATACTGTGTATATTGTTTGCATTCGACGTTCTTCATATCAATCCGTTATTGCTGGGTCAGCTTTTAGTGAACTCTAACGAGTCCAATCGATTGCCAAACCAAGGCTCGTGTTTGGTGTCGTCGTATTGGCAGACGCTGACGTTGGTTTTTTGGTAACTGCAGCGGTGGGAACATCCGTTGCTGGTTGGTTCCCTGAACTTGATATAACCTCTCCCTCCTTAAGATGAAAACTCTCCTGAGTTATATAGAATGTACGTTTGAGTTCTTTTGATTTTATATAAACATAAATTATTAAACTAATAATTAATAGTACAATTATGATTCCAACATAAATATTAAACATAACATGGTTCTTATGGTTGAATTTTAATTCGTTAATGTTTTCGATATTTTCTATTTGGTTTATTATTATATCATCGAAACTTAATTGTTCTTTAGTTGTATTAAGGCTTATCTCGTAAGGGATAATAAATCTTTCCTCAAATACATCTTTATTGTTGGTAAAATTGTTATTCAATATTTTGAGTTTGCAGCTATTAAAGCTTAATAAAAAGTTTCCATTTAAAGGTGTAATTCTTTCATCACAAGTACTTGACAAATTTGTATCTTTAATATTCTTGAACAATAACAAACCATTTTCAATTTCATTAATTTTCATTTGGTAGTTCTTCGTTTTCATACAGACAGTATTGTTTAAACATAAATTTGGTTTCCTTAAATTTTTAAATTCTACATTTGGTTCGTATTTATATATAGTTTCGTTTATCTTAATGATTTCTTCGTCATCTATTACTAATTCTTCAAAATTCATATTTGTTAAGGAGGTAACTAAACTGTCTCTATTAGTTCATTGGGTATTTTAATTATAAAAACAATTTTTTCATTTTTATACAGAGCTGTTCCAATTTTTATATTTTTTAGCTTCTCGAAACTTATGTCATATTTAATTATTTCTTCTTTACTTAAAATATTGTTTCCCATTATTCCTGTTCTACTTGAAGCAATGTTATTTTGAATGTGTTCGATATTGTCTTTTATTATTCCAATTTTTAATAATGATTCTAAGTAAATAAGTTTGTTATTCCATTTAATAGTTTCTTTTCTAATATTATTGAATTGATTCAAAATTTTAAATCTATCATTCTCAATAGTTTGTTTTAACGTTACAAAAGTTTGATTAAAACTATCATTAATGAATATTTGTTTGTTGTTTTGGGTTATTAGGTTATGGTTATTCTTATCGATGACTTTTAGATGTTCTTAGATGTTTTGCCTATCGTCTTCGTCCATTGTTCCATATAACCATTTCATAGCTGTACCTACTATATTGATGAGTCCTCTTTTGTGTCTGTGTGGGATAATTGTATGTAATTTGTATTTAAGTGATTCTAACTCATGAAATAAAATTTCTTTTCCTTTGTCAATTTGAATATTGGAAATATTTTCCTCTAGGCATTCAATTATCTTCAACATTTCTGTGGGGTTTATAATGTGTAGTATGACATCATAAGTTCTTACTATTTCAACGTTTCCTAGTTTAATTTCTATGAATCCACTGTTTGTATCAATTTTTTCTATGGTCAATTTTGCGTCAATTGTCGTCGCTGTCATTAGTAGAATTACTAATATCCACTTGATCTGAAAATTTAGTTGGTCTTTTAATATTTGAAGGATGTACATTATGTAGTTTAAGTTTTCTATATCTAGGTTCTTCTTTATGTCTAAGTGCTTTATAATTCCTAACTAGTCCTTCTTCTCGTTCCTCTTTATATTCTTCTCTATTTGTGTTTAGTTTATTAATAATTTTGTCCTTTATATCCTGCATGTTTGTTTTAACTTTTTGTTTATCTACTCTACCTTCTAGAACATCTATTGGTTTGAATTTTATTGCTGAATGTACTGATTTGTTATACCATTCTACGCACTTATATATTTTTTCTTTTGTTGTTAATTCGGATTTTTCGGTTGTGAGTACTCTCATTTTCTCACTGATGGTGCTGTGAAGTCTCACAATGTCTGAGTTACCTGTATGGCTATTCGGTTTGGTGAAGTGAACTTCGATGTTCTCTTGTCTTAAGAAGTCTTGAACGTTTATGCTTTGGAATTCGTTGTCTAAAATAATTTTGCTGGGTTTTCCTTTGATAGAAAAGTATAGTCGCAATTTTTCTTTGATAGTTAAACTATTTCTGTCTTCTAAATAGAACATAGTACAGTGTTTAGAGAATTTGTCAATGAAAGTGAAGAAGTTGTTTTTGGAGTTAGTGTAAATATCTGCGTGTACTATTTGATTTATGTCACTTGGTGTTTCGGTGTGATGAAACTTTGGCTTTATTGGTTTTCTATCGTACTTGGCTCGATTGCATGTGTCACAATTGTTAATATATTTTTGTATGATTTCTTTTAAGTTTTTAAAGTATATGAGTTTCTTTAAACCTTCATAATTTTCGTTTATGCCTGCATGACCTGTTTCGTTCTTATGATATCGTGCTATCTGTGTATAGGCTTCTTCTTCAGTTTTTATATTTTTTGCGTGATACATGCATTTATAAAATTTAATATGTTCTATGTCAAATAATTCAATTAGTTTTAGTTGAACCAAATTATATTCATGTTCCGTTAACTCTGAGTATATACCTATTTTACCTCTTCTCTTTATGAACCTTCTGAATATATCTATGAGTCTCCCTTCTTGGATATCTTCGGAATTGATATATATTATTCTCTTATTATTTAGTATTTCTATCTCTTGTCTTATTGTTTGTTAGAATGATTTGCGTATAAAACCTATTGACTATTGTGTCTAGTATTGGGAAATGGTCATTCTGTTCTTCTTCTTGGGAATGAATTGTATTGTTATCTACACTATTATCAATTTCAAAATTTAAATTTGGGTAGGGTGTAACTTCTCCTCCTTATGTGTGATTGTCTCAATCGAATTTATTTCTCCTGTTTCGGTATTGATTCGACTTAGAAAATCCGCGGCTTTATTCTCTTTTCCCTTTATATAATCAATATTAATATTATATTCTCCTAGTTGTAGCAACCATCTTTGAAGGCGTTGATTAATATCCTTACCTTTATGTTTGGATTGCAACCATTTAAGGGGCTAATGATCTGTTAATAAATCGAAAGGTCTACCATATATATATGGTCTAAAATAATTTACCGACCAAACTATTGCTAATAGTTCTTTTTCAGTGACTGAGTAATTTCGCTCGTGATCATTTAAAGTTCGACTAGCATAACACACTGGGTGTCCATCCTGCGTAAGTACAGATCCGATAGCAAAGTCACTTGCATCGGTAGTTAGTTGAATTTTTTTGTTGAAATCAGGATATTTTAAAACTGGTGAGTTTGTGAGGATTATTTTCAATTTTTCGAAAGAACTTATATAATTTGAGTCGTTCAGGTTTATTCTTGCGTTCTTTTTAAGATATCTAGTCATTGGTTCCGCAATTTTAGCGTAATCCTTTATAAATTTTCTAAAATAACCCGTAATACCTAAAAATTACTTAATTTGCTTTGTAGTTTCTGGTAATTGAAGTTTTTGAATGGTTTCAATTTTCTTATTGTTTGGTTTTACTCCTTCGGTTGTTAAGACATGACCTAAATATTCGGTTTCATTTGCGAAAAACTTGTATTTGTCTATTTTTATCTTGAGATTGTGTTGTCTCAATTTATCTAACACTTTTTGAACACTGATGATATGTTCTTAGAGGGATGTACTAATAATCAGAATATCGTCTAAGTAGACGACGCATATTTGATTAATATGTTCCCTAAGTACCGAGTTAATTAACGTCTGAAACGTAGCAGGGGCGTTTTTGAGTTCAAAGGGCATTCTTGTGAACTCATAATGCCCAAGAGGAGTCGAAAAAGCTGTTTTTTTCTATCTTCTTCTCTAACTAAGACTTGGTGAAAACCCTTAGCTAGATCTAAAGTCGTAAAGTATTGCGACCTTCCTTATTTATCTAATATAATGTCTATATTAGGAATAGGAAACTTGTCGTCAATTGTTGCTTCATTTAGTTTTCTATAGTCGACAACTATTCTGCATTTTTTTTCGCCGGAGTTGTCTAATTTTTTTGGAACAACCCACAATGGGCTGTTATAAGGAGAGTTGCTTTCTTTTATGATTCCTTGTTTCAACATTTCCTTAATCTGTTTGCTAATTTCTTGTTCGTGTACCTGAGGGTACCTGTATGTCTTCGCGTAAATTGGTCTATCCGTAGTTGTGACGATTTCATGTTTTACATCATGAGTGCTAGTGAGTTGCTGTCCCTCATGAAAGAATAAATCTTTAATTCTTTTCAAAAAATTTTCAAGTATTTCCTTTTATTCGATATTTAAGTGATCTCCGAAAAGGCTCTGTAGTATGTTTTGCTCTTCTATAATACTTTCTAATGCATATACCTCGTTATAATTATATGGGCAAGCACATAAAAACTTAATTTTATTACCGTGTATTTCTACATAATCTTCTTCTAAATTAACTTTTGCTCCAAGAGGTCTCAATAGATTTTGTCCTATAATGCCATCAAAATCTTTCTGGTTAAAGGAAGTAAGTTTCCAGTACATTCTAGCTTTCTCTTTAAATTCTTTTGGAAGTTCTGTAAGAATTTCAGTTTCTATACATGTTCTTCCATTAAGTGTGTTAAAAACTATTTTGTCTTTTAATGGGATACGTTCGTAATGTTGTAATTTTGTTTGATCTAAAAGGGTTGTGGTTGATCCCGTATCAATTAAACATTTTATTTTAATTTCTCCTACTGTCAATTCTACTATCGGTAGATCCGATCTGGAGGCGTTGAGTGAAAATTTTCTTCCCTACCTTGTTGAACATGGTCACATTCCATGGGTTGAATATAATTGTCATTATTATTATTTGGATTATTCCTAGTTTGGTTGAAAGGGTTCCTGTACCGACCTGAATTATTTCTAAAAGGATTCCTGTACTGACCTGAATTATTTCTATTTTGGTTATGAGGGTTCCTATACTGACCTGAGTTATTGTAATTATTATACTTGTTCCTACTTAGATGCTGTTGGTTGTTTTGAGATCTATTAAAGTTATTATTATTAGTATTAGTAGGTTTATGGGGTAGTATTTGTCTGTTAAATTTTTGTTTATCTGGACTTGTTTGAATCATACCTGTTTCTTCAAGAGTATAATAAGCGTCTCTTAAGTTATTAATCTGCCTACTTATTACAACACTGGCTAGATTCGGATTTAATCCGTTTATAAAAATTTTTAAAATCATATTTTCATTCGCTGAAGGCGAGAATTCATATGGTTTATTAATATCAAATTCATATTTGATGTTAAGCTTATCCAATATAGACTTAAGATTTTCAAAATATTCACTTACATTATTGTTTATAGTAAGTTTCTCTGACACCGAAGTTTCGTATGAGTTCCACTTTTATAATTTCCCACGATGCGTTTGTTCCCAGAGTTCTGATGACTTGAAGTGCCGGTTCTTGCACCTTGTTGACCACGTTCCTTTGAAGAAAGTACTGTTCCAGCGTTGTGTTGGCGAAAAAGGGCAGGAAAATTTCCACTTCCCTAATGAACGATGTCAGGGCGTATTCGTTAGAGCCCCAATACTCCTTGATCCTTGCTGACTCCTTCATTAATTCTGTTAAAGTTAATGTAAACAGATTTGGGGTTTGGAGGCATGGGAGGAGCCTGAGCCTGAGTTTGTTCTTGTTCTTCTGCGTTCATTTTATGTGAGTTCTTTGTGTTTTTTTTTTTGACGATTAATGTGTAGCACAAATTGATTTTAGTTCTATTTTGTCACTTCACTATTTATGTCACTTTTATTGTCCACCTTTCTTTTATTGATAGCAAGTGTCTTACTTAATTAACGCCCTATTTTGTTTTCTATCGAGCAAGTGAAGCGATGTTTGTGAAGCACCCGCCCAGAGGTGGGAGTTATACTCGAGTTTAGGGCATATAAATGCTTTATAAATTGTAGCCAGATCAGATAGGGAAAAATACTTCTTACACCGATACAGAAAACCTAAGCACTTAGCAGCATTCTTAGCGATTTCAAATATATGGTCGTTCCAACGGAGGTCGTCGTTGACACACATACCGAGTACTGAGAGCTTTTCGGTTTCTTCGATATAAGTGCCATTCATGGACAATGGCATTGGGGGTATGTTAAGCTTTAACGACAGAAGACAGCATTGAGTTTTCGAAGCATTAAACCCCACACGATTCCAATTACCCCATTTGACAACGCTGTATAAATCGGAGTTTAATGAGTTTGACATACGGCACCGTTGCAATTGTACGTCCGAAGGCGAAGGACGTGAATTATCGAACGAATATGAAAAGCTGAGAGTAGAGTCGTCAGCAAAACAGTTAAGTGGATTAGAAATAACAGACAGAAGATCATTTATAAAAATGAGGAAAAGAGTCGGAGACAAAACAGAGCCCTGGGGCACCAGCATTTATATTATGGGGATCAGACTTGAATCCGTCCAATACAACTTGTATTGAACGGTCCAGAAGATAGCTTCTAATCCAACGAACAAGAGTATTATCGATCCCAAAAGCACGCATTTTCGATAAGAGAACTTCATGCCAAACTCTATTAAATGCTTTGGAGATATCAAGAGCAATAATTTTATTTTCACCAAAGCGATGTAAAGATTTGTTCCACTGTTCGGTGAGATATGCCATCAGATCACCAGTGGAACGGTTGCTGCGGAAGCCATACTGACGGTTATGGAGAAGCTTTCGATCTTCGAGATATTCCTTAAGCTGACGGTTAATCAGTGTTTCCATGACCTTAGAAAGAAGAGATGTCAGTGCTATGGGTCGGTAGGAGGAGGGGGAGGATGGGTCACCTTTTTTAGGGACAGGCTGGACAAATGCTGTTTTCCATCTTCTAGGAAAGATTCCAGAAGAGTAGGAGCGATGGAAAAGCTTACGCAGTGGCTTTGCCAGCACTTGCATCAATGTCACTATCGAGGAAGCATAGTGACCAGTTAAAGTTTCGGAAAAAATTTTTCTGGCCGTCCCAGTTAGCTTTCTCGTATTGCCAAACGGTCCTGGTGGGAAGTTTTTCTTTAACTGGTTGGGTGGAGGATGCAAAATAAGCTGGAATGATACAATGGTCTGAAGTGCCAAATGGAGAAGTTACACTAATGGTATATTTATCAGGGTGAGAAGTAAGAAACAAGCCAAGAGTATGGGCGGCTTGCCCAGCAACATCCGGTATACGCGTTGGCACATCGATCAGTTGGGTAAGGTGATGTAACCCGGCAAAGAGCACGACATACCTTCCTTCGGGTGTTGTCTGACCAGAATAGCGGAGCCAATTGGAATTGTGTACATTGAAATCGCCCGCAATAACGATTTCAATGCGAGGACAAAGGGAAACAATTTTCGAGATGGAATCAGACAGTGCATCAAACTCGTTACAATTTGAATTACTGTCAAGATTTGGACTCCCGTAAATAAAACAATAATAAATGACATGCTTGCGGACAGTGAATTTGAGCCATAAGGAGTTAAAGTCCGTGTTGGAACATTGCCCATATTGGGGAAGGCTCTGGCAAGCAATATCATTCCTAACATAGACCACGAGACCATGATGGGAAAAGAGTAATGGCACCAAGCTATACCCATGTAGAGCAAACTCTGATAAATCAGTATTTACTCCAACCTGGGTTTCACTTAATGCCAAAACAGCTGGCCTGTATTGGACAGTGTAGACGTCACGTGAAAGAAATTCTTTCTTATACCACGAACATTAGAATACACGACACGAAAATCACTTACCATTTAAAAATACTTACACACAAAACATAATTCTGACTAAGTCGAACCATGCAGTGAAAATCCAAATCAATTTCTGTAATAAACAAATTGTCTTAGGTGTTATGCCCATAAGACAGCTTGCATACAAAAAATCAATTTAAATATTCAGCACAATAAGACAAACTCAGATGCCCTTAACCACTTACCGCAAGCATTAGATGGTCATACGATGCCTACAGTAGATAAGAAAGAGGCAGTTAAGCACAAAGGTCTTGGGACAGATAAGAGGATAATTTGCTATGCGAATGCGTTTTATTTATTTTTTTTCCACAGCGCGAGTGGGCATCTTTTTTTTCCTCCAACGACGTGAGTGGATATTATTTTATTCTTTAGAGCACACGCGAGGGTTTTTTCGGTTTCTCTAACGAGTGTGTATTAATATTTTTTTAAAACACTCGCGATAGCAATGCGCAATAATTTTTTTTTTGACTTTTGCTTAGTTATTTGTGCGCGCACCTCGACGTCCTTTGCTGAGAAATTATGTTACATACATTTTTCAGATCCATCTAAAGTGATTGAAACAACTTCTTGAGCATTCCGAAATCTCAAGAAATGTGAACTGGCTAATTGTCAACTATAAATTAATAATACCACAGGTATGCACAGTTGATATACTTATTCAAAATGCCATTTGGGTACTATATGTCTTAACAAACATTTTTAATTGTTATTTTGCTTCTTTAATAAATATTTGGCACAAGTTCACAACAAATAAAAAAAAACGGCTGAGTTTTCAATTATGCGCACTAAGCTTTATTATTTTTAAACTGAAAATGGCGATTTTTCAGTTTTTTGTTTGGAGGCAATAAACACTTATTTTATTACAAACTTAGGCAAACTAAGCTTTGATTAAGAATTTTTGTGTGCCAAACGTTTCAATAGAGACAAAAAACATTGAACAATTGTATTGAAATTTTAAATGTTCGAAAAGGAAGAAAATTCACATTTCCAGACGTGTTTTTGTTGTATTTAAACATAAATACAGTTTTATACATATGTATATGAAATTTGCTCCTTTTGGAAGCTTCTCGAGTGTGGCGAAACTTCGAATGCCTGGCACCAATATATTCGTTATAAGGAGGTAATTCCTGATTTTTTGACTTATTCTAGTCAGACAACACCCGAAGAAAGGTAGGTCAAAATCTTTGCCGGGTTACATCACCTTACCCAACTGATTGCTGTGCCAAAGCTAATTCCGGATGTTAATGGGCAGGCCACCCATACTCTTGACTTGTTCCTTATTTCTCACCCTGATAAGTATACCATTAGTGTAATTTCTTCATTTGCAATTTCAGACCATTGTGTCGTTCAGCAAATTTCTCGTCATCCGCTCATCCTGTTAGAGAAAATAATCCCATCAGGACCGTTTGCCAATACGAGAAAGCCAAGTGGGACGGCCTGACAATGATGGGAGTGCTGAAATGATCACAGATGTGATTATTCTTGGGATATGTGCTTTTATTCCTAACAGAGTAAGAAATATCAAACCCAAAGAAAAGTCTTGGTTTGACTCTGAGTGTAAAGAAGCTATGGGGCTTAAAGAAGTAAGTTTCCCATCCTACAAAGCTAACACTAAAGAGGAAAATCCGAAAGAGTACAAACAAGTAAGGAACTCATACAACTCCGTTTTTATTAAAACCAAATTTTTGCATGACCAGTAAATGCAGTACAAATTTTTGGTCAATTGTAAAAAAATATTAAAAACTCCTCAACATCTTCGGTTCCAACGTTAATCGCCAATGACAAAGCAACTGTCTACACTTCAGAGAAGGCAAACTTGCTCGCAGCCCATTTTGCTGCTAGCTCAACGTTGCCCTTCCTGTACTTGAGAATGTAAATTTTTCCATGGGACATAATTTTTTCCGCATTCGTACAGTAGCAAGAGTTCTCTCTCATCTTGCGATGGTTTTTTTATAATTAACGCGCGCAAGGAAGCAAGGGACTGTTTCGCTTTTAATGTAGAGCACACTGCGCGGGCATTAAGAAGATAGGAGGTGTCGATTACCATTGGTTTTGAATGCTTGCAGATCAAAAAAAAAGGGAAAATCTGGCCGAGTAAACTATTCCAAATTCGTGTTGTTCGGCTGAAAAAAGAATCCCTATATTTCACGGTACGTCCGAAATTGGGCTCAAGGGGGAACTGATGAGCATTCCTTGCGAGACGAGTATTACGGGAGAAACTTTTAATGGGAGGAATGCAGGTGGCTACTTCGAGTGAACATTTTTTGTAAAACAAATGATAAAATAAGGAAAGACATGAAACGTTGCGTCGGTGTTCGAGATGGGCAATTGATTCTGCGGCAGTTCTATTTCCTATCGAACTTAACGCTCGATTTTGTATTCTATCAAGCAGGTGAAGCGATGTTTGCGAAGCACCTGCTAGAGTGGGAGTTATACTCGAGTTTAGGGCGTATAAACGCTTTATAAATTGTAGCCAGATCGGAAGGAGAAAAATACTTCTTAAACCGATACAAAAAACCTAAGCACTTAGCAGGATTCTTAGGGATCTCAAATATATGTATTGTCGTTACAACGGAGGTCGTCGTTGACACACATACTGAGTACCGAGGGGTATGTGTAGCTTTAACGTAGGGCACACCAGTATTTATATTTTGTAGGAATTAGACTTGAATCCGTTCAATACAACTTGTATGAAACGGTCCAGAAGACAGCTTCTAAACCAACGAACAAGAGTATCATCGATCCAAAAAACACGCATTTTCGATAAGAGAACCTCATGCCAAACTTTATCAAATGCCTTGGAGATTTCAAGAGCAATAATCTTACTTTCACCAAAGCGCTGTAAGGATTTGTTCCACTGTTCGTTGAGATATTCCATCAGCACACCAGTGGAACGGTTGCTGCGGAAGCCATACTGACGGTCATGGAGAAGCTTATGATATTCGAGATATTCCTTAAGCTGACGGTTAATCAGCGTTTCCATGACCTTAGAAAGTAGGGATGTTAGTGCTAAATGAAACAATAATGAATGATTATGCTTGCGGACATTGGATGGTCATACAATGCCTACATTAGATAAGAAAGATGCCGTTAAGCTCATGGGACAGATAAGAGGTAGTATTTGCGGCGCGAGTGTGTATTATTTTTTGTTCCACAGCGCGAGTGGGTATTATTTTATTCTTTACAACATACGCGTTTTCATTTTCGCAAACGAGTGTGTATTTTTTTATAAACACGCGACAACAATGCGCAAATTACTTTTTTTTAATTTTTTTTCGTTTTCGTTTATTTGTGCGCGCACCGCATTTGTCCGGCCTTGGCGAGCTTAAGGCCCAATGCACACGGAGCAACTCGAAGAACACTGATTAAAGATGCGATTTGGCAACTAGTTTGTTTGAATCATAACCTGTGTAATCAAATGGGACGACACACGCGACGCTATTTGTTGAAAACTCTGTTACCAGTCTTCTTTTGATTTTCATGTCGGGTTGCCTAGTGAGTTCAGTTTCTAGTTTATCGAAGATGAGCGAACAACAGACCAACCTGATGCTGGTGCAGGAGGTGGAAAAACGTCTATTTTATATAATTATTGCCTTCTCCGCTATTCAAATAAAAAAATGAAATTGAGAAGGTGAGATAAAAAATCGAGAATGTCGTTAAATTGACGGGTATGTTTTTTTATTTTGACTTGAATGTGGATGTGAATCCAAAACTTTCTTACTATTCTTGTTCTCTTCCTGAGATAATAGTACAACACTATGGTTTCATCATCCCTCGAGTTTTCCGT
Source organism: Platycheirus rosarum (assembly GCA_963971375.1). NCBI lineage: Eukaryota > Metazoa > Arthropoda > Insecta > Diptera > Syrphidae > Platycheirus > Platycheirus rosarum. Next base: position 93,155,518 of record OZ020510.1, read on the forward strand.
AGACATTTCACGCCCGGTATCCATGACGACACCAACTAGAGATTTCGGTTGATGATGAGTTTTCTTGTGGAGTCAAGTCACTGCTGAGTCCGTAACTGGTATGTAACCTGAGTTTCCAACCGGTTTAGTTTTCATCCAGTTGCTCCGTGTGCATTGGGCCTAAGATTAAAACTTCTTGGCACGCCTTGACTATGTTTCAATTAATATGACATAAACCCAGAAGACACTACGTTATTTGCTTTTACATATTAACATAATGTGTTTGGAATGCAAAACTAGTATTAGACGGTCCTTGTAATTTGTCAATGCCGTGAGACTGTGACGTCACAACAAAATAGGTCCTAATACTGTCATTGCCGTGACAAAGGTAATCGTGTCACGGCTAGCTAGAGTGACTATCACACGAATGACAATGTTGTCCCAAAATACAATAAACGTCAAAGTGTGTCACGAAGATCCCTGTGTCTCGGTGCCACGGCAATGGCATGCAAAACAATGACGATCACACGATGTGACAACTCTCAAAAAGCTGATCGGCGGTGAGTCTAAACTGCAATGACATTAATCATTTTTAGCAGTGACGATCACACGGCGTCACTTAAAAGAGTCATTGGCGCAAAATATTAAACATCGTTAATTTTAGCATAAAACCGACTCTAGTTAAAGAAGTTCTTCAGATACGAATGTCGTAAAAAAATAAAAAGAAATAATATAATTAAGTAAATAAATAAAAAAAGGATAGAAATTGCCGTAGAATGAATAGATCCTCCATCATTTTCCTTCGCCCTACATCGTTGCTTGATCTCAAAACTGCGGGGCTCTTCATGGGATGTTTTGGTTGTGAAAATAATTCACCATTTTGAAAAGTTTTTGAAGCTTGTTTTTCTTTTTTCATACATCTGGATTCGTATTTAATTTCAAAACGTCAACAAAATTACCATTTCGCAGTTTCACAGATTGGGAATCGACCCCAACACGGCTTACTATTGACAGAATAAGACATTCTTATTTGTTTTGTACGAAATTACAAAATGTCGTCTGGTTAAAGTATACCTTAAAAAGATAAACAAGTGGTTTGCTCGTTTTAAGGTTAGACAAGTTGTTTAAGGTTAAAGTATACTTTATGTCGTTTAAAATTAACATAGAGCCGACCTTCGTTTTATATTTTGTTTTTAGAGCCGACGCCCCTTTTTAAAATTGATTAAGAGAAGGTTTTAATTGTTTAATTTTGCGCCATTGTGTCTTGGTTGTTTTGGTAAAATAAAGACGTGAGTTTCTAAAGTGTTTCAATTACATAAATTAATTTAATTAAAAAAATAAATAAATAAAACGTTTTCAATTACAGTGATTAAAGGCAAAAGCACATTTAGTATGTTCACAGGAAATATGGTAGCGGTGCCGACTTTCGCGGCCTACATCTTGGAAAGCAGCCAGTGACGATGACTCCAACAACAACCAAAGGCCAATATGCCACGTTAGAAAAGATTTTTTTTTTTGAGAATTAAAGGCTTCATCAAAGAGAACGCGTTTTTAACGCGGCGTTGAGATTATTTTACGGGGCGTTAAGATTATTTTACGCGGCGTTATAAATGCGATGTTAGCGTCAAACAAAGAGCTATCCGCAGCGCGTTTCATATTTGAATTTTGATTTTCATTTATTCACCAAATGCAAATCAGGTTATTTTTTTTCATTTAAAACCATATTAAATGACACAAGATATGTTAAAAAAAATTTTACAACAAATTCAGAATAACTTAATTCACCAAATAATTAAAAAAAATATTTAACGCGACCTCAAAACCCGCTCTGTTTGACGTTGGCCTGTTGTCATGTAAATTATTGTTTTGATATATGTTTTTGTGTCATTTTCATTTTTAATATTGCTTATCATGGAAAAACTGATAGAATGTGCTAAAAAATAATAAACATGTAAGAATATATGTAGTTCTGAAAAACGAGATATGGCAACAAATCGAAAATTAACTATTTCTCCAACGCTACGTTAAAACACCGCGTCAAAATAATATCAACGTCGCGTAAGATTGACGTCGTTTAAGTGACAGGTCTATCAAAGTGACGTGTCACGGTGCCTGTCACTGTTTTTGTCACGGCAATGACAATGCTAAACAATGACGATCACACGATGTGACACTTTTAGGACAGAAAACTACGTCTTAGTGACGTCAGAATGTCACAGCAATGACTCATTACAAGGACCGACTAATACTAGCTTAAGTATTTTTGTCGTCTGTTCTAATGTTCGTGGTTTAAGAAAGAATTTCTTTCAAGTGTACGTCTACACTGTTCAATACAGGCCAGCTGTTTTGGCATTAAGTGAACCTCAGGTTGGAGTAGATACTGATTTATCAGAATTTGCTCTACATGGGTATAGCTTAATAGCATTACTCTTTTCCCATCATGGTCTCGTGGTCTATGTTAGGAATGATATTGCTTGCCAGAGCCTTTCCCAATACGGGCAATGTTCCAACACCGACTTTAACTTCTTGAGGCTCAAATTCACTGTCTGCAAGCATGTCATTCATTATTGTTTTATTTACAGGAGTCTAAATCCCGCCAGTTATTCGACTTGTAACGAGTTTGATGCACTGTCTGATTCCATCTCGGAAATTGTTTCCCTTTGTCCTTGCACTGAAATCGTTATTGCTCTTTGCCGGGTTACATCACCTTACCCAACTGATCGATGTGCCAATGCGTATACCGGATGTTGCTGGGCAAGCCGCCCATACTCTTGACTTGTTTCTTACTTCTCACCCTGATAAATATACCATTAGTGTAATTTCTCCATTTGGCACTTCAGACCATTGTATCATTTCAGCTAATTTCTCATCCTCCACCCATCCAGTTAAGGAAATACTTCCCACCAGGACCGTTTGGCAATACGAGAAAGCCAACTGGGACGGCCTGAATATTTTTTTTCGAAACTTTAACTGGGGCCTGTTTCATAGATCATACATTACATACAATGTATGATTTTGACAATTCTGATGTAGTATTTCTGTTTCATAGAAACGTTGTATGATGAACTTTCATGCATCAATGTCTGAACTGAGAATCGATTGGAAGTATTCCAATGTTTCAGTTTCAGTTTCAGTTTCAGTTTCAGTTTATTTCGGGTAATAACTAACACAGTAAGATAGATCTTATAAGCTAGTGGTACTTTATGAATATACAATGTTCAAGATTGTGTATATTAAATGCAAAAACTTCAAATTGAAAAAATATAAAAAAGGGAGCGTTTGATACAGAAAATTAAAATATAAAATAGAAAGAATGTTGAAATATTAAAGAGATAGGAAAGAAAAATAAAATTTTAAAGAAATTAAAAGAAGTTAGTTGATTTGATTTTGAAAGAAGAATCTCAACCTATTTTGAAAATGTTGTGCTCTGCTTGATTCACGCAAATATTGTGGGAGTGAATTCCAAAGGCGATATGCTGGCTGTGTTGTCTTTATTATATTAAAAAGCATGTTTAAAGTTCGAAACTTAATAAAATTTTCGAAAGACATATTGAGAAGGTTCGAAGACATATCTGAAACGTGATCGTATTTTCTTAGGCTAAAAATATAACGTATCGTGCTGTTAAATGCAACTTTCAACTTTTTTCTGCTAACAGAATCGCAATTATTATATATTTCACACCCATACGTCAAAACTGGGATGACTAGTGTCTTAGCAAGAACCATTCTGGTTTTTAATGGGGTAAATTGCTGAACAGCGCACAAGGATCTAAGAACTCCATATGTTTTACCTACAATAGAATTAACGTGATCGCTCCATGTTAATGTTCTGTTGAATACCATGCCTAGATTTCTTGATGTGGTTGTGAATTCTAGTGGATGCGGCTTAGAAGTATCGGTGGAAAACAAGATAGATCTAATGACTTTTTAGATATTACAAGGCATTTGCATTTTGTTGGGTTAAGAGTCAAACCATTGTTTATTGCCCATGTAGAAATATGTTCAAGCTCTTCATTAATAGTACATACGCAGTTTCCTATAAGACCTAGGGGACAGCTTTTATAAATTTGTATATCATCGGCATAAAAATGTTTAGATACGTTTGGTATGATGGAAGCTATTTCGTGGATATACAGCGAGAATAAGGTGCCAAGATCGACCCCTGAGGAACACCTTGTTTGATTAGAAGGAACTCGGAGAGTTGATTTTCAATCCATACGGCTTGTTTTCTGTTAATAAGTTACGAGGAAATCAATTTTATTGCTTCTGGTGAAAGGTTGAATTCGATCTGCAACTTTCTTAAAAGAACAGAGTGGTTTACCATATCGAAACCCTTAGAGAAATCAAGAAGAACTAAAAAGGTAACACAATTGTCGTCGAGTTTCCTTCTTATGTCTTCAATGACCTTCAAAAGTGCTGTTGTACAGCTGTGCTTAGGGCGGAAGCATACAATCTGTATGCTAACTAAGAAGTTGTTACGCATAATATAATCATTAAGTTGTTTTTGCATGATTCGTTCACAGACTTTAGATAAATAGGGTAAGACTGAAATTGGCCGAAACTCAGTTCCCAGTGAGTTTTTGGGAATTGGTAAAATCTTTGCAAGTTTCCACTGGTTTGGAAAGATTCCTGTTGTGATAACAGTGTTGAAAACGTGATTAATATATGGTAGCAACAATGGTAATATGGCTTTTAAAAACACCGGATTGATTTTATCCACACCTGATGCATGAGATTTTATTGAAAGAAAACTTTCTAAGACATCTAAACTATAAAGCTCTTGGAAAATTTGTTGAAAACTCTAAATCAATCGAGATATTACTGCTGAAAATAGATAAAAACCTACGATTTAATTCACTACTACAGAACTTTACTTCTTCATTGGATGAATTCATAAAGTAAATATTTTCCCAGTGTATAGTGCGAGTATCCTGTTCAAGAGCTGATCTATCTATATTCTTGAAATCTGGATTAAATTAAAGGATTTTCTAAACTGACCTCAGTTTTGAAATCGAAAGTCAAGAAAATAAGGTCATGGCAGGAAAAAACTGGAGCAGATAGTTGATCATAAAACAAAACCCGATCTTTCCTGTTAACAAGAAATAGATCTAAAAGTGTACTTGACGAATGGGTGAAATGAGTAGGTACAGATGAGTTAACTGAATGCAAGTCAAATGAAGTCATATAATCTGTAAAACTATTGTCAATCAAAATATTGCTGTTAAAGTCACCACACAATATTAAATTTGGTGAGCTGATCGTTAATTCTTCCATAAATTGGTAAAAGGGCTCTAGATCCACATTTTTATTTGGTCTGTTGACAGTTCCTAATAAGAGATTACTATCACTGCCAATAATTTCAAGAAACAGGTATTCGAACGCTGAACCAGGTGATACCGCCACCACGACCATATCTATCTGACCGAAAAAGTCTATACCCGTTAATAGAATATAATGCATCCCCAATATCTTTTGAAAACCATGTTTCTGACAGACAGATTGTATCCAACTTTGAATTTTCAAACAAGAATTTAAACTCATCGATTTTAGGCATCAAACTTTGAGAATTTATATGCGTTACTTTAAAGCCTTTCCTACGATTGCAAAAAACTCTTAACATTGTTTTTAATATAACATCACTGTTGCCCCCTCTGGAATCCACAACATGCTCACTCAACTCTGTATCGAGTAAACAGAAACAACAACACACAAAAGTTTCAAAAACTCAAAGCAACTACTAGTACAATATAGATAATATAAAAATATACAATAAAATAAAATGTTTAGTGAAATAAAATCAAAATAATAAAGAACTGAATAGAAGGAAATTAGAAAAATAGATAGAGATAGGATAGAAAGAATAATACATATAATAATACTTTTAGTTTTAGCTATGATGATTTGGAGAATCGGCATCGTCATGCTAATAAGGTCTTCTTTCGTCGTTTGCTTTGGTGTCATCTTCGTTATTTATTGCTGCGGCGGCAATCGCATTTATAATTGCATCGTTATGTATATGTACACTTTGTGAATCAGCTCTTTCTTTGATGAAGACTGAACCAGAGTGCGTATTGACGGCGGAGACAGATCCATTATGTTTGAGTCGCATTGCATGTCGGAGTAAAGAGCGATTTCTTGCAGTTAAGCTCCCATGCAAATATATATGTTGCTTTTGCCTATTTTGCACCTCTATTCCTATGTCATTTAAGTGTAACAACCTTTTGTTTGTTTTATTGAAAAGAGCAATACTTTTTAATATCTGGTTTCGTTCATTTGGTGTGTCGAACTTGAGAATAATAATCTCATGATCATGAGAGGACTTTTTGGTGTTTGTTCTAAATGCAGCTTTTAGATTGACAGGAGTACATTAAACGGTGTGGCAGATTTTGTCAAAAATCGAAGTAAGGCTTTCATTTGGTAGTTTAGGAATTCCAAGTAGAACAGCGTCTGCTGCAACCTCTCTCCGTTCGAACATGTCACATCTTCGTTCCAGTTCAGCTACCTCTGTGGTTATACTTATGTCATTATGCATTTCAAGGTGTTTCTCTACTTTTGTTACGCGCTCCTTAATGGATTCGATGGTTTTATTTGTTTCACCTACATGAGCTGATAAATTGTTTTCGATAAGCTCAAATCGTAACATAACTTCGCTTCGGAGGCCTTTGATTTCCTTTGTAATTCGGGAAACGATGTCGTCGGTGATATTTCTAATAAGTCTCTCCAATTCAGAGCATTGGTGTTGGAACGTTGATGTGATGATGGAGCTCTCATAATCTGTGGTGGCGGCGGCGAGTGAGACTTGTTTCTGGCTCTTATATTTTTGTGTGTCAGCAACAGGTGGAGCAGCAGACTTTTGTTTCCCAAGTTCAATGGGGGGAGTTGGGCTGATTGGGGTCTCTTTGCCATCTTTACCAAATCTCGTCTTACGGTCCATTATATAAGAGAGTGCACTTGTCACAATGAGATGAAGAAAGAGAAAAAAAAAGAATGTTTTCTTCGCTTTTTTTTATTTTTACTTTTTTAAACCAAATGCAGGTAGATTTAAATTAAATAAAAAAAAACTTCACTGCACTGAAAACAAGTAGCACTTTCACAAACACAAAATTGTCTTTTGTTGTTTTTTCAATGCAAAAATGAATGCTATTGCCGGACGAAAAAAAAAGACGTCTATTCACTATTGATGAACATGATTCCTAATGTAGGATTCTGTTTCATAGAATTTTATCATAAATCGTTTTGATACAAATAATTATAAATTTATCATACATTTCAAACAGCAAAACTTTCTGCTGTAAGTTAAGCATTTAAACCAAAATAAAGAAAAAAAAGTTGAGTTTGAAGTTTATAATTTAAATAGAAGGAATATTTATAGATTATTTTGTGTTCTCAAAGAAAAAAATTTATTAATTGACGTTTTTTTCTTTGTTTTTTTGTTTTATTATTTCAAGTCCAACAAGCTGAACATTTTTGTACAAGAGATGTTTCTTCAAAAGTTAATATTGATCAATTGGTTGCAGAGAATTAGAATTATAATTATTTTTCCTTTTTAACTTATTATTGGTACCTAATAAAAATGAAAAAAGTTGTTCTTACGCAACATGAGACTTTTGTTGAAATGCGTACAACGCCTTACGTGATGTTACTGGCGCCATCTGCTGTTCTACCTTAATACTATAGCTATGTTCGCACCCTTAAGGTCATAACATTTCTCTCAGTTTATTTTTTCTCTATAACAAAGTTTCAAGCGGGCTAGAAGCCACCCCCGTATAGTTAGCAGCACTATGTCGGGAATTTTGATTTTTTTGGTGCCCCAAATTTGGAAAACATTTGGAAAAATTTGGAAAACTATAGTTTAAAAGTTATTAACAATTTAAGGTTTGGCGTATAGTTAGCAGCACATAAAAACAAAATTAGACTATTTTGGTGTCAATCGATGGGGAACAGTTTGGACAAATTTGGAAAACCATTTTTAAAATTTGGAAAAGTGTAATTTAATAATAAACAACAAAAATGTAAGAGTATTGACAGAATCTATAAACAAATACTCGAAACGTAACGCATTAGGACACGTTGAGACATAAAAACGGGCTTACATCTGCCAGTAAAAACGAGTTTTGTTTTTTTATTAATTCGTAAGATATTCGCTTAAAAAATATCAACACGAAAATAATTGTTTATGAATAATTAATTTATAATTTTCAAATTCTTAAGAGTAATTGAAAAATTTTGAAATCAATTTTAATACTCTTTATGAGTTTTTATAATTCAAAAAACCTTAATATATTAGCTAATCTTCATTATTTATATGTTAAAAATTTTCTCAAAGTATCAAATTAATGAAATTATTTCATTTAAATAATTTTCAATATTTATAAATCTTGTGACTGAGTTCGTTAGAGATTTTCAGATTTTGAAAACCTTAATAAATTAGTTATTAACGTATATTTAAATGTTGAACATTTTCAAGAAACAATGCAGATAAAATTAAATTATCAAAAACTTTAAACATAAACTTTTCCAAATAGTAAAAATGAATTTTCAAATTTTAAAATTAATTAAATAAACTCCTCCCAAATTTTCAGAATTTGGAAAACCTTTATTAATTAGTTATAAACAAATGTTTAAAATTTTAAGAACTACCCATACGAAAAATTTTCAAAAATATCTCTGTTAAACAAATGTTCTTAACTTTTTAAATATGCTTTTCCAAATTCTGAAAAAGGTTTTCCAAATTTAAGAAATATTTCAGTAAACTTCTTACAAATTTCCAGAATTTGGAAGACCTTAATTAATTAGTTATAAACAATTTTTTATTTGTTGAGAATCACCCATACGAAATATTCCCAATAATATCTCTGTTAAACAAATATCCATAACTTTTTAAATATGCTTTTCCAAATTCTGAAACCTTTTTCCAAATTTAAGAATTATTTCAGTAAACTCCTTACAAATTTCCAAAGTTTGGAAAACCTTAATTATTTAGTTATAAACAATTGTTTAAAATTTTAAAAATTATCCATACGAAAAATTCTCAAAAATATCTCTGTGAAACAAATTTCCATAACTTTTTAAATATGCTTTTCCAAATTCTGAAAAAGGTTTTCCAAATTTAAGAATTTTTTCAGTAAACTTCTTACAAATTTCCAGAATTTGGAAAACCTTAATTAATTAGTTATAAACAATTTTTTATTTGTTGAGAATCACCCATACGAAATATTCCCAATAATATCTCTGTTAAACAAATGTCCATAACTTTTTTAATATGCTTTTTCTAATTCTGAAAAAGGTTTTCCAAATTTAAGAATTATTTTAGTAAACTCCTTACAAATTTCCAGAATTTTGAAAACCTTAATTAATTAGTTATAAACAATTGTTTAAAATTTTAAAAATTACTCATACGAAAAATTCTCAAAAATATCTCTGTGAAACAAATGTCCATAACTTTTTAAATATGCTTTTCCAGATTCTGAAAAAAGTTTTGCAAATTTAAGAATTATTTCAGTAAACTTCTTACAAATTTCTAGAATTTGGAAAACCTTAATTAATTAGTTATAAACAATTTTTTAAAATTTTAAAAATTACCCATACGAAAAATTCTCAAAAATATCTCTGTGAAACAAATGTCCATAACTTTTTAAATATGCTTTTCCAAATTCTGAAAAAAGTTTTCCAAATTTAAGAATTATTTCAGTAAACCCCTTACAAATTTCCAGAATTTGGAAAACCTTAATTAATTAGTTATAAACAATTGTTTAAAATTTTAAAAATTACCCATACGAAAAATTCTCAAAAATATCTCTGTGAAACAAATGTCCATAACTTTTTAAATATGCTTTTCCTAATTCTGAAAAAGGTTTTCCAAATTTAAAAATTATTTTAGTAAACTCCTTACAAATTTCCAGAATTTTGAAAACTTTAATTAATTAGTTATAAACAATTGTTTAAAATTTTAAAAATTACCCATACGAAAAATTCTCAAAAATATCTCTGCGAAACAAATGTTCATAACTTTTTAAATATGTTTTTCCAAATTCTGAAAAAGGTTTTCCAAATTTAAGAATTATTTCACTAAACTCCTTACAAATTTCCAGAATTTGGAAAACCTTAATTAATTAGTTATAAACAATTGTTTAAAATTTTAAAAATTACCCATACGAAAAATTCTCAAAAATATCTCTGTGAAACAAATGTCCATAACTTTTTAAATATGATTTTCCAAATTCTGAAAAAAAGTTTTCCAAATTTAAGAATTATTTCAGTAAACTCCTTACAAATTTCCAGAATTTGGAAAACCTTAATTAATTAGTTATAAACAATTGTTTAAAATTTTAAAAATTACCCATACGAAAAATTCTCAAAAATATCTCTGTGAAACAAATGTCCATAACTTTTTAAATATGCTTTTTCAAATTCTGAAAAAAGTTTTCCAAATTTAAGAATTATTTCAGTAAACTCCTTACAAATTTCCAGAATTTGGAAAACCTTAATTAATTAGTTATTAACATTTGTTTAAATATCGTACATTTATTCAAGTTTACAGTTCATCAAAGTGCAAAATGGATTTATATCAAATTATCTATATGCTATCGATCTAAAAAATGAACGCGAGTATATTGGGACTTCCTGTCCCAAATTGCGCGATCACGATTTTGACAATCTTATGTCAGTTTGTATTTTTATTTTTGTTTTTGAAGCTTTCATTATAGAAATCGGAAAATAAAATACCTTATGTCGAATTCTCAGATTTTTCTTGTAAAAACGAACATAAAACGAGGTTGATTTTTTTTGGAGTTGTGTGAGCGCTTTTTGACAACTTTCTGCCATGTGTCGTGTCTTTTGCCAGTCTAAACAGAATTGTAAACAAACAGATAACAAGTTAAATAAAAATTGGTTTCGTTAGAAAATTTTATTAAAATATGTATCAATATGAACATTGAAGAAAATTGTTAAGCGAATATTGTGTAGTGGCAATAAGAACGATGTGAATCAGTTCACATAAACATAAACAGTTTAATTTTGTAGAAAAGACACAACATCTCAATACAATACGGAATACATGGATGTATTTTCGCGTAGCGTGGCATGGTAATATAATTAACTCGACGTCCAGGTAATGTTGAATTCGTTTTTAAAATAGATCTTTTTTGTGATTATTTTTTTTTTTATCTAAAATCAAATTCCATGTTCGCTTTTACAAAACCAAAGGTCTTAGGATCCAAATTAGACGCGATATCTTCTTCGTCGTCGTCGTATTCCAATGACGATTTTTTTGTTTAAGTTTCAGAAGCAATTTTGTAAAAGTGAAATCAGTTTTTTTCCTTTTTACAATAACAAAATGAACTTTTTATATTGATGGAGTAACATACCCATATATACGTATATTAATAGTGATAACCACATTCGTTCTCACATTATTTTATTAAATAATTTTTCAATGTTTAATTCATATTGATATTTTAATTAAATTCTAAATCGAAACAAATCCTTTTGTACCTTGTACTTGTGTTATGTCTGCTTACAATGCCCTTGCAAATTACTGTGAAATGTAAAAAGTACGACAGCAAGTTTGTTAACTGGTACTCACAATCTCACAAAATTAATAAAAGAAAATCAAACTCGTTTCATGTTCGTTTTTGCAAGAAAAATCTGAAATCTGAGATCAAATATGAAAATTAAAAACGAATTCGACATAAGTTCACACATTATCGGAAGAGGATTTTGATATTAATACTTCTTTCTTTTAGAGCATTTGGAATTGGTCGTCTGAATCTTTCTGCAATCGTTCCACTGCAACAAAAACTTCTGGACGATTTTGAGAAGGGAATTTTGCTTCTCAACTTGAAGTCAGAATCTACTCAAGAAGACAAACACATTACTCAAATATGAAAATGAAGCGACAGCTTATAAAAAAAGTGCAGCCTGAATTCAAATTCAAATACTAAAAACTACAACATTTGGCCTTCTTACATTTAAATGTTCTGAAAATAAAAAAAATGTTTACAAACAAATGGAATTCAAAATAAATTTGTTTGAAATCTATATTCTATGTATGTTTATATAAGACCGATTTCGGACTACCAAACAAAAAAAAACACACTAAGCCACAATAGGATTTTGAGTTGATTTTTTTAAATACATACATTGTTCAATTTACACTTTTACTTCCTACAAAAGAATTAATTTTCAATAAGCGTCTCTAGAATATGAACAAGGAGTGTAACTGAAGTTCATTATGATGCGATTTTTTCCAAACTTTTTAAATTGAATAATATAAGCGAAAGTATAAAGTTTTGCAATAAAAAATAAATTCCACGACTGGATCGCACGTACTTGCTCTTATGTGCGGTCACAGCTTGGAATAAAATTTGAAAAAATATTAAGGGAACTTCAAAGGTTATATTCGATTTTTCTGACTTTTGATTGTTCGAATAAAGTACGTTAAAATGTATTGGGTGAAATAATTTAAACGCCATTTTATTTCTTTAGGAAATGTAAAAAAGTGTGATTTTTTTTCAAAATTGTAGGAGCCGTTTTTAAATAAAACGGTTTTTTTTTAACAACTTTTTTTTTTAAAAAATTAAAAAAAATAATTCAAGAATACAATCTTAAGCACAAAAATAACGTACATTTAAAAACAAAATTGAAATAAGCAACTTATCGGATAGGAATAGAAGGTAAGAAGAGGTAGTAGAAGGAGGTAATAGTAGGATAGGATAGGATAGGCTTGGGATAGGCAGGAGGGAAGGTTTCGGTTGGTACTGGGTGTAGGAAGTGGGATAGGACCAAGGAAGAGGAATCTGGGATGGGACGTGTAGAATAAGACAAGGGAGGATAGGTATCGAGAAGGATACTGGGATAGGGAAGAGGAGAGGGATGTAGGAGCTAAAGTGTTGGTAAGGGAAAAGGGCATGGAACTGGTAAATGGGATAACAACAATGTTGGCTAGATATAGGAAGGATTAGTAGGAAGGGGTAGGGATGGAAAGAATGTCCACCGTGGAGGCGTAGGCACGCTGGCGTGCGCGGCTAAGCTCGCCGGATGTGGGGGGGATCTTGCCCCCACAGATAGACCTCACCTATTTCAAAAAAAACATAAATCGTGCCGTATCTTACCACCACCACCGTAGTAGGACCACACCAGGGATGCCCTGCCGATGTTGTTGCAGGGGGACCTTTTCCCTCCCTCCTGGAATTCCTCGGTCCGAGCAGTTGTGAATTCCCCTAATTGGTCAACCTGAAAGCTGTCAAGCCATGCTTACCTTTAGGAAACGCTCACCTCTCCATGATGTCCCTTCACTCTGATTGAAATGAAAAAACAAATAAATTCCGCATCAGGGTTTGGCGAGACCCTCACATCAGTTTTTTTTATTACCAACTATGTATTTTAAACACTTATACAAAAAAGAATATCAAACACGAGTGACAACCATAAAAAGCGTATTATCTGGACTATAATTGAACCAAAAAAAAAAATATAAAGAACTTATAACAAAAAAAAAACCAAAAATAATAATATACTTATAATCAATAGTATACATATATATATATGTATCGGAAAAGTTTTATTTCTGCTATTTCCACCAATTTGTGGATTAATAACTCGTAAGGTTTTTGTGTATTAAGGTCTCCGAATTTCCCTACCCAACTATGATATGGACGGGTCTGGTTCATCCGCCCTTATGATTTTTCCACCCCTGGTTGCCTACCTACATAGAGCTCTGTGTGGGAGTACGCCAAAGGGGGGGCACAATTCTGCCGATAATGGTGGACACCTGGAAACTTTTACCGGAACTCTTAAATTTGGCACTCAAAATGGTTTCTTTTCCTACGACAACATATATACATGTATTCACAAACTTAAATATTTAGGCCCAGCAAAAAAAAAATCTCGCCAACAAGTATAACAAAACTAGGTAAATAAAAAAAAAACAATCAAAAATGAATCCCTCTGGTGCTATCTATGTTTTTTTTTGCATTAAGCATTTAAGGACAATTTCTTCCTCCTTTGGTCCTTGCTGACCACCTGGATGATTCTCCTTAATTGACTTTTATTTTATTATATCCTTTTTTTTCTCACTTTTGTACTGTTTTAATAAAAAAAAACAAAGGGTGAATTTCACACTTTCTGAAACTTGTTCCCCGGGTTGGTCACGGGTTTTTCCCTTCCCCAGCGGGTTTTATCGTCCTTCACTCCCCTGGCCTTGGATTAATTTTACGTGCCACAATAAAAAAAATAGGTCGGCCTTAAAGTTTACCGTGGAAATTCACCCCAATTTCCAAAAAAAAAACACAGTTTTCCCTTTTTTTTCTGTAGGAAATACCGCACCGTAATTTTAATTTTATCTTATAAGGTTATTATTATATATCCTTTCAAAAATATCAAACTAATCTACTGATTTTTTTTTACTTCCACTGGATTGGCAAACACACGTCTTGACCTTACGGTGGTCCGACTTAAATTTTGAATCCGTTTTCAACGGATAAATCGTTCGACCGCCGAAAATGTATTTTTTTCCGTTTTTTTCTGTTCTTTCAGAATATACCTAATTGCCTTCCAGCCCTCGGGTTCAATGACTTGCTTTTACCCTATTATGTACTTTGAATTCAAATCAGCTGTGCATATAATTGCACTCGAACATGCCTGCATGTCGGTCTTTGAGTATTTTGTTCCCATGACGCAAACCTATTCCTACACACTCCGAAACAAGAAACTGCCTTACCTACCCTTCTTGCGCGCTGTCATCAACGCCAAACATCGCATTCAAAATCAAGTATGGCCCCCGAATGTTTTGTTTATAAAATTTCTATTCAATTTTGTTTTCGCCACAAATCCGCGTGTTCCCATGTATATTTTTTCTAAAAATTATGTACATAAATCAATAAACCGCGCGAAAAAAAAATCCTAGAAACTGATAATAATTAATAATAATAATTTTGCTTTCAATCTAGCGTCGGGCGCCTAAAAGGTAAACAAAAAGTTTATTATTTTGATTTATTATCATGTGCCGGGTTTGAAAATTATATTTTGTGCTTATTAAATAAAAAAAATAACAACAAAGCTTTTGTTTTATCTATTAAAACTACGCTTCCGCGCATTGTGATAGGTGTAGTTTATCCTCAAATTTTTGTTCAGTCATCTGGACTAAACAAAGTTCGATGACGCCTGTCGGAGCCGCATGTATCTCGGGCTCGGCAAGGTCGCTCTAGAATATTTCCACTTTAAAATCCTCATGCCTGTGGGCCGCAACAAAATTTAAAAAAAATTCACTTACCCGTTTTCAAAATATTGATTTTTCAAAAAAAAAATTTTAAATTATTAAAAATACAAAAAAAAGTTTTCGAAAAAAATGTATGCATAATTACTCAAGCTGCGTACATCTTCTTGAATATCAATTTTGATTGTAATCGGATCACCAATTTTCGAAAAAGTCGAAGAAAAAAAAACGGTCCTATGGGAGGTACAGGTTTTAGCCCACCATATTATTTTTTTTCACCAAAATATAATGCATACCTACAGTAGTACACTGATTTTTTTTATAAAAATTCTTGGAGCCGTTTTCGAGAAAAATAAGCTTTTACATAACGGTTATATGATAGGAACCGTTAATTTTTGAGCTAAAACAAAAAATTGAAAAAAAGTCCTCTGTAGAATGTCAAAAGAACCTTAAGTTCAAAATTTGAAGACGATTGGCCCACCCGTTTAGGCTGCAGTCCAAAATACATCCGTACAGACAGACAGACAGAATTTTGCCAGTAACTCAAATATGTTTCTCTATCATCGTAATGTCATGTTTGATTGTTATCTCAAAATTTGTATAACTTGTATTATAGTACCTATAATCGCAAGTAAAAAATAGTTATATAAAATTTGGTACAAGTAAACCTTACTTATCATTTATTATTTAATATATTGTTGATATATACTTTTTTTTGGATAAGAGGGACTAGTTGCCCTTCTGCTTCCTACCGATGTAGGTACGCTTCTTCATTGAAATTTTGAGAACCAGTTTGATTCAAGCGCTGTAAGAAACCAACGTGAAGTTGGCTCCTGAAAGTCCATACATATTAGGTCAATGTTAGTAATATTTTGAAGAGCTATTTTTTCAAGTTATGGAATCGTGAATATGAAAAAAATCGGAATAACAATCAAACATGTTACATGTCATTACTATGATATAACAGTGTAAGCAATTAGGTAGTTATCTGTCTGCTTGAATATATTCGTATGTACATGTGAATTTATGGTTTTTTGGAATTTGCTCACTCTGCACTTGGTTTTCAAAAGACACTTTTTTGAGACTGCATTCTAAATAGAAATCTTTGAATGCAGTTTCTTGCCGGATGCAAACCTGATTCTGGAAATGTATTTATCTTCTTTCTAGGACTTCTAGGTTCGGAGATATCCTTATTCTTATTTTTGAATTTTCTCACTATCTTTGCATTTGGTTTTCAAAAGACATTTTTTTGAGACTGCATTCTAAATAGAAATCTTTTAATGCAGTTTCTTGCCGGATACAAACCTGATTGAAGCTTAATGAAACGAAAATTCGTCACGACAAAGAGACAAACACATAAATATGTATATAGGACTGTTAGCTTTTCCAATTGTTTAGTATATTACTTTTCCACTTGTTTCCTATTTATAATAATATAATATTTGAAAATAAAAAGATATAAAGGTTTTTTTCAGTTTGGTTTGTATTTTAGTATGGAAAAATTTGAACAACTGGCATAAAGATTCCTAGGAATCAGCAAATAAATTAAAATAGCTTAATTATGTTTGATGGAACGAAAAACTTATGATGTGGGTAGGTATTTAGGATATTATGTACCTATAATAAAGTTCAGGTTGGAAGGAAGGAAGGAGTAGGTACTAAAAATTTGGTTTCCTTGACTGATATTTTGCATTCAGTAATCGAATAGCTTTTTTTTATTTTTATGTGTTTATCACATCATGTTTGTTTTTTCATATAAGCATTCCTTCAGTAATAATTATAATTTTGTTTCACGGTTTCTGTTGTTGAAATTCCAATATTTAAATATGTACATACACCATTTATGTACTCTGTTATTGCATTTTGTTGTTGTTGTTAGTTTTTCAATCTTTTTTCTGAATTTTCTCGCATTGTAGATGAAGAAAATTGTGGTTGAGTTTTGTTGTTAAGAGGTTAAATATTGTATGTGCCGTCGGAAATATGTGCTGAAATTGGAATGAATTGAAATGTACTATCGTCAGGCGTTGGAGCCAAGTTGCTTTTATCTATAGGAATTAATAAAAAATAATGAATTGACTGAACAAAAAAAAGATTTTTATTTTACCTCTTTTTGACAGAATCTGCGATAAAGGATCGCAGGGATTCGCCCCCGAATGGATTTGTTTTTTTACCCAATTGGTGGGTTTTGTTGCTGCAACTGGCTTCTATTCATTGCCTGACCTTCGGAGAGTCCACTTAGATCGGATAAATCAGAGTCGTCCGATGTGTGTTTAGGGTGTTGGAGGATGGAACGTACGAAATATTTTCCTCCTTGTAATATATTTACTTTATCAAACAGGTCAAAATCTCATCAAGCATGGGAGATTGCGTTTGTGAAAATATCACATGTATATGTTGTGTGTCTGCTTGAAGCAATATCAAAACTTTTTGATTTTTGTTTAATCAAGTAGCAGGCATCGATGTGTTTATATTCAGGACAGAGACGATGCAACTTACTTGAACTAAACAAATTACAAAGCGAAAGATAAGAAACTCTACGTCCTTTCAATTCATAATGTACGTAAAATGAATGATTGAAGATTTATGCTTGAAGTGTGTATGCAATGTAAAGCAGAATTTACTTACACTTCTCCTCCTGTAAGGCTTGATGAGATGTTGACTTGTGTATATGCCGCTTTAGGGTGATGGTATAAGTGCTTGGCCTTGTCTTTGACATCAAGATTGTATTTAGTAGCCTTCGGGACGGGCACAGCCGGTCGGATGTTTCTTCATGTCACACAGTGATCCTCCCAATGATTGTTGTTCAACCAGTAACCAAAACAATCTTCTTGTAGATGTTACTCGCAGCTTCTTCGAATGTAGTCAATTCCACGCGTGAGAGATTCATAAAGTAAAATCATTTCTTGGCAGAACAAGAGAACAGGCCTTTTTTCATCCTTTTTCTTTTGTGCCTGAATTAAACCCTTTCTTGGTCGACCTGGACCATATTTCACTGGAGCACTAGAATTGAAAACTTCTGGTTATGGAACATCTGCCTTAACAGCTGGCTGCGATGTATATCCGTAATCGTGAACCAGATAGTAATTTTGTTTAATAGAGTCTGTCGACGTTATGGATTTGATGTCGCTGCCGTCCAACTTATAGGCGGTAGCAAAGAAGTTTGCTACAGTGCAACTTGACTTGCTTGACTGGCTTGACTAGAATCACCATATGAAGATGTTGACGACATCTTGACCCCATCCAGAATACTACAAATAAGTTGAGTCTTTTTTCGACGGGTGGCAATTCCGGAGGTACTGTTTGTAGCGATGGTTATTCAAATGCAGACTTAGGCCAAACGACTGATTGTGCTTTCTTAGCCTTCCGCTCTTTTGCTTTTATATTCTCGTCTGCTTCCTCTTGGCAACCTGGTGTTTGTTGGGAATCCGGTAGCGAATTCATAATTATTTCCTCCAAATGCGATGAGAATGCCAGCCGATTGATAGCGGCAGTTGTGCTAGATAAACTCGGTTGCATTTTTTATTTTCAAAATCTGAATAGATCTTAAATTTCCACTTGCGTGGCTACCCGTATCCCCAGACTTTTGTAGTTGGAAGTGGCTTTTCTTCGAGTTTGCCATTGTGAGAAGGCAAGCAAGATAGCGACATTTGACCATCAACTTTAGTCCATCGTCATCGCTGGATGAAATAGCGCTAGAAAAAAAATATATTGAGTTACGGAAAATTATTACAAAATAAAATAACAAAGGAATTTTAAAATCTATCTACTTAGAAAATGAAATTGAATTTTTTGTTTTGATTTTCGCTGTCAATTGCTTGCGACAGAATTTGGGACAAGAAAACTGGGTTTACATGTGCAAGTGTTTTTTAATTTAATAACAATATAGCCACGTTACGTTACGAATGGTTTTTTTACAATTTGTTAATTAATTAATAAACTAAGGTTTTCCAAATTTGTCCAAACAATTTCCCATCGATTGCAACCAAAAAAGTCCACTTTTTTTTTCTATTTGCTGCTAACTATACGCCAAATCTTTAATTGTTAATAACTTTTAAACTATAGTTTTCCAAATTATAAAAATGGTTTTCCAAATGTTTTCCAAATTCGGGGAACCAAAAAAATCAAAATTCCCGACATAGTACTGCTTACTATAAGGGGGTCTAGGCCATTTTTATAAATCAACAGCAAATAAAGAATATTTTTCTAAATCATTTTAAATATAAAACAAGTTTGTTTTATTTCAGGTTATGGACCCAGAATTGGTCGCACATTTAACTGATCGAGCTGAATAAATTAATTGCTTAATGAGTGACGACAACAAAGACGCAGCGAAAGCAGAAGAAGACAATAGTAATCCAGCAAGCAACGATTCCGTCGGAGAAAACAAGATGCAAATGGCCAATTCATCAGTTCCATCATCATTCGAGAAGCTTGATGTTACTTCGAATTATATCGATTGGAAATTTGCTATGGAGATACATCTCATCAATTGTAAGCTTTGGGATTATGTCGATGGCACGAAAACCAATGGTAATTTGGGATCACGAGCAATGGCGGCGATTGTGTCTGGTGTGAAAACACATATTTTCACAGAAATCCGTGAACTTAAGACAACAAAAAAAAATATTATAATTTGTATCAAAAATAAAACAATAAAGTTTTACTTACCTACATTAGCTTGGCTCGGTGAAATTCTCCTTTGCGTATATGTTATATCTATGTCGTCTCTGTGGTTTTCTAAAACGAAACCAAAAGAAAAAAATAACACAATTATTTACACAGTCATATTTGCAAACACATTAATGCACAAAATGTGACAATGACTGTAGTAATAATAATAACAAATACGTCGGCACATAAATTAACTTTTATTTGTACCTAGCGCTATAGGTACAAATGCGACATTTTTGGTGACACAAAAAACACACCAAATGATGCACATAATAAACAGGGTAGCGAAGGAATATTTTTTTTGCTAGAGATCCTTTTTTTTAAGTGATTTGTATGTATTAGCTTTTTGTGTTTGTTATTATTATTATTACTAGTTGAGACCACATTTTTAGTAAAAAAAAGGAAAAGAAAACACGACCTAAAAATAACAAAACTAGCGGCGGCGGAAAAGATAACAAACTAGACATGTAGTTCTGTCAGTTTTGATGTCGTCACAAAATGAATTCGCCAAAAGTGACGAGAAGAAGTACAGAGTGGTGGGAATGGGCGGAATATTAGAATGGAATAAGAGATACAACATACAAATCGACCACTCAGGGGAATAATTTCTCCACCGAATTATGGGGCGAAAAGGGGGAGCCCCATGTTGAATTTCCCATGAAGCGGTGATATAAACGGCTTTTCGGCATTGGGTTCACCTAAGGATGGAGAAAATAGTGTTTGCGGTGGTTTGGAATTAAAAAAACGGGGAAGTCACAAGACAATCTCCGATCCGTAGAGTAGCGACGGACTAGTAACAGTGTGCCCAGAAAAAAAATTGTTTTTTTGTCTATCGCCAATTTGTTAAAAATTGGAATATAGTTTTCATCGTATGTGGAAATTTAATGTAATTTAAAGTAATTTAATTGAAAAATTTATATCAACAAATATTAGTGTTGAAAAGGTCGTAACGTGCGAAGACGAATTAAGGAATACGAATAAGGAAGGCGGGGAACTTCCTTACACAGTTAACACAGGTAAAACTGAGTCTTTCCATTAAATAGTATCAACACATTATATAAATTGAAAAAATATATTAGGCAAAACATCCAGGGCGGTTTCCGATAGTCGGGACCGCCAGCATCTTTTTTTGGTGGAAGTGCCTAACCCGCAGTTTTTTTGGATTGGGTACAAGCACCAGTTTTCAGAAAAGAATCCGGAAAACAACTTAATGAGCTGAAAAAAAAACCGAAAACAACGCAATTCCGCTACATTCGAACAAAAAAGGACAAATTCCAACGGAAAAGAGGGGGGTGTTTTCCACTAATTGGTTTGGTAGTGGGCAACAACTGGGCTACCCACCATTAGTGCGCCATACTAAACTAGCCAAAACCGCAACCCGCCTTCGTATAAGATAAAATATTATAGATTCAGCGAAGACACCTTTCCGTGGGGAACAATTGAAAGGGAAAATTCGTATTCAGAATCAGAGACATCCACCAAGACTTCCCAAGAGAAGACACTAACCCATTTCCCGGCGGATATTGATCCATCTTTTTTTTGGCGTCGGTTTTGTTTCAAAACAAATTAATTTCTTTCAATTTTTAAATTTTTAATTTAAATTTTAATTATTTGCTTTGTTGTTCGTTGTGGTGTTTGTGCGTCTCTCTAAAAGGGCTACCCAAGTAAATGGAACACCTGGGATTCCGGCTTTCCCCTTGCCAAAGCAAACCAATTTTACAAAGTACTTTTTTGTAGCTACATAGATTCCTCCCCTTTATAATTAAAAAGGGCTCTTTTTTACTGGGTTAGGGTAAAAAGAGGAATACCATATTGTATCCGTGTTGGTAAGTGAGGGTGGAGTTGGCTATCTTCAGGCCTAAATTCCTGTTTGGGATACTTTTTTTTGGGACTTGTTTTTATAACACTATTACCTGTTGAGTAAATGTATTTATCTATGTTATTTGGTTTAAAATGTATACACAATTTCTCATATTATTTTCTTTTGCTTAATTTTAATTTCCTATCATAAAAAGTTTTTGTATTAAAGCTTATAGATTTAAGTTAGATTTTTCTTAAATATTTCACTTTTTTTTTATTCTATCTACATAATATCCGTTACGAAAGAATAAGATATTATGTTTCTATTATTGTGAAATTTAGGGGAAATTTAAAATAAAATTTTATGAATTTTATGTGAACCACGCCAACTGATTGTTTAATATGAAGGTTTAAGGTCGAATTTTCAGGGGGTGGGATAGGGGGGCTGATGTGAATGGCCTAAGGTGACAACGTCAGTTGAGCGGTAAAAAGGGAAACTGGCATAAAATCGGGCATCCAGAATCAAGGAGCGGTGAGGGTCGGCTCATCTGCAACAACAACAGCAGACTTAAGGAGAGCAGTAGCAGAATCCTATAGAAGGAAGTATTTTGAAGTAGGCATGACATAATTTTTGTGACGAGGTGAGGTTCGGTGCGGGGGTCAAGATCCCCTCCCCTTCCGGCGAGCTAAGCCGTGCGTCGCCAGCATGCCACGGCCCCTTGCATCGGACATTCTGACCCTTCCTCTCCCTATCCCACTTCCTAGTCCTCTATCCTACCTTACTTAGCTCCAGGTCCAATTCCTATGGCTCCGGTGCCAGTATGACCCTTTCTATACTCTATCCAAACCAATTCCTTTCCATCATCATATCCTAATCCTCGCTTATCTCATCCTATTGCCCCGTTACAGTATGGGATCGTTTGCAGAAGGTTTACGAGTCGAAAGGTTTTTCAAGAGTGGCTGCATTAATCGAGCAGCTGGTCGTTATTCGTTTTAATGACTGTAAATGTGTGTCAGAGTACTTATATAAAAAAGTAATGCTTGCTCAACAGCTAAAATCAATTGATAATGAAATCAAGGATGGTGTTCTTGCAGCATTGATTTTTGTGAGTCTCCTTGATTGTTATAAGCCTTTAATTATGGAACTTGAAAACTGTGGCACTGAATTGACAACGGATCTAGTTAAGGAACGTCTGCAAGCTGAATCTACCCGGTACGAAAATGTTGCAAAAGAGACAGCTTTGTCTGCCAAAACACGGCAACCAAAATAGGGAAATAAGTTTCGTGGCAAATGTTTTAATTGCGATAAAATTGGCCACCGATCTGCAGATTGTCGCATGGCAAAGAAAAATACTAAGGAGAAGTTTGAAACAGGGCTTATGTTATGGTACGTGGACTCCGGAGCGACGGTGCATCTCACTGGCCGAAAAGACTGGTTGACAAACGTCAAACAATTAAACACTGGTGGAAAGGTTGTTACTGCGTCTGGGGATCATTTTCATATCTCAGCAACAGGTGACACTATGGTATTGCTCGACATAAATGGAAAATCAGCTGAAACGCCAATAAGAGATGTTAGATATGCTGAAGGTTTGAAGTTCAACCTCATTTCTTGCAAGCAACTAGGTAAGAAGGGCATTACAACAACTATTATAGATCAAAAAAGATGCGAAATGTCAGTGCGGGGTACTGGAGCAGTCATAGCTATTGCAACAATATGGCATCGTCGACTAGGCCACTTGAGTGTGGGTGGCATGAAAAGGTTACGAGACGGAATGGCAAAAGAAATTGTTTTCAAGGATCAGGAATGTGATGGTGATGTTTGTGTTGGATGTGTTAAAGGAAAGCAGCACCGAAACTCGTTTCCGAAAGGAAAAGCACTTCGGGCTAAAAGCAAATTGGAGTTAGTTCACACCGACTTGTGCATGAGGACTCCATTGGTGGCGAACGCTATATTTTAACTTTTACTGAGGACTTCACACGTAAGAGGTTTGTTTATTTTCAAGCAAACAAAGACGAAGTATTTGGAAAATTCAAAGAATTCAAAGCACGTGTTGAGAAGGAGACTGCAAGTAAAATTCGAGCGATTCGAAGTGACAATGGAGGGTTTTTTAAACAACGAGTCTGAAAATTACTTAAAGGCACTTGGAATTCAACACCAAACCACAATACAATACAACCCAGAACAGAATGGCGTTGCTGAGCGCGTCAGCAGGACGCTGGTGGAGAAAGCATGATTCATGTTATTTGGTGCGAATTTGCCGAAGAAATATTGGGCAGAAGCGATTAATACAGCTTGTTATTTGAAGAACTTGAGTCCAACAGTTGCTGTCAATAAAAAGACACCCGAGGAAGCGTGGACTGGTGTGAAACCAAGCTTGAGTCACTTAAAGGTTTTCGGCTGAAGCGCATACGTACACGTTCCCAGAGAGAAACGTAAAAAGTAGGATGCCAAATCCAAAGAGCATCTATTTGTTGGTTATTGTGCAGACTCAAAGGGTTATAGAGTTACTGATGTTAACACAAATGAAATTATAAAATCGCGTGACGCCATCTTTAATGAAAATAAAGTTATGTCATCCTGTGAAAGTAGTGAAGCTGATAGAGAAATTTACATCGAAGAGCACAGCAACGAGAACAAAATTATGGAGCACATCAACGAGAACAACACAATGGAGCACAGCAACGAGGACAATAACATTATAGACGAAGAAGATTTGGAAGCACGTGGTAATTACGAATCAGCTGATGGAGAAGAAACTTTGGTTCCAACGGAAGATTATGAGAAAGATGTCCAAAATGAAACTATTCATCCAAGCCATTATGAAGAAGTTGAAGTTTTGGATACACCTGAAGAAAAATTAGCTCGTAAGACTACTCGGCGTGGATGTGGATTGCCAATGCGGTTCAACGACTATGTTTTGTCCTCATCCCTGGAAGTTCTATCTGATGGAGATCCAAAAGATGTAGAAGACGCTCTTTCTCGCAGTGATGCTGAACTATGGAAGCAAGCTATGCGTCAAGAATATGACGCACTCATCAAGAAAAACACATGGGAGTTGGTTGACCTGCCAAAGGACCGAAAAGCAATTTCTTGCAAATGGGTTCTTCGTAAAAAAGAAAACGCTGTTGGTGAAACAGTACGCTACAAGGCACGTTTAGTTGTTCGTGGATGCATGCAGGTTGCTGGCATGGATTTCAACGAAACGTTTGCACCAGTGGTCCGCGGTACAACATTACGTTTCTTGATTGCAGTCCCTACACTTAAAAAACTGTAATATTGACCAGATGGATGCAGTTGCGGCATTCTTGCAACCTGAGATTGATACGGACACCTATATGCTTCAACCCAAATTATTTGGAAAGAAAAATAAACCTCTTTCTAAAAAGGTTTGCAAGTTACGAAAAGCTCTATATGGTCTTAAACAATCTGGCTATTTATGGAATGAAAAATTGGACAGAGTTACAAGAACAAGGGATTCGTACAAGCCAAGTTCGATACATGCGTTTATCAAAACCTCAGCAAAGAACAGGTAATAATAATAGCGATTTATGTTGATGACTTTCTCTTATTTACAGACAATGAAAAGTCCAGAGCTTGGATAAAAGCGGAGCTTAAAATGAGATTCGACATGAAAGATTTAGTCGAAATTCAATATTGTCTAGGAGTACAAGTCACAAGAGATAAAAAAAACGGTCAAACAACTCTTGATCAAACAGCTTACATCGAAGCAGTTCTAAGACGATTCAACGTGAGCGACGCAAAACCTGTTTCAACTCCATTAGAATGTGGGAAAAAGTTAAGCAAAAGCATGGCACCCATAAACGATGCAGAAAAGGAGATTATGCAGCATATACCCTATCAAATGGCAATTGGCAGTCTTTTATACGCAGCACAAACAACACGGCCAGACATTTCATTTGCAGTGGGGGTCTTGAGCAAATTTAATTCAAACCCAGGAAAAGAGCATTGGTCTGTTGCAAAACGAGTAATGCGCTATTTGAAAGGAACAGCAGGAGCTTAAATAGTTTACAAAAGCACCGGAAAACAATAGCATCGTAGGTAATACAGATGGAGATTATGCGGACGACCCCGAAGACAGAGTGTCTGTGAGCGGTTACATTTTTAAGTTGGCGGATGGCATCATTAGTTGGTCCAGTAAAAAGCAACAAACGGTTGCACGTTCAACCACCGAAGCAGAGTATATGGCTCTCGCTCACATTACTCAAGAGGCTTTGTGGTTAAGGATGATGGCAAAAGAGTTACAAATAACATCGAGTGACACCATAATAGAAATCTGATGTGATAATCAAAGCGCTCTTGATCTCTCAAGGAATTCACTTCTTTTTTTTTCTAACCAAGCCGGTCAATAGACAGAAACACGAGTGGTGCAGATCAGCTATGGGGATTCAATTAAACTAAAACTAGCGGCAGCAGCAGACAAGCACCATATCAAGTGGGGGTGTTGAAATGCGTATAACGCCTTACGTTATGTTACTGGCACCATCTGCTGTTCTACCTTAATACTATAAGTATGTTCGCACCCTTAAGGTCATAACTTTCTCTCAGTTTATTTTCTCTCTATAACAAAGTTTCGGCGGGCTAGAAGCCATTTTTATAAATCAACAGCAAATAAAGAATATTTTTCTAAATCATTTTAAATATAAAACAAGTTTGTTTTATTTCAAATTTAGTAGTCGACTTTTTCTTATTCATCAAATGTTTTTTCCTTTTGAAGAAATAGACTTCTAACGCCAGATCTAACCTCACAATTTATTTAAGACAAATGTCAAAACAAATACTTCACATACAACAAAACACATTTCATACACACGGTTGAATAATATAAATCCAAATGTTTAAACGATGGGATGCAGCTGTCATAATCTAAGCTCGTGCTCCACCTATGCTGCAAAGCATTTACCAGGACATATTGAAAAATCGTTGAGGGACATATATTTTTACTTCTGTCATAGCTCAAAAAAACAAAAAGATTTCATAAACTTTCAGAAAGCACTTGGTGCTTCTAAAAATCTCCACCTCCAACTCAAAATCTACCACCTTTTACCATTTGCTGCTAATAATAATAATTTTTTTTTCTATAATTGTTTGCTTTTGAAATCACATTTTACCCATACACATTACACACACCAATTGAAAATATTCCAATGTTCCAATACATCTCATTACGTACGTTCACGTACGTATCTTTTGGGTAGGTTACCTTGGTTGTGTTTGGTTTTTTTTTGTACTCAATAGGTACATTCACGAACGTAACTTCAGGATAGGTTACCTTGCTTTTGTTGTAATTAGCATGGTTAAAAACAGCTGTATTCCAGCCGATCGAAAACATATGGCAACAGAGAGAAAATCCAAAGGTATCCTAAAGTTTGCTGGATACTTATCTCAACACTGTGTTTCTCTTTTGATTCCTATCTGGTTGGATTTGTTCGTTCACAAAAAAACCCAAACACAAGCAAGGTAACCTACCCAAAAGTTACGTTTGTGAACGTACGCAATTACTGACCTCTATCGTGCGATGGGATATGTATGATATTGTTCTGGATCGTGGTCCGTGGTATATTTTCGCTTTTGTTTTGAGTTTATTTTTACTGCCTTTATTAGCTTTGTTCGATGTCTGCCCTAGGGCGCACTGGTGTACACTGGATTCGCACTGAGGTGTTTTATGTGACACTTTTTTCGCCCCAGTGTTTTTGCACTGTGTTCGATGTCAACCCCGAGCACGCACTGAGTGCACACTCACGCCCCAGGTTTTTGGTCGGTGTAAGAAATCAGTGCAGTCAAAATTCAAATCAGCTGTTGGTGCTTGGTGGTAGAAGTTTAAAAGAAATTTTATTTTACAAATTTGGAGTGCAATATCTGATAAATATAAGATATTTTGTAGATTATTTTGCAATTATTAAGTTATTTTTGTGATTTTAGATAAAATGCCGAGATATACTCTATCTGATGGAAATGGAAAAACTGTAGACTTTGTAAAGAAAATTAATACATGAATGAAATGTCAAAAAATTAAAACTGTTGCACTGAGCTGTTCGATGATAAATCAAACCCCGATCAGAAACACAGTTTTTTGACAGCTAAACGAAATGCACTGACATTCCCCAGTGCGCACTTCAAAAAAATGTCTAGTTGTAGTATTAAGGTACTTTGGACTCTGTGGCTAATTCTGTTAAGGACAAAAAGGCTTGTTTGAATTAGAGGAGTCTACAGCCGAAGCAATCTACAGTAAAATTATAGCAACGTCTTTAAGTTTTCCCCTTGGCAATATGATGGGCTTTTCATCAGACAATGCTGCAGTTATGATCGGTACACTGACTGGCGTTAGCACACGGTAGAACAATATAAATCCAAATGTTTTAACGATTGGATGCAGCTGTCATAATCTAAACTCGTGCTCCACCTATGCTGCAAAGCATTTACCAGAACATATTGAAAAATCGTTGACGGACATATATTTTTACTTCTGTCATAGCTCAAAAAAACAAAAAGATTTCATGAACTTTCAGAAAGCACTTGGTGTCGATGAACATCAAATTTTAAAAATTTGTCAAACTCGGTGGATTTCTTTAGAAATGGTCGTTAAAAGAATCATAGAGCAGTGGAATCCCTTATTTAAAATTTTCATACTACATTCATTTGAAGAGCCTAACTCTAAGGCTACGAGCAATTTCAATTTTCTGGAAAATAAAAAAAAAAATTGTTTTTTTTTTAATTTTATTGCTTTATATTTAAAAATAATTAACGAATTGAATAAAATATTTCAATCATAGACAACAAAAATCCACCTCTTAGTCGAAAGTATGGAATTTTTTAAGTGTAATTTAATGAACAAAATTATAAAACAGGAAAATGTTGACATGAAGACGAATGTAAAAAATCCTGACAACTATTTGCCATACACTCAAATGTATTTTGGTTTATATTTTGAAGCATATATACTAAAGAATGAAATACATGAAAATAGAATCGTGGAATTAAGAAAAGTTATGTGCAGCTATTATGTTGAGTTATGTGTACAAATTCAAGAACGATTTACTTTTTTTGATGATAAAATTAAAGTTTTAAAATATTTAGATCTGAAAAAAGTTATTGCTGGAACAATGCTAACAATCATAGGACTTACTACATATTTTCCGGTAAACGCTGCAAACATTGAACTTCTCAAGGTAGAGTGGAGAAAACTCATAGGAGAATTGAAAATAATAGAAAATTTCAAGACTGATGACATTGTACCACAGTGGATATTTCTTAAAAAATTGAAAGACGGTATGGGAGATTTAATGTTAGAAAACCTGTCATTGTACATGTTACAACTTTGTTGTTTATCACATACTAGCGCAGCAGCTGAACGTAATTTTTCACAACTCAAAACTATCAAAAATGATAAAAGAAACAAATTAAACACAACAACTGTTCACAACATTTTAGCTGCAAAAGAACTTTTGGTCAACGGAAAACATTTTGATCCCCCAGAGTTGTTGGTTAAATATGCTTCAAAATATAAATTCAAAGACGGTTGTTATAATAAATAATTTTATCGGTTATGAACAAATTATGTGATTTAAAACTAATTTGAACGGACTGATTTTGTGTTTTTTGTTTTTTTTTTTTCAATAAATTGTTATAAATAAATGATATATTTAAAATGAACAACATATTTTTTTCTACCACCTTTTTTTTTTTGGCTATCTATTACCACTTTGGTTTTTCCAAGTCCCATCACTTCAGGCTCAAAGAAGTTAGTTTCCGATCCTACAAAGCCAACTCTAGAGAGGAAAATCGAAAAAGCACACCCAAGCAAGGAACTCATGCAACTCAGTTTTTGAAAGAACCAAATTTTTGCATAACCAAGAATTACGGCAAAAAAATTCTTTAGTGTCCCAAAGGCAGTAAACATTTTTGGTCATTTGTAAAAAAATATTAAAAACTCCTCAACATCTTCGGTTCCAACGCTCATCGACAATAACAAACCAATTGCTTACTCTTCAGAGAAGGCAAACTTGCTCGCCGCCCATTTCGCTGCCAGCTCCACGCTGCCTAACAGCAACGTTGACCCTCCTGTACTTGAGAATGTAAATTTTTCCATGGGATAGATTTTTTTCCGCACTCGTACAGTAGCAAGAGTTCTCAACGGTCTCAATATACACAAATCCGCTGGCCCGGATGGTTTACCCCCGATTCTTCTGAAAAGGTGTTCTTCCATACTGGCAAAGCCACTGCGTAAGCTTTTTCATCGCTCCTACTCTTTTGGAATCTTTCCTAGAAGATAGAAAACAGCATTTGTCCATCCTGTCCCTAAGAAAGGTGACCCATCCTTCCGTCCTCCTACCGACCCATAGCACTTACATCCCTTCTTTCTAAGGTCATGGAAACGCTGATTAACCGTCAGCTTAAGGGATATGTCGAAGATCGAAAGCTTCTCCATGACCGTCAGTATGGCTTCCGCAGCAACCGTTCCACTGGTGATCTGATGGCATATCTCACCGAAAAGTGGAACAAATCTTTACATCGTTTTGGTGAAAGTAAGATTATTGCTCTTGATATCTCCAAGGCATTTGATAGAGTTTGGCATGAAGCTCTCTTATCGAAAATACGTGCTTTTGGGATCGATGATACTCTTGTTCGTTGGATTAGAAACTATCTTCTGGACCGTTCAATACAAGTTGTATTGGACGGATTCAAGTCTGATTCCCACAAAAAATGCTGGTGTGCCCCAGGTCTCTGTTCTGTCTCCGACAGTTTTCCTCATTTTTATAAATGATCTTCTGTCTGTTTCTTCTAATTCACCTTACTGTTTTGCTGACGGCTCTACCCTCAGTTTTTTCATATTCGTTCGATAATTGCAAAACTCAATGCTGTCTTCTGTCGTTAAAGCTAAACATACCCCAATGCCATTGTCCATGAATGGCACTTGCATCGAAGAAACCGAAAAGCTCTCAGTACTCGGTATGTGTGTCAACAACGACCTCCGTTGGAACGACCATATATTTGAGATCGCTTAATATGCTGCTAAATGCTTAGGTTTTCTGTATCGGTGTAAGAAATATTTTTCTCCTTCTGATCTGGCTACAATTTATAAAGCGTTTATACGCCCTAAACTCGAATATAACTCCCACCTTTAGGCAGGTGCTTCGCAAACATCGATTCACCTGTTTGATAGAATACAAAATCGAGCGTTAAGATTGATAGGAAATAGAACTGCCGCTGAAACAATTGCCCTCTCGAACACCGACGCCTTGTTTCATGTCTTTCCTAATTTTATCGTTTCTTTTATAAAAAAATGTTTACTCGAATTAGCCAGCTGCATTTCTTTCCTTAAACGTTTCTTCCATAATTCTCGTCTCGCAAATAGATGTACCGGACGTACCATGAAATATAGAGTTTCTTTTTTGAGCCCAACAACACGAATTTGGAAAAGTTTACCCGGCGAGATTTTCCCCTGCCACTTTGATCCATTAGCATTCAAAACCAATGTTAATCGACACCCCTGTCGGGATAGTTTTATTTCTCGGTTTCAAATGAGGAATAGAGTGAGGTTTTATTATTTTTAGGGATTTTTAATTATTTAAAGGCAGATGACCTTGTGGCTGACCAAATAACTTATATTCATTATATATTACTTTGATTTTTAAACTAACTACTTGCTTTCATAAAACTTTCATTATTATTTTTTTAAGCAATCTGTACTTTAAAATTAATTTTGTTCATGTTATTAATTTTTCATTCTAATTTTGCATTCGATACTGCAAAGTAATAAAAGTAACTTTTTTAAATAGAAATTGATTATTAAAATTAGAATCATCCCGAAGATTACTAAATTGGTGACCCCAACTTAAGAACAAAACGTTTCAGAGTAACGTCCATAAGAATTTTTACAAAATAATTTTCATCGCATCAATTATATAAAATGGTTGACGAAAAAAATCATTACAACGGGTGAAATGCATCATGTAAGCATTAAACCACCAGCATTTTGCAAAGAACGACCGGAACTATTTTTCATTAAAATGGAATCGCAATTTGCCATAGCAAAGGTTACACGCGATGAAACCATGTATCACCGCGTAATCGGTTTCTTAGATGCCCAAGTTCTAATGTAAGTAGCTGATTTTGTATGCAAGCAACCGGAAACTGAGACATATAAACGGTTAAAAACGCCCTTATTGCTGAATATACAGATTCAGACCAGAAGAAGCTTCGAAAATTAGTCAAAGAAGTTGAATTGGGTGACCTTAAACCAACACAATTATTAAAGCGCATAAAAGAGCTATCAAATAATAAACTTCCCGATGACATGCTAAAATCTTTTTGGCTAGAACGCTTGCCTGATCACGTTCGCGCTTTTATATCTATAGGAAGTGGTGATTCAAAGGCCATGGCTAAACAAGCCGACCAAATGATGGACATGTTGAATTATTCCTACGTATCGGCTGTGCAAATCGAATCGCCTTTGCAAAAAAAGATAGAGGAGCTACAGAATCAGATAGAAGAGCTTCGAACAGAACGAAATCAGTCACGCAACAATAAAAATTACAATCGGAACCAGAAACGTGATCGAAGCAAATCAAGACCAAGATTTCCACACTGGCGTAACGGTTCAAATGCAAAAAAATGTGTTGACCCCTGCCAGTTCAAAAAACTGGACTTAACTTCGGAAAACTAGAAGAAGCTCTGTTAACAAAAGCGACGTCCAGAGCTCAAGCAACAGAAAGTCGTCGCTTATTTTTAAATGACCGTAAAACCAACCAACGATTCCTTATAGATACCAATTAGGACGGAGAAACCAGATACATCATACATATTATACGCTGCCAACGGATCATCAATCAAAACCTATGGAACTCGAATTATCTCAGTCGGCTTTGGCCTTAGAAGACAAATGGACTGGATGTTTGTAGTTGCTGATGTAACAAAGCCAATAATCGGCACTGATTTCTTTCATGAATTCGGACTACTGGTTGATCTTAGAAGAAAGAAACTAATTGACACAAAAACTAATTTAAAGATGAGTGCTATCTCATGTACTACCAAAAGTGAACAAATTTTTACATTCGCACAAAACCAGTCAAACAAATTCTCGAAAATTACAAAGATCTTACAAAACCATTTAAAGCTTCAGCTTCATATCCAAATACCAGTGTCCGTCACCACATTGTCACAACAGGTCCACCAATTCATTCTAAAGCACGTAGATTAAACCCTGAAAAGTTCGAGATAGCTAAAAAAGAATTTGATTACATGCTTAAGCAAAACATTTGCAGACCAATGCAGTAGCCAATGGGCAAGTCCACTTCACTTAGCACCAAAAAAAGAAAAAGGTTCCTGGCGCCCATGCGGAGACTACCGTAGGCTCAACGCACAAACACAGCCATATCGTTATCCAATTCCAAATTTACATGACTTTACTCAAAAAATGTGCAAAAAATCAATTTTTACAAAAATCGATCTAGAGCGTGCCTATACTAAACTGCAATTATAACTCCTTTTGGATTGTTCGAGTTCAATGTGATGACATTCGGTCTTCGAAATGCCAGCCAAACATTTCAGAGGTATATGAATCAAATATTTCAAGATCTTGATTATGTCATCGTTTACATAGACGATATTTGCATTGCTTCAAACAATAATGAAGAACATGAACGGCACTTGGAAACTGTTTTGCAACGACTACGTGAAAACAATCTTCGAATCAAATGGTATCGCTCCTGTAGCTGAAAAAGTTGAAGCCATCACAAATTTCGCAAAACCAAAACTAGCCTTTGAGTTAAGATTCATAGCAATGCTAAACTTTTTATCCGTCGATCGCTACCTAATGCAGCTGTTGTACAAGGAACACTACAGCGTTTAATAAAAGGCAACAAAAATAAGGACACAACAGTGAGAGAGTGGAATGCAGAGGCAGAAGAAGCATTCGAAATGTGTAAGAACCAACTTGCCAATGCAGTTCTTTTAGCGCATCCTTCACCAAATGCCAAACGTTGATGCAAGTAATTTCTGCGTTGGAGCTGCAATTCATGAATTCATCGATAACGAACTGAAACCAATTGGATTTTTTTTCGAAGCGAATGTCAGATTCGCAAAAAACTAAGAGCACTTTTGATCGAGAACTATTAGCCATTTACCAGTCGGTCAAATATTTTTCAATACCTCATCGATGGACGAGATTGCACTATTTTAACAGATCACAAACCTTTAACTTTCACGTTCAGACAGAGACCTGAGAAATCAACTCCACGACAAACTCGAAAGTTGAGCTTCATAAGTGAACTCACAACAGACATTCAACATATTTCAGGGAAAGACAACATCGTTGCTGACCTTTTAGTCCGGCCAATTTAGACATCCGAGGTTAAATAAATAACACCCAGCTCAAAATTGGTAGGATTGTTCACAACACCATCATAAATAAAATCTAAAAAGTCCTCATCGATCCGACACCTGCAAAAAAAATAACGCGGGGTCAAAGGTGAAACGAGTTTTTGGCGGTTTTGAGAAATACGGTAAGTTTTATCATAAAATATTGTGATATTTTGGCCTGGGGTTCGACAAATAAAACTCAATCAAAATTCCACAATAATAAAACAAATCTCTTTATTTTATAAAACACAACGTCTTTCAGTTTAAATAACACCAATTTAACTTATTTCACTTATTCGCAATTCAAATACGTTTTTATAATTCAACACTTTTTATTTAATCTCAATTCAATCACTTTTTACTAATACTTCCAGTTGTTAACAATTCCACTTTCGAAAATAAACTGAACTGTCAATGCAATCTACTCTTGTATTTATACAACTTTAAAAGCTTCTGGAAGCTTCTGTCTGGTTCTGGCACAATCTAAGCTTTCGGTACTAATTCGAGTCTCGAATTGTTTCGTCAAGTTCGATTTAGTACTAAGTTAAAACATGTTGCAAATATGTAGCATACTTCTAGGGGCATGGTTGTTGTACACAATAAATGGTGGTTGTTGTACACAATAAATGTTGGTTGTTGTACACAATGAATCCAACAGATGGCGTTAATTTACAAAATGTATCTAAGCTTGTTGCCACATCACATTGTCCCCCTCTTAGTTTTGTTCGTCCCGAACAAGCACATCATCATTGTTTCCGTGGTAACGATGCAGTCGATCCACATGGACAATTTTCATTTTTGCTCTTGGTCCTCGTTGGATTCGGAAAACGACGTCATTAATGCGCGTAACTATTTGGTAGGGACCTTCCCAGTCCTGCTGAAGCTTGGGCGATTTTCCCTTTCTGCGATGTGGGTTGTAAAGCCATACCAGATCTCCCTCATTGAATTCAGGTGCTGTTGCTCGCGCATCGTATCTGGTCCTCAGGCGGTCTCTCGCAATGTTTATATTGCTTTGGGTTCTTTGGTGTGTGTCGTTGATCCTTTTAATCGGGGCGCTCACTTTGTTCTGGTGCATCTTAGCGCTTGCCTTGACTTTGGGTCCTTTACTAGCCTTGCACGTGGTGCACTTTCGACACCATCTCTCGACATCTTTTCTTACAGTTAACCAATAAAAACGTACCCGTATCTTTTTCCGTGTCTTGTTGATTCCTAAGTGCCCGCCGGATTCTTCATCGTGCATTTCCCTTAAAATCTCCTGCACTTTCGACCGTGGCACCACAAGCTGCATCTTAAAGGATCTTCCATTCGGCATTTCCCATTTTCTCCACAAAACACCATCTTCTACATGGAGAGAGTCCCACTGCGCCCAGTATGCCTTTAAAGTAGGACTTCTGTCGGAGATGTCTCTTGCATTCGGCTTATCCATAGATTCCTTCCATACAAGAATCGGCTCGATGTCAGGATCTTCCTTTTGTGCATTACGAAGTTCTTCCGCGGTCCAACCCTTTACAGGTTCAGCCCTTAGTCTCTGAACAGAAATACTTTCGTCCTTCTTACCGTTCAAACACCTAGGATGCGCTCTTTCTGAAGATGGCCGGAGAATTTCATCACTGCCTATGATCGTCCGAAGATTTACAGCATTCTCGTTTCCGTACACCATTGGAATCTCGACGATTGAATACCTTAACACCTGCATTCGAAAGTCTAGGACTACTTCATGCGCCTTCATAAAATCCACACCTAGTATGCAGTCGTCGCATATGTCAGCTACCAAGAATGCATGTGCGAAGGTAAGCCCTGCCAGTTCTATCTTCAGAAGTACCTCTCCGTATACTTTTGCTACTTCTCCCGTAGCTGCCTTCAGACTGTTCCAGCTGGTGTTGTGTAGCCAGGACGTCTGGACAAGGCCTCTTCTAATTATGGAGGCCGTGGCACCCGTATCGATAGTGGCCACACATTTTCTGTTGGCGATGACGGTCTCCACCGTCAAACTCTGGTTGCAGCGTTTCGTTTGCGCAACTTGGATAATGGTCCTGGGGGCGTTCATTTCATCAACCGACTTCTGCTCTGCAAAGTTGGTTCTTACGCGCTTTCCACACTGATGTATCCCCAAATCATGCCCGGTAGGGTAAGCGATATCCCTGTCAGTAGGCCTTTTTCTCTCGCTATGTGGGCAGCTTACCTGTGGAGATCTGCATTGTCGCTGTAGGTGTCCTAGCTTGTTGCAATTCCAGCATCTCATTTGACCTCGAGCAGTGTTCAGGTTTTGTCTTTCAATGTCGACACGTTGACATGAGCACTCTAGCGTAGCCACTTCCCTGACGCGATGGCTACTTTGCGAAGCTTGGTCTGCTGCTTCCATTGTCAGGGCAAATGCTAAAGCCTCAGCGAGCGTTTTCTTACCTGCCATTCTCACAGCCATTTGTAGTTTTCCATCTGCAATGGCATTAGTGAACGCATCAGTTGCCAGTTCGTTTATGATTTCCCTGCTGGTATTGGGATAAGACAAATTTGCCAAGCGCTCGATGTCAGCTTGCAATTGTTGTAGCGTTTCACCTCTTGTCTGGACCCTTCGGCGCAACTGGACTCGGTAAACTTGCTGCATGTGGTCGTCGCCAAACCTCATCTCGATTGCCTTGACCATGGCATCATAATCCTGATGTTTGTCTTCAGGAATGGTCTGCAGCAATTCGGCAGCTGTTCCTCTGAGAGCAAGCGTAAGAGCAATTGATTTGTCTTCGTTGTCCCAGTTGTTCGTCAAGGCGGCAGCTTCGAACTGCCTCTTATAAATTGGCCATGATGTTTGACCATCGAAGACAGGGGGCTGCATTTCCTTTCTTCGTGGACCGTCGCTCGAATATTCCCGAACCTTCTGCTTTTTCAAAGAATCAAATTCCTTAGCCAGATGTTCGTACTGTTGCTCTACACTTACGAACTTTTCTTCCAAGTTTTCTATTTTGGCTTCGAATTTCTGATCGATTGTTTGAAGTCTTTTGTCGAAGAGAACATTCTGTACATCGAGTTTGTTTTCGAGACCATCAAATTTGCTTTCGAGAACGTTCTTTTGTTCTTCGAGAACGTTCTGTTGTTTTTCGAGAAAGTTCTTTTGTTCTCTCGAGGAACTTTCCAAAGCATCGAATTTCGACAGAAGCAACTTCATGAAAGCAGGCATTTCATCGGCTGTACTTACTGTGCATTCTCTCCCTTGTTCTTCAACATCGAACAACACGGTATCGGGGTCTCCACCATCCTGAGTGATAGCATTCTGAAGTCGGAGCAATAGTTCCTTTTTCAGCCCCGAAGTC
Source organism: Platycheirus rosarum (assembly GCA_963971375.1). NCBI lineage: Eukaryota > Metazoa > Arthropoda > Insecta > Diptera > Syrphidae > Platycheirus > Platycheirus rosarum. The sequence goes on from OZ020510.1 coordinate 93,192,869, forward strand.
TGAAGATTTCGTTTTCCTAATTCTTCTTTCAACTCAGCTGTTGTCAATTGTTCTAATTTGCGACCCATTTTATGTAACTTAAACACTATTTTCGCAACACAGTCAGTTTTATTTTAATGTCTCTTCTAGAAAGATCTTTTTCCAACACTATTTTTAACAAAAATACTCGCTATTCACAGTTTTATAGCACAATCAGTTCAATAGTTTCTGGAAAATTCCACTTTCACAATTAAATGAGTCACCGAAACTGTTTTAGAAAATGTCACTATGGAATTTTCTAGCACTTTACTGAGTTTTATCCCCAATTTCTGACACCAATGTGATATTTTGGCCTGGGGTTCGACAAATAAAACTCAATCAAAATTCCACAATAATAAAACAAATCTCTTTATTTTATAAAACACAACGTCTTTCAGTTTAAATAACACCAATTTAACTTATTTCACTTATTCGCAATTCAAATACGTTTTTATAATTCAACACTTTTTATTTAATCTCAATTCAATCACTTTTTACTAATACTTCCAGTTGTTAACAATTCCACTTTCGAAAATAAACTGAACTGTCAATGCAATCTACTCTTGTATTTATACAACTTTAAAAGCATCTGGAAGCTTCTGTCTGGTTCTGGCACAATCTAAGCTTTCGGTACTAATTCGAGTCTCGAATTGTTTCGTCAAGTTCGATTTAGTACTAAGTTAAAACATGTTGCAAATATGTAGCATACTTCTAGGGGCATGGTTGTTGTACACAATAAATGGTGGTTGTTTTACACAATAAATGTTGGTTGTTGTACACAATGAATCCAACAGATGGCGTTAATTTACAAAATGTATCTAAACTTGTTGCCACATCACAATATGCTGAGACAACATTGTAGATCAGATAATTATCTATGAAAAATGTGATCATACCTTTTTTCCTAAGACTCACCGTTTTCGAGATATAACGATTCAAAAAGTTGAAAGAGTTGTAATTGTCATAATATGCACTGCACATGCTTATGCACACGTTTCCACGCCACCTTTAAGTTAGTGTACTTAGCGCCTTTTTTTAATGTGGTTTCCCCGGTAGGTCTATTTCACGGATCTGTTCTGATTCTGATTAATTTGAAACTTTTGAATAGTTAAAGATATTGGCATGAATTGAAACTGATTAAACTGATACTAAAAGCGGTGTAAATTAAAAAAAAAATAGGGAAATTTATCGATCTGATTCGTAATTCTCTTCTGCTTCCTCTTCTCCTCGTTCTTCTTGTTCTTCTTACTTTCCCTCTTCTTCTTATTTATCCTGGGTGCAAGTAAATTGGCCCAATAATGACACATCGCATGTCTCCTCATTAAAATCAATTGAATCCTCAATTGTTGGTGATTCATTATTGGAGCACGACCGGTCTTGACAATTGTAATATTCTACAGAACAAAACAGCCCAACTTTTTTGCAAACATATTTAGTACTACATCCCTTTTTACTATTTAAAAAAAAGTGTGTTTAGTAGTTTTTTTCCGGCGTAGGTGGGAGTAAAGTTTGAACTGGTTCTAATGTACTAACTCAAAGGTGGCATGGAAACGTGTGCATATGCATGTGCAGTGCATATTATGACAATTACAAGTCCTTCAACTTTTTAAATCGTTATATCTCGAAAACGGTGAGTCTTAAGAAAAAAGGTATACAACATTTTTTATAGATAATTATCTGATCTACAATTTTGTCTCAGCATATTTTATTATAAAACTTACCGTTTTGTTCAAAATCGTGAAAACCCCGTTTCTGTGACTTTGACCCCGCGTAATTTTTTTTGCAGGTGTCAGATCGATGAGGACTTCTTAGATTTTATTTATGATGGTGTTGTGAACAATCCTACCAATTTTCAGTTGGGTGTCAATTTAAGTAACCTCACCCCTATTTTTTGGTCTAATTTGACCGGACTATTTTATCTCGGATTGAAACAATTTTCGATGGCAGACAAATTGATTTTGAACAACTGGCCGAAGATCAAAAAATAGACGAAGAATTTAATAATCTCAAAAAAAGATACATCACTTCAGTTTAAACTAATTGAAATACCAAATTCAAATCCCTCACTATTTTGCGACGTCTCTACCACTCGAATTCACAATTTGGCTCACTCAGGTAAGAAGTAAACAGTTAAACTTATAACAGAACGTTTAGTGTGGTTAAATATGAAAGATGATATCAAAAAAACGCTAACAACTTGTATTAAATGTCAACAATCTAAGGTCAGTCAGCATAATCGTTCTGCGCTGTCAGAGTTTCCAGTGGCAAAACGACGCTTTCGACACATTAACATTGATTTAATTGGACCTCTACCAATATCTGCAGGTTTCAAATATTGCCTTACTTGCATTGACAGATTTACTCGTTGGCCAACAGCAATACCTCTACAGGACATAACAGCAGAAACTGTTGCTAGAACATTATTACATGGCTGAATCTCCAACTTTGAAGTACCGGATGCAATATCAATAGATCAAGGGACGCAGTTTCAGTCAAAGCTGTTCAAGGAACTATCAAATTTGACTGGCGCAAAACATTTTCGCACTTCAGCCTACCATCCACAAGCTAATGGTATTATAGAGCGCATGCATCGGACACTCAAGACTGCAATTAAATGCCACACTAATACCTTCTGGATTGATTATCTCTCAATTGTTATATTTGGACTTCGGACAACATTCAAAGAAGACCTAAAAGCAACACCGGCAGAAAGGGTTTTTGGAGAAACTATTAAGTTACCAGGAGAATTTTTCAGTAAAATTACAGTTGAGTACGTAGAGAGTAATTTCATCAACGATTTACGAAAAGTCATGGAACAATTTAAGCCTGTAGTGACTTCAAACCACTCTTCTAAAAAAAGTCTTTATTCAAAAAGAATAAAAAAAATTGCAATTATGTTTTTATTAGAGATGATTCTGTTCGAGTTCCACTCAATCACCGTATGATGGCGACAAGAATTTTGATATCCAAGTTGGTTCAAACATCAAAAAAATTTAAATTGATAGACTGAAACAGCACATTTAACCAAAGAATTTGAAAATCATATCAAAAATCCAAACTTAAAATCAAAAATAGTAACACATCTAGCGGATCCAAATCAAGTAAATCAGAAACCAAAAAGAAGCTTAAATCAAAAGATAATATTTTAAAGACAACTCGTTCTGGTAGAAAAGTCCATTTTCCTAAATGCTTCATCTCACGATGAAATAGGAGGGGGAGTAGATGTGGCTGACCAAATAACTTATATTCATTATATATTACTTTGATTTTTAAACTAACTACTTGCTTTCAAAAAACTTTCATTATTATTTTTTTAAGCAATCTACACTTTAAAATTAATTGTGTTCATGTTATTAATTTTTCATTCTAATTTTGTATTCGATACTGAAAAGTAATAAAAGTAATTTTTTTCAAATAGAAAGTCTGCTATTAGACGATGAAACTAGATGCATGCACCTTGTTCGAATTCTTCTTTGTTTTTTCATCTCTGTCGCAAGTGCCATTACACGATGAATTTAGTTTCATGAAACAAGTTTGACAGTTCTCTTTCATTTTCATTTTTCATAATCATTTTCAATGAATCTGCTCTTTTAACCCAAATAATATGTCCAAATTAAGTACCTTAAACCACAAAAAATTACATTCCACTTTATTTTCACTCATTTTTGTTCCTTTATTTTGAATCTTATCAGAAGTTTACTCTGGGCACAACGAAACCAAGTGATAAAGAATTAAAGAAAGCGAACAAGACAAAAGAAAAACGTCAAACAGATTCTTCGAACATGCTACCCGTGCGACACACGACAGCTTTTTTCCTGTCTCATCTTTTCGATTTTTTCCTCCCTTTTGCACTTACTATGTTCGAAGAATTCGAACAAGGTGCATGCATCTAGTTTCATCGTCTAATAGCAGACAAATTGATTATTAAAAATAGAATCATCCCGAAGATTACTATAACCTGAATTTTTATTTGAACTTTTACGGGCAGCGTTAAAATTGAAGTTTTCCTATCGTTTGTCATTCCATTTAGCCATAGTCATTTTTCAAAGCCGGATACCACTTCCACCGTCAAAAAGCCATTGGTACTTGGATGGGATGATTATTTTGAAGCTTTGGTGCTTAGAGCGAGGCGATGAAATTCGATGGCATTCTTTTACACAAATTTTGAACTTTTCATAAAATAAGTTCATTATCCAGCGAGCGTCGGCAAGATGAGGAGCGCTTTTGATAAAAAAAATGTGGCGTAATTGTCATTAATGTTAATTTTTCTTAATCCTATTGTTGCATTCCGATAACGTCCGGGTAGTTTCAAAACAATAGACGGTTGGTGAAGAAGGTGTAGCAGAAGGTTGAGTCACAGTTGGTGAAGCGGGTGGTTGAATGGCAGATAAATGCGAAGATGTCTTGAGTGAAATCAGAAGAGATTGTTGACCACCCGGAAGATGTGGTAGAGTAGCAGACATTTCATCCAAAAACGAGTTACGTAGTGGAAAAGATGGATAAGTTTGTTGATTTTTTATTTCACTAATTTTGCTAATGCTTTCACATCCTCTGAAAGAAGGGCTATGCTCTGGTGCGGTTCGATTAGTTCACCAAAAATAGCACTCATTATATTCATATGGTCTTCTAGCAAAGCCGGGTGTTGAGGAGGACAGGGAACAATCAGTTTTGATGTGCTTTGCAAGTGGCAATGAAGGTCAGATCGGAGAGCATTAATAATGTTTATTAATTCATCAAATAAGTTATTGTTTGTTAACCCTATTTTATTTTATTTTTAATGGCACTTATGTTTTTGATAAAGATTTCAATTATTTTGTTCTTTGCGTTCGACTCCGATAACGCGGCGAGTTGTTTTTCTTTATAAGACAACTTTGAAGCATAACGGTCACTAGTATTAATGGAAACACTATTTAAGTTTCCAAAAAACTTATTAGTCATTCATTTTTTGAATTAGGCTTGAAACGTGTTTATGTAACAATTTATTGTCAGCAAGAATAGCGTTGGTCGATTCACTGAGACCTTTTATTGCAAGTAAGACGTGTAACAGCGATATTCTTTACTTTCGTCACAATTGAAGGAGAAATGTTCTAAATATTCATTTATATATGTGCTGGCTCTTTTACTAAGACCAATGCATTGTGGGTGAAAGGAATGACCACAAATTATTATTCACCCCTATCATCGTACTCGCTTGTCGATATCGAGAGCTGTCGACATCGTAGCCGTTACGAAACTTATTTGGCATCATGATACTTTTTCGACCGACAGATTTAAAAAAAAAATCTATTACGAAACTGTCAGTTTCATTTTCGTTTTATTTGTTATTTTCATTTGTTAACAACGCGAACTGTCTTTAATTTATTTGTGACAATTTTGTGGACAAAATGAATAGTGTGGAACATTTTTGGAGTAGCGAGGATGAAGTGGAAGGAAAAAATGAGATTCACAACAGAAACTTATTGGATATCCGAAGAAAAATAAGGGAAGAATCTGATCCTTTTTCTGTACCGGACTCTAAGTAAGTAGTTAAAAAACATAAATGTTTTAAGGATTTTCATACAAATATTTGAAAACATTCAAGGTTTGTGCAGTTCTTTAGGTTAAATAAAGATGCATTTCGATACGTACTTGAAGAGATAACCAGTGAATTGAAAAGTTCACCACGCTCAACGTCTGTATCTCCTATCCTCAAACTAGCAGCCACATTAAGGATTCTAGCAGAAGTTGGATATCAACACAGAGCTGGGAATGATTTTAATTTAGGTCTAGCACAGTCAACTATTTCTACTATAATGAAAGAAGTTATTGACGTGCTTGAATCTAAATTTGGTCCAAAATGGGTAAATATAGACATGACAGAAGAGACAAAACGTGAGGCAAAGCTATGGTTTTTCGAAAAATTTGGGTTTCCCGGCGTTATTGGATGCATCGATGGAACGCACATTAAAATTATAGCCCCAACAAAAAATGAACAACACCTTTATTTAAACCGAAAAGGTTATTATAGTCTGAACGCAATGATCGTTAGTGTTTGAAATTTTCTTTTGTATATGTATGTAATTGGTGTATGATCTTTATTGAAGGTTTGTGACCACAACATGGTCATAAAATATATTGATGCTAGACACGCTGGGTCCAGCAATGACTCGCTTATATGGATGACAAGTACATTAAGGACTTTCTTAAAATCTCAATTTGAAAGAGGTGAAAGAAATTCTCGGCTTTTAGGTTTAAGTAACAAAATTAAACTGAATAAAAATATTTAATTAAAACTCTCGTGTTTTGTTAGTTGATGCTAATTATCCTCTAGAGCCTTTTTTGATGACTCCATTTCGGTAAGCAGAAGAAGGAAGCCCACAAAGTAAATACAATGCAACACACACAAAAGCACGCAATATAGTCGAGAGAACAATTGGAGTTCTCAAAAATCGATTTCGGGGTCTTTTAGGTGCGCGCCAGTTGCATTACTGCCCGTTAAAAGCTATTCAGTTTGCCAACGTATGTGCTGCTTTGCACATTGTTTGTATACATTTTAAAGTTGCAACAACCTTTGGTGAGGAAATTCAACAGGTTGTTGAATCTATTACCGCTGGAGAAAACGCTACAATAAACGATCAGTCGTATACCGACATAGCTACAAACTCAAGACTTCAAATTATGAACGCACTTTGAAATTCATAAACCAAAAATGAGCATATATTTCTTTACTAAACAAATAAAAAGAACTTCATATCAATCTACACATGTAATTAAAATAAAAAAATAATCAAAAACTTATAAACAAAAAAGAAAATGATAGGAAAATTAATTTCAACTTTGAAATTCTTGCAATTCTAATTTTTTTCGCTTAATTTCTAAGGCTACCATTTTCATTTTGTTTTTTTTTTCAATCGCTGGTTATCTTTTTTTTCATTTCTATTTTATAAAGCCTAACTTTCCCTCCCTCTAATTTAAAACGCTTTCTATTGTAGCGATTGGTTTCTTCCATCTGGTTTTCAATATGCCTTAAAGTTTTCGTAACGTCTTTATAGAGGTCTTCTTGAATGTTGGTCTGTTTTTCTAGAAGTTCACTCCTTTTATTTTCGAATTCACTGGAAGAATTCAATCGACGTTTTTTAGATACTACGTGTGCCTCCTGGACATCATGAGAGGTTGATGGCAAAGGTTGAAAGACCTCGCTTTCCTTCAAAATTTCTTCCAGCTCTTTTTACAAGTCTTAATTTATGGAATTCGAATTTGAAGCAGATGCTAATACTGAAGGAACACCAAGAGCAGTACCTTTGGGATCGATGACCTTCTCAAAGTTCATTAAATTTGCTACAGTCTGTTCAAGTGGAGAAAATTTGGCAAGTTGCACTATGCCACCTCCAGTGGCCAGACATTCGGTTTTGTTGTGGACTAACTTTTTTTTTACTTTGAATTTTAAGTCAGTCCAAACCTATAGTTAAAGACAACCAAATAAAGTTAAGAGTACAAATAACTGAAATTGGAGCAAAGTTTTAGTCCCTATCTCTAACGGGAGGTCCTAGAGAATTTAAAATTGTGGCAACTGATGTCCATTCGTTTTTAATGTCAGTTTTTGCCAGGGTTTTGCTGTAACCCTTATCTAAATGAATTTTCGTTTCCATTACAGCAACCAACTGCTCAAATTGTTTTTTGTTTGTTATTTTCATCTAAATAAGTATAATAAGAAGTCAAATGAATTGTTAACATGTAAAACTTACCATGAATATATTTAGTTCCCCTGTCGTCACAATAAAAAAATATCGAACATTCTAATAGCGAGTTTCATTCAAGAAAAGATTTGCTCTTTCTGTCAAAAGATTTGATCTTTTTCAATTTCGAGAGTTTCATTGCAAGATAAAGAGCAAATCTAGATCAAATCTCAACACGAAAGATTTGATCTCTGGTGGGTTTGCAGATTTGATCTGAATGCACACATACATATAAATAGTCTTTCGGTCAAACGTCAAATGGAAAATATTTTGTTATTTGTTATTTGTTGTGAACTTGTGCCAGCCCGTGCTTAGTCAAAAAATTAACAAATATCCATTAAATATACAAAATAACAAATAAAGGTGTTTTTGAAGTGAGAAAATACAAATATGGCATTTTGAATATATCAACTGTGCATGCCTGGTATTTTTGTGTGTGATATCAAATACTGTGTATGCTCGTCAGTGAATGACCAATACTAGGATTAAAAGTTGAAACAAGTTTCATTGAAAAGAGCAAATCTTGATTTTCTGATCAAATCTTTGAAATTTGAATAAAACTCGCTATAACTGATATGTCGCTTCGATTTGATTCACGAAAATTCAAAATGAACGACAAAACGTCGATTTGTAGTAGATTTTGACATTTGCTCGCCTCGATTTGTCGAAAAACGACTACGATGATTGCAACTAATTACGAGCAGTGTTTTTTTAGTCGATTTCGACTATCATCGTAGTCGTAATTATTTTTTTTTATTAAATATAGATGAAGTACGGAACGAAATGTATAAATGTCTTGACTTGATGACGGATAGAAAGAAATTCAGCCACAATGCAGATCCCCACCTAGACAGGTAAGATGCCCACATTGTGCGAAAAAAAGGAATACTGACAGGGATAAGGCTTACCCTGCCGGGAAAGATTTGGAGATACATCAGTGGGGAAAAAGTGTAAGAACCAAATTTGCGGAGCAGAAGTCAGTTGATATAATGAACGCCCCAGTACCATTATCCAAGTTGCGCAAACTAAACGCTGCAACAAGAGTTTGACAGTGGAGACAGTCATTGCGAACAGAAAATGTGTGGCCACTATCGATACGGGAGCCAATTCTTGCATGGAAGGAATCTAAAGAGAAACCGGACGCAAGAGACATCTTCGACAGAAGTCCTACCTTAAAGGCATACTGGGAGCAGTGGGACTCTCTCCATGTAAAAGATGGTGTTTTGCGGAGAAAATGGGAAATGCAGAATGGAAGATCCTTTAAGATGCAGCTTGTGGTTCCACGGCTGAAAGTGCAGGAGATTCTAAGGGAAATGCACGATGAAGAATCCGGTGGGCACTTGGGATTCAACAAGACCCTGAGAAAGGTACAGGAACGCTTTTATTGGTTAACTATAAGAAAAGATGTTGAGATATGGTGTCGAAAGTGCACCATGTGCGAAGCCAGTAAAGGACCCAAAGTCAAGCCAAGTGCTAAAATGCAACAGCACAAAGTAAGCACCACGATTAATAGGATCAACGACATACACCAGTGAATACAAAATAAAATAAACATTGCGAGACCGCCTGAGGACTAGATACGATGCGAAAGCAATAGCACCTGAATTCAACGAGGGAGATCTGGTATGGCTTTATAACCCACATCGCAGAAAGCGAAAATCGCCCAAGCTTCACTAGGAGTGGGTAGTTACGCGCATTAATGATGTTGTTTTTCGAATTCAACGAGGACCCAGAACAAAAATGAGAATTGTCCATGTGAATCGGCTACATCGCTACCACGGAAATAATGATGATATGCTTGTTCCGGATAAACAAAACTAAGAGGGAACAATGTGCTGTGGCAACAAAATGTTAAGATATTCGGAGGATACATTTTGTTTCTAATTTACCGACATCTGCAGGATGTGTACATGCCTCCTAAAAATATGCTACATATTTGCAATGTCTGAACTGAGTTCGAATTCGAACACGAAAAGCACAAAAAACCGAAAGCTTATATTGTAGAAGAAATGGAAAATTACTAGTGGAGAGAGAGAGAGAGCCAGACGGATATATCGAGAAGTTTGTAAATTTTGTATAAATATACTCGTGTATATCATTAAGAGTTTGTTGATTTTGTGATCGAATTGAGATTAAATAAAGTGTTGAAGTATATAAAAACTAATTTGGATTGTGAATAATTGGAATAAGTTCAATAGCTGTTATTTAAACTAAAAGACGTTGTGTTTCATAAAATAAAGAGATTTGTTGTATTATTTTGGAATTGTGATTGAGTTTTATTAATCGAATCCAGGCCAAAATACCAAAATATTTTATTTATCTAATTATATGACGAATGAATGAATAAATGAATGAACAATTCATTAAAAAAAAATCTCTCGCATGTGCTTACAAAGGTCTTGCTTTTCTCTATTTATAAAAATATTGACGAACGCCTGCTGGAATTTTTCCTGGGGGGAGTTAATAATAAATTAATATATATATCGACGATTAGATCAGATAAGATGGCAAATATGAAAAAAAAAAATCCAAAACAGAATGAAATGAAATTGGCTATACATGGGGGCGAGTGCTTATGAACACTGATTGAGATATGTCATCAGTCGCCTGTTCTGAATTTGTTCACTACTTCTGTGCTGTTCTGGTCTGTGTTATTTTGTTCTTAAAAATGGCCATTGAAGAAGCTAATGTGTTTTACGATCATCAGTTACCTTGGTGAGTCGATCCGTGATTCCTCCAAATACCCGCTTTCTCTTTGGCAATGAAGTATACAAACCTTATGCGGTAGCTTGTTTCAAATGTCTCAATGCTGGAGTAAACAAATAAAACTTGGTCGATTTAAACGTCATAGTGTCAAATTAATAACAACGGCAGTCTTAAGTGTTGATGTTTTACAAGCCACCAGAGGAATGTTATAGCGAGTATCATTCAAATTTTAAAGATTTGATCTCAAAATTCAGATTTGCTCTTTTCAATGAAACTTGTTTTACGATTTAATCGTAGTATTGGTGATTATCTGACGAGCACACACAGTATTTTGACGACACACAAAAATATCTATGCACAGTTGTTGATTCACTCAAAATGCCATTTTGGTATTTTCTGACTTCAAAAACATCTTTTATTACTATTTTGTTTCTTTTATTGCTATTTGTTGATTTTATTGCTTAACACAGGCTGGCACAAGTTAACAACAAACAACAAATTACAAAACATATTCCATTTGACGTCTGACCGAAAAGACTATTTACATGTATGTGTGCATTCAGATCAAATCTGCCACCCCATCAGAGATCAAATCTTTTGTGTTGAGATTTGATCTAGATTTGCTCTTTTTCTTGCAATGAAACTCAAAACTGAAAAAGATCAAATCTTTTGACAGAAAGAGCAAATCTTTTCTTCAATGAAACTCGCTATTAAACTATTCATTTAACCAAATGACATTCGGTGTACATCTAATATGTGGTATGTGAGAGAAACGACAATGTAACCTATACATCGTGTGAAGCACCGCTAGAAGATTCTCCACGATTGGAGTACTTGCAAGCTCTGACTGATTTTGTTATTCCTCCCCGTACAAAAATCAGGACCTCGACAGCTGTTCCTAAGGATTGTGGTGACCTACTCGAAGGCATGGTCTCTCCAATAGGTTCTTTGTTTCTAAAAGCAACTTTGATTATCAAATTAATAATTAAACAAATGTGAGGGAGTTTTGTATGTCCGAGTATTAATGTGGCGAATTATTATATTGTTTAGCCTTGTAAAAGCTAAGAGGTAGCCGGATATTTAGATCTGGTCTTGCCTTACCATACACACTATTCATATTGTCAGTCAGCACTTCTTGAAAGGTTAATGAAACATTTTGATCAAATCCAAAACTTGGAATAAAGACTCTGTTAGAATAATTAATCAATTGGTTGAGATTATTATCCGTTCACAATAGTACCAAAATTAGTTGTTTGTTTTGTCAAGATTGAGTGTTGCGGAAATTTCTTTTTTTTATTTCGCTGCCCATGATCAGAGTTTAAATGTGCTGACAATAATTCAATTCATGATTGTTTCTTCTTTAATTTGAATTTAAATAAAGATTTTAGCAGCATCGCGCGTATTTCTTTCTCCATATTGCTTTTTTAAACTTCAGCTTTAAGAGAATGCAAGCTAGGTCATTCATTTGTAGGAATCCAATGTTAAATTAAAGAATTTTATCCATCAGCTGCCACAGGGTAAAGATCTGATCAATTGTTGATTTGCCTGGTATAAAACCATATTGATATTTCCCGATTACGTTTTCATGTATGGAGCTATCCGTTCTTGCAGGATAGAGGAAAATATCTTATATCATGTACTCAACCCCTAAAATTTATGCACTTTGTGATATTTCCTTTCTAATATATGGGACATATGATGCTTTTTGACAGTCTTTTGGCATTTCTTCGTGTTCCAAAATGTGAACTATGATTTCATGATTTGGTTGATGCAGTGTTTGTTCACCTCGGCTGTATGTTATCTGCTCCGGAGGAGTTATTATTTATTCGCTTTTTGTATCTCCTCAATGCTTGGTGGCTGCAGCATGAGGTCTTTCTATTGAAATGTTGGAATTTTCATTTCTTTCGTGAGCTGACTGTTCAACAATTCATTAAAGTACACTAAAGTATTCCCATATGTGAACTATGATTTCATGAATTGATTGATGTAGTGTTGGCTATCCATGTTTGATCACTCGGCAGGTATGCCATCGGCTCCCGAGGAATTGTTATTTCTGAACCGATTATTCGCCTTTTGTATCTCCTCAATTCTTGGTTGCTGCAGCATGAGGTCTTTCTCTGGAAATGTTGGAGTCTTCATTTCATTCGTGAGCGGACCGTTCAACAATTCATTAAAGTAAACTTAAGTACCCATCGCTCGAGAATGCTTTCAGGAACGGTGATTAGATTTGCTTCTCCGTCCTTAAAGTATGTGGAGCGTGGTTTTTATTGCGACATGTTTCTGGTGGATTGGTAGAGGTTAGGTTAGGTTAAATGGGGATATAATTCGATAGTCGAATCATTTTACTTGGATCTCAAAGAACCATTGCAGTCACCAGGAGTAGGAAGAATAAGGTGTGGAGAAAGGTGGGAAATTGGGCGGCAATTAGTTAAGGGGAGCCTCCTTAAACCATCCTGAGATTTTGATGAATTTTAGAATATGGCTTTTTAGAAACGTCGCCCAGTTCGTCGAAGAAGTATTCTCCTAGGGCTGTTTTCCTGGTCTGAGCTAGGCTGGGGCATTTACAAAAGAAGTGATATGAGTCTCTTCTGCATTAACGTGTCTCTATAGATCTATTTATTGTTGGATTAATCGAGAAGATACCAGACCCTACCCCCACTTCCGTTTTTGAACCGTCCGTATATGGTTTTCGTTTATGACCCAGTTTTCTTCCAGCATTCTCTTTTAGGAAAGTCTGTTAGACATAGAAAGTTAATGAAGCTTTCCTTTTTCTTTCTTTGATATTTTCTTTCCAATCAAGATATTTGGGTGTATCAGATATACGGAGTGGTTTCGAGTAGTAGTAGTAGTAGTAGTAGTAGGTAGTCGAGATAGATAGAACCCCACTTTATGGTGGTCCTTTAAATGTTCTGACCGATGATTCTTGCCACTCAATTCTGAATTTACAATTCTTGTTTGGAGCATACAGTCTATTCAGTCAGAAAGTAGTAGATTAGTGTTAACAGAGTCAACAGAGCCGAATCGCAATGTAATCGACGTTAATAAAGGCCCTTTTATTGTGAAGAAATGCACCTAAAGTAAATTCTTTGAATTGGATTGATTTTTCAATAGTATCCACCACCTCGTGGAGAGGTGTTTCAAGTCTCAACAGATTTGCCCTTCACGTAAACATGTTGAGCCTGCGAGAGAAAATTGTCCCCTAAATTTAAGTGGAAGTGGGTTTAAATTATTCTTCCTAAATTTTTAGAAGTAAGGATGATAACCTTATTGGACTAAATTTTGTTGGTTCACTGTGACTAGACTTACCAGCTTTCGGAATGAAAATGATATGACTTTTCTCCAACTAGTTAGAATATAGTCGAAGTTTAAAAAACCTTCGTTCATTTTTTATATTAATTTTTACTGGAATTAAAGAGATCCCAGTCTGAAAGTTCATTACGATATTTGGCTCTATTGAAAAGCCTCCTTGATTCTTTCCTGAGGGCAGACAATTCTTGAGACCACCATGCCAGATTGAGTTTACGTTTGCCTTTGTTAATGAAGCAGGAACTTTCGTGCAGTGCAATGAGATCATAATGATAGGTATACTGAGTTCTAATTTTGACACCATTGTCCAATGGAGCGTGATAAGTAGCATCGAATTTAATGCTTCAAAAACTCAACGTTAACTTTTGTAGTTAAAGCTATCCAAGAGTTGCACTTGCATCGAAGAATACGCCTTTTAATGCTTGAAATCTGAAGTGCTGACCAAATTCTGTAGAATACTAAACATTCGACATTGAATGTAGCGAATGTTCAAAGATGAAATAAATGTTTTGCTCCCGTTTGAAATGGCTTAGGTCTACAAAGCGTATTATACATATTTCCACAAATTTGGGCGAGTGCTCCCCTCGCATTACATTTCGTACAAATAAAATTACTTTAATAAATTCTAACCAAAAAAAATTTGGATTACACTTTTTACTTTAATACTTGAGCAGAAGTATTTTTAATTGATTTTCGATCAGAAATCATAGTTGAGCAAAATCGGTCCATGGGAACAACCCGGAAATCGGGCTTCATAATGGCGTTTGTTTTTGGTGGTTATTCTTATTATGTTGTGATTTTTCCTCTTTTATTATGTGTAGTTATTATTCAAAGGGTTCATGACACTCGGGTCGAGTCGTGACCCCCCATTTTTGACCCCCCTTCATTTAAGATCCTTAGTTACGATATCTTGGAAATGAATGCCGCGAAAAATCTTTACTATTACAGTGACATATTTACAGATCCCATATCTTGTACATATGTATATACCAGATAAATAATGAATCTTGTTGATATAATGCGCGATAAACTCTTAAGGGGATGAGGAATGCAGCTCGCTATTTCGAATGAGCATTTTTTTTATAAAAGATACCATAAAATAAGGAAAGACATGAAACATTACGTTGGTTTTCAAGAGGGGAAATTGTTTTAGAAACAGTTATATTTGCAATCAATCTTAACGCTCTGTTTTGTATTCTATCGAGCAGGTGTAGCGATGCTTGAGAAGATCTTGCCCACAGGGGCAGTAATACTCAAGTCGTGGTTGTATAAAAGCTTTATAAACTTTAGCCGGATCAGAAGAAAAAACTTCTTGCATCGATATAGAAAACCTAAGCTTTTCGGTTTCTTCGATGCAAGTACCATTCATGGACGATGGCATGGGGGTATGCTTAGCTTTAATGACAGAAGACAGCATTGAGTTTTCGAAACCTTCAGACGCCTATAGGTCGTTATTTATAGGTCCAAGGTGATGGGATCTTGCACTGTCAGATAGGTGTTGAGTTCATTAACCAGATCCGTATCCGTATACCGAAAATTTCTTGAAAAAATAATTGCGCCTCCAGAAGCGGATTGAAGATTCGCGTGTCAGAACATATATTTTGTCACTCAAGCCTTCACATGCCTATATCTCGTTATGTAGAGGTCCTAGCTGAGTATGTTTTGGATTTTCATGATTTATGGAAAGGGTGGGGGAGGAACCATGCCTGAAAGGCTTCATGACTGAGGGGGAGTCATAAATGGGGATTTTATTTCTGTACTCCTGAATATTGGTTACGGCATTCATTTTCAAGGGTTTGTAATTAGCAGGGGGCGGTCATGACTGGGAGAGGCGGTAGTGACTCGATCGGGAGTGTCATGAACCGCTTTAATGATAACAACACTTAATAAAAAGGAAAAATCACAACATAATACAAATAACCACCAAAAACAACAAACCAATAAATGCGACATTTTGAAACCCGATTTGCGGGTTGTTCATGGTAATACTGTTCAGTAGGGGTAATTGATCAAAAATCAATAAGAAAAGCTTCTGTTGCAATTTTGCCCATGTTAAGTCACCCATTGCCTGGACCATGACCTATTAAGTATGGAATTTTTGTTGGTTGTCATTTCCATACAATATCTAAGAAACATGTGTCGTTCGACACTAACAGCTGAAGTTGACTATAAATTGATTTTTTTTTCAAACCTTTTTAAATTGAATAATATAAGCAAAAGTACCAAGTTTTGCAATAAAGAAATAGTAACAAACAATTTGGCACAAGCAAATTTTGTAAATTTTGGGACAGATTTTTTTCCGCACTCGTTCAGTAGCAAGAGTTCTCAAAGATCTCGATATACACAAATGCGCTGGCCCAGATGGTATACCCCCGATTCTTCTGAAGAGGTGTTCTTCCACACTGGCAAAGCCACTGCGTAAGCTTTCGCTCCTACTCTTCTGGAATCTTTCCTAGAAGATGGAAAACAGCATTTGTCCAGCCTGTACCTAAGAAAGGTGACCCATCCTTCCCCTCCTCCTACCGACCCATAGCACTGACATCCCTTCTTTCTAAGGTCATGGAAACACTGATTAACCGTGAGTTTAAGGAATATCTCGAAGATCGAAAACTTCTCCATGACCGTCAGTATGGCTTCCGCAGCGACCGTCCTACTGGTGATCTGATGGCATATCTCACCGAACAGTGGAACAAATTTTTACATCGCTTTGGTGAAAGTATGATTATTGCTCTTGATATCTCCAAGGCATTTGATAGAGTTTGGCATGAAGCTCTCTTATCGAAAATGTGTGCTTTTGAGATCGATAATACTCTTGTTCGTTGGATTAGAAGCTATCTTCTGCACCGTTCAATACAAGTTGTATTGGACGGATTCAAGTCGGATTCCCACAAAATAAATGCTGGTGTGCCCCAGAGCTCCGTTCTGTCTCCGACTCTTCCTCATTTTTATAAATGATCTTCTGTCTGTTACTTCTAATCCACTTAACTGTTTTGCTGACGACTCTACCCTGAGCTTTTCATATTCGTTCGATAATTCACGTCCTTCGCCTTCGGACGTACAATTGCAACGGTGCCGTATGTCAAGCTAATTAAACTCCGATTTCTACAGCATTGTCAAATAGGGTAATAGGAATCGTGTGGAGTTTAATGCTTCGAAAACTCAATGCTGTCTTCTATCGTTAAAGCTAAACATACCCCCAATGCCATTGTCCATGAATGGCACTTACATCGAAGAAACCGAAAAGCTCTCAGTACTCGGTATGTGTGCCAACGACGACCTCCGTTGGAACGACCATATATTTGAGATCGCTATGAATGCTGCTAGGTGCTTAGGTTTTCTGTATTGGTGTAAGAAGTATTTTTCGCCATCTGATCTGGCTACAATTTATAAAGCATTTATACGCCCTAAACTCGAGTATAACTCCCACCTCTGGGCAGTTGATTCGCAAACATCGCTACACCTGCTTGATAGAATACAAAATCGAGCGTTAAGATTGATAGGAAATAGAACTGCCGCCGAACACCGACGCAACGTTTCATGTATTTCCTTATTTTATCGTTTCTTTTACAAAAAATGTTCACTCCAAGTAACCAGTTGCATTCCTCCCATTAAAATTTTCTCCCGTAATACTCGTCTCGCAAGGAATGCTCATCAGTTCACCCTTTCGGACGTACCGTGAAATATAGGGATTCTTTTTTTAGCCGAATGACACGAATTTGGAATAGTTTACCCGGCGAGATTTTCCCTTGCCATTTTGATCTGCAAACATTCAAAACCAATGTTAATTGACACCTCCTATCTCTCCCCTCCCTATTTTCCTAATGCCCGCGCAATGTGTTACATAAAAAGGGAAACAAGTAGTCCCTTGTGCGGCCGTTATTTATAAAAAAAAAGCAAACCTTAGTTATCACTTATTATTTTATATCTTGTTGGTATATACTTTTGTGGTTATGAGGGATTAGTTGCTGTTTGAAACAAAAAGAACACGTTTTACTTTAAGCACGTTTTAATG
This sequence comes from Platycheirus rosarum, assembly GCA_963971375.1. Taxonomy (NCBI): domain Eukaryota; kingdom Metazoa; phylum Arthropoda; class Insecta; order Diptera; family Syrphidae; genus Platycheirus; species Platycheirus rosarum. The sequence continues at coordinate 93,210,626 of OZ020510.1, forward strand.
AAAAAAAGACATTTTCTTCTAGAAAAAAAAATTGACAGCAGTTGGTTTGTAATACTATATTTTATTTTGACGTTTGGCAGATGGCCAGAGCTGTCTCTTGTAGTTATGATACTTCTCAACATTCCGCCCACCTCGTCCAGTTATTGTGACGAAACCTCTGGCCGCCCACCGTGTTCATCCATACATTTGTTGTCTATTGGAAGTACGGTCAACTTCGATATAGCTCGCTTTAATATTGATGATTGTGTTCGAATCGTAGCTACTCGCACTAGATCGTCGTCACCCGAATGTACCTCCAAGACTCGTCCCAATTGCCATTGAGTAGGTGGCGCACGTTCATCTCGAACAAGAACCAGGTCCCCCACTTTGATATTGAGTTTTGCTTGTTTCCATTTGCTTCTTACCTGGAGCTCATGTAGATACTCATAACTCCACCATCATCAGAAAGTGCTGACAGAGGCCTTGAATTAAGCACAGCTTCAATTTGCTTAAGAATGGTGTAAAACTCCTCGAAAGTCAGAGTTGCTTCGCCGATAGTTCGCTTAAGATGATGTTTCATGCTTTTAACACCGGCCTCCCATATGCCTCCAAAGTTTGGAGAGCCTGGTGGAATAAAGTGCCATGAAACACCGTGGCACGAATAGGATCGCGCGCCTTCCTCTAACTGCTTTCGAAAAGCCGCAAAGTCCGCTTTGAGTGCAATATTTGC